>CM053038.1:68461776-69061776 GCA_028564925.1 Lithobates sylvaticus
TGGGAGTAGTGCTACACTAGGAAAGTATATTTTTTACATCGTTGAATTGGTCCAGCTTGGACCAATGTAACTATATTTATACCATACCTGTAAGATCCCTCTAAAAGCTGGATATCACTGTAGTAGGCACCACTACGCCAGTGATCCCCACTGGCTTCCGAGTCCCATGCCGATCGAATGTCCTGCTGCTTACAGAGATTGTGATGTCACGACCCTGCCTCTCCACCTCATCCAATCAGAGAACCCCTTTTTTTTTTTTTGATCCCTTAGGAAACTTTTCATTGCCTCTGCCACCTCTGTTGTCACTATCCTCTTTGATTTGTATAGATCCTCATAATAAGTCTCAAATGTCTCCAAGATTGTCCTAGTCTGGGAGGAAATCACCCCATCAACTGTTCTTATTGCAGAGATATTAGAAGGGGTTGAATTAGTTTTGGTCAAGAGAGCAAGCATACGGCCTACACTCTCTCCCTCTGCAAATGCTTTCTGTCTCTGAAAGAGATGTTTATTCTCCATCTTATATTTCTTCTGTTTCTCAAGCCAACTTCTTTGTCTAACAGTTGATGGTTCCTCTACATATAGAGAACCCTTTGCATTCACTGAGAAAATTAGAGAATTAAAGTGTCCCCTAAATGGTAGACATGTGCGATTAGTTTCGTACGAATTCGTAATTCGTACGAATTTACGAATCCGTAGTACGAATTTTTTTGAATACGAATTCCGTACGGAATACGAAATTCCGTTTACGAATTTCGTTGCCAAATTTTTTCGAATCCGACTACCAAATATCGAATTTCAACTAATATGAAAGAAATTATTATAGCGGCTATAACGAATGATTCGAATGAATTCGAATGACAAAGTGTAATGTTTGCAGGAAAAATTCCGTTTACGAATTTCAGCTCCAAATTATTCGAATCCAACTACCAATATCGAATTTTAACTAATTCGAAAGAAATTATTATAGCAGATATAACGAATGAATTCGAATGACAAAGTGTCATTTTTGCAGAAAAAAAAGCTATTAAAAAATCACTTGCGGCTATTGCCGGCAAATGAATTGTCGGCTCCGTAACACAGAGAACAGTCATTCATTGATATAAAAAAAAAAAGCGTAGGGGTCCCCCCAAATTCAATAACCAGGCCCTTCAGGTCTGGTATGGATATTAAGGGGGACCCCAGCCAAAAAAAAATGGCGTGGGGTCCCCCCTAAATATCCATACCAGACCCTAACGATTCGTACCGATTCGAAAAAAAATTTACGGTTCGTACGAAATTCGTATTTCGTACGAATTCGAACGGAATTTCGTACACGAATTACGAATTTTTTTATATACGAAACGGGACGAAACGAAACAAAACAAATTTTTTGACAGTACCCATGTCTACTAAATGGCACCTGTGCCAATTCAGCAGCCACTCCGTACTGGACCTGGAAGCTAGTGAAGATCACCGGAGTAGCAGTGCCTACTACAGTGATTTTCAGCTTCCAAGAGGATCCCGTAGGTATGGTATATACATAGTTACATTGATCCAAGCTGGACCAATATACATTTTGTATGTAAAAAAAATCCATACCTGGCATTTTTCTTTACATGTTTGAGAAATGGAAACTGTCAGTTTTCGCTCCTTCCTAGCCTCTAAGAATTGTATTCTATTTCAACACTGGGGCCAGTTGATTCTACAGAATTACATACTGAACACGTCTCTCTAAGGTCCATCTGTACTTCGCCTAAAAGCATCAATAAATACTTCACCATGAATAACTACTTCACCTGTTTATAAAGCCTTGAAAACATCTTAGAGGAACATTTTCGGCTACATAACACAAAAAATAGAGGTTTATTTCTAATAAATTGTACACTTTTATCAGTTTGGTTACAATATTACTATAATAGACTGAGCAGAGACTCAGTGAACCTTTTATTCCTTTTAAAATCCCCATTAACAGAGTTCTTAGCCTCCCACGTCCAACATTTTTTTTTTTCTAGTTCTGCTCAGTTTCTTTTTTTTTATGTGTTTTTTTGCTTGTGTCTATGTCAGCTCTGTCTTTTTTTCCATTTTTTTATGTTTATCTCTAGTTTATTTCTTATTGTTCGAGTCTCTTTCATGATATCGAATTATTAAAGGCAAATTCATGGCTATGGTTTGGGTCATTTTGGCAGTTTGTTTATTCGCATTGTACTATGTTACTGTTTTTTTCTTTTCAGAATTTTTCAGAATTTCCAACTGACCTTTTTTTTAATGAATTTTGTTCCATTTTATGATTTTTTTATCTCCAAATTTTTGTTCAATAAATTTTAATTAAAGTAAATAAAACCATAAACATACATCGTTCAAAAAGGTTGAGCATAGCAAACCTAAGGCCCATCATATAGTATGCCTAAATAGTTGTCTACTAGATATCAGCGTATAATATTGCAATCAGATACGGCAAATCTCACAATCTCTGCGGATCAGTAGAGGTGAGTTACACTATGGGGTTGATTTAGGCCCCTTTCACACTGAGGCGCTTTGCAGGCACTAAAGTGCTAAAAATATCGCCTGCAAAGCGCCCTGAAAGAGCCGCCCCTAAAAAATTGATTAAAAAAATGGCATGGGGCCTCCCCAAACTATACCAGGCCTTATGGTCTGGTATGGATTTTGAGGGGAACTTCACACCAAAATGTAATTTAAAAAAAAATGTTGCGGGGTTACCCCCCAAACACACGATCGGAATTCTCGTCGGAAAAAACTCTGACGGTTTTTCCAAAGGAATTCCGACGGAATTCCGCTCAAGCTGTGTTGCCTACACACGATCACACCAAATTCCGACAGTCAATAACACAGCGGCATAAAACACGTTCGACAGCACTATAAAAGGGAAGTTTAATGCTTCCGAGCATGCCTCAAATTTTTTCCGAGCATGCGTCGGAATTTTCCATGTCGGAATTGGACACACGATCGGAAAATCCGATAGAAAGGTTTTCCGTCGGAAAAATTGACAACAGGTTCTCAATTCAAAGTCCGTCGGAAATTCCGACAGAAAAAGACCGTTGGGCATACACACGGTCGGAAAATCCGATGAAAAGCTCCCATCGGACTGTTTCCATCGGAAATTCCAACCGTGTGTACGCCGCATTAAGGTTTGACCTCATATTATAGGGTTTTGGTAAATTTAAGGACAAAAAATCTGCAGAAAATCTAATAGTGTGTATGGGGTCCAAGCGAGGGGCAGCAGGATTCTGCAAAAATGCAAAATGCATCAAAAATGCATGTTCAAAAATGCACCTAAAAACCTCATCAACCACAACCACATAGATGTGAACCTAGGGTTAAAGGCAAAACGGTGCATTTTTGGTACAATAGACATCAATGGAGAAGCTGCAGAAAAGCATGTAGTGCGTTTTTGCCACAATTTTACCGCAGTGTTGAATTTTGAGTTTTTTAATACACCCAACAACAAATTGGCTGAAAAAAAAAGCATAAAAAAGCAAAACGCTGTGTCAAAAAATGCAGAATGCACCACAGAAAGCACTGCAGAAATGGATCAAAAACAAATAGCATATATGTAAACCGAGCCAAAGATGCTCTTTTTAGTGCTAAAAATCATGTTACTGACCTGTTGTCCATTAACCTAATTAGTTGCAAATGTTCTTCCAGCTCTTCCTTGTTAGTACTATTTACTTTGTCCCAACTTTTTTGAGACATGTTGCTGCCATTAATTTCAAAATGACCTGATTTTTTTCTTAGAATGCTCCATTTTTTTTAGTTTAAACTTTTGATATGTTTTCTATTTTATATTGTGAATATCAGATGGCTTTATGAGATTTGAAAATCATTGCATTCAGTTTTTTTTTGTAGCTTTTACACAGCGTTCCTGCCTGTTTTAGACTTGGGGTTGTAGTGCGATCACATGATGGCCAATGATGGCTGGACATTCTACATGATAAACCAGAATAATCCCCATGGCAATTGCCACCATTTGTAGACATAGACATGAAACTGATCCGCAACGCCCGAGTCTTCCTATCAAACAACACAAAGTAACTTTTTTCCTTCATAGACCCCCCAACGCAATCTCATCCAACGATAATTAAGGAAACAATATAGAGAGAAATGGGAATGTTAATACGGGGACAGGGCTGAATTCTGGCACTCAATCTAAAACCTAATTAAATTTAATTCAAATTAATTCAAACCATCATAAAACATAAGTGGAAAAATGAGCGATGAATGGGGCAGAAGTGCCAGATTTACGACCGGTACACGGGCGATTACTCTTTATATAGGAGAAGATGTGTTCTTTCTCTTAAGTCTAAACATACAGTTATATGTCTGACAATTTATACGTGAAATTAACTGCACGACGTACGCTGGAATGGGCGATTTACTGGCTTGTCCCTGGCGTTACGTTCCCGTGATATATTACTTGATTACGTTTTATGGCCTCTTATATATACAAAGGAACGAACATGTCCTGATAATGACAATTACACACAATATTTGCTCCCAGATCTTTGTCCAGGGGAAAAATGGCAGAGAACTAGCATCTAAATTAAACTATTCTTAACTATGCCTAGTGGAAAGTATACGATATACTCTATATGGTTGTTGGATATGGATATAAAAAATATTTGCAAACTTTGCTCTCTTCCATACAGTTTAATTGTTTAATTACTATTAATTGTTTTGTATCCTTGCCACACCCACCATGATGTCGGCTTCATCCTATATGAGGTCACATGATGTCTTTGCCAACATGCCACACACCCAGACTTTGTACTTTGATGGGATTAGCACCTGTATAAAAGGATGCTTGTACTATAAATGTATTCAGTTCGTCAAGGAGGTAAAAAAGAAAGGGCAGGTCCATATGGGTTGAAATGCGTCAGTAGGTGTGGTCAGCGGAGGAGCGCTGCCTGCGGCTGTTTAGTACATCTCTTATGGGTCGGATGGGAGAGTGGCGTTACTGATGCTTGTTTTGAAACCTCCTTTGATGCAGAAAAGCTCTCATTGAGCTAATCCAATACATTTTGCAAACTCTTCTACACACCTTTCTGCTGGAAGGATAAAAGCAGGGTCAAAAACGTGCCTAATGCCGCGTACACACGGCCGGACTTTTCGACAGCAAAGGTCTGACGGAACGGATCCGTCGGACAATTCGACCGTGTGTGGGCTTCATCGGACCTTTGCTGTCGAAAAATTAGACGGACTTTAGATTTAGAACATGTTTCAAATCTTCCCAACGGACTTGAGTCTGGTTGAAAAATCTGTTCCTCTGTATGCTAGTCCGATGGCCAAAAACCGAGGCTAGGGCAGCTATTGGCTACTGGCTATGCAATTCCTTATTCTAGTCACGGTCGACAGAAGTCCATCGAAAAGTCAGATGGAATTCAGTCCGTCGAAAAGTCCGGTCGTGTACACAGCATTAAGCTCTGTTTTTGCAAAGGCATTTAGGCGCATCAAGCACTTGAGCAGCCTTTCATTTCATTGGCCATTCACTATTCATTTATTCTGGCCATTGAAATGAACTAACTCTCAGGCGCTTAAGGCACGTTTAGGCGTGTTTACACGTGTTTAAGTGGACGGGGCAAATTCCTCTCCTGGATGCACTGGCTCATTTTTTTGTTTTGCCTCTAAACACCTTGAAATGCCTATGCATGCACAAACTCATAGGCTAACACGGTGGGGCGTTTAGAGGCAAAAAAAAAGTCAAACGCACTTAAAAGTAGAGTTTTTGATGCCCAATGTGCATGAGGCCAAATACTGCCAAAAACATATGCAGTGGTTTACATACACATCCATACCTGCTTTAGAGAAGCTCACAATCAAAGGTCCCTATCTAACCTGCATGTATATACAATGGAGCCAGCTGAGTGTGGAAGGCAACTGAAATACCGTTAGGAAACCAATGCAAACTCTATGCGGATTGTGTCCTGGTTGGACAACCCACATTTAATAGGCTGGAAGACTTATGTGAAAAAAAAAATATATAAATTATAAGTGTATTTAAAGTGTGCATAGATGAAAGCAACAGTCTCAATCAAAAGTAACATCCACCGCTGTGTAATGAGGAGTGTCAAAAAGCTTCTATATCCACCACATGGGCCAGAATCTATGGACTCTATTAGTCAGATGGGCCTGCAAACAATATCCTAGTATTTGGTGCTGAGACACAGGTGGTTAGATTTGATCCTCACAATACCTACAGTTCCTCAGGATTATAATATATATATTTGGCCACGGTTATGGTACTAGATTCCTCAAAGAAGCAAAACAGATATGCCCACATTGTGTGAGTCCATAAAACACATTTATTAAAAGTAAAGTGCAGGGCTACTCACATGAAGATCATAAAAAAAAAACAGTGCTGTGTATACAAAACACAGTAGTAAATGAATCCAGATATTTCAGAGATTGCATGGAAGTCACATGCGTTAGCTTGTCCCAATGCGTTTCGTCCTAATTGACATCATCGTGGCCATATATATCAATTAGAATACTGAGGAACTGGAGGTATCATGAGGATCAGATCTTACCACCTGGGTCCCAGCACCAAATACTAGAATATTGTTTGCAGGCCTATCTGACTCCATAATAGAGTCCATAGATTCTGGTAGAAGTCCATAAAAATACTGGTGATGGCCCATGTGGTTAGACAGTGGTGGATGTCACTTTTGATTGGGAATGTTGCTTTCATCTACGCACATTTTAAATGGACTTATAATTTATAGAGATATTTTTTTCACATAAGTCTTTCACTCTTTTAATGTGGTTTGTATTACTATTAGCGCTGCAGAAATATGTTTATTTTGTTGAGTGCAGTGTGTCTGACTGCCTCTGCCAGTAGCTTTCTTTGTATATGCCAGTGTGTTTTCTATTTTTTTATGATTAGTGCCCTGGTTGGGACCCTAGTGCTGCAGGATAGAGGTGCTAACCACTGAGTCATGGGGTTTTAAATAATCATAAGCAATTTTAGCTAGTTTACTATTGTCATAATGAGTGATGGTACTGCTGGGCTGCTAATCACACAAGCTAATGTGACTACAGTTGCGTGATCATTGTTGGTAACGTTGACTAGGTGTCAAGGCCCAGACCTGAACCTGCAAACTTGGTTGTGTCTGACGATGGTGTCCCTTCTTACTGAGCCACCTGGAATGCTGGACAGCTCCCTGAACAATTCCTTGAATGACCCCACCTTGAATCTTGTTTGTTTTGGACCTTGAATCCTTTGCTCCTCCCACAAACTTCCTATTAAAGCCATGACTTTGCATTTCCTGTTTGCCAGATTATTGTGCTCTCTCCAGCCAATATCCTGCTCTTGTCACTCCTGCTGCCATCCGTATCTTTGCTACCACTCATTATCAACCCTTGGCTTGTTCTTCGACTACGCTTCTGCTTGATCCTAACCTGCAACCACTTGTCACTGATCTTTGGCTTGTTTTCTGATTAAGCTTTTGCTTATCCCTACCTGCTATATCTGCTACTTGCTCACTTCTTGATGAGGCGATCCTGAGGACCAGGACCTGGTACTAACACACAGCAAAACCCATCTCCACCATCAGGAGCTCTGGTGAACACTGATTAGTAGTTAGATCCCACACCTCAGGTAAACCCATGTCATCCTCAAGTTTCGGTATCTATTCAGCTGGTTGGTGGGTGTCTTGCTACTGCTATTGCTACCGGCCTCTGTGCCTGACTCCAAAAAACAAAACAACAAAAAACATGTATAAATGTATTTAATAAAAAAAAAAAAAAAAGAAGGGCAGACTCAATGGTCCACTTGGTCTTTTTTCTGCTGGTACTGTTCTATGTTTCTATGATTGTGACACTAATGCCCATGTACACGAGAGGAAATCCCACCAGCAAAAGTCCGATGAGAGCTTTTGGTCTGAAAATGCGACCGTGTGGATGCTCCATCTGACTTTTGCTGGCGGAATTCCACCCAGCAAAAGATTGAGAGCAGGTTCTCAATTTTTCGGTCGGAAAAAGTTCTGATCGGAAATTCCGAACGTCTGTACAAATTCCGACGCGCAAAATTCCTACGCATGCTCGGAAACAATTCGACGCATGCTCAGAAGCATTGAACTTCATTTTCTCAGCTCGTCATAGTGTTGTACGTCGCCGCATTCTTGACGGTTAAAAGTTCCGAGAACTTTTGTGTGACCGTGTGTATGCAAGCCAAGCTTGAGCGGAATTCCGTCGGAAAAAAACATCCAAGATTTTTTCCGACAGAAAATCTGCTCGTGTGTACGGGGAATTAGATGATGGGTTTCAAGATAGCCAAAGACAGAAATGTTGTCCGAACTAGTGATAAACAAAAGTATTAATTTCCCCCCAATTGTGACAAACATTTGATTTTGGTGAAACCTCGCCATTTTGAAAAATTGTGTTGGAACCAAGGGGAAAGAAAATTGAAGATGGCTTTGGTTGTTTCTAAGGGTTCAATTGGCTTTAAATGGATCTTGAATGTTGCCAAAACTCCTTTCATCTAACTTAGACCTCTTTTCTTTGGCCAAATCGGTACTTTTCCTGAAACGACACCCTTACCGTCATAATTTGGACCTCCAACTAAATTTGGTAAAAGACTTATTGTTGACTACCTAAATTTCTATTATTATTATTTCTTTAAATATTCTATTATAATTGTTCAGCTGAGTTATACAATAGTATTATATAGTATGTGTATCTTGTATTTTTTTTTCTCCAAAAAAATGTATATTCTAACGTGTGATTTTAATGGGAAACTGAATGCACAAGCTTAATGCACAACCTACAATTTGTGTACAGCAGCAACTTTTCTGATCATTTTCCACTTTCATACATTCTGATAACATCTGATGAAAAGCCTCATCATCACACCGGTGATCCTGGAACAATCGGATTAAACAGATCAATCAGAGCTGGGAGTATTGCAGTGGAGGGGTAATAAGTCAGGTTGGATGGTTTGGCTGTTCTTCCCACTGTACGGTAATATCCCTTTATCACGCTCACCTGTCCTGGTGGAACTCCGCTTTCCTACCGAGCGATAAAGCCATTTCGCTGCCCATCATCATGCTTGGGGTTTAATGGTGGAGATTATTAAGTCCATCCTTCACACATTGTAATCAAGTCAGAGTCATTTTTACCCAGGGATGCTTTTCATTCTGATCACAATTATTAAACACTTTCATCATCGCTAATAATTATATGAATATTTTATATGCTGAGCTGTTGTCACTTCATGTGAGACCTGCAGTGTGCAAATCACAAGAGGCAAATTGTTTGTCTTGAATGGGATGTGTTGGCAGAAAATAAGTTGAAAAGTTGTAACTAAATGTTGCAAAAAGTTACAAAAAAATGTACCACATTTACATTGAGAGTTCCTCTTCCTGTGGATGGAACATTGTATTTGAATTTGCTGTGGAAATCTTTTGTTCCAGGTTCTTCACCCTCTGAGGGACCTTCCCTACAATCCACCCCCCCCCGCTACATGAATAGCGCCGTCTTGTTTTAGTTACCTTTTTTCCATGAAAATGTTCAGGCCGGCCCCCCCATGCATGTCACTCCTCTAAGCGAATGAAATGCAGTGCTCACTGTGCCTTCTGGGATATGCACGTCACATATCACTGGAGGCATATCCGTCTATTCAGAAAGGATGGGGAGGGGGGGCCCAGCTGAACCTGAAAGCGCCTGTAGGCCCCTTGATGACATCACAAGCAACATGGTGGCAAGGGACCAAGCGGGGGCAGGAGACAAGAATATCTCAGGGGGAAAATGCTGCATCCTCTGAGTGGGTGAGTATCTGAAATGAGCACAACAGACCAACCGGTAAACAGGGGTAACAAAAAAATTGGGTGTGGGAGGGATGGCGGGTGAAGATCCCCCTTAAAGAGAACTGGACTTTGCTGCTAACTATGTCATACAATTGTGGTGAGAATAATGAGGTCCATAAGAGTGGATGCTTCGGATTGGTATGGTGAAGTGCAGCCTTAAATTCTGGACTTTGCTGCTTGCCATGTCATACATTGTGGTTGGATTGATGTCGTATATCAACGTGGATGGTTTGGGTTGGTCTGCTGAAATGTAACCTCATACTTTGGACTTTGTTGCCAACCATAACATACATTTGTGATCAGATTAATGCGGTCTACCAGAGGGGATGGTTTAGATTGGTCTGATGAAATGTAGCCTTATACTCTGGACTTTGTTGCTCACCTTGTCATACATTAGGTTGCATTAATACATTCTATCAGAGTGGATGGTTTGATTTGGTTTGGTGGAATTTAACTTCATACTTTGGACTTTGCTGCTAACCATACCATACTTTTGTGGTCAAATTTATGCGCTCTATCAGAGTAATTGTTTTGGATTGGTATGGTGAAGTGTGGCCCTATATTCTGAACTTTGCTGCTTGCTATGTCATGCATTGCAGTTGGATTTATGTGTTCTATCAGAGCAGATGGTTTGAGTTGGTCTGGTGAAGTTTAGCCTCATATTTTGAACTTTGCTGCTAACTATGTCATACATTTGCATTCAGATTGATGTGGTCTATCAGAGTGGATGGTTCGGGTTGGTCTAATGAAGTGTAGTCTAAAGTCTCATACTCTG
Organism: Lithobates sylvaticus; assembly: GCA_028564925.1. Taxonomy (NCBI): domain Eukaryota; kingdom Metazoa; phylum Chordata; class Amphibia; order Anura; family Ranidae; genus Lithobates; species Lithobates sylvaticus. The sequence goes on from CM053038.1 coordinate 68,472,349, forward strand.
GGCTTTGCAGCATGGCATGTCATACATTGTGGTTGATCAATGCATTCCATGCATTGAGTGGATGGTTTGGGATGGTCTGGTGAAGTGTAGCCTAGACATTGCTGCTTGACATGTCATACATTGTGGTTGGATCATTGCGTTCCATCAGAGTGGATGGTTTGGGATGGCCTGGTGAAGAGTAGCCCGGACATTGCTGGTTGACATGTCATACATTGTGGTTGAATCATTGCGTTCCATCAGAGTGGATTGTTTGGGATGGTCTGGTGAAGTGTAGCCTAGACATTGCTGCTTGACATGTCATACATTGTGTTTGTAGCAATGCGTTCCACCATAGTGGATTGTTTGGGATGGTCTGGTGAAGTGTAGCCTGGACATTGCTGCTTGGCATGTCATACATTGTGGTTGGATCAATGCGTTCCATCAGAGTTGATGGTTTGGGATGGTCTAGTGAAGTGTAGCCTTGCAATTGCTGCTAGCCATGTCGTACACTGTGTTCAGAATGATGCGTTCAATCAGAGTGGATGCTTTGGGTTGGTCTGGTGAAGTGTAGCCTCATACTCTTGACTTTGCTGCTAACCATGTCATACATTGTAGCTGGATCGATGCGTTCTATCAGAGTGGATGGTTTGGGATGGTCTGGTGAAGTGTAGCCCGGACATTGCTGCTTGGCATGTCATACATTGTGGTTGGATCATTGCGTTCCATCAGAGTGGATGGTTTGGGATGGCCTAGTGAAGTGTAGCCCAGACATTGCTGGTTGACATGTCGTACATTGTGGTTGGATCATTGCGTTCCATCAGAGTGGATGGTTTGGAATGGCCTGGTGAAGTGTAGCCCAGACATTGCTGGTTGACATGTCATACATTGTGGTTGGATCATTGCGTTCCATCAGAGTGGATTGTTTGGGATGGTCTGGTGAAGTGTAGCCTAGACATTGCTGCTTGACATGTCATACATTGTGTTTGTAGCAATGCGTTCCACCATAGTGGATTGTTTGGGATGGTCTGGTGAAGTGTAGCCTGGACATTGCTGCTTGGCATGTCATACATTGTGGTTGGATCAATGCGTTCCATCAGAGTTGATGGTTTGGGATGGTCTAGTGAAGTGTAGCCTTGCAATTGCTGCTAGCCATGTCGTACACTGTGTTCAGAATGATGCGTTCAATCAGAGTGGATGCTTTGGGTTGGTCTGGTGAAGTGTAGCCTCATACTCTTGACTTTGCTGCTAACCATGTCATACATTGTAGCTGGATCGATGCGTTCTATCAGAGTGGATGGTTTGGGATGGTCTGGTGAAGTGTAGCCCGGACATTGCTGCTTGGCATGTCATACATTGTGGTTGGATCATTGCGTTCCATCAGAGTGGATGGTTTGGGATGGCCTAGTGAAGTGTAGCCCAGACATTGCTGGTTGACATGTCGTACATTGTGGTTGGATCATTGCGTTCCATCAGAGTGGATGGTTTGGAATGGCCTGGTGAAGTGTAGCCCAGACATTGCTGGTTGACATGTCATACATTGTGGTTGGATCATTGCGTTCCATCAGAGTGGATTGTTTGGGATGGTCTGGTGAAGTGTAGCCTAGACATTGCTGCTTGACATGTCATACATTGTGGTTGGATCATTGCGTTCCATCAGAGTGGATGGTTTGGGATGGTCTGGTGAAGTGTAGCCCGGACATTGCTGCTTGACACATAATACATTGTGGTTGGATCAATGCATTCCACCAGAGTGGTTTGTTTGGGATGGTTTGGTGAAGTGTAGGCCAGGCATTGCTGCTTCACATGTCATACATTGTGGTTGTATCAATGCGTTCAATCAGAGTTGATGGTTTGGGATGGTCTAGTGAAGTGTAGCCTGGCAATTGCTACTAGCCATGTCATATACTGTGTTCGGAATGATGCATTCAATCAGAGTGGATGCTTTGGGTTGGTCTGGTGAAGTGTAGCCTCATACTCTTGACTAACCATATCATACATTGTAGTTGGATCGATGCGTTCTATCAGAGTGGATGGTTTGGGATAGTCTGGTGAAGTGTAGCCCGCACTTTGCTGCTTGATATGTCACACAACCCAGTTTGCCCTTTACCATCTCCATGATCAATCTTCAGGATAGACCGGTTGTAAGCTGTCCCCTTACAGACTCAAGAACAAGAGAGACAATCTACAGACAGGTAATATTAAATCCTAGTCTAAACAAAACACTTTTTAGGTCACATAATATATAAGCCCTGATGAAGAGGGGATGTCCCCCACCCCCAAAAAGCGTTGGCTCCCTTGTTCCAATAACTATATAATTAAAATATATTCTGGCCTCTATGACCATCGGTGTGATGCCCTTACCGCGTCTTATATATTTGGAATATTCTTTTTACAGACATCCTAAACCTTGAAAAACGACCAACTTAATTGAAGAAGTTCTAAGCTGCCCAGTTCCCAGTTCCCAGTTTGTCGGTAAAAGATTAATACAAGTCTGTCGTGTTACGCTGTAAATGCGATTGTCTTTATTTTATTGCCGCCATAGAAAAGCATGTCCATTTGTATTGTATTATTGAAACGGCTCTAAAGTGTCATTGTGTTAAATGTCTCTCCCGGCAGCAGAGGATTCCGGCCCGGGCCATGTAATGAGACGGTTTGGATTCACACGCAAGGACATAAACAGAACGGCGTCAAGTAAACGGAGACAATTAGATTTTATTATGAATGAGGGAGACGACCGTAAATACAATTCCCAGTCACCGGCATGACTGTCCTCTGAGCTTTCTGCCGGCTTGATGTGTCAGTAACTAAGAAAATTTTCCGTTTTGACTTTAGATACACTTAGGGCTCCTTTACACTTGCTTCAAAATGTGGCATTGGACACGCTTTTTTATTAAAGGACTCTGAATGCCAATCAAAGCTCCTGTCACTAAATGTTTACCTTACAGTCCTGTTCATGCGTTGTGTTTGCTTTGCTTTAAAAAGTATACCCATGTCACTTTCTTGGTGCTTCAAAGCATCTCCAAAGCCTCCATAGAAGTCTATAAAAACGTTTGCTAACAGCACCTGCAGCTTTTGAGGCTTTCGCTTTGCTCTGTTTTAGAGGTATTGCAGGTATGGGATATCCCAGGATGCACTGGGAAACAAACAAGAAAACCATAAAGATGTCATCAGCAGCAGTCACTTCCGGTTCATGTGTATAAATTCTAAAAGTGGTGGAAACGTCAAATCTGGTGTGCAGCGTGGGGCAGCAGGAAGGTAAGCAGGATCCAGAGAAATTAGCAAACGGCAGTGCTTTGTGCACTGGTCCAAATCATTTGGTGGAGGCGGGATTATGGTGGGGGGTTGTTTTTCAGGGGTTGGGCTTGGTGTCAGCATACCAAGACCTTTTTTGGACAATTACATGCACCCAACTTTGTGGGTAGAGTTTGGGGATGGCCCCTTACTGTTCCAACATGACTGCACACCAGTGCACAAAGCAAGGTCCATAAAGACATAGATGAGCAAGTTTGGGATTGACTGACCTGCACAGTCCTGACCTCAACCCGATAGAACACCTTTAGGATGAATTAGAGCGAGCCAGGCCTTCTCGTCCAACATCAGTGCCTGACCTCACAAATGTGCTTCTGGAAAAATGGTCAAACATTCCCGTAGACACTATAAGTGTCCCCGTGCTGTGGTGTGCTCAAACTAATTTAAATTCAATTAGGGCCTGACTGCTGCAAGAAAAAGGTGGGCACTCCTTTGAGAATTAGTATGGGAAGTTCCTGTGCTGTCTGTGCTCAGTAAAATATATAGAATCATAAAAAATTGTCTACAATATCTACCATCTAATCAACAATGTCTGCTATAACAAATGAAAGAGCATAACAATAAAAGTTTTTATAATGCTGTGATTCTTCAATATCGCGATGATTCCTTTATCCAATTGCCAAACAGCCACCGTCATTATACTGCGGCGGGTTGGCACGTTCCCGCGAATCATCGTAGCTGTATGGCAGTCCCTTTTACAGCTATAGCAGGCGCCGCTGCATGGCGGGGAAGCTGATGCGCGTGGCCAGGGGCCGCTATGTCCGCCAGCCACCTGCGATCGCTCCACAGAGAACCAGAACAGAGATCTCTGGATGTAAACAAACAGATCCCCATTCTGACAGGGGAGGAGAGACAGATCTGCTGTTCCTAGTGATCAGGAACAGCAATCTCTCTCTACTCCCTGTCAGTACACTCCCCCCATAGTTAGAAACACCTCCCAGGGAACAAACTTACCCCTTGATCACCCCCTAGCGTTAACCCCTGCCAGTGTCATTTATACAGTAATCAGTGCATTTTTATAGCACTCATCGCTGTATAAATGTCACTGGTCCGAAAAAAGTGTCAAAAGTGTCCGATGTGTCCGCCGCAATGTCGCAGACCCACTAAAAATCGCAGATCACCGCAATTACTAGTAAAAAAAATATATTAATAAAAATGCCATAAATCTATCCCCTATTTTGTAGACGCTATAACTTTTGCGCAAACCAATCAATATACGCTTATTGCAAAAAAATTTTACCAAAAATATGTAGAAGAATACATATCGACCTAAACTGATTATTGTTTGGGGGCGATATTTATTATAGCAAAAAGTTAAAAATATTGTTTTCTTTTTAAAATTGTCGCTCTTTTTTTATAGCACAAAAAATAAAAACCGCAGAGGTGATCAAATACCACCAAAAGAAAGATCTATTTGTGGGGAAAAAAGGATTTTGTTTGGGTCGTCGCACGACTGCGCAGTTGTCAGTTAAAGCGGCGCAGTGTCGTATCGCCAAAAATGGCCTGGTCATTAAGGGGGAAAAATCTTCCAGTCCTTAAGTGTTTAAAGTGCCATCCGTGCAGAAAAAGTTCTTTAAAAAGTGCAATCCGTGCAGAAATATATGGCAAAGGTAATGAAGGTGCTGGGCTCCCCTTCCTCTTGTGCTCTCACTCACCAGATATCTATGTAAAGATCACCTGTACTGGTGAAATATATCTTTCATAGATGTGTCTTTTTCCTCCGAATCATTGTTGGTATCAGTGGATACAATTGTGCCCCAAGGGCCGGATAAAAGCAAGAAAAGGGCCACATCTGGCCCCCGGGCTGCAGTTTGGAGACACCTGGTTTAGAGGGTAAGTTCTGCTCCGAAAAACCACAGCGCCGAGAGTCGCCGCGCCGCCCAGACCCCGAAGGGTTAAACCCATTGAGTCCTTTCTACACACAGCAAACCCAATTAACTTTATTAATAACACAATTAACAGCTCCTTGATTGTGTCCAGCAGAGGACATTAATTATTCTCCAGCCAGTTCTATAGAAACAATGCCGCGCCTTGTACAGATAAGACGCCTTTGAATATGCAAATATGTGAAATGGAGATTTATGGGAGTTCAATGAGTCCCGCTGTTTATTAAACAACAAAGGGGGAGTTGAGAGCGGCTGGTCGCACGATCGATCGGCACAAATCTGCTGGAAGCGTGCTTGGCCTGCACTTATCAGCTCTAATCCTGGGGGGGAGAAAACAAAGAGGGGTAATAAGCATTATGTGCTTATTAATGGACGGAATATCAATTACCCCGCTCACATCACACATGCCGGTAGACGGGATCACTGACCTAGAGAACATGACAATAACAGCGGGGGACCGCCATGACATGTGCCTGAGCGAGCCACAGTATCGCTTGTAGAACTGGAGGAGGTGCTGCTGGGCTCAGTCCTTACCTGGGGCATTATCTGCATGGAGTTTGTATGTTCTCACCCAGGCTTCTGTGGGTTTCCTACCACAGTCCAAAAATTGTACTGATAGAGTAAATTGAGATAACAGGAGGAAAAATATATCTGAGTGACTATGGGGGATGGGAGAGCGTTAGAGTGTAAGCTCCTCTGGTGCAGAGACTGATGTTAGTGGCTCAGTCTGTACAACCCTATGGAATAATTCAGAGCCATATACTGTAATTGTATAATCATGGTGTGTGACTGTGAAGGAACATTAGAGTGTACATTTAAAAAAAAAAAATCACACAAACATACAGCTTATTATTAAAAACATATTTACACAAAAATAAACAACAACTAAACAAAAACAAGTGTGCTTACATCAGCAAGTAAAGAAAAAACGTTTCCTGACAAGATAACATATTAAGAAACATATTTTAATGACAACAAAAAAGAGACTACAAACCCCGAGCCTCAACTTAAACACAATCCAGGCTAAGAAACATTTTGAGATTTAATCGCCATCAGGATGCGATTCCAAAACCCCCCCATTAACCCCTCCCCCCGCATCATTCACCCCGACTTCCACATCATTCACCTTGCATTCTGCACCAGCCACTCTCATTCCCTTACCCTCCACCATCATACAATCCATCCCTCACTCTACCCCTCGGTGTCTGCCAACCTCCAGCCGCACTTCTGCCACGCCGAGGAGAAGGGGTTGGCACCACCATACACGCTGGTCCAGCACCCTCCACTGCCTTGCCTTCACTACACCAGGAGAAACAATAGGTGCAGACACAGACTTGACAACCACACTTTCTGACACTGACTGGGGAACCACAGACTTGGGGGACACTAACACCACAGACAGCCTCACAGACACAGATTCTGATGGGACAGTCACTAGGATTCCCTGGTACAACCTCCGCCAACCCAGACTCTTCTCTATCCAGATGGACAAATTCCTCCACCGACTCTGGCTTATTTTGCAAAGCCTCAGGGCACCAGCTATAAGGGTGACCAACCTTATCACATAGGTTACATTTAATGATGATACAGTCCCTTGCCAGATGCCCCAGTTCCTGACACAAAGAGCACTTCTGTTCTGGACAGTTAGAGGAGAAATGTCCCTTCACTCCACATTTATGGCACAGCTTAGGTTGACCAGGGTAGAAGACAGTAATCCTGTCTTTACCAATAAAGGCAGAGGAGGGCAAATGCTGGACCACATTCCCACACACACTTAACCTCATTGACACTGACCACCCACCCATCCAGATTCCTCTATCGTCCACAAGCTTTTTTAGGGGACACAAAGTTTCACCAAACCTCCTCAACCAGACCCCTAAATCCTCAGGGGGTATAGACTCATTCCTTGTCAGGATAGTCAATTTTTTTTTATCAAGGGCTGTTGTGAGACAACTTTGGGGACAAGCCCCTTCCAGTCCGGCTGGCCCCCATATACATGCTCAAACCACTCCCAAAACAGATCCAGCGATTCTGGATGCACAAATCATATTCAAAGGAACCAGCCGGACTGATAAGAGCATATATATTCTCCGCCTTAAATTCCATGGCTAGGATCTTATCCACAACCACCCTCCTGATCGGTGGAATACCTCCTCCTTCCCACCTGAGCTGTACCACATTCCTGCGTTTAATGGAAGAAGGTGCGTTAGGTTGAAGCCACACAACTGGCTCCCTTCCACCAGCAGCAGCATGACTTTGTCCCGACACAGCCTTAGCATAATTCCTAACTGGGACAGATGATACATTAACTGGTTGCATAGGAATATTAACTGGCTGCATAGGAACCTCTGAAATCTGGTTTGGTAAATTACCCACCACTTCATCCTCCCCTCCAGCACAACAGTCCCTCTCATCATAGTCCCAGAAGTACTGCAGATACCAGCAGACCCGTCATAAAGTAAAGTCTTCTGTTTAGAAAAAACACCAGCTGGTTCAGCATTCATAGGCCCTCCTGCACTGCAGTTTCAGCGTTAATGCGACATTCCTGTCCTGCACTATTAGTGTCCATGTGGGACTCCTTGCAGCCAGCTAATCCTGCATTCCCTGCTGATTGCAAGGATCTGTTGGCAGGTGCAATCTCAGGAAAGTCCTCCACACACTGAGAGAGATTTTCAGCAAGCACTCCTTTATCATGATCCTCGTCTGATGAGTTGGTGCCAGTCAAGGGAGATTCCATTTCTGTTATGGTCTGCAGCAATCCCCCATTTCCCTCAACCTCCTCCTGAGATGACCCAGGCTGCTGGGGAGGGAGGGGGGCAGATACTGACTCAGACATGACAGATCCTGAGACAGGGGTAGTACTGGGGCCACCACGTGAAGCCACTTCCTTACCCCCCCATCCATACTGTTGCCGTTGCTCTGGCATCCACCCTCTGGCTGGTACTGGCACAGGCACTTTCCTTCATCTGTTGGAATCTCTCCTCTTTCTCAAACTTTTCTCTGAACACACTGCTGCTTTCCTTCAGAGAGGAGACCAACTTTTTCAATGACTCTTCCAGAGACTTCAGCTTGGAGACTTTCCTCTTACTGTTTCCAGACTTACTGTGCAGGGATTTCTTTGTCCTGAGATCTTCTTTCATGACAGCAAGTTTCTGTTCCTCCTTAGCAATGTGGCAAAGTCTGTTTACCACTTTATCCTGGAAGACTGGTAAGGACTCCCCTTGCATAGTGACAGGCCCAGGATCCATTGCAGCTTGAGCACATGGAGTAGGCCTCAGTGCCTCTGGAGAACCTCCACCTTCGTCTCCCCCCACCCACTGCATGGTGGTTGGGGGAGAAGCCTGCAGGACAGGCCCAGGCTTGCTGTTTCCTCCAACTGAGAGCAAAGCAGAGTGAGCCAACACCTTGCCAAACAGCACCACATGGTAGAGAAGCTCCTCTGGTGTAGAAGCTGATGTGACTGGCTCAGTGTTTTCTGTACAGCACTGCAGTATATGTAATAGCTATATACTGTAAGTGTATACTATTAATTATAGTGTGTGACTGATGTGGGGACATTAGAGTGTACGCTCCCTTGTGCAAAAAACAGATGTGATTGGCTCAGTGTTCTCTGTACATCGCTATGGAATATGTCAGAGCCATATAGATGTATAATAAGAAGAAGAATAGCGTGCAGATGTGTGGGGGGACATGGGTGTGAGCTCTTCTGGTGTAGAGACTGATATGACTGGCTCAGTGTTCTCTGTACAGCACTGTGGAATATATTAGATCTATATAAATGTATAATAATAATAGTAGTGTGTGACTGTGGTGGGAAATCAGAGTATAACCTTCTCTTGAGCTGATGTGACTGGCTCTGTGTTTTTTTTGTACAGCTCTGCGGTATATGTAGGAGCTATATATTGTAAACATATATTATTAATAAATAGTGGGGATATTAGAGTGTAAGCTCCCTGGTGCAGAGACTGATATGATTGGCTCAGTGTTTTCTGTATTATGGAATATGTCAGAGCCATATAGATGTATAATAATAATAAGAGTGTATGATTGTAAGATTCGCAGAGTCCCAGCGGTCAGTATGATCTCATTCCGTCTCTCGCACTTCTCCTTAATTAAACTTTGAAGGTTGTTCCACCATTTCCTATTTGCACCGTCTGGCCCAGGACTAAAGCGTAAAATTACAATTTAAATGAAAAACAATAGGATGTAATTAATCTGCAACCACAAAGTAAAATCTCAGCGCGGTGTCAAAGCTGAACGTGAACCTGAAAATTTCCCCCTTCGTGCCACAGAAGGACAAATCCCTCTTCTGTGTATTACATGGCGATATCGGTCACGTGATGGTTTGCTCCAGACCCTGGGCTCATATATACATAGATTGTACAACATGCCATCAATTCTATGTACATTTTTTTGTATTATATTATATTTTATACGGTACACTGTATTGTGTTCTATTGTATACATTGTACATTATATTGTATACAGTACTGTACATTGTATATTTCACATTGTATTGTATTATATTTATTGTATATTTTAACATAATTTATTGTATACATTGTATAATGTACATTGTATTGTATTGTATACATTGTATATTGTTTTGCATTATATTATATGATATACATTGTATAATGTACAATGTATTATATTGTATATTGTTTTGCACTATATTATATTGTATACATTGTATATTGTACATTATATTTTACACATTGTACATTGTATTGTATTGCATACATTGTATTATTTTGTATACATTGTTTTGTATTATATTATATTGTATACATTCTTTATTGTATTGTATACATTTTATATTGCATTGTATTGTATACATGGTATATTGTTTTGTATCATATTATATTGTATACATTTTACATTGTATTTATTATATTCATTGTATATTTTATTATATATATTTTTCATTGTATTTTATTATATGTATTGTATTGTATTATATTGTAGTCATTGTGTATTGTACATTGTATTGTATTATGTTGTATACAATGTATTGTATATTGTGCATTGGCTTGTATTGTATATTATACATTGTATTGTTTTGTTATACTGTATATTGTATACTGTACATTGTACATTGCATTGTATTATATTGTATTCATAGTGTATTGTACATCGTATTGTGTTGTATTGTATACAATGTATTGTATTGTATATTACACATTGTAATATTTTGTATTATATTGTATACATTGTATTGTATTATAGTGTATATATTGTGCATTGGCATGTATTGTATATTATACATTGTATTGTTTTGTTATACTGTATATTGTATACATTGGACAGTATATTGTTTTGTGTTATATTATATTGTGTAAACTGTATTCATTGTGTATTGTACATCGTATTGTGTTATATTGTATACAATGTATTGTATTGTATATTACACAATGTTTCACTATATATTGTATAGATTGTAAATTGTATTGTTTTGTATTACAGTGTATACAATGTAATTTATATTGTATTATAGTGTATATTGTGCATTGGCTTGTATTGTATATTATACATTATATTGTTTTGTTATACTGTATAGTGTATACATTGTATATTCTACATTGGCTTGATGTGCTAACAATCAATAGGTGGGGATTTTTTTCTCATATCCTATTTCTTCTTATTCTTTATTTGATTTGTTATACAGATACAGAATTTTTTTTACAGCGGGAATGCAGCTTTTAACAACCACATCTCCTCCCGCCATGTTCTCTTAGGCGGCATTCACACTATAGTGTTTCGTGAACATTCACAAAATTGATTTAATGAACTTCAGAAAGTACAGATGAGCAAAAGAGAAGGTTTTCTTCTCCTCCCCCACCTTCCAGAATTTTTTGAAAATGTTTAGATTTTGGTGAAATATTACCATGTCAACAAAATGCATTGAAGTCAATGGGGGTCAAATTAAAGCGGACCTTCATGCCCCACCTTTACTTTCCTTAGAGCTCATTTACACTTGCTTCGGCTTCAATGAGGCTTCGGACATGCTTTGTTAAAGCTCTCTGAACGCCAGTCAAAGCGCCCATCACTAAATAAAATGGTTAGCTAACAGTCCTGTTTACACCTTGCTTTGGCTTTGCTTCAAAATTTATACCCCATGTACCTTTAGTGGTGCTTCGAAGTTTCTTCAAAGCCTCCATAGAAGTCTATGGCAAAGCTCGCTTGAAGCCCCACTGAAGCCCCACCGAAGCCTCATCGAAGCCCCACAGAGCCTCACTAAAGCCCCACTGAAGCCTCATCGAAGCACCAAGCAAAAGCAAAGTGTAAACAGGACTGCAAGCTAACCATTTTATTTAGTGACAGGAGCTTTGACTGGCGTTAAGAGAACTTTAACCACTTTCAGACCGGACCATTTTGCTGGCTTAAGACCAGACCACTTTTTGCGATTCGGCACTGCATCGCTTTAACACAATTGAAAAGGTGGCTCCCAAACAAAATTTACGTCCTTTTTTCCCCACAAATAGAGCTTTCTTTTGGTGGTATTTGATCGCCCCTGCGTTTTTTTTTTTTTTAGCGCTATAAACAAAAAAAGAGCAACAATTTTTGAAAAAAAACACATTATTTTTTACTTTTAGATATAATAAATACCCCCCCCCCAAAAAAAAAAAAGTTTAGGCCGATACGTATTCTTCTACATATTTTTGGTAAAAAAAATCGCAATAAGCGATTATTGATTGGTTTGCACAAAAGTTATAGCGTTTACAAAATAGGGGATAGTTTTATAGCATTTTTATTAATAATTATTTTTTTACTAGTAATGGCGGCAATCAGCGATTTTTATTGTGACTGCGACATTATGGTGGACACATCGGACATTTTTGACACATTTTTGGGACCATTGTCATTTTATACAGCAATCAGTGCTATTTAAATGCACTGATTGCTGTGTAAATGGCACTGGCAGTGAAGGGGTTAACCACTAGGTGGCAGTGTAGGGGTTAAGTGTTCCTAGGGGAGTGTTACTAACTGTGGGGGGCGTGGCTGTGTTTTAGTGAACACTGATCTCTGCTCCAATCACAGGGAGCAGAGATCAGTGTCACTAGTTGCTAGGCAGAACGGGGAGATGCTGTTTACTTCCGCATCTCCCCGTTCAGCCTTCCTGTGAGACAATCGCGGGTATCCCCGCGGCAATCGAATCCGCGGGACCCGCGACCGGACTCACGGAGGTCCGGACCGGCGCGCGCACGTGATGGCACGGCGGTAATCTTAAAGGGACGTACCTGTACGTCCTTTTGCCTGTCAATGCCATTCTGACTACGTACATCGTACATGCTTATTGTGCATAACCCAGAAAACAAGGTGAAAGGGGATTGAAAAAATAAACGGGAGGGGGGGGGGAGGTGGAGGGGGAAGTTCCTCTAGGGGTTTCAAATAGGTTTTAAATGTCTTCTAAGTGTTATAGAAGCTTCACCTATGCTGGATTTATTCAAACTGGTCCCTCATTACCCTCATCATTTTATGTTTTCCTTTTTTTTTCAGACAGGGCCCACCTCGTTTCCTGACTGTAGCTAGCCTGCCTGTCCCCACCCCTTTCATTCATTGGATTTTACTTCTTTCAATCATGGAGTATTGGGCTCAGTATCACATGTGGGTATTACCCAAAATGCAGCCTGCCTACACCCACTCCTCCAGACTGACCTCCACCCATCAAGGCATTCTGATATTTGCATAGCTCCTCCCACTGCTTGCATCAGGGTATATGTCTCTTGAGCGGTGTGCTGGGGCAGGGTGCTGTGATGTTTTGGGGTTGCTATATACGTTTTTATTTTACCAATTACCCAAGTTGTGGAGGTACCCCGTCTATACTAGACAAATTGGTTTCTTTTTTGCCCCCAAAAAGCCAACAGTAGTTTGAGATCCATCTTTTAAACTTGCTTTCTACCTATATACAGCCAGGGCTGCCATTAAAAATCATGGGGCCCCCTACAGCCTACCTGACAGACCCCCCACCCGCAAATGCCAAAAATTACAATTAAACGCTTGCCGGTTATCATTAAACTGCGGCAGGTCGGAACGTTCCCGCGAGCCGTCGTAGCTGTACGTCAGCCCTTTAAACAACTACAGCAGGCACAAACGCCTGCCCGCTGCACGGCCAGGAAACCAATGTGCGTGATCGCGGGCAGGAGAGCAAGAACAGGGACGTGTGTGTGTAAACACACATGTCTTTGTTCTGTCAGGGGAGAGAAGACAGATCTTGTGTTCCTACTAAGTAGGAACAATGATATGTCTCCTCCCCCAGTCAGTCACATCCCCATACAGTTAGAAACACTCCCTAGGACACACATTTAACCCTTTGATCGCCCCCTAGTGTTAACCCCTTCTCTGCCAGTGACATTTATACAGTAATCGATGGCTATTTTTAGCTCTGATCACTGTATAAATGTCAATGATCCCAAAATAGTGTCAAAAGTGTCCAATCTGTCCGCTGCAATGTCGCAGCCCCGATAAAAATTGCAGATCGCCGCCATTACTAGTAAAAAAAAAAAAAAAATGCCACAAATCTATCCTCCATTTTGTAGACCCTATATAACTTTTGCACAAACCAATCAATATACGCTTATTGCAATTTTTTATTACCAAAAATATGTAGAAGAAAATATAGTGGCCTAAACTAAGGAAGACATTTTTTTATTTACATTTTTTGGGGGGATATTTATTATAGCAAAAAGTATAATATTTTATATAGTATATTTTTGTTTATAGCGCAAGAAATAAGAAACACAGAGGTGATCAAATACCACCAAAAGAAAGCTTATTTGTGGGAAATAAAGGACAGCAATTTTGTTTGGGTACAACATCGCACGACCACACAATTGTCAGTTTAAGCGATGCAGTGCTGTATCGCAAAAAATGGCCTGGTCATTAAGGGGGAAATTCTTCCGGTCCTTGAGTGGTTAAAAAAATTTTTTTTGAATTTTTGTTTTATTTAACAATTTTTTAAATAATTTAAAATGATTTTTACTATTTTTTTTTGTACAACACTGTTGGGGAGGGGCTTGGATGAATTATCAGGGGTAAACAGACCCCTAACATCTCAAGTTTGAGACAGAGAAACTAACTGAGGACACAGATTCTTCAATTATCTTCTCTGTAGCCTCAGTTGTATTGAAGATGAATGAACAGGAGACAGAGGCTCCTGTTCATTCATAAACGGAAGCACAGTAAACACAGTTTACTTTACTATGCTTCAGTTATCAATGGTCACAGGAGCAATCGAATACCGGTAGTTCACTGTGTCCAATTCAGGAAATGAAGGGGCTGGTAAATGACATATTTACCATACCCTTCCCCCATTCTCCATCCGCCTGTGCGCCTGCAACAGCCAGCGGGAGAGGGAAGCCTGCGAGGCTGCGGGGGGACAAGGGGGAAACAGATGTGGGAAACATAGGGAGGGGAATCGGTGCAGCGGGACGGGAGGACAATTACAGAACAATGCCCAGTGTCTGTGTCTCTCCCTCCAGCAGCTGAAAGCCCTGTGGAAGGGAGAGGGGGAGAAACCGGCTTTCAACTGTTGGAGGGAGAGACACAGACACAGTGCATTGTTCTGTAATTGTCCTTCCACCCCACTGCACTGATTCCCTTGCTGTCGGAGCCTCCCTGTGTGCCTGAGCCTCCTACAGGAGGCCAGGTGGTACCCCCTATTGGTAGCCCTGTATACAGCACCCTGCCGGCCCCTCCCACCAGCCATCATCTGTATTGTATGTATTGAAAACAGACAATTACTTAATATATTGATGAGAAGGGAAGAATGAATCAAGGAATGAAAAACGAAAGTAGAATAAACATTTTTAAGTTCCCCCTAACCCTGGTCTATAATAAAAAAAAAAATTGCTGTGTGAATGTCTCAAACATTCATACAGATATTAGGAATAATCGCCGTAGTTTGCCTATGTTTATTTCCTATGACAGCTCCATCTAGTGGCCATAATGCAGTAGTTTTCTGATTGAGGCATTTCAGTAAAATACTGTATCATGGCCACTAGATGGGGCTGATGAAAACAGGAATTACCATATTAGGCAAAGGCAAAGGTTTTAGTTAACAATGAAATTAGTTCAAGGAACCAGTTAAGGCAAATGTAATCAGAATATATTTCCACATTTATAGGAATTCTTGTAAAAATGGAGCGTTCCTTTAAGCCTGCCTTATATACATGTGGGTGTGTAGTAAGAAGCAGTGGGATGGTACAGTCGGGAATTATCGGTTCTGCTCTATGGTCACCCATCACACCTCCCTCCTCCCCCGCAGACCCCCCGATGTGAAGATGAATGGGATTGTGGATCATTACGGTGCAGGAGTCGTGGGACTCGGGTTTTTACGACTTGCGTGTTTTACACAGTTTATGACTTACAACGTCCTCTCGGCTCCCCCCATATATTCACTATCCCTGTGGAAGCAATTAGATGTGAAATATCAACATGTATTTATTAAGTAGATGCCGCGGTTATCGCCCCCCTGGGGGTGATCGGCAGAGCTGGAGGGTTGGCGCTTACTGTAATGTGAGAGGGAAGGAAATAAGTCACACCGAGAAAAAAGACGAACGTGAGATTTGTTATGGAGCCGAAAGAAAGAAAAATACCAAAATATTTACCAACATCAAATTCATAAAATAAGTCTGTAAACTTCTCTGTGGAACGGGACGGCGGGTGTCACCGGGGTGATCTCCGAGAGAATTCTTCTAATAGGGGACGTCCGACCGCGACACTGCGGGATTATCCGAAATATACAATTCATTGTCAGAGAGGAGATATGATGATAATCAATACTATATACTATCAATAAGCCTGAATTCTCAGTATCTATTCTTATTCTGTATGTATGGACTCTGCACAGTACCACTTCTCTTGTCCTGTATGCTGGGTGTAATTCTCAGTATCTGTTCTTATTCTGTATGTATGGACTCTGCACAGTACTACTTCTTGTGTCCTGTATGCTGGGTGTAATTCTCAGTATCTGTTCTTATTTTGTATGTATGGACTCTGCACAGTACCACTTCTCTTGTCCTGTATGCCGGGTGTAATTCTCAGTATCTGTTCTTATTTTGTATGTATGGACTCTGCACAGTACCACTTCTCTTGTCCCAGCATAGAGGACAAGAGAAGTGCAGAGGACAAGAGAAGTGGTACTGTGCAGAGTCCATACATACAGAATTAAAACAGATACTGAGAATTACACCTGACATACAGGGCAAGAGAAGTAGTACTGTGCAGAGTCCATACATACAAAATAAGAACAGATACTGAGAACTACTCCCAGTATACAGGACAAGAGAAGTGGTACTGTGCATAGTCCATACATACAGAATAAGAACAGATACTGAGAATTGTACCCGGAATATAGGACAAGAGAAGTGGCACTGTGCAGAGTCCATACATACAAAATAAGAACAGATACTGAGAACTACTCCCAGTATACAGGACAAGAGAAGTAGTACTGTGCAGAATCCATACATACAGAATAATAAAAGATACTGAGAACTACTCCCAGTATACAGGACAAGAGAAGTGGCACTGTGCAGAGTCCATACATACAAAATAAGAACAGATACTGAGAATTACACCCGACATACAGGACAAGAGAAGTGGTACTGTGCAGAGTCCATACATACAAAATAAGAACAGATACTGAGAACTACTCCCAGTATACAGGACAAGAGAAGTAGTACTGTGCAGAGTCCATACATACAGAATAAGAACAGATACTGAGAATTGTACCCGGAATATAGGACAAGAGAAGTAGTACTGTGCAGAGTCCATACATACAGAATAAGAACAGATACTAAGAATTATACCCAGTATACAGGACAAGAGAAGTGGTACTGTGCAGAGTCCATACATACAGAATAAGAACAGCGGCATTTATAGAGCGGACTCATCAACCAGCAACACGACAGATTTACATATCAATGAGCAATTCATTCTCCCGGATTTCACAGCCGATAAGTCAAATCATTTACATAAACAATACACCCAGCATACAGGAAAAGAGAAGTGGTACTGTGCAGAGTCCATACCTACAGAATGAGAACACATACTGAGAATTACACCCAGCATACAGGACAAGAGAAGTGGTACTGCGCAGAGTCCATACATACAGAATAAGAACAGATACTGAGAATTACTCCCAGTATACAGGACAAGAGAAGTGGTACTGTGCAGAGTCCATACATACAGAATAAGAACAGATACTGAGAACTACTCCCAGTATACAGGACAAGAGAAGTAGTACTGTGCAGAGTCCATACATACATACATAATAAGAACAGATACTGAGAATTGTACCCGACATATAGGACAAGAGAAGTAGTACTGTGCAGAGTCCATACATACAAAATAAGAACAGATACTGAGAACTACTCTCAGCATACAGGATTTCACAACCGATAAGTCAAATCATTTACATAAACAATAAACCCGGCATACGGGACAAGAGAAGTGGTACTGTGCAGAGTCCATAAATTCAGAATAAGAACAGATAGTGGGGGGTGAAATACTCTTGTAAAATACTGCATTATGACCACTAGATGGAGCTGAGGAGCAAAGGAAATACATAATGTATATCTTTGAAACAGTCGTTATACTTATTTACTAATTGCTACTATTGTTCTCTAGAAATGTTACATTGTATCTCTTGTATCATTGTATCTCTTTCTAAATGGATATATGTATTTCGTATGCTCCTCAGCTCCATCTAGTGGCAAAAATATGAAAGGACAGGAGAAGTTCTCCCATGAGCGGTGAACTACGTCAGCGTTAAAGGTTGTAGATATTGCCCTCTTTGTGCCCCCCTTTTTGCTCACTTGCCTCTCTGCCTATCCCATGGCTCGCCCTTAATTCTCAGTATCTGTTATATGAACGCACAGTAGAACTTCCCCTGTTTGGATGTTTGGCGCTGTATATATTAGCGCTCTGTATAGGACATTGGAATGATTTAGGTCCCCCGGCCTCTCTGATCCGGCTGGAAGTGCACGGCGGCGTTGCTCACCCCGCAGAGTAAACATGCTGAACTGGGCAATAACAGTGCGTTGTTTATTTCTCACTTCCAGCATCTCGCAGAGCATTAATAACGGGGGAAAAGTGCTGAGGACTGGAGAGAGCTGACACCGCGCCAATTTGTTACCCAGCAAACCACATTCTGTATATGGCCTGAGAACGGCGTATGATGAATGTGCCGTCACCGCCAACATAAATAAATGTATGGCCAGCAGCTGCTTCCTGTGAATCCAGGTGAGCAGAATAACGTACAGATCACACAATATCCTCACCGCACACGCCGAAACACCAGATGATGGCAGGTCGGCGCAACACTCTGCAGAGATTCCAATGAAGGATCGATCTATAGAGTGTATTGATATGTATCTGTAAGGGGGGAAATGGGACGGAGCAATAGTCTGCAGATCTACAGAGAGGTCAGTGATGGATAATCTGCAGACTATAACACAATTTATCCATTTGAGGAGAGATGTGGAAACGGAGCAAGGCTCTGCAGACTATTCTACATAATATATCACGTATCTCTCAGAAGGGGGATTGCACACAGCAACGGTCTGCAGATTTCTAGTGAGGTCATTGATGGGATAATCTGAAGAATTTATCAGTATGTGCCAGTCAGAGAGTAGATAGAAAAGAGCAATGTTCTGCAGATCTCTAAAGAGGTCAGGCATGGAATAATCTGCAGAATATACCACTATGTATAAATCAGGGGGATCGATGGAACAGAACAGAGTGTAAGGTAAAGTCTACAGGCTTGGAAATATCAGTTTGTAAATGGATAGAAAACTGGCTAAAAGACAGAGTTCAGAGAGTAGTGGTTAATGATTCTTATTCTGAATGGTCTATGGTTATCAGTGGTGCACCCCAAGGTTCAGTGTTATCAGTGGTGCACCCCAAGGTTCAGTGTTATCAGTGGTGTACCCCAAGGTTCAGTGTTATTAGTGGTGCACCCCAAGGTTCAGTGTTATTAGTGGTGTACCCCAAGGTTCAGTGTTATTAGTGGTGTACCCCAAGGTTCAGTGTTATCAGTGGTGTACCCCAAGGTCCAGTGTTATTAGTGGTGCACCCCAAGGTTCAGTGTTATTAGTGGTGCACCCCAAGGTTCAGTGTTATCAGTGGTGTACCCCAAGGTCCAGTGTTATTAGTGGTGCACCCCAAGGTTCAGTGTTATTAGTGGTGCACCCCAAGGTTCAGTGTTATCAGTGGTGCACCCCAAGGTTCAGTGTTATTAGTGGTGCACCCCAAGGTTCAGTGTTATTAGTGATGTACCCCAAGGTCCAGTGTTATCAGTGGTGTACCCCAAGGTCCAGTGTTATTAGTGGTGCACCCCAAGGTTCAGTGTTATTAGTGGTGCACCCCAAGGTTCAGTGTTATTAGTGATGTACCCCAAGGTTCAGTGTTATTAGTGGTGTACCCCAAGGTTCAGTGTTATTAGTGGTGTACCCCAAGGTTCAGTGTTATTAGTGGTGCACCCCAAGGTTCAGTGTTATTAGTGATGTACCCTGAGGTCCAGTGTTATTAGTGGTGTACCCCAAGGTTCAGTGTTAATAGTGGTGTACCCCAAGGTTCAGTGTTATTAGTGGTGCACCCCAAGCTTCAGTGTTATTAGTGGTGCACCCCAAGGCCGTGTTAATAATGGTGTACCCCAAGGTTCAGTGTTATTAGTGGTGTACCCCAAGTTCAGTGCTTGGACCCTTACTTTTTAATATCTTTATAAATGATATTGGGTCTGGGATTAAAAGTACCATTTCAGTCTTTGCAGATAACACCAAGCTATGCAGTGGACAAACATCCTTAGGCCCCTTTCACACTGACGGACCGTTCGGGTCCGCCTGTCAGTTTTGATGGCGGACCTGAACGGGCGCTCCATGCTGGTCTATGGAGCAACGGATGTCAGCGGAGACATGTCCGCTGACATCCGACCCGGTCTGATCCGCCAAAAGCAGATGGATGGCCCTACGTCCCTCTCCGTCGCTGGCAGATCGGATCGGGTGAGATCGGATGAAAACGGACACGCTGTCCGTTTTCATCCGATCTCTCCATAGAGACCAGCGGCGCTGGACAAGCCCCTCCTCGCTCAGTGAGCAGAGAGGGACCTGTCATCCGCCGGCTCAGCGGAGATCAACGGAGAGATCTCCTGCTTAGCCGGCGGACAGGGGTGGACTCCGTGAAAGCGGAGTCCGCCTCGTGTGAAAGGGGCCTTACAGGTTGTCTCCAATCTACAAGCCAACTTCAATGCACTGTCTGATTGGGCAACTGTGTGGCAAATGAGGTTTAATGTTGATAAATGTATCAAAACAAGTTATGCACTTGAGGGCTAAGAATATGCATGCATCCCCTGATCAAGTAACGTGACGATACATGTCGGGATTGGGCACCAGATGGACCGGAAGTGACGTAGAAGTACGAAACTCGCCGCTCGTGGAATATATGTCTTGCTAATCATTTTTTATGTGAGTAAAATTACGCTGTTTTTATAACAAATATTGCTTGTAAAACTATATTACATTATAAGAGCCTCTTTTGTTTATTAACCACCATCGTGGAGGAGATCAGTTTGATCCCCAGGATCACTTTTAAGGAGGTATTGCCGTCCATCCAGTTCTAAGGGCGTCCATTGCAGAGAGATCCCCAGAGATAAGTGGAGGCACAAGAATCCCCTTTGAGAGTTATCTACACCCAAATGCTGTTACCTTACAGCAGTAAGGTGAGAGACCTGTGATCACTGAGGTGTCATACACACTATAAGAAGAGACACCAATCACTCGTATTCACTTTTTGGAATGTGGAAGAATTAGAGCACTCTATTATAAACTGCACTTTTGGATTCATGGTGACAACATTGGGACTTTATTTACTTCAATACTTTTTTTAGTCACTTTATTGGCACTTGAGTTTATGGATATTATAGAATCTTTTTTAATGAAGTATTTAGTGCTTATCGTGTTTTTTTATTTTATAGGTTTACATAATTTATTTATTTCCTATATTGACAGCGCAACACCATCACTATTACTCATACACCTTTTCGCCACGGATTTGCTTATCGGTGTTTGCGGCAGTCATATTCACTATTTCATTATCTTATGTGATAGCGCGGGAGTCATGGCCGTCCGCAAATAGGGGCAAGGGGGGCAATTACCTCCCCCTGGAATCATCAAGAAGGTGTTGCAGTTGCCAGTTGCACTGTGTTGAAGCCGGGAGTATTAGAAATATGCATGCATCGTACATACTAGGGGGAGTACAACTGGGGATTCCATAGTGGAGAAGGATCTGGGGGTTTTGGTAGATCATAAGCTTAATCATATGCCAAGCTGCGGTTTCCAAAGTGAGCAAAGTCCTTCTTGTATTAGGAGAGGTATGGATTCCAGAGAGAGAGGGATATCATTTTGCCCCCCCCCTCCCCCTGTACAAATCATTAGTAAGACCCCATCTGGAATATGCAGTTCAGTTTTGGGCACCAGTTCTCAAAAAGGATATCGGGGAACTGGAGAAAGTGCAGAGAAGGGCAACCAAACTGATAAGAGATATGGAGGAGCTCAGCTATGAGGAAAGATTAGAGGAACTGAATTGATTCCCTCTTGAGAAGAAGAGATTAAGGGGGATAAGATCAACATGTTCAAATACATAAGTGGTCCATATAGTGAACTTGGTATTGAGTTATTCACTTTAGCTCATCACAGAGGACAAGGGGGCACTCTTTACAAATAGAGGAAAAAAAGATTTCATCTCCAAATACGGAAAGGTTTCTTCACAGTAAGAGCTGTGAAAATGTGGAATAGACTCCCTCCAGAGGTGGTTCTGGCCAGCTCAGTAGATTGTTTTTAAAAAGACCTAGATTCATTCCTAAATGTTCATAATATAACGGGGTACTAATATTTATAGGTAGTTTTAAGGTAGGTTTAAGTTGATCCAGGGAATATCCGATTGTCTCTTGGAGGAGTAGGAACATTTTTTTTCCTGCTGGAGCAAATTGGATCATGCTTTTTTTTTTTTTGCTTTCCTCTAGATCAACTGTGGGTATAGGATTGCATACCTCCCAACTTTTTGAGATGGGAACAAGGAACACCTATCAGCAAAAGTATATAGGCATAGGACACACCCCTTGCCACGCCCCCTTAAAGGGGAATTATCCAAAAAATTATTAGTTAAACACACAAGTCCTCTTTTTATTACCACCACTATTCCTTTATACTGGGTTTTGACATTTACAAATGCAGCAATTTAGAAATTGGATGAAAGGTTTAGCACTGGGAAACACTTTTTGGAAGATAAAAAGTGCATTTTATATACATCTATAGAGATCAGAGCAAATTGAGGGACAAATGAGGGGGAAAGAGGGACAGAGGGACTTTGCTCCAAATCAGGGACAGTCCCTCGAAATCAGGGACAGTTGGGAGCTATGGGATTGTGTATACAGGGTTGCACTATACAATCTTTCCCCCCTTTTATAGGTTAAACTAGATGGACTTGTGTCTTTTTTCAACCAGACTAGCTATGTAACTATGAGGTCAATGATGGAACAATCTGCAGAATATATCAATATGTATCTGTCAGGGTGAGACAGGATGGAGCAATGTTCTGCAAATCTCTAGAGAGGTCAGTTATGAAAAAATCTGCTAAATATCAATATTTATAATTTAGAGGGTAGATGGTTGTCCTACAGATCTATGGTAAAAGCCAATGATGGAACGATTTGCAAAATTTACAGTATCAAAATGTATCAGTAATGGGGGGATGGAGCAATATTCTACAAATATCTAGAGAGGTCAGTTTTGAGATAATCTGCAGAATATCCCGCTCTACAAGACTCTGGTCCGGCCGCACCTGGAGTATGCTGTCCAGTTCTGGGCACCAGTCCTCAGGAAGGATGTGCTGGAAATGGAGCGAGTACAAAGAAGGGCAACAAAGCTAATAAAGGGTCTGGAGGATATTAGTTATGAGGAAAGGTTGCGAGCACTGAACTTATTCTCTCTGGAGAAGAGACGCTTGAGAGGGGATATGATTTCAATATACAAATACTGTACTGGTGACCCCACAATAGGGATAAAACTATGTAGGGGAAGGGAGTTTAACAAGACTCGTGGCCACTCATTAAAATTAGAAGAAAAGAGGTTTAACCTTAAACTACGTAGAGGGTTCTTTACTGTAAGAGCAGCAAGGATGTGGAATTCCCTTCCACAGGCGGTGGTCTCAGCGGGGGGCATCAATAGTTTCAAGAAACTATTAGATAAGCACCTGAATGACCGCAACATACAGGGATATACAATATAACACTGAAATATAATCACACACATAGGTTGGACTTGATTGACTTGTGTCTTTTTTTTTGACCTCACCTACTATGTAACTACCGTATTTATCGGCGTATAACATGCACAGGCGTATAACATGCACATTCATTTTCAGAGGGAAGTTTCAGGATTTTTTTTTTAATTTTAAATAAGGAACTTTGAAGCAAAATAAGGGTCAGTGCCCATCTGCAGCCTCACCATTGCCATCAATGCAGCCTGACCAATGCCTATCTGCAGCCTCACAAGAGCCATCAATGCAGCCTTATCAGTCCACATCAATGCAGCCTCACTATTGCCATCAATGCAGCCTGATTGATGCCCATCTGCAGCCTAGATGGTACAGGGAGGGGGGCGGGATGAGTGCCAACAGATTACATACAGTGAGAATCTCCTATGATAGACAGAACAGTGGTCCAATGGTGGCCCAGGAGACGGGACTTCCCATTACAGAGGCCGCCAAGTGAATAGGAAATTCTTACTGTATGTAATCTGACGGCACTCATCCTGCCCCCTCCCTGCCCCCTCAGAGGCAGCTAAAATTTAAGCACTGGCGTATAACACGCACATGCTATTTGAACCCGATTTTCATGGTGAAAAAGTGAGTGTTATACGCCAATAAATACAGTATATCAATATGTATAAATCCGGGAGTAAATGGCATGGAGCAATGCTCTGCAGATCTCTAGTGAAGTCAGTTATAGGATAATCTGCAGAATAGATGTATAAATCAGGGTATATGGGATGGAGCAATGTTCTGCGGATCTCTAGTGAAGTCAGTTATGGAATAATCTGCAGAATATATCAATATGTATCAGTCAGGGGGAGATGGGATGGAGCAATATTCTGTAGATCTATAGTGAGGCCAATGATGGAATCATTTGCAGAATAATATATCAATGTATATCAGGCGGGGGGTGGATGGGATGGGGCAATGTTCCTTGTTGTGAAGCTCACACCACCTCTGCCACCTCTGCCACCAGTGGATGGTCACCGTGCGTTTTGCGGACTCCTGGTGCGCTCGTTGTGACCTCAGGACTTGGACGCTCTCCATAGACAGCGCCGCGATCATTCAGCCGCTGGCTCGGCGCTCCCCCTCGCTGTGTCTTGTCGTTTTCACCTCTCACAGTCGATGAATTATGGCCTCATTAGGAGGTTCCTCATTTTCTAGTAACTAGTTACAGTGAGATATTTTTTTACTGACACGTGGCATCATTAAGGCACTTGACTTGCAAATGTCAGTAGGTTACACAAACAAGTCCCATCGCGGCCGTCTCATTACGCACATAGAAGACAGATGTTTTATACAAGTTCTTATTACAGCAGCTGCCGGGAGCCTTCACAAAATGATTTGCTTTATTTAACCCCATTTGCTGTTTCGGAGGTGCTGTATTTGTGTACGCGCGTCATCTCTGAGCGAACGCTTCCACCATGTTTGCTGTGACAAAACACAAGCTCTCTTTTTCAGGTCGGACTTTGATTTACCCAAATGTTTCCGATATCAACTGTCATTCTGCAGCACCCGGAAATGTACAGAGCAAAGGATTAACACAGCTGTCTCTCCTGTAAAGGTGAAAGTGCGCCAATCTGAAGATTAGTCCAAGGAAACTTTATTCAGTCATCAAATAATTGAAAAAACAGACAACATATTTTGGCAGTCTTTCTACTTTGCTTTTATTGGGACTGAAAAATAGTAGTCCTGATGAAGGGGATTATTTAGAACCCTGAAACATGTTTGCTGTTTTTATTTTTTTAATTATTTAATGAACAATTGAAGTTTCTTTGGACTTTTTTGGGTTTTCCTTAGATTACCTTACTTGTTGTTCAGCCAGATTGACCTGACAACTCTGCCCATGACCTCTGACTGTACCTGACTATTCTTTTGCCTGCTGATTACCCACGACCCCTGCCTGGACCTTACTACTCTCTTGCCTGCCACCTGCCCACAGCTTCTGTCTGGACCCAATACTTTTTTGCTTGGACCTGACTACTCTCTTGTCTGCCATTTGCCCACAACCTATGTCGGACCTGACTACTCTTTTGCCTGCCACTTGCCTACGACACCCCTGCCTGGACCTGACTACTCTATTTCCTGCCACCTACTCACAACCTCTGTCTGGACCTGACTACTCTCTTGTCTGCTGCCTGCCCATGACCTCTGCCTGGACCTGACTACAATTTTCACTGTTGCCTCTCCCTGGACCTGACTACTCTCTTATCTGCCACTTGCCCACAATGTTTGTTGGACTGACTATTTTTTGCCTGCCACTTGCCCATGACATCTGCCTAGACCAGACTACTTTTTTTCTTGCTGGCAACCTCTGTCTGGACCTCACTACTCTCTTGCCTGCTGCTTACCCATGACTCCTACCTGGACCTGACTACTACCTCTGCCAGACCAGACAACTCTTTTGCCTACCACCTGTCCATGAGCTCTGCCTGGACCTAACTACTCTTTTGCTTTCTGCCTGCTCACAGCCTCTGCTTGACCTGACTACTCTCTTGTCTGCTGCCTGTCCACGACCTCTGCCTGGACCTGACTACAGTTTTGACTGCTGCCTCTCCCTGAACCTGACTACCTATCTGCCACTTGCCCACAACCTCTGCTTGGACATGACTACTCTTTTGTTTGCCACTTGCCCATGACCTCTGCCTGGACCAGATTACTCTTTTCCCTGCCACCTGCCCACAACCTCTGCCGGACCTGACTACTCCCTTGCCTGCCACCTGCCCATGACCTCTGCCTGGACCTGACTACTCTTTTGCCTGTCACTGCCTATAGGGTGACAACCATTCATTGAAAAAAATCCCTGGTGATCCTACCATCAATGTCTTTTTTCAGGCATGCCCTAATATAAGGTGACAACCTCTCAATAAAATAATCCCTGAAGATCCTACCATATCAAGGCCTTGTTCAGGCACTTCCTGCTATAGGGTGACAACCATTCATTGAAATAATCCCCGGTGATCCTACCATCAATGTATGTGTTCAGGAACACTCTACTATAAGGTGACAACCGCTCAATAAAATAATATCTGAAGATCCTACCATATCAAGACCTTGTTCAGGCACTTCCTGCTATAGGGTGACAACCATTCATTAAAATAATCCCTGGGGATCCTACCATCAATGTCCTTGTTCAGGCACTTCCTCCTAAAGGGTGATAACCATTCATTACAATAATCCTTGGTGATTCTACCATCAATGTCCTTGTTCAGGCACTTCCTCCAATAGGGTGACAACCATTCATTAAAATAATCCCTGCTGCTCCTACCATCAATGTCCTAGTTCAGGTACTTCCTCATATAGGGTGACAACCATTCATTAAAATAATCCCTGGTGCTCCTACCATCAATGTTCTTGTGCAGGTACTTTCTCCTATAGGGTGACAACCACCCATCAAGATAATCCCTGGTGATCCTACCATCATTGTCCTTGTTTAGATACTTCCTCCGATAGGGTGACAACCATTCATTAAAATAATCCCTGGTGCTCCTACCATCAATGTTCTTGTGCAGGTACTTCCTCCTATAGGGTGACAACCTCCCATCAAGATAATCCCTGGTGATCCTACCATCATTGTCCTTGTTTAGATACTTCCTCCGATAGGGTGACAACCATTCATTAAAATAATCCCTGGTGATCCCACCATCAATGTCCTTGTTCAGGACCTTCCTCCTATAGGGTGACAAAGTTCTGTCCTTGTCTCCCAACTATGCTACTGCGTTGTCACTCTGCCACATGGGCTTCCCGTGGAGACTACAAGTCTCAGCACACATTACATAGGAATAGTCCACTGTTCACCATCAGGAAAACCCTCCCAAGGAAATACAGAGATGCAATAGTAAGGATTAATTAAAAAACAGCAATTGTTTATACTACACAGTGTGCATCACTAAATGTCACCCAGTTAAAGTTTACATTGACTTTAAACATTGGACAAAGGGGCCAAATAGGCAATTAAAATATCACTGGGTATATTTCCTCCAGGGAACAGTTTGTTAAACTTGCACTTAGTTTCCATCGGATAATTGGAGAAACTTCAGATGAAACTTTGTTACAAATTTCCTCCCAACGCAGTTCTGCATTTTGTCTTTCTTAATAATAGATGTGGCCGGTGTTAATGCATGCAGCTCCTGAAGGTTGCAGCTGGGGAAGAGGGTCGTACTCGGCGCCCAATTTATGAAGCGTAGTAAAACAGGTCAACCGGTTGGTTTTTCTGCATTATTCATGGAGACGATCCTGAGAGCGCAGCCAACCGCGGGCAGGTATGGCGAGTTCACGCTGTCTGCACTAAGGTTAAAGAGGGAAAACGATGGAGCTGGGATAGCCGGAGTCTCCGTCCTTAGACACGGTATACTTAGCAGGAATTAAAAGCCTGGAAGAAGGAGATTGGCTGCCTGTTAATTATTTATAGGGCACATCCAAACTTTCCATGTAGACAAATCTTTAAACCTAAAGTTTAAAATGCTTATATTTTTCCTTCCCTGGTTCCCTCCTCCCCCTCATCAATATGCTAATGAAATTTTTAACCTCTTTGCGCCTAAGGGTAAAACAAATCTTAATGCCCAAGCACAATTTTGCAACTTTGACGTGTGTTAGTAAAACCGTACATATCATCACAACTACTTTGTGCATCCAGGTGGACTATACCGCGTTTTTTAACAGGACAAATTGGGCTTTCATTTGGTGGTAAATGATGGTAATGGATATTTCCTGATTTTTTTTATTATTAAAGGAAAAAGCCCAAAATAGTAAAAAAAAAATATATATATTTTTTTTGTTGTAAAAGTAGCTGTATATTTCTTGCTACTATCATAACCTCCACCAAAGAACAACCCAGAATTGTCTTTTCCTGTATGTCGGGTGTAATTCTCAGTATATGTTCTTATTCTGTAGGTATGGACTCTGCACAGTACCACTTCTCTTGTCCTGTATGTCGGGAGTAATTCTCAGTATCTCCTCTTATTCTGTAGGTATGGACTCTGCACAGTACCACTTCTCTTGTCTTGTATACTGGGAGTAATTCTCAGCATCTGTTCTTATTCTGTAGGTATGGACTCTGCACAGTACCACTTCTCTTGTCCTGTATACTGGGAGTAATTCTCAGTAATGTTCTTATTCTGTATGTATGGACTCTGCACAGTACCACTTCTCTTGTCCTGTATGCTGGGTGTATTTTTCATGTAAATGATTTGACTTATCGGCTGTGAAATCCGGGAGAATGAATTGCTCATTGATATGTAAATCTGTCGTGTTGCTGGTTGATGAGTCCGCTCTATAAATGCCGCCGTTGTCTCGCGGTGTCAGGCAGTCGCAGTGATGGTATTTGCTCCGCGCTCTCCTGTCTGTCGCACCGGCCGATGTTCGATTGGTATAACTGGCATAATTGTCTTTCTCATTACCCGGGAACATAAATTATGGGGAGACAATGCTGATCCGCACAATGGCCGCCGCGCTTCGCAGACACGATTAATGAGTTTATTGATTGTTTTCTTTGTGGATTTTATTTTGTGTCTTGTTTTATTTGGCATCTGAACGGTCTTTGCGTTGACTGGTCGGTGCGCCCATTTTCACCCCCCTAAAGTGGGTTAGTAAAGTTAGATTATTCAGGCGGCGTGCTGCGGGACGTGCTGCGGGAGGACTTTGCTCCTTTCATGGGAATCAGAGCTGCAATGAGAATGCCAGATCCACCTGTTTAACCAGTTGTGGACACTGGATACGCTACATAAACATTCCATTGAAGTGCAAAGAACATGTGTGGTATATTCTTCAGCCCCACTTCAGTCCTCACACTTGATGTCAAATCCTGGCTGTCAACGTGACAGCAGTGATTTGCTGTGCAAATACAGCAGCTGTAGAAACTGTTGCTGTCAAAAACAGATAATATAACACAGTGGGGGTTGATTTACTAAAATTAGTGAATGAGGTAAATCTTCACTTTACTTTAAGAATACCCAATCACACACAGCAAGAGCCCAGCGGCAGGGACCCGCGGACTCGATGTCCACTGGCACTTGCCAATGATCCAGCACAACGGTGGGCTGTAAACAAGGCAGATCGCTGTTCTGACTGGAGGGAAGGCATGGATTCTGTGTTCCTGCAAAGCAGGGGCATGGATCCATGCCTTTCCCCAGTAAAAGCACCTCCCCCACAGTTTAGAAAAACACTGGCTAGGAACACAGTTAACCCTTTGAACGCCCCTAATGTTAACCCTTTTCCAGCCAGTGTCATTATTGACAATGCATAAATAATAGTCCCTAAACCTATCCCCTATTTTGTAGCCACTATAACTTTTGCACAAACCAATAAATATATGCTTATTGGGATTTATTTTACCAAAGAATATGTAGGATAATTCCGTATTTTTCGCTCCATAAGACGTACCTGACCATAAGACGCACCTAGGTTTTAGAGGAGGAAAACAAGAAAAAAAATATTCTGAACCAAATGGTGTACTAAAACTATTTCGGTGTACTCAAATTGTAGACTGAGGAAACGGTAGCCACCTGGCTCGCGCTGACAGGATGGGGTGCATTCCACCACCTTCTGCTTGTATAGAGGCCCTCAGCGACATGGGCATGTCTTTTATAGTGACACATATGTATCGGCCATAACACCGCGGGCGGCCTTAACTTTTCTGGGCTTACCGATTACCTCCTCGTAGCTCGTCTTCCTTTTTGTCTAGGGGTTCCCAGGGTTAGTACCCAGTAACTTCAGAGCTAACACACAAAAGTCCTTTTGAGTATTTATATTTTGCTGGGGTAACATCCAACTATAACACAGTCTCAGGTGGGAATAGAGGGCACGGGTGATAAAACTCAGGCACTTTGAACTGCTGACATCCACTGAATGTCTCTAGTTGACCCAGAGAGTAGCCACTATCAACCGGGCGCTTCACTGCTGGATAGACCTCTAGCCAGAGATTTAGCAGCCAACATGTGATCCGGAAAACTTAGCAAAGTCTCTACCACAGACTAGATTGTAACTGAAGACAAGTAGGAACCTTTCCCACAGTACCTGGATCTCTCAGCCTTCTTGGTGATACTGTGGGAAGTGTGGATTCTTTAGTGTCCATACAACTCAGCTCCCAGGCCCTTACTGAGCAGCCAGCTTGTTGGCCCTCCTCCGAAGAGTCCTCCCCTGGTCACCTGTACGAGTTGTTGTGTCTCTCCAATGCCGAGAGCACACCGGGATGCCTTTGAATCCTCCTTCAGTTACTGGGCCTCGGACCAGCCAGTTCCGAGACTCGGGAATGGACGGATCTCCACCCCCAGACCATGAGGGCCTCTGGGGCTGGTCGGGGGGACCATGCTTGCGGGGACGGCAGACACTCCTGGGCCCGGGACCCCTCACGGGGCTGCCCCGGACCGGAACCAGGAATCCAAGCAGCAGCCGAACCCTGAACACGTGACTTCAGCACCTTAATTACCCCTTTTCAGACTCTACAGCGAGGCCAGACGCGCCCACTGATTGGCTCCGGGAAAAAATGGTACCTAACGCATCCAACCAGGCCTGGTTCTCAGCCTGTCACAGGTGCCTCACTGCACCTATGACCAGGTGGAACTTCAGTACCGCCCAGCCAGACTGATGCCAAAGTAAATCCTATACAATTAACCCCCAGAACTCCATTGCAGTTCTGGGAAAAAAACTAAATTTACATTGATAGCGCACACTTAATAAAGTGTGGGTGCTACACATATTAGATGGGCTGGCCTGTAGTTGGAAACTGTGCAATGGGGTCTGGGAGAGTGGCAGGAGGGTGCTGTGAAGGAGAGGAGTCTGCCGCATCCATAAGAGGAGAAGATACATCTGGCTCCCCAGAATCTATGTGGGGTCTAGATTTCACTGGGCTTGTGGAGGGAGATTAGGGGTTCACCCCCAGGGCATGGTTGAAGTTTGCTCAACTGTAATGACAAGTTCTTCTGAGCCTGCGTTTGCTGCTCGAGCCAAGTAGGAAGGCTCTAGAGGTCCAGCAGCTGGCGGTGTATTGTGACTCCCGGCGCCATTTTGGTGAAGCTCGCCCTGCATGGTTGGGTAGAAAGCGATCATTTTTCAACGGTGGCGGGTCTTGGCGGCATCTCCGCATGTCCAGACGGTCCGCAGGGTATGACCACGCCAAGAGGCTAGATGGTTCGCTGCTGGAGAGGTCCTGGGCTGTGATGTTGAAGCCGATTCCCTGGTGCAGAGCTCTGGATCTATGCGGCCACACTGCTGGGCGGCGGCGGTGCCTGGTCAGTATTCGCTCCATAAGATGCAGAGACATTTTCCCCCATTTTTTGGGGGGGGGGAGGGGGGTGCGTCTTATGGAGCGAAAAATACCATAGAAATTGGCATAAATTGATGAAGAAATTCGTTTTTTTTTTTTTTTTTTTTTTTTTACATTTTTTTTTGGATCTGTATTATAGCAAAAAGTAAAAATCATTGTTTTTTTTTCAAAATTGTCGGTCTTTATTTGTTTATAGCACAAAAATTTAAAAAACGCAGTGACCAAATACCACCAAAGGAAAGCTCTATTTGTGGGGAAAAAAAAGGACACACAGTTTATTTGGATACAATGTCACACGACCGCACAATTATCAGTTAACGTAATGTAGTGCACATCGCAAAAAACGGCCTGGTCATGAAGGGAGGCCAAACTTCCGGTGGTCAAGTGGTTAAAGAGGAGTTTCCATAAAAAAAAAAAAAAATTAAAAGTCAGCAGCTACAAATACTGCAGCTGCTGAATTTTAATAATCGGACACTTACCTGTCCCAGGGTCCAGCGATGCGGGAGATCGAAGCCCCGCTCGCCCCCCCCCCTCTGCTTGGCGGCGCCGACATTGTAACTGTGGGCACCCGGCTGTGGCTCCACAACCGGGCACTCACTGCGCATGTGCGAGCAGCGCCGTGATTGGCCGCACAGTCATCTGGGACCTGTCACGTGTCCCAGATGACTGACAGGAGGGAGGGGGCAGAGCTGAGCCCCTCCTGCTCCAAAGGGGAAGTGATGTCACCAGCCCAGGCACTGAAGGAGGCAGACTACGAGGGACCCCCTAGAAATAGGCATTTAGAGGTGAGTTAAAATGTTTTTTTTTTTCCAAATGTTTTTTCTTTTTATGGAATTTTAATTATTATTTTATTTTTTGTGCAACCCCACTTTAAAGAGGAGTATCCATTAAAAAAAAAGTCATGAAGGGAGGCAAATCTTCCGGTGGTCAAGTGGTTAAAGAGGAGTTTCCATAAAAAAAAAATAAAAATCAAAGTCAGCAGCTACAAATACTGCAGCTGCTGACTTTTAATAATCTGACACTTACCTGTCCCAGGGTCCAGCGATGCGGGGGGTCGAAGCTCCACTTGTCCCCCGTTCAGCGCCGTGATTGGCCGCTTAGTCATCTGGGACCTGTCACGTGTCCCAGATGAGAATAGGGAGTTAATTAAGGCTGATTAAATTAAGGGTTATTAAGGGGTTAAACAGAGGAACATTTGTTCATCCCTTTGATCTGCAGATGAAAAAACAGAAAGATACAAAAAGAAAACATTTCTTTTTATTTTAGTGTTTCAGGGCTGGGCAATGTTGGTAATAGACATTGGCTGCTGTTTTTTTTTTGACAGCTCCAATTACCGGACTTTTTTAACACAGGGGAGACCCACTGACAGCTCAAAGAGCCGAGCCTGAAAGTATCGGTTTCAGATATCGATGCATTTTCACGAGTACCGATACTAGTACCTACTCAATTCTCTGCAGATCGAATGCATTAATGCAAAAAGTACTGCATTATGGCCACTAGATAGAACTGAGGAGCATATTTTCTTGCTAAGATAATCAGCGCCATCTAGTGGTCACAGTAGTGTTATTTACCCCATTCGCACATTTTCGATCTGCAAGGAATATAACCTAAGAACATTTGATTTCGACACATTCTTAGCCCCCGTACACACGGTCGGAAATTCCGACCACAAAATCCGACTGATTTTTTCCGACGGATTTTGTCCGACACTGGTGTTGCATACACACGGTCGGACAAAGTTGTCGGAAAATCCGATCATTCTGAACGTGGTGACGTTCTTTGCGTACGACGGAACTACGTAGAGGCTATATCTTTGGTCTCGTAATTTGATCTGAGCATTGCGTGGCACTTTGTCCGTCGGAATTCTCTACACTCAATCGGAAAAAGTCTGATCGGATTTTGTTGTCGGAAAATTTGAGAGCAGGATCTCAAATTTTTTTCCGTCGGAAAATCCTGACGGAAAAAGTCAGATGGAGCCCACACACGGGTGGATTTTCAGACAACATGGTCCGATCGGACATTTTCCGTCGGAATTTCTGACCGTGTGTACGGGGGCTTACAGAAGGAAATGACCAACAC
This sequence comes from Lithobates sylvaticus, assembly GCA_028564925.1. Taxonomy (NCBI): domain Eukaryota; kingdom Metazoa; phylum Chordata; class Amphibia; order Anura; family Ranidae; genus Lithobates; species Lithobates sylvaticus. Next base: position 68,506,174 of record CM053038.1, read on the forward strand.
CTTCAATGGATGAACAGCTGTATGCAGATTTTTTTATTTTTATAAACTCTTGGCTAACATTATTTCAGTGTAATCCAATATAAATAATCTCTGAGACTTTCTATTAATCCGGAGTTCACCTTATTCCGGGTGGTTCTGTTCTTCCCTCCGCCGTTTCAGCTGGTAATTATAAATGGACTCGGTGCTGCATTTGTATAATTTTCCGAACAATTATAGAAAATGAAATGGTAATTAAACACGGGAAAGGCTTTAATACCTGTGATTATCTTTATTATATCTACTATTCCATCAGCATTTGCTGCCTAAATTATGCACAGCGGGCCGCTCAGCTCACTCAGCTCCCATGTCCGCTAAAATTTTTTGAGATAAAAGCAATATATAGCATGCACGTAATCAAACCTTCTGCTTCATCCTTTAAATGTCACCTTTTTTACGGCCCGTCCTGATGAATAAAAGGCTGCGTGTGCTCGGAGCGGAGGGCCACGATGTACGGCTTGCCTGAGATTGATGGCGCGGCTTCACATTGTTTTGTTGAAGCTGAAAATCTCAGCATTATCGCTGCAGACAATGGGATGAAGAGTTGTTACATTGTATCAAGCGGGGTCTATTATTCCACCTACTTTACTGTCATTGTCACAACATCCTCTATTATTCAGATGGCAGACGGATCTCTTGTTGTGCTCCTGTCACAGGTGCTGGATTCATGCCGAGGCAGAAATATGCCTTCATAGCTGTCCCTGTCTGCACCATATTTGTGTCGTTCGTTCTTCAACTATCCTGGACCCGTTTCTGTGTCAAAAATTTACAAAAAATGAAAATATCTAAAGCTGGCCATACAGGATTAATAATTATTTTTTTTTATTTGATCAACCAGCGAGTTGATCTTGCTTTGATCACTGGTCCAAATCATTTGGTGGAGGGGGGATTATGGTGTGGGGTTGTTTTTCAGGGGTTGGGCTTGGCCCCTTAGTTAAGGCGTCAGCATACCAAGACATTTTTGACAATTTCACGCTCCCAACTTTGTGGGAACAGTTTAGGGACGTCCCCTTCCTGGTCCAACATGACTGCGCACCAGTGCACAAAGTAAGGCGACTTTTCGTTGTTTCGTTCGTTACGTTGAACGTGCTGGCGGTAAAGCAGTGCTATATTTAGCGGCGCTTTACCGTCGTTTAAGCGGTGCTATTCGGCCACTAGCGGGGCAGTTTTAACCCCCGCTAGAGGCCGAAAAAGGGTTAAAACCGGTGGCGCTTTGCAGGCGGGTGGCGCTTTACCGTCGTTTAAGCGGTGCTATTCGGCCACTAGCGGGGCCGAAAAAGGGTTAAAACCGGCGGCGCTTTGCAGGTGGATTTGCAGCGCTTCCCCGTTGTTTTCAATGGGAAGGGGCTCTTTAGGAGCGGTAAATACACCGCTCCTACAGCGCTCCAAAGATGCGGCTTGCAGGACTTTTTTGACCGTCCTGCAAGCACACCGCTCCAATGTGAAAGCCCTCAGGGCTTTCACATTGGAGTGCATTGAGCGGCTCTTCGCAGGCGCTATTTTAGCACTTTAGCGCCTGCAGAGCGCCTCAGTGTGAAAGCAGCCTAAGGTCCATAATGACATGGATGAGCGAGTTTAGGGTGGAGGAACTTGACTGACCTCAACCTGATAGAACACCTTTGGGACAATCAGTGGACCCTTGTGCAAGATTAAAAGTGAGCCCTAGGCATGAGAAAAAAAAAAGATAAGTGGGCGTGGTTTAAAGTGCTCTAAATGTTGGGCGTGGCTTAAATGGAGTGTGGTCAGAGAAAACTTACAGAATGTGGTGATGTTAAATAGAGAATGTACAGTGCGAAGTGTCCAGCAATGGGTAGTATGAGCAGGAGAGGGGTGTGGAGTGTATGGTGGTCAGTATCAGGGCCGGGACAAGGGGTGGGCAGGAGGGGCGGCTGCCCCTGGCGCAATGGTATATTGCATGGGTAGGGGGCACCCTGAGCCTAACCCTAAGGGAAAGGGGGGCGCAGATTGGCATATTTGCCCTGGGCACTGGATGACCTTGTTCCGGCACTGGTCAGTGTTATGTGCTGGAGAGGAGTGGGGAGTGTACTGTGGTGGACAGTCATTGCAGGAGAGAAGTGTGGAATTTACGGGGCAGTGGGTAGTATGTGCAGAAGAGGAGTATGGTAAAACATGGTGTGACCCCCGACCCCCAAAATATTTTTTTCCCATATAACACTCACCTGTTTAGCCTGCCACAGGGCACTGGGCAGACAATTTTCAGGCAGGCAGCGCATGGTCACGGTGCGCACCTCAAACGTAAATGATGCGGTTGCGCCGGCGCACCGATTCATGTGCTGTCACTGATGAGAGTGACACCATGGCGGTTGGATATCACTTCCTACTTGATGGTGTCACACCTCTGGTGGGTGTCACCCGGGTGCGGTCCACACCCCCATAGTGACGACGCCACTGACTCACCCTCGCTTATGGGTCTCGATTGACTCGCTTTCTAGAAAGTCCTGGGAACCGCCCAACTTGCGTCCACAATTGCATGCTCAATACAAAACACAGCCTGAATAACAGCATCATGGGGCAGAGGACCAAGACACGGGACTGTCCCAGAAAATCCGGGACAGTTGCCATATATGCATGTGATCAGCACTGTGTGCAGCAGCAAAAAAAAATTTAAACTGCCCGCTCTTCAGAGATATGTGATGTCTATTGAGAGAAAGCAAGACTGAGAGAGACGCCTGGCACCCCCTGTATGGCAAGTGAGTGCTGCCACAGCGCAGATCACATGACCCCAGGGGAGACCACAGTTAATCACCATTTTTTGGTACACAGTCATTTTTTCCCCCTTTCTTTTATTATATTGTTATTTGTCCTTTTTATGTACGTCTCTGGGGAAAACACAATTCAATAACGGAAAGGTCTTGCTTGTAATTTTTATGCTGATAGGAGTTCTCCTCCAGAGGCCACATAACAACGGGCATGTCCTCTGCTGATTTTAATTGCTAATTTCCGCGAGGGCTCGGGGTCTCCTCCACCACGTAAAAGGCGCTGCTGAACTCTAGAACGCGCTGCACTTGCCTATTCCAGGCTCTCCGATGTGCCATTAGCCGTCACTACATTACATCTCGGCAAGAAAATTAGATTTACGTTTGATTTATGCCACGGCGAGCTGAAAAAATGTGTCCGCGGCCATTCTGCATTTCTAAACAAATATGAGCGATTTAAGTGGAAGTCGTTCGGCGTGTTCCAGCAGTATTCATTAGCGAACAAAGCGCATAAGTCATTGACAATTCCGTTTTTTCGGAGGAAGAAACGCGTGTGCGCCGCCTCCGGTTCTGTGTTTGATTCTCCGGAGTGGATGGCGGGCCGCTCGCTCTTTATTCGAGCCGTGTTTGTGTTTTAGCTGGTTTTGTATTCCCGTCTCTCCGTAAATTACCATCTCGCTTTATGTGTCAGAAGAAGAAATCCAAAAAAAAAAAAATTACGCAAACAGATTGCTGCTTATTAACGTGATTCGCTGACTGATGCGTTTTGTCAGCAGAGGAAAGTACGACGCTGTGAGTGAGAACATGGAGAAAAATTTATTTATCTGATGCATAATGCGCTATTGTGGGTCTCATCTGTGATAGTATATTGTACAATTTACTATGACTGCGTTCCGCAGAAATTGTGTTACATGTCAGGGGTTGCATAGCAGGATAATCTGCTGCCATTAATGTAAGTCGCAGCATTTACATGCTTCATTTAGGCTCGGTTAGCATATGAGCCGCGTACGGCTCACAGCAGGGGTCCGGTGTGTGCTGGTTCACCGTTTCAGGTCCAATTTTGGGCTGAAATTTTGTGCCGAATTTGGACCTGAAACCAAAAGACGCACAGTGTTTTTCTGCAAAACGCACCGGACCTGCTACGGATATATGTGAACCAGCTCCATAGAGAGCCGGTCAAAACCTCCTGCTATTGCGCATTGGATGCGGAGATCCCACATCCAATTCGCAATGGTGTGAATCCGGCCTTAAAGCGGAGTTTCGCCCAAAAATGAAACTTCCGCTTTTTGGGTTCCTCCCCCTCCATTGTCACATTTGGCACCTTTCAGGGGGGAGGGGGGAGCAGATACCTGTCTAATACAGGTATTTGCTCCCACTTCTGGGCATAGATCACTGCATGCTCCACGGCGATCTATGCTATCCCGCGAGCCGACGTATAGCTACGACAGTTCACAGGACCATGCCGACCTGCTGCAGTAAAATGACGGCGGCCGGTCGGCAAGCGGTTAAAAAAAAAAATGTTTGTTTCCGCCTTAGACCAGAAGTGACATCATAATGTCTCTCTGGTCCTCCAAGACCATAGAGGTGATCAGAGAAAATCTGGTCTCTGGTAGCCTCTATCGCCAATCTGCGCAAACTGTCAGAACATTTCTCGCGTGCATCAGTATAAACGGTAAGCCTGAGAAACACCGGCGAGCGTCTGGAGGATGCGGAGGACCCCTCCTGCTACTTCTGAAAGAGATCTAGTGGCTAATTCGCAGCTTGGACCGCTTTAATGAGAAAGCCAGTTGCCGACTGAAAAAAAAAAAATACCAGGGTTATGGACGAAATCTTCAGCCATATCTTCAGCCAAAACCCCGGTAAACCAATTGCAAGCCGCAACGTATATATACATATTGTAGTTGGCAAGTGGTGAAAAGCAAGCGCGCTGACAATACCTTCATCTGCTTTTCTCTTCAGAAGGACAGCACCATCTTTATTCAGCCGTCATCCAGGATCACCATCTACAGTCATGTAAATCCTGGTGCTCATATCGTTTTTGCCAATGTTCATAAATGTCTGACACGGACCAGGCCCTGTTACAACTTGTTACTTGTTGTGATCTATATAGTTGTATATAAAATGCACGTTTTAGCTTTCAAAAAACCTTTCATCCAGTTTCTAAATTGCTGCATTTGTGAATTTCAAAAGCCAATATAAAGTAATAGTAGTGGTAAAAAAAAAAAAAGCAATTATGGGTTTAGCTAATAATTTTTTTCTCCTTTAAGGCGGCGTGGCAGGGGGTGTGTCCTTTGCCTACATACTTTTGGTAATAAGTGCCCCGCCTTCCCATTCAAAAAAGTTGGAAGGTATGTATATGTAAGGCCCCTTTCACACGGGCGGACCATATGTCTGTTTTTCGTCCATCCATTTTCAGATGAAAAACGGACATACATGTATTCCTATGGGATAGCGGATGTCAGCGGATGAATCCGCTGATATCAGTCTCCGCTATGCTCCGTTTCTGATGATGGAGAAAAACCCTATTTTTCCATCCGTCTGCGGATCGGATGAAAACGGACAGACGGACTAGTCATCCGCCGGCTCAGCGGGGATCAACAGAGCGATCCCCGCTGAGCAAGCGCATGTCCAGAAACGGATCCACCCATGTGAAAGGGGCCTAAGGGTTTACAAAAACTTTTAGGTAGAATGGGACCCTATGGCACTGCATGTGGAGGACAAATGCCTGGCGTATGTGACACTTCTGTGACTTTACGCCCTCCGTTTCCTCCAGAGGACATCTCCCCAGAGCTGCAAGGAGAAAGGAAACTGCCGGATTAGCAAAACTCCTAATTATTCCGGCTTTATTTTACTTTAATAGCTTCCAATTAAATAGGGATTTAGAAAGCGGCTACAGTAAGTGCCTGATCCATCATTCCCGCAACAGCCACCAATGAAGATCTTATTCTTGTATTCTATGAAGATATCCTCCCTTGGTGCTCCTCTGGACCTTGTCTCAGTAACAATAGTCACCAGCAGGGGCGGACTGACAACTCATGGGGCCCCCAGGCAATAGGAGATTATGGGGCCCCCAGGCAATCAGAGATTATGGGGCCACACAGTATACAATCACACAGTATACACAGACATGTTTCTATTGGCTGAGAAGGTACTGGAGAGGTGGGGCAGCTATAATCTCAGGATTTTTAGACCAAAAGGATGTCAGTATGGGACATTTCAGAAACAGATGTAAAAAGAAAACACTGATTTTTACATACTGTCCCTGGTTTTACTGAGGCTGGCAACCCTGATGGGGCCCCCTAGTGGCCCGGGGCCCTCGGGCAGTGCCCGAGTGGGCGAATGGTCAGTCCGCCCCTGGTCACCAGGATAAATAGAGAGGGTGAATCTCACCACTGGGTGCACAGACAGTAATAAAAAGCCAACAGGGGGGTTAAATCTTTCCTACTTTCCTACTATTTTTTGTAGCAATACTACAAAAAAAGTTCTGTGTTGAGATACATGTAGAGCTCACCCCCCCCCCCCCCCAAAGGACAGGCTCTTCCTAAGTACAGAGGCCACCAATCACACCAGCACATCGACAATTAAATCTCAGTTTAGGGGATGTCTTTTTAGGATTTATTACAGCAGAATTTTAACAGGAGGAAGGGGTTTGGGGTCACGAGATAGTCCAGAATGTTTAGCAGCAGCACAGGAGGACTCCAGTCTCTCTATAGCAGCTTTCCGGAGGTAACAGGGCATGGTAGGAATGACTAAGGCCCCACTGCTGCAGACCATAGGGAAGTCTCGGGCCACTGATCCCTTCTGGCACTGGCACAATTAATAGTACCCAGCAAGTTCTTTACTCACAGTGTCCCAGAACCTGTCTGCCACTCAGCTGCCACAAATAGGAGGAAGACACACTCCTTCTTCAGACCAGGATTCTGAAGCATTGTCCTCCAGCTGGTATGCCTCCTCAGCAATTCTTCTAAAGCCTTCAGTCCAGCCACTGTTGAGGCCCAAACTATAGTCTCAGTAATTCTTCTCCTATCGGCAGCAGCCAGAGGAGTATTGGAACCCTCCATAACGAGGAACGAACATAATGTTCAGGGTGCCAGTCTATTTATTGCCTCTCCAGCCACCTTCTGGATGCCCCATTCCAGGGACTGGCCAGAGTATAATAACTATTCAGCTGATCTTTGGAATTTCCCTCCCTATGCTCTGGATGCTTCTTCCAGAAGCAGAGGGAAGCAATCAAACTCTCAGCTCAGAAACCCTAAGCAGACCCAAATAATCAACAACCACTCACTACAGTGGAGCCAATAACTAAATTTACCTAACAGCCTAAGGCCCCTTTCACACTTATACGACTTGCCCCATGATTTGGGACTGCAAAGTAGCATGACAAGTCATTTCCCCATGATTTCCAATGACAGCCATTCATATTAGTACGACTTCAGAGTAGTCCCTGCACTACTTTGGTCCGATTTTGATGCCACTTACCCAGGTATTCCTTGAAATCGCGGCCACGAATCGCATCAAAATCGCGGTAAAATCGAAGTCGCACAAGAGTGAAAGGGGCCTAACTGAGAAGGCGCTACATAAATTTTAACAATACTGGATCTCATGATGTCATTGTGATTACCGTATTTATCGGCGTATAACACGCGCCGGCGTATAACACGCACCCCAAGTTTAGGAGGGAATATTAAGGAAAAAAACTTTAAGGAGGGAAGTTTAAGGAAAAAAACTTACATTTAAATGCCCATCATTGCAGCCTTGTCCAGTGTCCATCTGCAGCCTTGTCCATCCTTGCAGCCTTGTCCATCCTTGCAGCCTTGCCCAGTGCAGCCTTGTCCATCCTTGCAGCCTTGCCCAGTGCAGCCTTGCCCAGTGCCTTTGCAGCCTTGCCCAGTGTAGCCTTGTCCAGTGCTATTGCAGCCTTGCCCAGTGCAGCCTTGCCCAGTGCCTTTGCAGGCTTGCCCAGTACATTTGCAGCGTTGCCCATTTAAAATTGGCGCCGAGTGGGGAGGACGAGCGCCGCGTGACATATCGAAAGCCGCGTGTATTTTCGGCTATTTTCGGCTCCTCTTGCAGTCCCACCCACCTCCACTGATTGCGAGAGGAGCCGAGCGCTGACAACATACAGAAATCCGAGTTCGGCTAGTCTCGGCTCTGCTCGCAGACAGGGGCGGGACTGCGAGAGGAGCCGAAAATAGCCAAACTCGGATTTCTTTATGTTGTCGGCGCTCGGCTCCTCTCGCAATCAGTGGAGGTGGGCGGGACTGCGAGAGGAGCCGAAAATAGCCGAAAATAGCCGAAAATACACGGGGCTTTCGGAATATCTTTGCTATAATGTTGCTAAATAATGATGTTGGAATGATAGAAACCTGGCCCCCATATCATCAGCATAATCTCAGATTTGAAGCTACGGATGCTGATTGCACTGAATATAGAATGGAGGACTGCCAGTCTAAGACATGGCAAGGTCATTCCATCTTGTGCCCAGGCGGCTTTGATTACGCCCTGGCTCCTCTATCCATACATCGGTACAATGCCCCCCTAGGTATCTGACAGATCAGCACTTTGCTCACCGATGAATGCTGCAGCTGGCGGGATATCTGCTGATTCATGTGGATGCGATTTTAATAAGCCCCAGTGACAAGCTTGAAAAGTGCTGAACCGCAGCTGGAAACCGAGCCAAAACACAGTTCGCTCCGGGCACCTAAAATACTGTAAGCAAACGTATTAAATTAAACATCGATATTGACAGCAGCCGGGTCCAGGGGAGTAATCCAGAGGTCTGTTCTGTAGTCCATTTACCGACAATGGAAGTTCATATTCACAGACTGCCGTACTTATCAAGTGTTTTTACGACATCTTTGTGCTTACATTCTGCTTGGAACACGATGCTAAAAAAGATCAACAGAGGTTACAGTAGAGCTTCAACTTTATCCTTTTTTCCGAAATATTCCGTCCTGTAAGGAGCAGGGGGGGTGATCAGGAGCCTAAGCAAGGTTTTCAGGGGCCTCGGGACTCTGATATTGGCAAGGTTACTAGGGGCCTCAGGAATCCCACAAGGACATGGTTATCAGGGGCCTTGGGACCCGGACATTGACAAGTTTAACAGTGGCTTTGGGACTACAACAATGAAAAGGTAATCAGGGGCCTCAGGACTCCAACATTGACAAGGTTATTAGGGACCTCAGAACTCCAACTTTGACAAGGTTATCAGGGGCCTCAGGACTCCAACCTTGACAAGGTTATTACTGGCCTCGGGACTCCAACAAGGTTAACAGGGACCACAGGACTCCAACTTTGACAAGGTTATCAGGGGACTTGGGATTCTGACAATGAAAAGGTTATCAGGGGCCTCAGGACTCCAACCTCAACAAGGTTGACAGGTGCCTCAGAACTCCAACTTTGACAAGGTTATTAGGGGCCTGAAGACACCAACTTTGACAAGGTTATTAAGGGCCTGAAGACACCAACTTTGACAAGGTTATCAGGGGCCTTGGGACTCAGACAATGTAAAAGGTACTCTGGGGACCTTGGGACTCCAACAATGAGAAGGTTATCAGGGGCCTCAGGACTCTGACATTGATATTGAAAAGGCTATTGGGGACCTCAGGACTCCAACATCGCAAGGTTATTAGGGGCCTCAGGACTCCAACATCGCAAGGTTATTAGGGGCCTCAGGACTCCAACATTGACAAGGTTATTAGGGGCCTCAGGACTCCAACATTGACAAGGTTATTGGGGGCCTCAGGACTCCAACCTTGACAAGGTTATTAGGGACCTCGGGACTCCAACCTTGACAAGGTTAACAGGGACCACAGGACTCAACTTTGAAAAGGTTTTCAGGGGCCTCAGGACTTCAACCTCAACAAGGTTAACAGGCGTCTGTGGACTCCAACTTTGACAAGGTTATTCTGGGCCTCCAACCCGATGTGCTTGGGTCACCCTGACATGGCACATCTCCGACCGGCAGGAGGGCTCTGTGATTGGCCCTCCTGATCACATGACGGCTGTGTCCAATCAGAGCCTTCATGTGATGTAAATAGAGAGCTGGTTGCTAGGCACTATTCTTTCCACTGACACCAATGATGGGGCACTATTCCTTCCACTAATACCAATAATGAGGTATTAATCCTCCCACTGACACCAATGATGGGGCATTATTAATTCCACTAATACCAATTATAGGACTGTATTCCTCCCACTGACACCAATAATGGGGTACTATTTATTTCACTGACACCAATGATGGGACTGTATTCATCCCACTGATACCAATAATGGGGCACTATTCCTCCAACTGACACCAACAATGAGGTACTATTCCTCCCACCGACACAAATGATGGGGCACTATTCTTCACACTAGTACCAATAATGTGGTATTAATCCTCCCACTGACACCAATGACAGGGCACTATTAATTCCACTAATACTAATTATAGGACTGTATTCCTCCCACTGACACCAATGATGGGACTGTATTCATCCCACTGACACCAATGATGGGGCACTATTTTTTCGACTAATACCACTGACAGGACTGCATTCTTCCCACTGACACCAATAATGGGGCACTATTCTCCCACTGACACCAATGATGGTGCACTATTTCTTCCACTGACACCAATGATGGGGCAAATATTCATTCTCCTTCTTACCATAGGAGCTATGTCATTTATGTTTTTTTCCCACAGACCACCGATCCTGATTCATTTTCTACTCCCACTAGCCACCAGCTGGCCTCCCTAAAGTCTGAAGGACAGTAAGCTGGTCCTTGGTTTAGAAAGTTTAAAGACCCCTGGGCTAGATGATGGTGTAGATCCTCCAACCAGGAAATGAGGCGGGTTCTATCTGACTTGCTGCAGCTTCTGATGCACATTGTGAGAATCTCACAGTGTGCAGTGAAACCATAGTAAGCCATTCCAGTCCAGACTAGGAGCCGGTACAACTGTGTAAGACAGGGTCCCTTTATCATAAAGACTGCTCTGTAATCAAGCATCACATCTCCCTAAATCTTGTGCCGGGGTCACCCTGGATCTGTCAGCCACCCCGCAACATCAGAATGTTGTAATCCAATTCAGAACAGGTGGAACATTTAATGGCCAAATTTCAGGAGCCAAACCTTAATGGAAAATGGTCTAGAAACCGATTTCCTCCAATTTACGCTTTCCACATCTCGGCCCGCTGGCACACACCAGCCAGCGTCCATCCTGGCACCGACCGCCCCGTAACCCAATTACAGAGTCAGATTCATCCAGCGCTCCGTCTATTTCCAGGATCTCTGATATACAAAAACACCCAAGAAGAGGCAGAGATGGGCTTCAAACCACCACCGGCGCCCAAGGACAAGCGCCCGTCACCTCGCCTAATTGTCTCTCCGTGTTGCGGCTTCCGGAAACCTGATTTATTTTGCTAATAAGATTGCTTCAAAGTAAATAAATAAATTACAGTATGAGCGGGCACAGGTGTTTGGCAGGCGAGGTTCATAATCGCGGGAAAATGAATGAATTTTACACCGTGTAATTAGCAAAAGCAATGAAGTTTATATGCAAATTCACGAGCGCCGCAGCGAAGGGGGGGGGGGGGGGGGAACGCGTCCTGGGCGTCGTAACAAGTCCTTGCCAGCAAGCGTGCCGCAGCGGAGGGGTTAATGTGTTTGCGTTTTTCAGCGTCAAGGTCAGGAGATCAGGAACAGACAGAAAAATCCAGATACTGGAGGCTGGAAGAAACCTTTGTCTGGAAAGTTCACACTGCTGTAAAAACACTAGGGGTGTATTCATAAGAAGAAAAAAAAATTGCATATTTATTTGTTCAGCGAAACGGCTGGTACATTTGTTCTGTACGAACGAGGCAAAAATCAAATGTTCTCTGTCTACAACCCCCCAATTCCAAAAAAATTGGGACGCAGTGTACAATCTACATAAAAACAGCATGCAATGATTTGCGAATTTCATAAACCCGTATTTTATTCACAATAGAAAATACCATATTTAGCGTATGACACGCACATTCCTTCTAAGAGGGAAGTTTCAGGAAAAAAAATTTAATTTTAAATAAGGAACTTTGAAGCAAAATAAGGATCAGTCCCATCTGCAGCCTCACCATTGGCATCAATGCAGCCTTATCAATGCCTATCTGCAGCCTCACCATTGCCATCAATGCAGCAGCCTCACCATTGCAGTCAATGCAGCAGCCTCACCATTGCATTCAATGCAGCACCCTCACCATTGCAGTCAATGCAGCAGCCTCACCATTGCCATCAATGTAGCAGCCTCACCGTTGCCATCAATGCAGCAGCCTCACCATTACCATATATGCAGCAGCCTCACCATTGCCATCAATGCAGCAGCCTCACCATTGCATTCAATGCAGCAGCCTCACCATTGCAGTCAATGCAGCAGCCTCACCATTGCAGTCAATGCAGCAGCCTCACCATTGCCATCAATGTAGCAGCCTCACCATTGCCATCAATGCAGCCTGATCAATGCCCATCTGTAGCCTCCCCATTGCCATCAATGCAGCAGCCTCCCCATTGCCATCAATGCAGCAGCCTCACTATTGCCATCAATGCAGCAGCCTCACCATTGCATTCAATGCAGAAGCCTCACCATTGCAGTCAATGCAGCAGCCTCACCATTGCCATCAATACAGCAGCCTCACCATTGTCATCAATGCAGCCTGATCAATGCCCATATGCAGCCTCACCATTGCCATCAATGCAGCAGCCTCACCATTGCCATCAATGCAGCCTGATCAATGCCCATCTGCAGCCTCATCATTGCCATCAATGCAGCAGCCTCACCATTGCCATCAATGCAGCAGCCTCACCATTGCCATCAATGCAGCAGCCTCACCATTGCATTCAATGCAGCAGCCTCACCATTGCAGTCAATGCAGCAGCCTCACCATTGCCATCAATACAGCAGCCTCACCATTGCCATCAATGCAGCCTGATCAATGCCCATATGCAGCCTCACCATTGCCATCAATGCAGCAGCCTCACCATTGCCATCAATGCAGCCTGATCAATGCCCATCTGCAGCCTCACCATTGCCATCAATGCAGCAGCCTCACCATTGCATTTAATGCAACAGCCTCACCATTGCAGTCAATGCAGCAGTCTCACCATTGCAGTCAATGCAGCATCGCATAGTAGCCCATTATGTGTCACTTACCTGAAACCGAAGCCCATGATGTCACCGTTGTCCCTACTAGCAGGGAGCGTCCATCTTCGCCCCTCTTCCTTCTGGAACTCCGGCTCTGTGACTGGCTGAAGTTGCGTGACGTCACTCTCGCACGTGCGTGCGGGAGCCGCCAGTCACGGCATGACCCCTACTAGGAACGGCACAATGTGCCCTTTCTAAAGTGCAGAGCCCACAAGTTTCCCCTCCTCAGGATGGCACATGTACAGACCCATCTGAAGTTTGTCAATGAACATCTAAATGATTCAGAGAAGTATTGTGAGAAAGTGCTGTGGTCAGATGAGACCAAAATGTTTCTCTTTGGCATTAACTGGACTCGCTGTGTTTGGAGGAAGAAAAATGCTGACTATGACCCTAAGAACGCCATCTCTACAGTGAAGCACCAAGACTGAAACCTTTTGCTTCAGGGCTGTTTCTCTGCTAAAGGTACAGGCCGACTTTACCGCATTGAGGGGCCAATGGACGGGGCCATGTTTTTAAAATCTTGGAAGAGAACCTTCTTCCCTCAGCCAGAACACTGAAGATGGGTTGTGAATGGGTCTTCCAGTATGACCCAAAACATACCCCTAAGGCAACAAAGGAGTAGCTCAAGAAGTCTAGCCAGTCTCCAGACCTTAATCCTATAGAAAATGTATAGAGGGAGCTGAAACTTAGAATTGCCAAACGACAGCCAAGAAATCTTAAGGCTTTAGAGAAGATCTGTAAAGAAGAGTGGACCAAAATCCCTCCTGAGATGGGTACAAACCTGGTCACCAAAAAGAAACATCTTACCTCTGTCTTGCCAACAAGGCTTTTTCCACCAAGTACTAAATCATGTTTTGCTTTGGGATCAAACACTTATTTTACTCACTGAACTGCTACTCAATTTATAACATTTGTATTATGTGTTTTTTCTGGATTTTTGGTTGATAAGAAGTCTTTATCATATAAAATACACCTATGATAAAAAGACCCTTCATTTCTTTGTGAGTGGACAAACTTTCAAAATCCATAGGGGATCAAATAATTATTTTCCCCACTGTACATTTTTCTTTTTAGTAGAGGTCATAGAGAATAAAATGGTAATCGTTGTAATTTTTTTATGTCAAACGCAGAGGTTTCTCTTAAACGCAATTTTTTTGGAAACAATTCATTTTAATGAATAAAAAAAAACACAATATGCAACCTTATGATGTTACGCTGAGTAAATAAATATCTAACATGTCATGCTTTAAAATTGTGCACACTAGTGAAATAGCGCCAACCTTCAAAATCTCAATAGGCGGCGTTTTCAATTTTTTTACAGGTTACCAGGAAGTCTAGTGCTAGAATTATTGCTTTTGCTTTGCGGCGGTACCTCACATTGGTGGTGCAAACACTGTTTATATATGTGGGCGTGACCTACGTATCCGCTCACCACTACGCGTGAGCATGGGGGACAGGGGCACTTTGAAAAACATTTTTTACTATTGTTTATTTTATTACATTTTTTTTTTTTTTTAAATGTCCCTTTTAAATTTTTTTTTTTTGTTATCATTTCGTAATGTAAATTTGTAATTTTTAATTTGTAATTTGTGATGTAAATATCGCTAATGACAGAAATAAAGCATGACAGGGCCTCTTTATGGAGAAATATGGAGTCAATGAGACCCCACACCCCTCCTCTACAATAGAAAGCATCAAATCCCCCCCCCCCCCAAAAAAAAATTGATCCAATGCCTTAAAAAAAGGCCTTGTTTACTTTGACAGTGAAGTGGAAGTGACATCATGGGGCCTTCTAGACCATAGAGCGGAGGCCATCTTTCTATGGCCAGCTGTCCCAACCGTAGGATCGGTCCTCAGGCTTCCGGATGGGCCAGGTAAGCCCAAGAACCACCGGAAAGGTGGTGGTGGGGGGGAGGGGTAAGGGGTGACCCTTATTCTACTTCAAAGTAATGACGTATTTTTCCAGTTAGGTGGTTGGCAAGTGGTACCATTTTAAGAAGCAAATAAAGTAATTTTGAAATTGATGGCAGCAACACATCTCAAAAAAGTGAAGACAAGGCAACAAAAAGATTGTAGCGTAAGTGGTCCTAACAAGGAAGAGCTTAATTAAAGAACATTTTTTTCAACTAATTGGGGTAATTGGCAACAGGTCAGCAACATGATTGAGTCTAAAAAGAGCGGAACAGTGTTAAAGTAACCTTAGACCCCTTTCACACTGGGGCATATTTCAGGTGTTTTTCAGGTGCTTTAGCATTAAAAAGAGCGCCTGTAAAGCGCCTGAAAGAAGCCGCAACTGCAATCCCAATGTGAAAGCCCAAGTGCTTTCACACTGAGACACCTTTCACACTATGGCGTTTTTCAGGCGCTTTAGCGTTAAAATAAGTGCCTGTAAAGCGCCCAAAAGAAGCTGCAACTGCAATCCCAGTGTGAAAGCCCGAGTGCTTTCACACCGAGGCGCTGCGCTGGCAGGGCGTCAAAAAAAGTCCTGCAAGCAGCTTCTTTGCAGCTCTTTTGGAGCGGTGAAACATTGCTCCTAAAGTGCCTCTTCCCATTGAAATCAATGGGAAGCGCCTGAAAAACGCCTGAAAATCGCTTGTAGCAGCAGCGCTTTGTGGACGCTTTTGGCCACTAGCAGGGGTTAAAAGCGCCCCACTAGCGCTCGAAAAATGCTGGTAAAGCGCTGCTAGTTTAAGCGGCGCTTTACGAGCGTTTTTCGGGCGCTGGCAGTGTGAAACTGGCTCTAAGGCCACTTTCACACTGAAGCGGTTCTAAACTGCTAGTAAAAACACTGAGCGCTTTTGAAGAGCTTTTCAGGCGCTTTTGAAGAGCTTTCCAATCATTTCAATGGGGAGGGGAGTTTTTCACAGCCCTGCCAGCACACTGCCCCAGTTTTAAAGCATTCATTGATTTTAATGGAAATAAGTTTTCGTGAGCTTTTTAGGTGCTGTTTTTAGTGTGAAAGTGCCTGAAAAGCGCCTCAGTGTGAAAGTGGTCTTAAAGCACTTGGGTTTTCACATTGTAATTGCAGATTAGGCTTCTTTCAATCGTTTTACAGGCGCTTTTTTTAACACTAAAGCGCTTGAAAAATGCCCCAGTGTGAAAGGGGTCTTAGTCTGCAGTTAAGCCGTACAATTCAAACTGAGCCCGTGATGGAAAAATACATATGCAAGTGTCTCCTCCAGTAAAAATTCCACGTCAAACCGATCAGATCCTGAGGTCTGGACAGCTCAGCTTATACAGGTCCTTCTCAAAAAATTAGCATATTGTGATAAAGTTCATTATTTTCTGTAATGTACTGATAAACATTAGACGTTCATATATTTTAGATTCATTACACACAACTGAAGTAGTTCAAGCCTTTTTTCTTGTTTTAATATTGATGATTTTGGCATACAGCTCATGAAAACCCAAAATTCCTATCTCAAAAAATTAGCATATCATGAAAAGGTTCTCTAAACGAGCTATTAACCTAATCATCTGAATCAACTAATTAACTCTAAACACCTGCAAAAGATTCCTGAGGCTTTTAAAAACTCCCAGCCTGGTTCATTACTCAAAACCGCAATCATGGGTAAGACTGCCGACCTGACTGCTGTCCAGAAGGCCATCATTGACACCCTCAAGCAAGAGGGTAAGACACAGAAAGAAATTTCTGAACGAATAGGCTGTTCCCAGAGTGCTGTATCAAGGCACCTCAGTGGGAAGTCTGTGGGAAGGAAAAAGTGTGGCAGAAAACGCTGCACAACGAGAAGAGGTGACCGGACCCTGAGGAAGATTGTGGAGAAGGACCGATTCCAGACCTTGGAGGACCTGCGGAAGCAGTGGACTGAGTCTGGAGTAGAAACATCCAGAGCCACCGTGAACAGGCGTGTGCAGGAAATGGGCTACAGGTGCCGCATTCCCCAGGTCAAGCCACTTTTGAACCAGAAACAGCGGCAGAAGCGCCTGACCTGGGCTACAGAGAAGCAGCACTGGACTGTTGCTCAGTGGTCCAAAGTACTTTTTTCGGATGAAAGCTAATTTTGCATGCCATCCGAAAATCAAGGTTCTAGAGTCTGGAGGAAGACTGGGGAGAGGGAAATGCCAAAATGCCTGAAGTCCAGTGTCAAGTACCCACAGTCAGTGATGGTCTGGGGTGCCATGTCAGCTGCTGGTGTTGGTCCACTGTGTTTTATCAAGGGCAGGGTCAATGCAGCTAGCTATCAGGAGATTTTGGAGCACTTCATGCTTCCATCTGCTGAAGAGCTTTATGGAGAAGAAGATTTCATTTTTCAGCACGACCTGGCACCTGCTCACAGTGCCAAAACCACTGGTAAATGGTTTACTGACCATGGTATTACTGTGCTCAATTGGCCTGCCAACTCTCCTGACCTGAACCCCATAGAGAATCTGTGGGATATTGGGAAGAGAAAGTTGAGAGACGCAAGACCCAACACTCTGGATGAGCTTAAGGCCGCTATCGAAGCATCCTGGGCCTCCATAACACCTCAGCAGTGCCACAGGCTGATTGCCTCCATGCCACGCCGCATTGAAGCAGTCATTTCTGCAAAAGGATTCCCGACCAAGTATTGAGTGCATAACTGAACATAATTATTTGAAGGTTGACTTTTTTTGTATTAAAAACACTTTTCTTTTATTGGTCGGATGAAATATGCTAATTTTTTGAGATAGGAATTTTGGGTTTTCATGAGCTGTATGCCAAAATCATCAATATTAAAACAAGAAAAGGCTTGAACTACTTCAGTTGTGTGTAATGAATCTAAAATATATGAACGTCTAATGTTTATCAGTACATTACAGAAAATAATGAACTTTATCACAATATGCTAATTTTTTGAGAAGGACCTGTATGTAGATCTATACTTTTCCTTGAAAAAATTAGGCCCCACTCTTTCCAAGCTACTAGATAGCAGAATAAAAAAAATTTTTTTTTTTTTTAACTCTAAATGCCTGTTGCTAGGGGGTCCCTCGTAGTCTGCCTCCTTCAGTGCCCGGGCAGGTGACATCTCTTCCCCTTGGGGCAGGAAGGGCTCCCTCCCTCCTGTCAGTCACCTGGGACACGTGACAGGTCCCAGATGACTGCACGACGAATCACGGCATGCGCAGTGGGTGCCCGGCTGTGAAGCCACAGCCGGGTGCCCACAGTTGCAATGCCGGCGCCGCTGAGCGGATCGGGGGACGAGCGGAGCTTCAACCCCCCCCCCCCCGCATCGCTGGACCCTGGAACAGGTAAGTGTTCGATTATTAAAAGTCAGCAGCTGCAGTATTTGTAGCTGCTGACTTTTAATTTTTTTTTTCTGGATACTCCTCTTTGAGAAGGCTCAAGAGGTTGGGGAAGTTGGGAAAAATGTTACAGGAAAAGTCAACAATTTCATAGAACTTCACCAGTCTGTAAGGTGAACTCCATATATAGATCTCTCCAATCCATAAATAGAACTGTTCCAGTGAACACTTGTACATAGGAGTACATGCTGCTGTTTTTTTTTTTTTTTTTTAGCTCTGCGTAGATTTTCATTTAACTTTTACCAGTAGATAAAACGTGAGCTGCAAATGTACTAAGTGCTTGTAGAAGGCCTATATACAGAATTATTGGTAATTTTCTTTTCCTGATTTAGGTCAGTAATACATCTAATCCTATTTTACCCAGTTGCTAATTAATTACTACATTTATTTTTTTCTTAAGCTGTGCTGCTTGTAAAATACTCATAATAATTCTGCATGTGGAATTTCCATCATCATCTGAACACCAGCTGACGTTTCACATTTGGCTGACAGTTGTGTGCTGAAATGAGATACTGTTATTTTGGCATTGAAGAAGGTGATCGGGCAACATTTGGGTAGGTGCCCACAAGCAGGGGTATATTTGATCCCCTGCTGATTTTGTAAGTTTCCCCTGGGCCATCTTAAGAGCATTATAGGCCCCCGGGCAATACAGTGCACTGGGGCCCTGTCTACCAGTGATGTAAGTAACTGAGTTAAAGCGGTTCTGCACTCTGTAAAAAAATTTTTTTTTTTAGGACGTAATATAAAGTATGCTTACCTTTATTAGGGGACTCACCTGTTCCATCTTCCATCTCGATCGCCGCCGGTTTTCGTCCGATGAAGTTCCTCGTCTTCTTCTTTAGTGCTGGGGGCCATCTTGCCTGTGGGCATGTGAAACCCCACAGGCACTGTTGATGGCCCAGCATGCACTGCCGTTACTCGCGCGTGCGCAGTAACGGCACATCTGCCGAGATCTCACGAGATTTCGGCAGATGCGGCCGAAATCTCGGGAGATTTCGGAAGATGTGGCCGAAATCTCGCGAGATTTCGGAAGATGCCCGCACTGACTCCTGGGATCAATGACACCAGATCCCAGGAGACAGTGCGGCGTGACGACGATCGACGCAGAGACCCCGCCCGCCGCCGCAGAGGGAGAAGACCGGAAGTCTTCAATTACAAGGTAAGTAAAAAAAAAAAAAAAAAAAAAAAAACATTTCATTTAGTACTCTTTGCCTGATTTGGAAGGCAAAGAGATTTACTAAATGAAATGAGTGCCGAACCGCTTTAAAATAAACTGAGTTACGTAACTCAGTTACTTTAGAGGGTAACGAGTAATCTAACTGATTACTTTTCCCCTCATGGTAACTCAGTTCCCATTACTTTGGCTTAGTTACCCCAATTACATCTACCGCCACTAGATGGCAGTAGTGTAATTCTGGTGTCCTGCCGAAAAAGTTCCCCCGCCGGATAAGGACCCCCTGTACTGCGCAGGCTCAGCGCTTGCGCAGTACGAAGGACTACGGAGCTTCCGAAAATTGCTGAACCTAAACAGCTCTGAGTGAACTCTACACCGCGCAGGCGCAGTTAACATGTAATTGTACGAGGCGATGCCGCACGCTCCTGTTGCTCGTACTACTCTGCAAGGGGCGTCTATCGTGTAACTAAGGGGCGGGTCTAGTATTACTGTAACCAAGGGGCGCATTTATTATTATTGTTAAATATCGAGCTCTGCCCATTAATTTAACATTCGCCCTCTTCTGTAGCCATCCGCCCCTTACACCATATAATAATAATAGACCCGCCCCTTGCTTACACGCTATAACAGATCTGCCCCTTGGTTAGAGTAATAATAGAGCAGCCCCTTGGTTACACCATATATAACAATAATAATAAATGCCCCCCTTGGTTACAGTAATACTAGACCCGCCCCTTAGTTACACGTATAGAATATTAAAACAAAAGTCACAGTTACTTTGCTGCGTAACTAATTACTTTTCCAATGTAGTAACTGAGTTACTAACGCAATTACTTTTTGGGAGAAGTAATTTGTAACTTAACTAATTACTTTTTTTAAAGTAAGATGACCAACACTGCTGTCTACACAATCACACATGAGAATAAAAATGCAAATTATCAATAAGGCTATATTTATTGGCACTTCCAACAAAATCAGTGTTTAAACATTAACACAACGTTTAGACAATATAACACGAGTTTGATGGGCACAGCGGCAGCGTTTTAGGCATAGTGGCTGCGTTTGATGGGCATAGTGGCTGCGTTTAATGGGTACAGTGGCTGTTTTAATGGGCACAGTGGCAGCTTTGATGGGCACAGTGGCTGTTTGATGGGCACAGTGGCTGTGTTTGATGGGCACAGTGGCAGCTTTTGAGGGGCACAGACAGTGGCTGTGTTTGATGCACAACTTGAACTTACTTAAGTAGAGGCCGCCGACTTACTTGAGGCCGCCGGCCTGGTGCAGTACAGTGTGTCACTCACAGCAGCAAGGCACCGCCAGCTATCAAGGGCCGTCTTTCCGCTCCGCTCCCTCTCCATGCTGTCTGAAGAACATGGCAGCGGTGGGTGGAGCCTGTTCACTGGCCACTGGGGCAGCCACGGTACGCTATGAATGCTGGGGCGGCCGCGGCCTCTGATTGACGTCACTGGTTGCTAGCTAGATGCCGGCCGGCGAAGTGAGCAACCAGTGCAATCAGTCAATTTAAGCAGAAGATTGCAGCACTGAGGATCAGCCCGGGAAGGGGCCCCTTCAGACAAGTGGGGCCCCCGGGCAACTGCCCAGCATGCCCAGTGGAAAAAACGGCCCTGAGTTTCCCCACTGACAAAGAAATGGTTTATTTTAACAGTGAGAGACAGAATAACAACAACAATATCCCAAAAAAACACATTTCAAAAAAGTTTTAAATTGATTTGCATTTTAATGAGTGAAATAAGTATTTGATCCCCTATCAATCAGCAAGATTTCTGTCTCCCAGGTTTCTTCTATACAGATAACGAGCTGAGATTAGGAGCACTCCCTTAAAGGGAGTGCTCCTAATCTCAGCTTGTTACCTGTATAAAAGACACCTGTCCACAGAAGCAATCAATCAATCGGATTCCAAACTCTCCACCATGGCCAAGATCAAAGAGCTGTCCAAGGATGTCAGGGACAAGATTGTAGACCTACACAAGGCTGGAATGGGCTACAAGACCATCGCCAAGCAGCTTGGTGAGAGGGTGACAAGAGTTGGTGCGAATATTCGCAAATGGAAGAAACAGAAGAAACACAAAATAACTGTCAACCTCCCTCGGCCTGGGGCTCCATGCAAGATCTCACCTGGATTTTTTTTGTTGTTATTCTGTCTCTCACTGTTAAAATAAACGGACTATTAATATTATAGACTGATCATTTCTTTGTCAGTGGGTAAACGTACAAAATCAGCAGGGGATCAAATACTATTTTCCCCCTCACTGTAACACAAAGAAGTACATTAGGCTCAGAAGACGTCTCAGACTTTAAGACTTTCCGGATCATTGCCTAAGTAGAAAAAGATCATCAAGATATATCAAGTATACAGGTAAGTAGTTTTAAATGCCGGAGGTATTGGAGAAGGATAAGGGGAAAAGGAGGAGGAAGAAGATGAGGAGGAGAAGGAAGAAAAGAAAGAGATGAGGTAGGGTAAGGAAGAGGAGATGAGGTAAGAAGAGGAAGAGGAGGAGTAGGAAAAGGAGAAGAAGGAAGAGAAGAAGGAGGAGGAGGAGGAGAAAGAAGAGAAGGAGAAGGAAGAGGAGGAGAACAAAGCAGAGATGGAGGAGGAAGAGAAGGAGGAACAGCAAGAGGAAAAAAACAGATGAGGAGGAGAAGAAATAGAAGGAAGAGGAGGAGATGGAGAATAAAGAAGAGAAGAAGGAGGAGGATAAGAAGGGTGAGGAAAAGGAAGAGGGACAAAAGAAGGAGGAAGAGGAGGAAAATAAAGAGGAGAAAGAGGAGGAAGAAGAAGATGAGGAGAAGGAAGCAGAGAAGAAAGAGAAGCAAGAGGAGAAGGAAGGGGAGAAGAAGGAGGAAGATGAGGGGGAAGAGAAGGAGGAGGAAAAGGAGAAGAAAGAGAAGGAGGAAGGAAGGAGACAAGGAGAAGGAAGAGGGGAAGAAGGAGGGGGATGAGAAGGAGGAAGAATAGGATAAGAACAATGGGAAGCAGGAAGAGAAGAAAGAGGAGGAGGGAGAAGAGAAAAGGTGGAGGAAGAATAAGATAAAAAGAAGGAGAATGGAGAAGAGGGGGAAGAAAATGAGGAGGATAAAAAAGAGGAGCAGTAAAAGCAGGAAGAGGAGGGGGAAGGAAAGAAGAAGGAGGAGGAGAAGAAGAAGAGAAAGGGGAAAGAAGAGGGGAAGTGAGAGAAGCAGAAAGAGGATGGTAGAGTTGGAGGAAGAGAAAGTGGAGGAGAAGTGGGAGAAGAAAGATGAGTAAGATGAGGAGGAGATGGGTAAGTGGGGGAATAGAAGGATGAAGAAGCAGGGGAACAAGATGTATAGGAGGAAGAAAGAGTAGAGGAGGAGATGAAAGAAGAGAAGCAGAATACAGAGTATAAGAAAGAGGAGAAGGGAAAGGTATAGGAGGAAAAGACAAAAGAGGTGGAGGATAAGAATCAGTCAAAGGATGAGAAAAAAGTGGAGGGGAAAGAAGGAGAAGAAGGAGAAAGAAAATGCTCCCAGGTTGTATAAACTGGTCATAAAGCTAAAATAAATGAATTTGTGCATAGTTATATAATGATGTCATATATTGTCCTACCTGTGAGGGATATTTATGACTTCAATGCCCATTCCAAAATTTAAGGTGGAAACGTGTTAAAAACAAAACATCAGGAAAATAATTTGAGCACGAAATAACAATGAATCCCCAAATATTCAATAAAAGTGAAATCCTTTTTCCTGTCCCTTATGTGGTGCAGCGGTGCAGGGCCTCATTAAGACATTGTATATCCAGACCTGGCCCCAAATTAAACCCATAAACACCCAGAAGAAAATATTCCATAATGTTTCTCTTAGTGAAATTTCTGCTAGGCGTTTTTCCTCCAGGCGATGGATTAATACAATTTTGTTTCGCCGCTTTTCTATGGTTTATATGAAATTTTATAGCGAGTAACATTGTGCCAGAATGACCGTTTATTTCAAGGGGTGATTTGCAGCACGGCGCTGGTCTCTGTGGCACAATCTATTTGGGGAAAGTTAAACATTGCTAAACCCAGATGCCACAGACATAAAAAGTCCTTATTAATGTCCACCCGGCCTCAGAGCTCGCACTGAACAAAGTACTGGCGGTAATATTTTTGTGATACAGCAGCGCTGGATAAAGATATAGATTGTTCCATGTATTATAAAGACATACAGTGTGGATATTATTTTATAATAGGACAATGCCACCTTCGTAGGCTTTTGTGCTCTGAGAAAGGTGCAGGGCTCCACCACCCATCTAAATGAAGAAATGTAAGAAGGATGAGACTTGTGGATAACCTACAAGGGGCTTTGTGTTCATAGATCTGTGTTGAAACAAGTGCTTGAAGTCATGCATGGTGTGTCTTGCTCATCTGCTGTCAAAAACAGTTTTGAAGACTCCAACGGACAAAATGAAGTACACAGTGTTATTATCAATACAGTAAAACCTTGGTTTGCGAGCATAATTCGTTCCAGAAACATGCTTGTAATCCAAAGCACTTGTATATCATTTTTTTACAGGGTATAAAAGAGAAGATAGGCACCTGTAAGTGTAGCAATAAGTTGCTAAATGTTGGAACTTCATTAAATGTAACCATATTGCTACACTTAAGCCTCATACACACGATCGGACCGTGGACCAACTTTCCCGTGGATTTTTGTCCAAAGGGTGTTGGCCCCAAGTTGGTATTGCATACACACGGCAGGACTTTTTCAGCCAACTTTCACCAAATCACTTGGTTTTTCTGCTCTTTACCGCCACCTTTGGTCAACTTCTGTATTGTTGTCTGATCTTTTGCATTGGTTCTGCATTGGTTTGTACAAAAGTCCGTTGGTTTTGTGTACACACGGTCGGACTTTGGTCCATCGGACTTTTGTTGGCAGAAAGTTGGTCCGTTCGCACAGCCAACAAAAGTCTGATGAAACCTGGAAAAAGTTGGTCCGATGGAGCGTACACACGGTCGGATGTTGGTCCAAAACAGCTAATTTGCATGTTGGTTGTCAAAAAGTCCGATCGTGTGTACGGGCCTTTAGAGGCTCCTTTTTTATACTCAGTTGTGAAGTGATGCTACTCTTATATCAAGACATCGCTTGTATATCAAGGCAAAATTTATTAAAACATTTTACTTGTCTAACAGAACGCTCTCAAACCAAGGTACATTCAAACCAAGGTTTTACTGTATACTATTCCAAAATTAAAAATTAATTAAGGGAACTATCTTCCCATAATATACACGTTAATGAAAAACCTCTAAAATCCCCCAAAAATACCTGCCCCATAAAACCAGCACTATCAACAATACCCCATATGTGGCAAAACCAACCAACACGGAGATCCCTCAAAATACAGATTCCAATGTGTTTGTTGGAGTCTTCAAAACAGTGTTTGATTGATTTTATGTGAGCACTGATCCACTGTAGACTGTGGGGATATCTAGCAGAGGGTTTGTAGGTCCTAATTTTGTTTGTTGTTTAGTTCTAAGCCCCCGTACACACGGTCGGAATTTCCGACAACAAAATCCAACTGATTTTTTCCGACAAAGTTGTCAGAAAATGTGATCATTCTGAACATGGTGACGTTTGTTGCGTACGACGGAACTACGTAGAGGCTAGTAGCCAATAGCTTTGGTCTTGTAATTTGATCTGAGCATGCGTGGCACTTTGTCTGTCTGAATTCTCGACACACGATTGGAAAAAGTCTGATCGGATTTTGTTGTCGCAAAATTTGAGAGCAGGATCTCAAATTTTTTCCGTCAGAAATTCCGACGGAAAAAGTCTGATGGAGCCCACACACGGGCGGATTTTCCGACAACATGGTCCGATCGGACATTTTCCATCGTAATTTCCGACCGCGTGTACGGGGGATTAGAAGCATCTTTTGCTGGAAGCTCATTCCTTTCCCCATGTTCCTATAGTGGATCATCCTAATTCTTTTGTTTTAATTTTGATTTCACTCATGCTGGCATGTCCCTTTCTAGTTTGAGGTTCCTACTTCATTAGTCTCGAAATTCAGGACTTCTGACTATCCTGATTTCTTTGGTACATAATTTTAGGGACTATGTTTCCGTTGATGACTTTGTATTGTTCACAAATCTCTTACTTTTTCCCTATCTTCCGCCACTGACTACAAGCACCACCAGCTCAACTGTGTAGGTGTTGTTTAACAGCAGTGTCCTTAACTATAACAAGAGCTATACCCGCTCACCACTCCAAGCATCAGATGGATTAGATAACGGTGCAGATGTTGAGAAGACTCCAGCCTGAACTCTCTCTCTGTGTCTTTGCTCTGTAAAATGGCGACCGCCGCGCCCCGTTGCAACTCACTGGAATCTGAATCGCAGGCGCCTCTGGATGACCCGGAACACCTGCCGGTCCGCTGCACTGAAGAAGCGATGCTGTCCGCAGACATCCCTCTGGGTATAGCTGTCTGGCTCCTCGCTGTGTAGGCCGCAAATGGTCATCAACTCTCTGTCACACAGACCTCCTGCTGGCAGAGTCAAAACCGTGTCCAGAGAGACTCGTCTATGCCGCGCCTGCCCTTTTTTATATCCTCTCCCAGCAGTCTGTTTTGTGTACTCAGCATTCTGTTCCTTGTAGTTCAGATCAGTCCTGCTGGCAGTGTCACTTCAGAATTCTAAACTACACATTCCATGATAGTGCGCAATATCAACCTTAGTCTATTTAGATCAGCAGGTGAGGTTAAAAGACAAATGTCGTGGTATAGCAAAATATATAAGTGCTTGCGTGACAATCCCAGGTGCACAAAAATATATATAAACTTCAAGTTACAATGAGGTTGTAACCAATTTAATAAATAAATACACAATGTGTTAAAAGTAGATACAATGTGTTTTAAATAAATAAAGTGCTTCAAAATGTGAGTAAAAACAAGTATGTGTTATAATGTATCAAAGAAAGGAAATATCCAGTTTATGCCAATGATGCATATGGGGATATATAAATTCCAAAAGCCAATACAGGCTAGACCTGATGGATTAGCCAATTAATTGATGAATTAATGGGTAAACGGCCGCCAATTAAATATTATATTAATTCCATAGGTGATAACAGTCCATTAAATGAGTTAGACAATTAATGAAATAACTCTTCACATCCACTAATGATATCCGGGACACAATTAGAAATGCTAGAACTGAAAAAAAAAAAAAAGAGAAAAAAAGAAACTTCCCTTTATGCTGGGAATGTGGGGCTTTTTTCCTTTTGGTTCCTCCTGATATCTTGCTCCGGTATGATATAAAAGAGAAAAGGACACAAACAAAAAAACATTGCGCAACGCTCTATTCAACCATCAAACAAAGAAGATCTTTTAGGGGGTTGCCTACAGCTATACAACTCACATGTACCCAGTAGGTGTTTGCGCGTTCAAATCCCGCTAATGGTCAGGCTCAGATAGGGGGCTGTCAGCCCTTTTCTCCTCACTGTGCTGTGCTGTGCTTAGCACTGTCACTTGGGCTCCTCCTCCCGATGCGTATCATCACAGGTCACGTGACTTTCTCAAGGGAATCTAATCTAATTAATGGTGCAGCATATCATTTGGTCATCTTATCTATTTTATTTGGTTTTCTAAAATTTTTATATTTCTAATTCTCCTATCAGAGCTTTAGTACTCACTTTGCACATTCCATGATGCTTTGCTCTGAGTCCTCACACAGGAAGAGAAGATAATTACACTAGTCCAGCATACACTAGAGGGAGCCAACCCCACATTACACAGAAAATGTCTCTAACTTACGAGCATAATAGCTGACCTTGGGTACAATTATATTATTTTTATTTATAGTATATATATAAAATTATAGTAGAATGCAACAGGTGGATATCGCAAACTCCAATTTAGACAGGTACAATGAAAACGTCAAGGTTAGAAATGAAGCTTGCATCTATGATAGGGGAATCTCATCTATGGAGACATCAAAAGATAAAAGAAGATGCCGGATGACTCAAACCACCAGACTTCAACTACAAATGAAACTCATTTTGGTCTGGAAAGCTTGAGAGGTTCAGGACGGAGTTTGGATGTGTATGTGTACTGTAGAAATGTATTTTAATGGTTGTTACCAGGCCAGGGCCTTTGTTTGTAGAGAAGAAGCAGAATGGAGGTCTCAGATCTCGTTGCATAGGCCAATGGATCTCGTCCCTTCCCAGCTCTAAGCATCCTCTTCTCTGTGTTTATGTCACTTCCCACATCTCCCGCCCTGCCTGGAACCCGGCCAAGCAGCCTAATGAGCTAATTACACTGCCTGGTGCTGGTTACAAGTCTCCGCAGCTTTTTATAAATTGACAATCGGGCATCTCTAAGCATTGTCCTCTGAAGCTTCGCTCAAGGCCCGCAATATGCCGATGTTTTATATTTTCCTCTCGTAAAGCAGTGAGTCAATTCCGACCAGCCCCGGTTGACCCCATGACCCTGGCTACGTCTAATGGAAAAGAAAAGGGCACCTTTTCTGCTGAAAGATTAAACGATTATTCTCAACTTATTGTGTATTGAGATTCTCCCACATGCTGCTAATTATATCTGTCCATGCGTGGCTCCCTCCGCACGGTGGAGATAGGGCTAGAGAGAGCAATGCGCTCCCAAAACTTTGATAGTTTGTCATGGAGTTTAGCATTTAACAACATGTCTTCTAAAGGTGGGTTTTTAAATGACCTTGTATTCAAGGGGTTAAAAGAAGCTCTGTTTTGATTTGGCTGACACAAGAAGGCACCGTCACCTCCTGACTGTGCCCTCTGCTGTGGTTTCCGGGCTCTCGCATTCCTCTAAAAGCTCAGGATGGCATCTCCTCTGTAATGAAGGAACCCAGAAGTGAACAGCATTTCAGCACCTCCGGGTTCAGAGATGTATTCTATGATTGGTTAGCTGCAGAGGAGGGCAGAGGTGACACTGGAGGTCTAATAGACCGCTAAAGTCTTCATAAAGGGGTCACAGGGGTCAGGTGGCTAAACGTAAAGAATCGGGTCACATTCAAGACCCTCTGCCTCACCCACAAATGCGCCCATGGAGACGCTCCACAATACTTACGCGAGAAGATAACACACTACACACCCAATCGCAGTCTTCGATCATCTAACCAAAACCTCCTTCTCATTCCCAAATCCCGCTACAAAGCAAAAGGGGAACGGAGATTTGCTGTCCAAGGACCACGGCTATGGAACGCTCTACCAACTAGACATGTGCCATTCGTTTCGTACGAATTCGTAAGTCGTACAAATTTTTCGAAATTCGTACGAATTTACGAATCCGTAGTACGAATTTTTTCAAATACGAATTCCGTACGGAATACGAAATTCCGTTTACGAATTTCGTCGCCGAATTTATTCGAATCCGACTACCAAATATCGAATTTCAACTAATATGAAAGAAATTATTATAGCGGATATAATGAATGATTCGAATGGATTTGAATGAATTCGAATGACAAAGTGTCATTTTTGCAGGAAAAATTCCGTTTACGAATTTCAGCTCCAAATTATTCGAATCCAACTACCAATATCGAATTTCAACTAATTCGAAATAAATTATTATAGCAGATATAACGAATGAATTCGAATGAATTCGAATGACAAAGTGTCATTTTTGCAGAAAAAAAAGCTATTTAAAATCACTTGCGGCTATTACCGGCAAATAAATTGTCGGCTCCGTAACACAGATTCATTGATATAAAAAAAAAAAAAGCTTGGGGGTCCCCCCAAATTCAATAACCAGGCCCTTCAGGTCTGGTATGGATATTAAGGGGGACCCCAGCCAAAAAAAAAAATGGCGTGGGGTCACCCCTAAATATCCATACCAGACCCTTCAGGTCTGGGATGAATTTTGAGGGGAACCCCGGCCGAAAAAAAAATGGTGTGGGGTCCCCCTCAAAATCCACACCAGACCCTTATCCGAGCACGCAACCTGGCAGGCCTCAGGAAAAGAGGGGGGGACAAGAGCGGCCCCCCTCCCGCCTGAACCGTAGCAGGCCACATGCCCTCAACATTGGGAGGGTGCTTTGGGGGTCTGAGACCCCCAAAGCACCTTGTCCCCATGTTGATGGGGACAAGGGCCTCATCCCCACAACCCTGGCCGGTGGTTGTGGGGGTCTGCGGGCAGGGGGGCTTATCGGAATCTGGAAGCCCGACGCCGATGCCGGACGAGAAGACCGGAGCAAGAAGAAGCGGATCGGAGGAAGAAGAAGATGGAAGAAGATGCCGGAAGGAGAAGATGAAGAAACCGAAGGATGAAGAAAGGAAGACCAGAAGAAAGAAGATTTTAATAAAGGAATTGTCAAAGACCGTCTCCTGTCATTTTTACAATTTTTGACACTTTTTTGGTGAAATGGTAGGGGTACTTTTGTACCCCCTTACCATTTCACACAGGGGGGGGGCGGGATCTGGGGGTCCCCTTGTTAAAGGGGACTTCCAGATTCCGATAAGCCCCCCGCCCGCAGACCCCCACAACCAATGGCCAGGGTTGTGGGGATGAGGCCCTTGTCCCCATCAACATGGGGACAAGGTGCTTTGGGGGTCTCAGACCCCCAAAGCACCCTCCCAATGTTGAGGGCATGTGGCCTGGTATGGTTCAGACGAGAGGGGGGGCCGCTCTCGTCCCCCCTCTTTTCCTGCGGCCTGCCAGGTTGCGTGCTCGGATAAAGGGTCTGGTATGGATTTTGGGATTTTGAGGGGGACCCCACGCCATTTTTTTTTTTTTTGGCCGGGGTTCCCCTTAAAATCCATCCCAGACCTGAAGGGTCTGGTATGGATATTTGGGGGGGACCCCACGCCATTTTTTTTTGGGCTGGGGTTCCCCTTAATATCCATACCAGACTTGAAGGGCCTGGTTATTGAATTTGGGGGGACCCCCACGCTTTTTTTTTTTTTTTTTATCAATGAATGACTGTGTTACGTAGCCGACTTTTTATTAGCCGCGAGTGATTTTAAATAGCTTTTTTTCCTGCAAAAATGACACTTTGTGCAGGAACAGTTCTCTATATTAGATATACTGAATCTCAAATTCATTCGAAGCATTCGAAGCATTCGTTATATCCGCTATTATAATTTCTTTCATATTAGTTGAAATTCGATATTTGTAGTTGGATTTACTAACGATTCGTAACTATTCGTAACGATTCGTAACGATTCGTAACTTGAAATTGAAATTCGATATTTGTAGTTGGATTCAAATTGTTCTCTGTGTTATGAGAACCGACAATTCATTAGCCGCGTTAACGATTCGTAACGATTCGTAACGATTCGTAACTTTACTAACGATTCGTAATGATTCGAAAAAAAATGTACGATTCGTACGAAATTCGTATTTCGTACGAATTCGAACGGAATTTCGTACACGAATTACGAATTACGAATTTTTTTATATACGAAACGGGACGAAACAAAACGAAACAAATTTTTTGACAGTTCCCATGTCTACTACCAACCTACATCCGCACGGAAGAAAACCATCAGGCATTCAGGAAAAAACTCAAGACCTACCTCTTCTAAGTAGGGTGACAACAAAGCACCAATACAGCGTCTTGAGGCGATTCAGTTCGCATTGTAGCACTATACAAATCATTCATTCATTCAATCATTCATTCAGGTCTCTCTGCTTGCAAGCAGGAATGTGCCGTCACTAGAGCTGCACGATTAATCGTTAAGGAATCAAAATCGCAATTCAACCCAACTCACGATCTAGAAAAGCATTTTCTAGATTCAGTGTAGAGAGTTCTCTGCTCAAGCTGTCAAAAAAAAAGTTTCTCACAACATCGTTTAGGTGGAGATAAAGAGAAACATTGTAACATTTAGTTCTTTTAAATCAAAGGAATGAACTTCGGTCTGTAGATGAGGGCAGTTTAACCACTTAAAGACTAAACCTTTTTCTGACACTTGTTTCTTACAAGTTTAAAGTCAGTATTTTTTGCTAGAAAATTACTTAGAGCCCCCAAACTTTATATCTTTTTTTTTTTAGCAGAGACCCTAGAGAATAAAATGGTGGTCGTTGCAATATTTTATGTCACACTGTATTTGCACAGCGGGCTTTCAAACGCAAATTGTTGGGGAAAAAAATACACTTTAATGAATTAAAAAAATAAAATAAACAGTTTGCCCAATTTTTTTGTATAATGTGAAAGATGATGTTACACCGTGAGAATCGTGAAATAATCGCGATCTTTATTCTAAGCAAAAAAATCGTGATTCTCATTTCAGCGAAAATCATGCAGCTCTAGCTGCCGCTGTGCCCTCTGTTGTAGTTCCTGGGCACTTGTGTTCCTCTGAAAGCCCAAGACGGCAGTAGGCTACATCAGGAGGCCCAGTGAATAGAATAGGGCATGGGTGACACTGGAGGTCTAATAGACCCTGATGTCTCCACAAAAGGGTCACATGCAAGAAAGTGCCGTCACTTCTGGCTGTGCCATCCGCTGTGGTTTCCAGGCTCTTGCATTCCTCTGAAAGCCCAGGAAGGCAGTAGACTACATTAGGCGGCCCAGTGGGAGGAGCTCAGGTAACATCCATTTTCCAATCTCCTCTACAATGAATGAACCCGGAAGTGAACAGCATTTCAGCACCTCTGGGTTCAGAGATGTCATTCTATGATTGATTAGCTGTAGAAGAGGGCAGAGGTGACACCGGAGGTCTAATAGACTCCCGATGTCTCCATAAAAAAAAACTGTCACCTGCCCAATGCCATCACCAAGGAGGCTTTTTAGCCCCCTTGTGATAGCAATGAATAATAAAAAAATGTAATTGTAATAAAAAAAAAAAAAGCATTATTTTATGTAGTTTGGTCTTCAGTGACACACACACTAATGATT
Source organism: Lithobates sylvaticus (assembly GCA_028564925.1). NCBI lineage: Eukaryota > Metazoa > Chordata > Amphibia > Anura > Ranidae > Lithobates > Lithobates sylvaticus. The sequence goes on from CM053038.1 coordinate 68,538,361, forward strand.
GGTGGTTGACCTTCTTTTCCACCAATTGCACTTAATTAATGACTGTACTTATCTTGACATTTGCCTCAATTATGTGGTGATAATTGGCTGTAAGTGCCGTGTTTTTTCCTTCTTGTAAATTTTTAATAGAATTTATTGCTATATAAAATAATTTTTGCTCTCGCTCTGACATTCGTGACCATACCTCACATGTGTGGTGCGATCACCATTTACATATGCGTGCGGGAGTAATGTATGCGCTCACATTTGCACGCAAGCACGGTGGCGCGGTTACTTTTTTTTAATTATTATTAATTAAATTTATTTTATGCAAAAAAAAAAAAATTTTTATAAAAAAATTTTTTTTTGTAGTAACTTTATTGCTATAACAATGGATGAACAACATCCCTTATGACAGCATGGGCCATGACAGGTTCTCTTTACAGTGGGTCCCCCGAGTTACGAACTCGTTAGGGACTGTCCTCCTGTTCTTAAGTCGGAAATGTTCGTAAGTCGGCCGCCCATGCGCAGACCGACAATTACGGACATTTCCGATGTTCCGTCGAATGCCGTTCTGCGCATGCGCGGCAAATTACGGACATTTCCGATGCGCAGAACGGCCGAAGGTCCGCGGAAAATGGCAGAGGGTCCCCGCAGCTCCCGGTTCTCAAGTAGGAGATGTTCGTAGGTCGGGCATTCATAAGTTGGGAACCCCCTGTATTGAGAGATTTAGGGACCCCAAATCTCTCCTCTGGCCCCCATGCAGCCAATGAGACGAAGATCGGTCCGATCGGCTGCTTTCCTGGCCGCTGGTGGCCAGGTGAACAATGGGGTGGAACCGGAAGCAAGGAACTACTCGTCGCTCCCGGTCTCCAGGGTTACAGCGAGAGGGGAACAAAGCCAGTTCCTCTCTCTCTGTACAAAGCAGCCATTGCTGCCGGCCGCATCGCTCCCAGTCTTGGCGATGGGACTGGAGAGCCCGGGAAAGGCGGTGGTACCCCCTTCTGCCACCTGCAGAAGTGACCGAGTGGCTAATTAGTAGACATGTGCAATTCGTTTTTTTTTTTTTTTTTTTTTTTTTTCGTTTTTCGTTAAAAAAACGTTATTCGTTCATTCATTATCGTAAGAATGAACGAACGATTCGCTAAAAATTTTAACGAATAACGAATGTTCGAATCGAACGAATACGAAAAACAACGAAAATCCGAAAAAATCCAAATTAGAGACAACGAAACTACGAAAGAAGAAAATCAGAAAAACGAAAACAGGAACAACAAAAATCAAAATGAACGAAAAAATTCGTACATTTGTAACTTTTTTTTTGTTGAATTGGTAATTTTCCGTGTCTCTTACAATGGCGCTGCTTAACGTGCTTCGAATGGATTGAACGAAAAAATTTGTACATTCGTAACTTTTTTTTTTGCGATTCGTAATTTTCCGTGTCTCTTACAATGGCGCTGCTTACTGTGCTTCGAATGGATTGAACGAAAAAATTCGTACATTGGTAACTTTTTTTTTCGATTCGTAATTTTCCGTGTCTCTTACAATGTAATAATAGCATACACATTACATAAAATTATGAATTATGCTCCGATTACGAATCTACGAAAACAATGTTACGAAAGTACGAATAAATCAATCTAACGAAAGTACGAATGTAACTAAATCTACGAAAATACGAATGCGTCCGAATTTTGAATAAACGAAAATTAAACTAACGGAAAAACGAATCAACGAAAAAATAACTTTTACGAAAATACGAATCATTACGAATACGAACATCGACGACTTACGAATTTACGAATCGTTACGAATCAACGGAAACGAAAGAAACGAAACGAAAATAAACTAATTTTTCTATTGTGCACATGTCTACTAATTAGCCACTCGGATCACTTCTGCCTGAAACAGAATATTGGTGGGGGGGCTTTACTTGGAGTGATTGAGGATTTTCTCACTCTTCTAATAATATTTTTATACAGCTACTGAGCCGCGTTTTTTGAGTGCCATTTGTGGGATTCGTTTGTATCCGGCTGTCCTGTAGAGGATGAGTGGCAGATTTTGTGGTTGGTGGATATTGGACTCTTCCCTGCCCTGACATTGGGAATGCATCTATTACAATTTTTTGAATATGTATGGAAAATGTAAGTTATTTTGTAGATACAATAACTGATATTTTATATCTACTTGTACAAAACACGATACTTATATGTACTTTCTAACATTGCAACTTTGATTCTTTGTAGACAGTGATACAATATCCCCGATGAAGATTTATTGTATATTATCTATTGAAACGCGTTGGAATACCGCTCCTCAGCACCACCTGTCTGTATCGGTGGTTACTGAACTATGTAGTATGCTGTATCACTTTCAATTTTCCTCAATATGCAATGCAATTTTAATATATTTTGTACAATGTTTACATGTTGAAATCTAATGAATATTTCTATCTATGTTTATAATAAATTAATTTTATCTAAATTCAAATCTTTTTTTATTGCCTAAAAAATCCAGAAAGAGAGTTTTTTTTTTTTTTTTTCTCACTGGGTGCATCCCCTTTACCTTGGGCTGCTGCCAGGAAGAAGCGTGGGGAGTGGAGCTGGGAAGCAGAAATTGCAGAGTCTGGAGCAGGACCAGAGAAGGGCTGCAGGATCTGGTGGAGGTGTTCTGTCCTCCTCTCTGCTGCCAACTGCTGAGACAAGGTTGGGGCGGAGAATAGGGGGGGGGTGCAGGACAGGTGCAAGGATCACATGAAATGACTTGGGGGGGCTGGATTTGGTCTATGGGCCTTGAGTTTCATACATGTGCTCTGTTCTGTATGAAGAGTAACATTTGACCTGGAGAGAACCTGGAGAGCCTATTCGCATTCATTTTTGTACAGACCAAATGTACACGCATTCACAGGATGAATAGATTGGTACATTTTTTTTATAAGTACTAGACATGTGCGATTAGATTAGAATCGGAAATTCGTACGAATTTTTCGAAATTCGTACATTCGTACTAATCCGAATTACGAATTTTTACGAATACGAATTCTGTACGAAATACAAAATTTCATTTACGAATTTCGGATCCAAATTATCCGAATCCAAACTACCAAATGATGAATTTCAACTAATATGAAAGTAATTATAGCGGATATAACGAATGATTCGAATGAATTCGAGATTCAGTATAACGAATATCGACACTCTACGAATAATAACGAATTATCCGAAAACGTATTAACGTTACATAACACAAGTCTATTGTCTATTGTTCACCAATCACTCAGAGGAAGTACGAAATACGAAATTTCGTATTTGTAAACGAAATTTCGTATTTCGTACTTCCTCTGAGTGATTGGTGAACAATAGACAATAGACTTGTGTTATGTAACGTTGATACGTTTTCGGATAATTTTTTATTATTCGTAGAGTGTCGATATTCGTAACGATTTGTAGCGATTCGTAACGATATTAACGATTCGTAACGATATTAACGATTCGTAACGATTCGTATGAAATTCGTATTTCGTACGAATTCGAATTAAATTTCGTACATGAATTACAAAATTTTTTTTTTTTTAGACGAAACGGAACGGAACGAAACAAAACAAATTTTTTTGACGGCTCCCATGTCTAATAAGTACACCCCATACAATACAGACAAGCAGAATAAAGCTCCCTGCTACCGACATAATCACAAAAAATATAAAAAAAGAGATATGCATATTAGTGCGAATGGGCCAAAAAATACATCAAGCTCATTTCTAACCTGGACAACGCCAGGCATAAAATAATATACAGTCTGTGCAATCTCTGTACAATCTCCTTTAAAGTATTAATAAACATAGAATGTTTAATTGTCATCATCCCTCTAATTTATGTATATGGATCATGCTACTTTAAGGGACCAAAATCTACTTTTTTTTTTTTTGGGGTTAACAAACAATTTAAACGTTATGAGGGCGGGATATAAGATGTTGATTGATGGACAGAAAAGACCTGGGAAACTTTGTGTGACCTCTGAACAGCAATGATTAAATAAGGTATATATTTTTTCACTTTAAAGTGGATGTAAACCCGAAATTCTTTTTTTTTTTTTTTATGTCATAATGTAGAGTATAAGATTTCCTATCATTTGAGCCCAGTCTTGCCACAAAGAGTTAATCCAGCTCTGAGCAATCCTATTTTATTGTTCGGTGAGATAAATCTTGACAAACAGATAAAAACAGATAAAAACTTTGTCAAATCCTCCCCCTTGCTGTGAGTGACAGGTGATTTACATATCTCGTGCCCTAGCCTAAGAGACGTGCATTATTTTTTAATTCCCTCCTACTCCTTTCTTCTGCTGCTCTGCCAGGATTGGATGATCCACACCTCAGCATAACTGGGCATGCTGAAGTCATGTGGTTACTTTCCTGTCTTTTCACTGGATCTTAGTGATCATAGCAGAAGTTCAGTGTAAGAAATACACAGGAGAAAATGCATATTGACAAGGGGAGTGTAGAGGTGGGCGGGGAGACTACTGACATCACGACTCCACCCACGAGCTGCAGACAACAGACCCACCCCCTCCCTCTGTGATAGGCTGCCTGCTCTCCCCTCTCCCCCCCTTCCTCCCTGTCAGCGCCCTCTCTGTCTGTCTCCTCCCCCCTGCCGCTATTATTTTAATATTAAAATATACAATTTGTCACTGCCAGCCTCTCTATTAGAGGCTGGCATAGCACACTGTGTATGTTTTATTTAAAAACGAGCACTGTAAATACTGAATATCAGCTGTCTTCAGGCCGTTCACGTGACTCTCCTGCATAGGAGATGAGCGGCCACGTGATCACCCTCTGACATCAGAGGGAGATCACAGCCACTCCCACAGAAGACATCTATCAGAGATGGAAATTGGTCGCGAGTCACGTGACTGGCCTGAAGACAGCTGATATTTAGTATTTACAGCACTCGTTTTTAAATAAAACATACACAGTGTGCTATGCCAGCCTCTAATAGAGAGGCTGGCAGTGACAAATTGTATGTTTTAATATTAAAATAATAGCGGGCTGGCATATATATAGGAGAGCAGAGATCAGGCTGCTGATGACAAAGGCACGTAAACTGACCACAGTGTCTGGTCTCAGCAACCATGATACACTGTGGTCAGTTTAGGGGTGGGGTGGGGAGAAACTGGCAGGATCAGCCAGGTTTTTTTAGGTGTTACAGGGGGCCAAATAACACAGGACAAGCACTGTGTCATATAAAATACTTTAAAGGAGCAGGATCCTTTTTTTGGGGGGGGTTAACAAACGCTTTAACCACACTTCAGAGTGCATGAGCATCATGGGAATTGTAGTTCCAAAACATCTGGGTTGCCAAGGTTCACCATCATTGGATAGTGTATAGTCAGCCTGAAGGAGATTGTACATTTAGATTGTATAGTGTATGGTCGGCCTTAGTGGGAATGTCGTTTTATCTGATTCATACCACTTTTTTATGGTTCTCTTTAACCACTGTGAGGCCTAACCTAAAATGCCCAGCAGGAGCAGCTGGTATGCATTATTGAGCTCTGAAAATGCAATTAAACTTTCTTTTCCATTCTGTAAGTCCTGACGGTCGACCGCCAGACCTGCTGACCTTCCGTCCCTTTGTGACAGTCGCTCAGAGGGCAGCGCCACACGCCGTGCGAACATAAACATCGGCGCCCTAGCAAGCAAGCCACGATTAAAGCTTCTGGAGATAAAAAGCCTGTCCTAGATCAGACGGCCGTGCCATCATCTCCCGAAGGTGACGCCAGCTGCAAACGCGATATCACAAACAACGGCGTGTAAACAAGCGGTGGGCGATTGTCTCATCAGCGCATACAATAATCGCTCCCATTAAAAAATGGGACGTGCATCTAGAGATCTCTGTAAACAGCTTCGCCTGAGAAATCCATCAGAATGTACAAAAGTGACCCCTCTGACCTGCCAGCTGCAATTAGGCTTCATTATGGTGGTGGGGCCTACCTGCCATCTCCCCGCAACGCGGCGGGTCCGCAAAACTTTCTTCAAAAACGAGAAAAATAGTTTTGTTTACTCCTTTGTGTTTTGCCATCAAATATATATATATCAAATATAGAATGGCGGGAGCCGGGGAAACATCGTGAGATCAGAGAATTGGAGGTTTGAAAATCTGCAACAAAGTAAAAATTGAGAATGCAAAGAGCAAGATCGCACCAAACTTAGATCATTAGAAAAAAGAATATGGAGGGAAACCACCAATAAGTGTAACACTGGAAACCTTTGCCACATCCCAATTTCAGAAGAAATTGCAAAGAGAGGTGCACCAGGGATTGCAAAGGATAGTGGCGGAACTTTAAGGGTCACAGCAGTCACACTTGCGACTGGGCCCTGCCGTTCTGCTGCTGTGGGGGAGCCCCAAGACCCGGCATCTCCCCCTGCACCTCTGGCTTGGAGTTTGGGATGCGGCGATCGGCAGCTCTATGGTGCCTGTGGGGGAAGTAGTTCTCCTCCCGAGTGTATACAGTGGAGAGGGGAGGGGCCATGTATCAGTTTCATTCTTCAATGTACAAGTGAGTCGCTCTGCTTCTGCACTCTTACTGATAGCGGCCCAGGTCAGAGGCCCCTGTCCTCTCCACTGTATACACTCGGGAGGAGAACTACAAGCCCCAGGGAGATCGCGTGGTCCACAGGCACCATAGAGCTGCCGATCACCGCCTCCCACCTCCCCCTGTGCTGGGGGGTTGGAGGTGCACAGACAGTGGAGACCAGACAGGTACACGGGGAACTGGAAGGGGGGTGGCTGTCTGGGGACCCTAATGTAAAGGGGACCTCTGGGGACCCTGATGTAAGGGGGGGCTCTCTGAGGACTCTGATGTAAGGGGGGGCTCTCTGGGGACCCTGATGTAAGGAAGGTCTCTCTGGGGACTCTGATGTAAGGGGGGGCTCTCGGGACCCTGATGTAAGAGGGGGCTCTCTGGGGACCCTCATGTAAGAGGGGGCTCTCTGGGGACCCTGATATAAGGAGGGGCTCTCTGGGTAATCTTATGTGAGGGGGGGCTCTCTGGGGACCCTGATGTAAGGGGGGCCCTCTGGGGACCCTGATGTAAGAGGGGAGGCTCTCTGTTGGCCCTGATGTAAGGGGGGGGGGCTCTCTGGGGACCCTGATGTAAGGGGGGGCTCTCTGGGGACCCTGATGTAATGAGGGGGCTCTGGGGACCCTGCTGTAAGGGGGGAAACTTTTGGGGACCCTGGTGTAAGGAGTTAGGCTCTCTGTGGACCCTGATGTAAGGGGGGACTCTCTGGGGACCCTGATGTGTGTGTGTGTGTATGTATAAATAAATACATATACACACACACACACATATATTGTATACATGTGTATGTCCGCCCAAGCGTATGGCTTTCTTTACTTGCTACACTGCCATGGACTCTAGCCCTATGATCTTTTGTAGACCTAACAATGCCCCGGTGGGGGCCCTTCATGGTTTCTTGCATCGGGGCCCTGAAGATTCTAGTTACGCCCATGGCAAAGGAGTTAAACCAGAATTTGTACACATTGATTAAAAGTAACATTGTTTAAAAGCACCTCTCTTTGAAAATTTAGATCATTAAAACTATTGAATTAGAGTGTAAGCTCTTCTGGTACAGAGACTGATGTGACTGATTCAGTGTTCTCTGTACAACATTATGGTATATGTCAGCGCTATATAATTGTATAATAATTATAGTGTGTGTGTAAAGTGTCAGCTCTTCTGGTGCACAGACTGGTATAAATAGCCATGTTTACAGCACTGCAGTATATGTAAGAGCCATATACTGTATATATTTAAAAATTGTGTGTGACTGTGTTGGGGACATTAGAATGTAAGCTCCTCTGGTGCTCTGGGGGTGTGGCAAACAAACCACCCCCCATTAGTTTGTTCGGTCGGTCCGCCTATCAGCCCTGCACTTAGCTCATCCAGGCCACGAGCAGCTTCAGTGGCTTCCCTGTGCATCTCCTCCTCTGTCCCCTCCCCCCCTGCTAGTGGCAAATACGTTTACTTCTCCTTGCGGCCAATTGGGTCTTAAGACCCGCTTCCTGATTGGATGGGAGGAAAAGCAGGAAGAGAATAGCGAACATTAATTTGCTATTGTCACACAACTGGGTGGGCTGAGGGTGTAGTGCTCTGCGCCCCAAGCCCACCCTTTTTTGGCTGGCATCTGTAGCTGGCTGGCTCCTGTGGCTGGCTGGCACTGTGGGTGAGTGGCACCTGTGGCTGGCTGGGAGGCTGGCACCTGTGGCTGGCTGGCACATGTGGGTGGCTGCAGGCACCTGGGCTTGGTGGCACCTGTAGTGGCTGGCTGGTACCTGTGGGTGAGTGGATGGCACTTGTGGTGGCTGGGTGGCACCTGTGCTGCCTAGGGGGCACCTATATTGGCTGGCACCTGTGGTGGTTGGTTGGCACCTGTGGCTAGTTGGCACCTGTGGTATCTGGCTGGCACCTGTGGTGTCTGGCTGGCACCTGTGGGTGGCTGGTTTGCACCTGTGGCTGGCTGGCACCTGTGGTGGCTGGGTGGCAGTGTGGTACCTCTGGTGGCTGGGTGGCACCTTTGGATGGCTGGCAGTCTGGCACCTGTGGGTGGCTGGCATCTGTCTGTGGGTGGCTGGTTGCCTGACTGGCTCCTGTGGGTGGCTAGCCTACTGCCTGGCTGCTGGCTGCTTCAATTGCAGGCATTAGCCTTTTGGCAGACTGGGCTTGGTCCTCAGCTAGCCCTTTAGCTTTGCTATAGAGAGGAAAGCAAAGCTGACCCTCTCTGTTTTGGGTCCGTGCAGGGGCCGCACGTACGCTCGCACGCAATGTCAGTATGTGACATCACGTGCCGCGCCTATGCTGCAAATCAAAAAGAAAACAAAGAACAGCCATAGTGCAATATTGCCAAATAAAAAGTAAATTTATTAAGTAAAAGAAGCTGCTTACATCAAGTAAGAATAAAAATCGCAGTAAGAAACAATGAAACAAGAAAGAAACAATGGGAGTAGTGACCAGTGACGCAACGCATCGGGTGGAGCCTTGTGACATAATTTCCGGTGGTGTTTTACGGAAGTGCAGTGAGAAGGCGAGTGTGCCACTACTCCCATTGTTTCTTACTGCAATTTTTATTCTTACTTGATGTAAGCAGCTTCTTTTACTTAATAAATTTACTTTTTATTTGGCAATATTGCACTATGGCTGTTCTTTGTTTCCTTGGAGCGCCATTTATACAAGAAGTGCCATTTCTTGGAGCGAGCTGTTTCCTCTACATATGGAGTTTCCCAAGATGTTGTGATACCAAGATCTGGATGTATTTCTTCATCTTTGTTGGGACCTGGATGTCTTTACAGATCTATCAGCAGGATTCATTATCTGACTATCTGATGAGCCTTGTTTGACCTTTGGGTCATTTTTGGAGGTGAGCGGCCAATTCATAAATTTAACAATTTTTAAGTTTTGGATACTTATCATGTTCATTCTTTAACCACTTCCCTACCCGCGTATTGTCATATGACGCCCACAAGGTGGCTCTCCCATCCTGGGTGGGCGTCATATGACGTCCTCCCATTCCCGGCCGCCTAGGGGGCGCATGCGCGCGCCCGCGGCGTCGCTCGGGACCCGGTGCACGCGCCCGGCGGCCGCGATGTCTGCCGGGCACCCGCGATTGACCGTTAAAACAGCGGGACCGTGCGGGACCGTGGAGCTGTGTGTGTAAACACACAGCTCCTCGTCCTGTCAGTGCAGAGGAGACCGATCATGTGATCCCATTACGGAGGAACACCGATCGGTCTCCTCCCCTTTTGAGTCCCCTCCCCCCACAGTTAGAATCACTACCTTAGGGAACACATTAACCCCTGCAGCGTCCCCTAGTGTTAACCCCTTCCCTGCCAGTCACATTTACACAGTAATCACTGCAATTTTATAGCAACGATAGCTGTGTAAATGTGAATGGTCTCAAAAATGTGTCAAAAGTGTCTGCCGCAATGTCGCAGTCACGAAAAAAAAAAATCACAGATCGCCGCCATTACTAGTAAAAAAAAAAAAAAAAAAATGCAATAAATCTATCCCCTATTTTGTAGACGCTATAACTTTTGTGCAAACCGATCTACAGTGGTGTGAAAAAGTGTTTGCCCCCTTCCTCATTTCCTGTTCCTTTGCATGTTTGTCACACTTAAGTGTTTCGGAACATCAAACCAATTTAAACAATAGTCAAGGACAACACAAGTAAACACAAAATGCAATTTGTAAATGAAGGTGTTTATTATTAAAGGTGAAAAAAAATCCAAACCATCATGGCCCTGTGTGAAAAAGTGATTGCCCCCTAAACCTAATAACTGGTTGGGCCACCCTTAGCAGCAACAACTGCAACCAAGCGTTTGCGATAACATGCAATGAGGCTTTTACAGCGTCCTGGAGGAATTTTGGCCCACTCATCTTTGCAGAATTGTCCTAATTCAGTTACATTAGAGGGTTTTCGAGCATGAACGGCCTTTTTAAGGTCATACCACAACATCTCAATAGGATTCAGGTCAGGACTTTGGCTAGGCCACTCCAAAGTCTTCATTTTGTTTTTCTTCAGCCATTCGGTGGTGGACTTGCTGGTGTGTTTAGGATCATTGTCCTGCTGCAGAACCCAAGTTCGTTTCAGCTTGAGTACACGAACAGATGGTCGGACATTCTCCTTCAGGATCTCTTGGTAGACAGCAGAATTCATAGTTCCTTTTATCACGGCAAGTCTTCCAGGTCCTGAAGCAGCAAAACAGCCCCAGACCATCACACTACCACCACCATATTTTACTGTTGGTATAATGTTCTTTTTCTGAAATGCAGTGTTCCTTCTACGCCAGATATACTTGGACACACACCTTCCAAAGAGTTCCACTTTTGTCTCATCGGTCCACAGAATGTTGTCCCAAAAGTCTTGGGGATCATCAAGATGTGTTGTGGAGAAATTGAGACGAGCTTTGATGTTCTTTTTTCTCAGCAGTGGTTTTCTCCTTGGAACTCTGCCATGCAGGCCATTTTTGCCCAGTCTTTTCCTGATGGTGGAGGCATGAACGCTGACCTTAACTGAGGCAAGTGAGGCCTGCAGTCCCTTGGACGTTGTTGTGGGGTCTTTTGTGACCTTTTGGATGAGTCGTCGCTGCGCTCTTGGGGTAATTTTGGGCGGCCGGCCACTCCTGGGAAGGTTCACCACTGTTCCATGTCTTCGCCATTTGTGGATAATGGCTCTCACTGTGGTTCACTGGATTCCCAAAGCTTTGGAAATGGCTTTATAAACCCTTTCCAGACTGATAGATCTCAATAACTTTTTCTCAATTGTTCCTGAATTTCTTTGGGTCTCGGCATGATGTGTAGCTTTTAAGGATCTTCTGGTGGACCTTACTGTGTCAAGCAGCTCCTATTTAAGTGATGCCTTGATTGTGAACAGGTGTGGCAATAATCAGGCCTGGGTGTGGCTAGAGAAATTGAACTCAGGTGTGGACAACCACAGTTATAGTATGTTTTAACAAGGGGGGCAATCACTTTTTCACATAGGGCCATGATGGTTTGGATTTTTTTTCACCTTTAATAATAAACACCTTCATTTTGCATTGCATTTTGTGTTTACTTGTGTTGTCCTTGACTATTGTTTAAATTGGTTTGATGTTCCGAAACACTTAAGTGTGACAAGCATGCAAAGGAACAGGAAATGAGGAAGGGGGCAAACACTTTTTCACACCACTGTATATACGCTTATTGCGATTTTTTTAACCAAAAATATGTAGAAGAATACGTATCGGCCTAAACTGAGTAAAAAAATTGTTTTTTTTTTTTAAAAAATGGGATATTTATTATAGCAAAAAGTTAAAAATATTGTGTTTTTTTTTTCAAAATTGTCGCTCTTCTTTTGTTTATAGCGCAAAAAAAATAAAAACCGCAGAGGTGATCAAATACCACCAAAAGAAAGCTCTATTTGTGGGAAAAAAAGGACGTCAATTTTGTTTGGGTGTAACGTTGCACGACCGCGCAATTGTTAGTTAAAGCGACGCAGTGCCGAATTGCAAAAAGTGCTCTGGTAAGGAAGGGGGTAAAATCGCCCGGTGCTGAAGTGGTTAAGTATATTAATTTATGGAACGTTATTGAATAAGCGCACCACCCTTATTTCTTCCTTTTACAATTGGAGGATCTTCCCATCTCTGCAGTTCTTGTCTTCAGGTCTTTGACACCATGACGGATGCCGTATCGCGATCATCCTCAGGGGCATCTGCAATTGAACTTTGCTGTAACAGTCATCTGGAGGTATCTTTATTAATAATTGTATTTACCCGGGTATATGTGCACAATTCCACCAGGACTCCCATCGGGCCCTTGGCTAATAATTCCTGTTTTTACATTGGATGTATGTACTGCTATTAATCTTTTCTTATATAAAGCTTGAATAATTTCTATAATGGTGTACATCTATAAGCTTATGGTTAATATTATATGCTGGTTGCAGTAGTTCTGCTCCCAAATACTTTGATTAGATCACTGGTTCATTTTCCACAAATTGAAACCCCTCTGTTCCACTTATTTACCTACAGGTTTAGCGCAATATCCTGTTTAGGAAGGGCCATTTCTCATAACTCCCCAAAAGTGGGCTATATATGTGTGACTGTGGTGGGACATTAGAGTGTAAGCTCCTGTGGACAAGGGTTTCTAACTACACACAGCACATTTCCAGGTTACACCATGACTCTTCTCCTAACAAAATGAGCAGCAAGAATTCTGATTAACAGCAGCGTTTTGTGAGGGCCACATCGAGGAAAATTGAATCAGTCCTGACAAAGACCGCTGAACCGCCCTCAGATCAGAGCAGCCATCGGCCTTTGGTGCCACCAATTTCTGCCCCATCTTTTCGTAAGCCGGTTCTCTGAGCCCGGGTGAGAGAAACAGGAAACGGGGAAAGGAAACCATTTCTTAAGCTAATTGAAATTAGCAACCTCAATTTCACGTCTATTATGAGCTAAGCACCGCGCAGATGCGTCTGCCCACCAGCGGAGTCTTATCGACGCCAAAAAATCTCTTCACCTTTGTTTCTGGGAGAAGATTGAGGAGCGGAGAGCTGGGCCAGGTGCGCCAAACTAATTAGCAATACATTGAGCAAAAAAACACTTTTTAAAGACTGAGAAATTAGTTTGTGGGCGAGCGAAATACGCCAACGACAGCATGAAATCATATGCGGAAGACGCTGCAAGTATTGCCGCCACTCCGGGTCCCTGAGAAAATGAAATGTCACTTTATTTTAATCAGATCTTTAATTAACTTGCCATTTTCGGGTTGAAAAGACGCTTTGTTCTGTGATGCTGATTATTTCTGTAGAAACAAAAATGCCATTAAACAACATTCTTTGCATTGTTCGTAGTTTTGATTGTAGGAGAGACAAAATTAGAATAAGGCCTTGGACCAGGACACACATTTAATTACAAAATCTACAGATTTAAAGTGTATCCAGATCCAAAATCTTTTGTAGTTTGGGATGGATTGTAAAAGGATTAGAGCCCCTATGCCATGTATCTTGGTTGGAGGCCGAGATGACGGGAGGGCTTCCATTGCAGCTCTGGTCTGGGCACCCCAAAATGTGGTGACAGAGGTACAAGGTTCAAAGTAGCACGGCTGGTAGCTGAGTTGCAGGTGAGACCCCTTAGGAAAGGATCATGGTTTGGGGGGTTGCAGGGTGGCAGAGAGAAGAACCTTGGGAACACGGTGTGAAGACTTGAGCAGGATTACACTCAGAAGCAGATGCAGGAAACTCCCAGAGTCGTGGCCAAGCAAGCCAGGGTCAGACACGGTTTGGCAGTCAAGTAGCAGGTCTAAATACAAAATCTCTTGTAGTTTTGGATGGGTTGTGAAAGGATTAGAGCCCCTGTGTAATGTACCTTGGTTGGAGGCTGAGCTGATGGGAGGGCTTCCCTTCTGGCTCTTGTCTGATCACCCCCGGAATTTGGTCACAGAGGTAATAGGTTCAAAGTAGCATGGGTGCTGGTAGCTGAGTTGCAGGTGACACCCCTCAGGAAAAGAATCATAGTTGGTGGACCGAAGGGGGGCGCCCGAGAGAAGGACATTGGGAACACGGTGTGAAGACTTGAGCAGGATTACACTCAGAAGCAGATGCAGGAAACTCCCAGAGTCAGAGACATGGCCAAGCAAGCCAGGGTCAGACACGGTTTGGCAGGAGGAAGCGTAGTCAAGTAACAGGTCTAAATACAAAATCTCTTGTAGTTTTGGATGGGTTGTGAAAGGATTAGAGCCCCTGTGTAATGTACCTTGGTTGGAGGCCAAGCTGATGGGAGGGCTTCCATTCTGGCTCTTGTCTGATCACCCCCGGAATTTGGTCACAGAGGTAATAGGTTCAAAGTAGCATGGGTGCTGGTAGCTGAGTTGCAGGTGAGACCCCTCAGGAAAAGAATCATAGTTGGTGGACCGAAGGGGGGCGCCCGAGAGAAGGACATTGGGAACACGGTGTGAAGACTTGAGCAGGATTACACTCAGAAGCAGATGCAGGAAACTCCCAGAGTCAGAGACATGGCCAAGCAAGCCAGGGTCAGACACGGTTTGGCAGGAGGAAGCGTAGTCAAGTAACAGGTCTAAATACAAAATCTCTTGTAGTTTTGGATGGGTTGTGAAAGGATTAGAGCCCCTGTGTAATGTACCTTGGTTGGAGGCCAAGCTGATGGGAGGGCTTCCATTCTGGCTCTTGTCTGATCACCCCGGAATTTGGTCACAGAGGTAATAGGTTCAAAGTAGCATGGGTGCTGGTAGCTGAGTTGCAGGTGAGACCCCTCAGGAAAAGAATCATAGTTGGTGGACCGAAGGGGGGGGGGGGGGACTGAGAGAAGGACATTGGGAACACGGTGTGAAGACTTGAGCAGGATTACACCCAGAAGCAGATGCAGGAAACTCCCAGAGTCAGAGACATGGCCAAGCAAGCCAGGTTCAGACACGGTTTGGCAGGAGGAAGCATAGTCAAGTAGCAGGTCTAAATACAAAATCTCTTGTAGGATGGGTTGTGAAAGTATTAGAGCCCCTGTGTAATGTACCTTGGTTGGAGGCCGAGCTGATGGGAGGGCTTCCATTCTGGCTCTTGTCTGATCACCCCGGAATTTGGTCACGGAGGTAATAGGTTCAAAGTAGCATGGGTGCTGGTAGCTGAGTTGCAGGTGAGACACCTCAGGAAAAGAATCATAGTTGGTGGACTGAAGGGGGGCGCCCGAGAGAAGGACATTGGGAACACGGTGTGAAGACTTGAGTGGGAGTACACTGAGAAGCAGAAATAGGAAACTGCAAGGGGCAGAGACATGGTCAAGGCAAGCCAGGGTCAGACATGGTTTGGCAGGAGGAAGCATAGTCAAGTAGCAGGTCTAAATACAAAATCTCTTGTAGTTTTGGATGGATTGTGAAAGGATAAGAACCCCTGTGTCATGCAGGGCTGCCGAAAGGGGGGAGCACCTTGCCTCCTGTACGGGGCCCAGGCCCCATAAGTTCAACATGGGAGCTTAGAGCAGCAGGAGTACTGTAAGCATATTTACTGGAACCAACCCCCTGTGGCCCTCCCTGTTTTTACAATGCTTCAGTTTATGAATGAACAGAGAGCCTCTGTATAGAGCGCTTCCTATTCATTCACTCTGCAGCTAGCACTGCAGAGAAAGGATTGAGGAATCTGTGTCCTCAGTCTCTTTCTCTGTCTCAAAAGTAAGATGTTGGGTGTCTGTTTAGACCCCTGATAGTTCACCAACCCCCACAGGGCTGTTAAAAAATGTAAAAAAAATAAAAAAACTAAAATTATAAAAAATGTATAAAATAAAAAAACATAATTAGGGGCTCATTCGTATTCTGGTTGCATGAATGAGTGGTTTGTTTATGTGGCTGGAGCCACCTGTAGGCTTTGTTCACTGTTCCTTTCATCTAGGCTATAAGAGGCCCCATGATTTCTAACAGTATCCCTGGTGTCATATACCTTGGTTGGAGGTTGAGCTGAAGAGAGGGCTTCCCTTTCAGCTCTGATCTTAGGTACAAGGCTCAAAGTAGCACAGGTGCCAGTAGATGAGTTGCAGGTGAAACCCTTCTGGAAAGGATCGTGGTTGGCGGACCACTGGCACCGGAGAGAAGAACCTTGGCAATACAGTGTGTAGACTTGAGCAGGAGTACACTGAGAAGCAGATGTGGTCAAGGCAAGCCAGGGTCAGACGTGGTTTGTCAGGAGGAAACATAGTCAAGTAGCAAATCTAAATACAAAATCTTGTGTAGATTTGGATGGACCGTGAAAGCATAAGAACCCCTGTGTCATGCAGGGCTGCTGATAAGGGGATAGCACCCGCCCTCCTGTACGGGGCCCACGCCCCATAAGTTCAACATGGGGGCGTGGGCTCAGAGCAGTAAGAGTGAGCATATTCATTGGAACCAATCTCCATGTGGCCCTCCCTGTGTATACAAATGCTTCAGTTTATGAATCAACAGGGAGCCTCTGTATAGAGCGCTTTATGTTCATTCACTCAGCTAGCACTGCAGAGAATGGATTGCAATGTTCATGCGACATTCCTTCTCTGCACTGTTAGT
Organism: Lithobates sylvaticus; assembly: GCA_028564925.1. Lineage (NCBI taxonomy): Eukaryota > Metazoa > Chordata > Amphibia > Anura > Ranidae > Lithobates > Lithobates sylvaticus. The sequence goes on from CM053038.1 coordinate 68,554,909, forward strand.
GACTATGTGGGACTCCTCGCAGCCAGCTAATCCTGCATTCCCTGCTGATTGTAATGATCTGTTGGCAGGTGCAACCTCAGGAAAGTCCTCCACACACTGAGAGAGATTTTCAGCAAGCACTCCTTTATCATGATCCTCATCTGACGAGTCGGTGCCACTCAAGGGAGGTTCCATTTCTGCTTTGGTCTGCAGTAATCCGCCATTTTCCTCAACCTCCTCCTGAGATGACCCATGCTGCTGTATGGGAGGGGGGCAGATACTGACTCAGACATGACAGATCCTGAGATGGGGTAGTACTAGGGCCACCATGTGAAGCCACTTTCTTACCCCCCATTCATACTGTCGCCGTTGCTCTGGCATCCACCCTCTGGCTGGTACTGGCACAGGCACTTTCCTTCATCTGTTGGAATCTCTCCTCATTCTCACACTTTTCTCTGAACACACCGCTGCTCTCCTTCAGAGAGGCGACCAACTTATCCTGCTTTTTCAATGCCTCTTCCAGAGACTTCAGATTGGAGACTTCCCTCTTACTGTTTTCAGACTTACTGTGCAGTGATTTCTTTTTCCTGAAATCTTCTTTCATGACAGCAAGTTTCTGTTCCTCCTTAGCAATCCGTCGAAGTCTGTTCACCACTTTATCCTGGAAGTCGGGTAAGGATCCATTGTAGCGTGAGCACATGGAGTAGGCAAACAGGGCTTACAAAACAGCACCACCTGGTGGAGAAGCTCCTCTGGTGCAGAGACTGATGTGACTGGTTCAGTGTTCTCTGTACAGCACTGCGGTATATGTCAGAGCTATATAAAAGGAATAATAATTGTTTGTGCTCTTATACAATGTAGCAGACACACAGAGAAGCAGTGGACAGCTATGACAATGAGAGTAGTGTTGTCTCGCTAGTTCTTTAACAGCATTTAACTTGAAAGGAGCAATCTGCGAGATTACGCTTTCCGATATCCAGGGACAGCGATACATCCTCTCCATTTTTTATTTATTTTCGCTGATTGCACCATCTGCTGCAAGGAAGCGTCAGGATAATTAGCAGGTGGTGGAGGAGAGGGGAGCAAAATGGCAGCCCGATGACTGGCAGCGGGCCCGCTCCACTTACCGACTCCTGTTTACTTCTCATGCGCTAAAATGAATGACATGTGACAAGGGCCCGCGACACCCCAATGCACACGCCAACCTGTCGAGACAAACTACAGGCAGATTTTCCTTTAAATTGCAAATTTGAATTTCATTTGATTTATATTGAGGCGGGGGAGGGGATTTAAATCATGTCTACTTCATGAAACTGCAACATATGTTCATCTTTCCAATTTCAACTTTCCTGCAAATCGTTCTGAATATGGGGTCCCTGGAAATATCCCAATTCTGAACAATGAGAAGCTTCACAACAAATCCGCCTTATCTCCTTCAGTATTGTTGGAGATCCGGAGTGTTTGTCTTCCGCACCCCGATCCTTTGATCACAGTTTCTTCTGAAAGCTAATGTATTGTGCAAATACAAAAGTGTTTATGCTGTTTTACACACCGGTCATAGTAATGAAAAGTGGGAAACAGCCTTGCTCTGTGTGTGGAAGCAGTGGACTCTCCGCAGAGGTCTGATACGCCACCCGGCTAAGTCAAATCTATGACTGTGTAATCAGCAAAAACCTATTCTTCTTTCTGATTGGAGAGCCCTAGCTGTGATTCAGCAGGGGGCATGCCTTACCTCTGCAGAGAGACCACAGCAGGGTGAACATGCAATGGCCAAACTAGTGCTACACTAGTGTGAATGGGGCTTTTACCAAACAAAGGAATCAGTGAGCAAGGGAACCATTCTAGTATCAACAATGATATTACAGTAATTCCCTTTCTGATTTATTCTTGTGTTTGTTGGGAGGAGACTAGACCAGTGGTGGTTAACTTACTTAATACAGGTGCCCTTCAGTGTAGCCCCTGACATCATCAAAGGGCCACACATAATATTCAGTGATTGTAAGGCTACAGAAAGTTGACAGAGACTGCAGACATACTACAGGAGATTGTTAGAGACTAGAGGCATACTACAAGAGATGGTCAGAGACTGCAGACATAGTACAAGAGATGGTCTGAGACTGCAGACATACTACAGGAGATGGTCAGAGACTGCAGACATACTACAGGAGATGGTCAGAGACTGCAGACATATTACAGGAGATGGTCAGAGACTGCAGACATATTACAAGAGATGGTCAGAGACTGCAGACATACTACAGGAGATGGTCAGAGACTGCAGACATATTACAGGAGATGGTCAGAGACTGCAGACATATTACAAGAGATGGTCAGAGACTGCAGACATATTACAAGAGATGGTCAGAGACAATTAGCTTATTGTAAGAGATGATCAGAGACTACTAAGGTATTACAAGAGATGGTCAGAGACTGCGGGCATACTACAAGAAATGGTCAGAGAGTGCTAGCATATTACAAGAGATGGTCAGAGACAATTAGTCTATTACAAGAGATGATCAGAGACTACTAAGGTATTACAGGAGATGGTCAGAGACTGCAGACATAGTACAGGAGAAGGTCAGAGAGTACTAGCATATTACAAGAGATGATCATAGACTACATGCATACTACAAGAGATGGTCAGAGAGTGCTAGCATATTACAAGAGATGGTCAGAGACAATTTGCTTATTACAAGAGATGATCAGAGACTATTAAGGTATTACAAGAGATGGTCAGAGACTACTAGCATATTACAAGAGATGGTCAGAGACTATGGACATACTACAGGAGATGGTCAGATACTGCAGACATCATTCAGGAAACGATCAGAGACTGCAGACATAGTATAGGAGATGGTCAGAGACTGGGGACACAGTTCAGAAGACACAATATGAGACTGCTAGAGATCACTGCTATTATAGAGCAATAATGAACAGATACTGCTGTATTCAGGGGCCCTGAGGGCCGCACAAAAAGTGCAAAAGGGCCACATGTGGCCCCTCAGGCTGCAGGTTGGGCATCAGGGCTCTAGATCAGTGTTGCCAACCCCCCGACGTGAAATTTACTGGCAGAATGACGAAATTTACAAACAGCACCAATTTTTTACTGGCACTGCAAAAAAGTACCTAAATTACATTTTTCAGCGCCAAACAGTGCAAATATCAAATATTTAAACTGTAAACACATAGCTAGTGTTATTAGCAATGTGTTTAAGTTAAACAAAAGTAAAAAAGCATATTTCTCCATTGACATGAAGGTCAGGTTACTATAACCTGGCCAGCACAGAGTTCCCTCTTACATCAGAGTCTGCAGGACCACCCTTACAGTAAAAGGGAACTCTAATGTAAAGGGGGAACACTACAGATCATGATCTAAGGGGGAACTCTGATGTAGAGTGGGGCTCTGGTGACCAGAGACGACCTTATATCAGAGTTCACTGCTTTATATTTACACCAGAGTTCCCACTTACATCGGGGTCTGAAGACTGAGTACCCCCTTGCACTGTAAGGGAAACCTGATGTAAAGGGGAACGCCAGAAACTCTGATGTGGGGGGAACACCAGAGACCACCTTCCATAGAGTAAATACACTAAAGTAAGGGGAGATCACTAATATAAGGGGTGACCTTTATATCAGTGCATCTTACATTATTGTATTCACTCCCCCCTTACATCAGCAATACCCCTCCCCCCTCAGACTGGCCTGGCAATGCTGTGTCTGATCTCCTCTCAGGTGCACCATGCAGGGCTCAGTCAGATGGCTCCAGCTTGGTGGCTCTGTTTTTATCCTATAGTCTCCTCTCCATAGTCCACACGTATGACTTCTCCCATGATCATCCATCCTGACAGCGATCCCACTCCTCTTCAGACTCCCCCTCAGAGACTGTAGTCATGATACAAGAGATGGTTAGAGGCTGTAGACGTGATAAAAGAAGATGGTCAGAGGCTGCGGACATGACATAGGAGATGGTCAGAGGCTGCGGACATGACACAGGAGATGGTCAGAGGCTGCGGACATGACACAGGAGATGGTCAGAGGCTGCGGACATGCTACAGGAGATGGTCAGAGGCTGCGGACATGCTACAGGAGATGGTCAGAGGCTGCGGACATGCTACAGGAGATGGTCAGAGGCTGCGGACATGCTACAGGAGATGGTCAGAGGCTGCGGACATGCTACAGGAGATGGTCAGAGGCTGCTGACATGCTAAAGGAGATGGTCAGAGGCTGCGGACATGGTAGTTTCCTCCTCTGCCCCCTTCATATTGAGCAGCAGAGGAGAGCACTGTGACTATCCGAGGTAGGGAAATGCCACAATTCTGGAGCTGCCTGCGGTGAAGCTGTGCTTTGTCTGCATTGCTGCCTTTCATTCATGCTTCCTTCTCTCTCTCTTCTCCTACTCTGCTCTCTGTCTTTTTTTCTCCCCTACCTTCTATTCAGGGAAAAAAAAAAGTGTGTTGGTGGTGGTGGGCACTGCAAGCTTACCTATTAATCAAGTTAATGATTAGGAGAGAGAGAGAGAGAGAGAGAGAGAGAGAGAGAGAAGGTGGTTGCAGTAAGCAAGGTAGGTAGGTATACAGAGCCAGCAGTGGGGTAGGATGCCAAAGAGAGGGTGTAATAATATACAAGCCACCATCCTTCCTAGCCCTGAGGCTAAGAAAAGGAAAAATCTTTAGTACTTCTGAGTCCTCCTGAGTCTCCCTGACGCCCGACCTCTTTGAGCAATCTGCAGTGCACACACAGCCACTCACCGTCTGACACCGACCAGAGCACTCTGTGTCTCTGTAGTGTAGTGGCTGGGCAGGTTAAAGGCTCACGTCAGCAGTCCTACTCTGCCGCACTGTCCTTAGCTGCTTGCTCCTCTGTCCATTCGCCCTCAGCTCCTGCTTTTTTTAAGTCTGGCGGGCGGGCGGCGCGGCTGACATCATCGCGTTGCGCGGCGACGGCGGGCAGAGGCAGCGCTCGTGGATCGGATCTTCTCTGCGATCTCCGCAAACTGCGCATGCGCAGTTCTGGCCCGCTGTCACCACAATTTTTTTTACTGGCACATATCTGCAGCTACGGACATTTACGGGCGCCAGAAAAACGCCCTGTTTTTACGGACTGCCTGTAAATCTACGGGTGGTTGCCAACACTGCTCTAGATATACATACCTCCCAACTTTTTGATGTAAGATTGAGGGACACCTATTAGCAAAAGTATGTAGGCATAGGGCACACCCCCTGTCACATCCCCTTAAAGGAGAATTCTACAAAAATAAAAGATTAGTTAAACCCACGAGTGCTTTTTTTTACCACTACTATTCCTTTATATTGGCTTTTGAAATTTACAAATGCAGCAATTTAGAAATTGGATGAAAGGTTTAGCGCTGGAAAACACTTTTTGAAAGATAAAAAGTGCATTTTATATAAAACTGTATAGATCAGACCAAAATGAGGGACAAATGAGGAGGAGAGAGGGACAGAGGGACTTTGTTCCAGATCAGGGACAGTCCCTCGGAATCAGGGACGGTTGAAAGCTATGGATACAGTGCCTTGAAAAAGTATTCATCATACATGTTACAACCAAAAACGTAAATGTATTTTATTGGAATTTTGTGATAGACCAACACAAAGTGGCACATAATTGTGAAGTGGAAGGAAAATGATAAATGATTTTCAAATTTTTTTACAAATAAATATGTTAAAAGCAGTGATGTAAGTAACTTAGTTAAAATAAACAGAGTTACGTAACGCAGTTACTTTAGAGGGTAACGAGTAATCTAACTGATTACTTTTCCCCTCATGGTAACGCAGTTCCCATTACTTGGGCAGAGTTACCGCAATTACATCTACCGCCACTAGATGGCAGTAGTGTAATTCCGGTGTCCTGCCGAAAAAGTTCCCCCGCCGGATAAGGACCCCCTGTACTACGCAGGCGCAGCAATTGCGCAGTACGAAGGACTACGGAGCTTACGAAAATTGCCGAACCTAAACAGCTCTGAGTGAACTCTACACCGCGCGCAGGCGCAGTTAACATGTAATTGTACGAGGCGATGCCGCGCACTCCCAATGCTCGTGCTACTCTGCAAGGGGCGTCTATCGTGTAACTAAGGGGCGGGTCTAGTATTACTGTAACCAAGGGACGCATTTATTATTATTGTTATATATCAAGCTCTTCTGTAGCCATCCGCCCCTTACACGATATAACAATAATAGGCCCGCCCCTTGCTTACACGCTATAACAGACCCGCCCCTTGGTTTATAGTATTAATAGAGAAGACCCTTGGTTACACGATATATAAGAATAATAATAAATGCGCCCCTTGCTTACAGTGATACTAGACCCGCCCCTTAGTTACACGTATAGAATATTAAAAAAAAAGTCAGTTACTTTGCTGAGTAACTAATTACTTTTCCAATGTAGTAACTGAGTTACTAACGCGATTACTTTTTTGGGAGAAGTAATTTGTAACTTAACTAATTTATTTTTTTAAAGTAAGATGACCAACACTGGTTAAAAGTGTGGGGGGTCCATTTGTATTCAGCCCCCTTTAATCTAATACCCCTAACTAAAATCTAGTGGAACCAATTGCCTTCAGAAGTCACTTAATTAGTAAATAGAGTACACCTGTGTGTAATAGACATGTGCAATTTGCTTAGCTACAAATTTGTTTCCGGTTGCTTCCGAATGAACGAATATGCCAAATTTCATTCGAAAGAACGAAAACCCAAAAGAATGAACATACAAAAATCCAAAAAACGAAAATCGATTCAACCTAAAGCCCCGTACACGCGATCGGTCCTTCCGATGGGAAATGTTGGATGTGAGATTGTTGACAGACAATCCGACCATGTGTACGCTCAATCAGGCAATTGTCGGACAATGGATTGTTCCGCCAACAAATGTGTGTTGTTGGACTTTTCGATCGTGTGTACACAAGTCCGTTGGACAAAATTCCAAAGTACAAATAGGCATGCTTGGAAGCAGAAGCGGTCGGTCTTGTAAACTAGCGTTCGTAATGGAGAATTAACATTCGTGACGCGGCAAATTATGAAATCTGGAAATGCAGCGCACAATTCTCTTCTTCTTTAATAGGATAATAATGAAGCTGCTTTGCTGGTGATACTGATGGAGTTATTGCAAACTAATTTTCAAAGGCTTGTTTTTCTAGTGATATCAAGAATAATATTATTATGTTTTTTATTTTTTTATTATTTGTGTAAGTTACCACAACACCATTATCATGTAGTTTTTAAGAACAAAGATACAACGATGTTGGTGTCCCTTGTCATATTTACATTGTATTTTTTTAAATGTAACTGCCGACTCCCAAACTGTAATTTGAAGTAAAACACATAGCCAAGTATTATTCTACACAATTTTTTTATCGTGCATTAAAAAAAAAAAAAAAAAAACTAGACATGCTATCTGCCGATAGAACTTAACCAAAAAGTGCATTCTATGCATCCAAAAATATAGAAAATTTACCAAACCAATCATTATTCAACCAAAAAATAATGTCAAAGCAATAACTCCAAGGCCAATAATAAATAACACGTTATCGCCTCCGATTCCGCAACATGTCTGGTTGACGAACGGCCGTTCAGAAATGAACTGAAAAGCACGAAATGAAAAGCGAAATAAATGAAAAACGTGAAATGAAAATTGCGAATCAACACTAGCCAAAATTCTACTAACACGAAATTAGCAGAAGGAGACCAAAGGGTGGCGCTAAAGAGCTGAAAAACCATGTAGTACGTCTAGTACGTCACTACGTTCATAATTGTTGGCCAACATTTGTGTGAACGTGTGTATGCAAGACAAGTTTGGGCCAACGCCCTTCGACAAAATTCCACGGTTTTGTTTGCGGAAAGTCCGATCCTGTGTACGAGGCTTAAGAGTTTAACGAATCAATTACATTCGGATAATTTTGTTTTTCGTGTTTTCTATCATAACTAAATTATTAACTATTACTATAGCTTCTATTATTATTATTTATTATTATAAGCTATTAAATTATAGGTAAAATAGCTAAAGTCAGTAATTCTTCTATTCAGGTCTCTGCACCATTGCAGCTAATCTGGGATAGATGAGATTTACATTTTTATTGGAATTTCCTTCCTAATTTGGCAAAAAAAACTGTCAGTGAACGTAACGAATACGAATGCATTTGAAGTTACGAATTATCCGAAATAACCAATGCTGCATCTAAACAAATGGAACAGAAAGAATACGAATGCATTTGAAGTTACGAATGATCCAAAGTAACGAATGATCCAAAAATACTTGCAGCTGTAATTGCAGTGAAAGGAGGTTCTACAAAGTATTGACTCAGGGGGGCGCCATACAAATGTACCCCCCACACTTTCCACATATTTATTTGTAAAACATTTTGAAAACCATTTATCATTTTCCTTCCACTTCACAATTATGTGCCACTTTGTGTTGGTGTATCACATAAAATCCCAATAAAATACATTTACGTTTTTGGTTGTAACATGACAAAATATGGAACATTTCAGGGGTATGAATACTTTTTCAAGGCTCTGTATATCTGACACAGCCACCAACACTGGTCTTGGATGAGTTAAGTGTCAGAATTCATTGGATTCCTGGGGATACTGCTGCTTTAAGTCCCTCTGCTCCCTCCCCTCTTGGGCGAGAAGCGCTCTCACGAAGCGGAGAGAGGCCTCTCCAGTCCTCCGCCTGAGTACATCCATCTTACACCCTTGAGAAGGTTCTTTGTGCATTATTAATTCTGCAGAATATTAGTCCATCAATTCCCCTATTAAGAAGTACTCACATCGCTGGCTGTGAATAAATGGAGGTCGCTGGCGGTAGGGGTGGGGCTGAGCGCTGCGCAGAATGGATTATGTCCTCCCAGCTCTGATACAGGGAGAGACGTCTGATATATTGGGAAGGAACACGGATGACAGCTTCCTGATGGCGGCACATTCACATTCGGATTCAAAAACTTTCTGTCTAAGGATTCATTTAGACTAGCGGTTGGTGGCTCACAGTTGAGCTGGATTTTTAAATTTTTACAGGTCCCAAACACCTAGTGGCGGCCTGTGCATTGTGGGTGCACCAACGCGCCCCCCCCTTACACCACTGCCACCCTCCCTATCCATGTGCCCGGCCCCTTTCAGGACGCTGGGGCACATGAATTTCTATGGTGGGGATGGGGGAGGGATGTGTTTTTGGAAGCACATCATTAGAGCCAGAGGCGATAGTGAATTAATTTTCGTTATTTTCACACTAAATCTTCTACCCGTCGTGTGAGACCTGCTTCCCGATTGGTCAAAACGTCAGGCAATCCTATTGGATGCCTGACATGGAGCCAGGCGGGAAGCCGCTGGAGCCAGAGAGGAAGCCCGCATCCCTGGAGCTGCTGCCTGGATCCCGCACCTGCTAGCTTGGAGCCGCTGCCCAGACCCCACACCCGCTAGCCTAGAGCCGCTGCCTGGACCCCGCACCCGCTAGCTTGGAGCCGCTGCCCAGACCCCACACCTGCTAGCCTGGAGCCGATGTCCGGACCCCACACCCGCTAGCCTGGAGACGCAGCCCAGGCCCCACACTCGCTAACCTGTAGCTGCTGCCCAGACCCCGCACCCGCTAGCCTGGAGACGCTGCCCGGGCCCCGATAACCTGGAGCCGCTGCCCGGACCCGCTAGCCTAGAGCCGCTGCCTGGACCCCGCACCGCTAGCCTGGAGACTCTGCCCAGGCCCCGCACCCGCTAAACTGGAGCCGTTGCCCGGACCCCGTAGCGGTTAACCTGGAGCCTCTGCCCAGACCCTGCACCCGCTAACCTGGAGCCACTGCCCGCACCCTCTAACCTGGAGATGCTGCCCGGACCCTGCACCCGCTAGCCTTAGAGCCATTGCCCTGACCTCCCATCTGCTAGCCTGGAGCCGCTGCCCAGACCCTGCTAGCCTGAAGTTGCTGCCCGCACCCCGCCATCCCCCATCTATCTTGATATACCTATCCAGGTAAGTGCCGGACCAACCGGCAGATGCGCCGTTGGGGGGTTGTTAGGGCTGCGCTGCCGGGGGGTTGTTTGCCACCCCCCCAAACGAAAAACCCACCAGCCGCCACTGAAAACACTGTATACCTAGCAAAGCCATTAGTACACAGGTAAAAGTAGCCTCAGCCAGCTTCATCCAAAGCCACACCCCCAAACGTTTTCCACCCGTCCACGGGGCTTAATCGTAGAGGTTATGAGGTATCAGGTATACTCGTTGCAGATTTAAAAAAATGTTTTATTGTATTTATCTGTATATACGTATTTTTTATTCACATATTAGCCCTAAAAAAGAGGGAAGGCTGTTCCCCCGAAACGTGTTGGCTCTACTTGCGTTCATGTATCTTCAATAAACGTTTTAGCAATCTTACATTTTAGACTTTTTTTGATACTTCAAATTCACCCAAGTGTCTTCTGCTGAAACCACCCCATCGTTGTGTCAGAAAGGCAGCAGTCCCAGACCCCCAAGGTAGTCTACCACCACTATCCACCATTGGGTGATAACCTGGTGGAAGTGATTCCTTCCTTATCAGCCACCAATTAAACCATTCCAGCGCTGTCTCCCAATAACTTGAGAGTGCGTTGGTGTGAGTTGTGATAAAATTATGCAGGTAGTGGTGCACCGCAGTCTGGTGCCGAAACCGAAATGGAAAATTCAGGATGCACTTAGCCGAAACCAAAATGTTTAAAAAAAAAAAAAAATATATATATATATATATATATATTTTTTTTTAATAAATATTTGTATTATATTCGACTTTTTAATGAATATCATGAATTTAAGGCTCCATTCACACCTAGGCGATTTGAATCATGGGCAGAATCACAGCGAATATGCCCACGATTCCAAATCGCGGCAAAATGTGGGGCGATGCCGTTACTTCTCAAAAGCACCTCAATCGCAGTGCGATTTTGCAGTGGTTTTCGTTTGATAAAACCATGCTGCAATTGTGGCAAGTCCCAATGCGCGGTGCTGTCGCCCAAAAGAAGCTCCCGCTCCTTTTTGAGCAACAAGCTTCCCGCTTTGTGATTTTGGTGAGACTGCGGCGAGATTTATCACTCAACAATAACGGCAAAATCACACCGTGTTTAAGGTGCCATTGAGAAATAATGGCATGGCAAATCCGCCGCCGTGTTTTGCCATGATTCTGGAATTGTGGGCTGAATTGTGAAATTTCTGCCAGCCATTAAAATCGCCTAGGTGTAAATGGAGCCTAAATGAATATGAATTTATTGTCAGACATTATTGGCACCTTTTGAAGCGGTGTTAAAAATATGTCTGGCTGCATTTTTGGTGCATATTTGGTCAGTTTAAAAAAAAAAATGCACCAAAAATGTACCTCCCCTTTGAAATGCAATGGGAATGCAAGAGAACGCATCAAAAATGCAGGTGTTTTACAACATCGGGAGCGTGTGACAGAATGTACTATTAAGTGCGCAGGCGCCGTTCATCTTCATCACTTTCGGCGTCTCCTTTGTCCTCCGTAATGCCCAAGCGCTGCGCCTGCACAGTATAGGGCAGACACTGTCCGATGGGGCGGAGGGGGGGCATTTCTTGAACAACGGCGCTGATCGGCAATGTTCGGCTCTGGCGCTTCAGGCCAAACGCGGTACTGCACACCGATTTGGCCTGAATCCTGATCGTTTTGCGAGACAACACTCGCAAACCGAGTTACGATTTATAAAAATACAGTGCTCGTATTGGGAAACGCTCGTTAACCGCGTTACTCGCAATCTGAGGTTCCACTGTATATTGTGATCACTAGATGGTGGTGATGATATAAGAGCAACTCAACGCTTGGAGAAAATAACTAATTGCGGCCACTAGATGGAGTTAAGGAGCATAAAAATTTCCTACGATAGTCAGCACCATCTAGTGGCCATAATGCAGCATTTTCCCCATTCAGCCATGCATGGGGAGCATTGTGATCTCTGTGAGAGGTAATGGATACTTGGGAGTTAAACATTGACACATTACTTGATCACATTGCCTGAATTCATGTTTTATGAAAACTATATCAGATGGGAGGTTTGCTTTAAAAGCCATCCAAGCAGTTATTATTAATCGCTGCGGCTTCATTTCCATTACTTTCTCATGCTTATTTGCCTTCGCTGTGCAAAATCCTTTCTTTATTTCTCACATTCCGCGGGCGATCGCGCTTTTTTTTTTTGCTTGCGTTTCTGTAAATCTCTGTATTTTTGTAAAGAAGTCATTTACTGAAAAACAAAGTTTTCATCCGGCTCGGTAGCAGGACCTGTAATCTTGCGAAGCCACGCGGGAGGATTTGTGTTGCAGTAATCCGCAAATCCCGACTGCGTTCAGTGAATATACTGTGCAGAAGCGAAGAAGCGTTTGCAATGATTTGGGCCCGAGGAGGGCAATACCAACGATCGGCGCAGAGATCCTCCGAGGATTATTACCCGTTAATTCGGTTTATCCGCATTTTTCATGACTTTATCACAATCTTTACGCCGGGAAATGAAAAGAATTTGCGCTTTTTTCCCCTGTTGTTGCTGGGAGGCTCGCAGATATACAGGAAGTCTTTGTAAGTGTTCCGCGGTATAGCGGCTTACCTGGAGATAAAAATAACTTGGCGACTGATGCTGGCTGCAGCTGATTGTAGCTCGTTTGTGGCGTAGTCGCTGCGGGCTGCGGACGGTGACTATTTGTACTCAGGTTGTTTTTTTATTTTAACTAAAATCTTATCGCAGCACTTTCCCAAATTACCTAAAAGCTGCTGATTCTTAAAACAATGAAAGAATAACGGCTCTAAAAATTAACCTGAAGATTTGTTAACTCCTACTAGGCCTGAGCCTGGACCATCAACCGATTTCGGCATCCTGTCCATGAGGCCTTTCCTCTTCAGCTAGACTTGTAGCTGCCCATGGTAGTTATACTGGTTTCCAATAAATAGGGATTATAGGAAATAATGGTCCAGCCGCTTGTAGCTACATGGTAACAGTCAGAATTTAGTTATCTAGTCCCTTTGTCACCTAATCTTCTAGTTAGTGCCATAGCCATCTACACTATATTGTCAAAAGTATTGGAACGGAGGGACGGTTCGGCCTGGGGTGTCGACATCGCTGGACCCTGTGACAGGTGAGTGTCCTTATTTTAAAAGTCAGCAGCTGCAGTATTTGTAGCTGCTGACTTTAAAAAAAAAAAAATTACGCTGGACTCCCTCTTTAATGCAATGTGCGGTAACACAGTAAGGTAGAACATGGTTTGTCTTTCCAATCAGAAAGTTGTGTGGTATGTTACCATAAAATAACGATGTAACTTCAATGTTTTGGACCCAATATTTAGGTAGTGAAGTGAAGATGCAGATGACATTCCCAGGCCATATATATCAAACATGACCACTTTGGTATTTCCATCCTGACAGGTTCCCAGGTGTTCCTCCTTGATTCCCTTTATATTTCCTGCAAACCTTGCAGTAATATCTCTGTAGAGGGGGGGCGATAAAACCTAAAAACCTACACCGAGGTATGATTCAACCCCCATTGATAGTTTTATCTCAGCGTCTACTCCTGAAGTATTATTTCATCTTTGCTTAATTAATTATTGATAAGACTTTGGCAGGAATGTTGCGCTTTGCTTGTCTTTTATGACAAACCAACTACAAGAACTTGGCGAACATAATTTATGCTCATTGTATTACTGTTGAAGTCGGGGGAAGCAGAACAACACAATTCGAGGGCTTATTTACGGGTGAACTGGCACTGTGACCCTTTTCTTGTTACAGTTTCCAAATATTCTACTCTGTGATGCTCATATACAGAGAACTAATACTACCCGTGGTCTAAGAAGTGTACCTACTGTAACTGTTGAGAAATCACAATCAAATTTATGCAATGATCACAGCAATAACCTGAATTGATAAACTGAGATTTTATTACTGTAGCGCCGTGGTCTCCAAACTGCGGCCTGCAGGCCAGATGTGGCCCTTTACTTGGCTTTATCTGGGCCCTAGGTCACTATTCCTCCCACTGTCAGTGTGGTTGAGGCACCATTCCTTCCATTGATACCAGCATAATTCCTCCCACTGACACCAACGATGGGGCACAGTTTCTTCAGTTGAAACCAACAATGGGGCTCTATCTTCTCACTGACACCAATGATAGGGCACTACTTCTTCCATTGACACCAGTGATTGTGCACCATTCTTCCCACCAATACCAATGATGGCACACAGGGCCGTCTGTACTATTGACTGGAACCTGGGCAAACATTTTCTTGGGGCCCCGTCTTCCATGCAATTTCGCTCTCCGCGTGCTTTGAGACATACAATAAATAGCAGCTAGACTCAAAATCAGTTTACTGAATCAGATCAGTGATTGGTTGCCAGAGGTTACAGTGTATCATTACCGCTCACTGGCTGCTAGAGGTTACAGCACACATTATGGCTCACTGTTATTTACTAGCGGTTACAGCACAAGATTTCTGCTTGTTGATTGGTTGCTAGAGATTACTGTACATCAATACTGCTCACTTATTGAATGCTAGAGGTTACTGAACATGTATACCACTCACTAATTGGTTGTTAGAGGTTATTGCACATTATTACTGCTCACTGATTGGTTGCAAGAGGTTAGTGCACAGCATTACTGGTCGCTAAAGGTTACAACACATCATCTCCTCACTGCCTGCCTGTGTTTTCACATGCACCAAAATTCTGAACATGTATACCACTCACTAATTGGTTGTTAGCGGTTATTGCACACTATTACTGCTCACTGATTGGTTGCAAGAGTTTAGTGCACAGCATTACTGGTCGCTAAAGGTTACAACACATCATCTCCTCACTGCCTGCCTGCGTATTCACATGCACCAAAATTCAAGTTATTTTGAAGAAGGGTTCCACCTCCAATTTGATTACTTCTGCAGAACATGATGTTAGGCTTAATGACCACAGTTGTAGGCAGGACTTTCAGGCATGCTCCATTACCTCCCCAGTGGGCAGCATTCAGCAGAAGTGATGGTGGACGTGACCTCAGGGGGCAATGATATACATATGAATACCGTCTCTATTTAACAAATCAATGCCGCGTTCCACGACTAATTACATACAGTGGTGTGAAAAAGTGTTTGCCCCCTTCCTCATTTCCTGTTCCTTTGCATGTTTGTCACACTTAAGTGTTTCGGAACATCAAACCAATTTAAACAATAGTCAAGGACAACACAAGTAAACACAAAATGCAATTTGTAAATGAAGGTGTTTATTATTAAAGGTGAAAAAAAATCCAAACCATCATGGCCCTGTGTGAAAAAGTGATTGCCCCCCTTGTTAAAACATACTATAACTGTGGTTGTCCACACCTGAGTTCAATTTCTCTAGCCACACCCAGGCCTGATTATTGCCACACCTGTTCACAATCAAGGCATCACTTAAATAGGAGCTGCTTGACACAGTAAGGTCCACCAGAAGATCCTTAAAAGCTACACATCATGCCGAGACCCAAAGAAATTCAGGAACAATTGAGAAAGAAAGTAATTGAGATCTATCAGTCTGGAAAGGGTTATAAAGCCATTTCCAAAGCTTTGGGAATCCAGCGAACCACAGTGAGAGCCATTATCCACAAATGGCGAAGACATGGAACAGTGGTGAACCTTCCCAGGAGTGGCCGGCCGCCCAAAATTACCCCAAGAGTGCAGCGACGACTCATCCAAGAGGTCACAAAAGACCCCACAACAACGTCCAAGGAACTGCAGGCCTCACTTGCCTCAGTTAAGGTCAGCGTTCATGCCTCCACCATCAGGAAAAGACTGGGCAAAAATGGCCTGCATGGCAGAGTTCCAAGGAGAAAACCACTGCTGAGCAAAAAGAACATCAAAGCTCGTCTCAATTTCTCCACAACACATCTTGATGATCCCCAAGACTTTTGGGACAACATTCTGTGGACCGATGAGACAAAAGTGGAACTCTTTGGAAGGTGTGTGTCCAAGTATATCTGGCGTAGAAGGAACACTGCATTTCAGAAAAAGAACATTATACCAACAGTAAAATATGGTGGTGGTAGTGTGATGGTCTGGGGCTGTTTTGCTGCTTCAGGACCTGGAAGACTTGCCGTGATAAAAGGAACTATGAATTCTGCTGTCTACCAAGAGATCCTGAAGGAGAATGTCCGACCATCTGTTCGTGTACTCAAGCTGAAACGAACTTGGGTTCTGCAGCAGGACAATGATCCTAAACACACCAGCAAGTCCACCACCGAATGGCTGAAGAAAAACAAAATGAAGACTTTGGAGTGGCCTAGCCAAAGTCCTGACCTGAATCCTATTGAGATGTTGTGGTATGACCTTAAAAAGGCCGTTCATGCTCGAAAACCCTCTAATGTAACTGAATTAGGACAATTCTGCAAAGATGAGTGGGCCAAAATTCCTCCAGGACGCTGTAAAAGCCTCATTGCACGTTATCGCAAACGCTTGGTTGCAGTTGTTGCTGCTAAGGGTGGCCCAACCAGTTATTAGGTTTAGGGGGCAATCACTTTTTCACACAGGGCCATGATGGTTTGGATTTTTTTTCACCTTTAATAATAAACACCTTCATTTACAAATTGCATTTTGTGTTTACTTGTGTTGTCCTTGACTATTGTTTAAATTGGTTTGATGTTCCGAAACACTTAAGTGTGACAAACATGCAAAGGAACAGGAAATGAGGAAGGGGGCAAACACTTTTTCACACCACTGTATTAATGCCTCCACTATTTACATATCAATGCAGGTTTTTTACATGTAAACACGGGGTCTGCAGGTGAGTCCTCTGTACATGGCAATAGGGCAGAGCTGAGCAGCGGCAGCAGGAGTTTACACTGAGATATCGGGACACAGCACGGGACTAAAACTTCAAGGGAATTTAAACTGGGATAGTTGGCAAGTATGAGGCACCTGCTTTGGGCCCCACTACAATGATGGGGCCCAGGGCAGCTGCCCCTTTTGCCCTGCCTTAAAAATGGTCCTGATGGCACATTATCCCTCCTTGTACAGACCACAGGCGCTTTGTAATTTTTTTACTCCTACTGACCACTAAGCCTGAGGAATTAATTACTCCCACTGACACTTAGGCACTTCCTACTCCCACTGGCCACAGTCCTGCCCCCATAAAGTCTGAAGGACAGTAAACTGCCCCTATGCTTAGAATGTTTGGAGACCCCTGCTGTAGCGAAGAACCCCTCAGGAGCTGCTGATTTTTTGGAAGCCTTCTTAGCTTTCCTAATGGTGACCTGTCCTGCACCCAGAAAAGTCACTGTCCCACTGACAGTGACAGAAAACCAGACTTTGGACCTTCTACCTGTAATTTATTGGCTCAATTTCTTAGGAGATAGGGCTAGGGCTACAGGATATCCAAAAACAGCAGCAAAAATTCCCTCTGCTCAGTAGACTTCGCAGTGAACTCTTTAGCCCAGATGGGCTATTATCTTCTAGTATTTTTTCACCTCTGCCATCGGTGAGCCGTAGGATTATCTAGACCTTTGCCACAGGTCAGTGTATATTCTGTGGATCCAGATGGTTGGCTGACATCAGTTTCTTTGGCCTCTACTCTTCTGGCCAGGAGCGCTGGCGGGGGACCCGAATAGGTGACGGGTGTGGCTATCGAGGCTGGAGCCCCGAATGTGTAGCCCATAGCCCCGAATCTCAGCTGGTCGCTGTGGCAGTGGAGTAGAGACCAGCGGGCGGATGAGCAGAGATGATATTACATCTCCCCCCCCCCGCCACCACTCTTCCGCCCTTACAGCCGGCCCACTTCAACGTGGAAGCGATGTGCGGAGGGGAGCAGAGAGGTGATATCATCTCTCACTACCCGCTACACATCAGCGATCTTCTGCCCTCACAGCGCGGGCCTTTTAAATGTCCGAGGTGCTGTGGGGAGCAGAGAGATTACATCATCTCTCACTGCCCGCCCCGCATGTCCGCTCTCCTGCCCTCACTAAATGGATCAGTGCTGCCAGCCTGCCACCAATGCAGCGACAATGAATTCCATACAGATTACAAAATGATACTTGGTTCTGTGTTGTCTAAAAAAGGCAGTACTGGGAGATGGGTAGGGGGTGAAACCAAGGAATGGTGCTCGTAGGTGGGTAGAGGCAGACAAAAGAGGTGACTCAAAAGGGGGAGTTCCTGCACCTATTCTCTAAGAAAAAAAGCCCTGATGAAGACTGTTTTATTTTGGTGTAGCGTTATGCCCCGTACACACGGTCGGAAATTCCGACGGAAAATGTCCGATCGGACCATGTTGTCGGAAAATCCGACCGTGTGTGGTCGGATCCTGCTCTCAAATTTTCTGACAACAAATTCCGATCGGACTTTTTCCGATTGTGTGTGGAGAATTCCGACGGACAAAGTGCCACGCATGCTCAGATCAAATTACGAGACCAAAGCTATTGGCTACTAGCCTCTACGTAGTTCTGTCGTACGCAACGAACGTCACTACGTTCAGAATGATCGGATTTTCCGACAACTTTGTCCAACCGTGTGTATGCAACACCAGCGTCGGACAAAATCCGTCAGAAAAAATCTGACAGATTTTGTGGTCGGAATTTTCGACCGTGTGTACGGGGCATAATAGTATACAATAAGAATTAGCCTTATATTTATGGTCAATGCAGCCCATTGTTTTTAAAGGGCCTGTACACACAGGCATGTACACTTGTATTGCATTATAAAAAAAAATAAAGTACAAAAATCTGCATTGCTGGTCCGTATTTTACCCACATACCTGCACGTGCACCATACCCAATGAAAAGTTAGGATTGTTATGGGTGTGTACGTATACACATGAAAACGAGCGAATACGCACATTTACTATACAGCCAATCCTCGCGTTTTTTACGCAGGAACTTTCTGCCAGGAATCTGATGTCCATACATCAGTAGCATGTGCAAGTACCTTTATGACAGGTCTCCTTTTATTCGGAAAAGCTGAAACTGGCCACACTAAAACGCTTGGAGGCCCCTCTACAATTGGAGCCCCAGTCGAGATGTCCAGTGCATCTGGCCTTTCGCTATACGATAAATGTGGGCCCATATGTACCCAACGTATCGTACTCATCCTCTAAATCTGTATGTGCTTCAGAGGTCTTCCCACCGCCGCAGTGCCGGAGATATTAACTTCCTGTGAAATATAAATGTAATCCTTTCCGTTTGGTAATGTTTCACAGGATTACACGGCACAATAAATCTCGGTGATGAGGGACTGCGACGCTCCCGCTATGAGTATGTCGTATGTCAGTGATTTATCAGCGGTGTGTACTCTGTATTCACAGTGATAGGGAAATAAGAGCAGCGCAAGCAAGGGACATCCATCTCACGCTATCTTCAGATATCCCACCAGCATCGCCACCGCCAACCCGCGATAAGACCTGGGGAACATTGCTCATCGTCTGATACAATATTACACAATCCACAGCAGACCGCATCTTATATTTTATACATTGTTCTCCCTGCAACCGCTGACAGTTCCACTTCATTTGCAGCTGTATAAGATGTATGGCGGGAAGGAAACAAATGTATTATGTGCAGTGATTGCTATTATCACCTGTAAGGGAGGTCCGGGTCATTCCTGTACAAGAAGATCAGTGTAGGCACATGGGTGTGCACTTATTACGGAGCTTGACACTGTGCTTAAGGTGGCTGGTGGATGTGCATTAGTGAGCATGCGCTTGTTAGCATGAACACCTTGCGACATGGGTGTAAACGCTTGGCACTGGTGTTGGCGTCTAACCGCCTATATAAACTGAAAGACTGCATTCAGAGATTGCCGAGTGGTCTGTAGCTACCTCCGCTTAACCTGTGACCTGACCTGCTCTTCTGCTTTCCTGTATAGGACCCTATCTTACCTTGTGACCTACTCTGGGACTTTTGCTTACCTGTTGTGACCTTGGCCTGCCTGCTTGATCCTGCTTACTGCTAGGGATGAGCCGAACCAGAACCTGCCAAGGGACCGAAAGTTTGTGCGAACATTAGAACCCTATTAAATACATAGTTACATAGTTACATAGTTAGTTAGGTTGAAAAAAGACACAAGTCCATCCAGTTCAACCACAAATTAAACAAAAAATATATATATATACATATATATATCATACAATCCCATATACCCCATTCTATACCCACAGTTGATCCAGAGGAAGGCAAAAAAAAAACCAGCAGAGCATTCTCCAATTTGCTAAAGCAGGGGAAAAAAAATTCCTTCCTGATCCCCCGAGAGGCAATCGGATTTTCCCTGGATCAACTTTACCTATAAATGTCAGTACCCAGTTATATTATGTACATTTAGGAAAGTATCCAGGCCTTTCTTAAAGCAATCTACTGAGCTGGCTAGAACCACCTCTGCAGGGAGTCTATTCCACATTTTCACAGCTCTTACTGTGAAGAAACCTTTCCTTATTTGCAGATGAAATCTCTTCTCCTCTAGACGTAAAGAGTGCCCCCTTGTCCTCTTTGTTGACCGTAAAGTGAATAACTCAACACCAAGTTCACTATATGGACCCCTTATATATTTATACATGTTGATCATATCCCCCCTTAATCTCCTCTTATCAAGGGTGAATAAATTCAGTTCCTCTAATCTTTCCTCATAGCTGAGCTCCTCCATGCCGCTTATCAGTTTGGTTGCCCTTCTCTGCACTTTCTCCAGTTCCCCAATATCCTTTTTGAGAACTGGTGCCCAAAACTGAACTGCATATTCCAGATGAGGTCTTACTAATGATTTGTACAGGGGGGCAAAATGATATCTCTCTCTCTGGAGTCCATACCTCTCTTAATACAAGAAAGGACTTTGCTCGCTTTGGAAACCGCAGCTTGGCATTGCATGCTATTATTGAGTTTATGATCTACCAAAACCCCCAGATCCTTCTCCACTACGGATTCCCCCAGTTGTACTCCCCCTAGCATGTATGATACATGCATATTCTTAGCCCCCAAGTGCATAACTTTACATTTATCAACATTAAACCTCATCTGCCACATAGTCGCCCAATTTGACAGAGCATTGAGGTCAGCTTGTAAATTGGAGACCTCCTGTAAGGACGTTATTCCACTGCATAGCTTGGTGTCATCTGCAAAGACAGAAATGTTACTTTTGATCCCAGACCCAATATCATTTATAAAGATATTAAAAAGTAAGGGTCCCAGCACTGAACCTTGGGGTACACCACTGATAACCTTAGCCCATTCAGAGTAAGAATCATTAACCACGACTCTCTGAATTCTGTCTTTTAGCCAGTTTTCTATCCATTTACAAACCGATATTTCCAAACCTGTAGACCTTACCTTACACATGAGCCGTGTGTGGGGAACTGTATCGAACGCTTTTGCAAAATCCAAGTATACCACGTCCACAGCCACGCCTCTGTCCAAGGTTTTACTTACCACCTCATAAAAAGAAATGAGGTTTGTCTGACAACTTCTGTCTTTCATGAACCCATGCTGTCTGTTGCTTAAAATATTTTTTTCCTGCAAGAACTCGTCTATGTGGTCTTTTAATAATCTCTCCAGTATCTTCCCGACTATAGAAGTTAAACTAACAGGTCTATAGTTACTTGGTAAAGACTTTGTTCCCTTTTTAAATATAGGCACCACGTTCGCCCTGCGCCAATCCAGTGGTACTATTCCTGTCATTAATGATTCCCTAAAAATTAGATACAATGGCTTTGAAATTACAGAGCTCAATTCTTTTAGGATCTGTGGGTGGATGCCATCAGGTCCAGGTGCTTTATCCACCTTTATTCTGTCTAAATATTTCTGGACCATATCACTTTTGAGCCATTGTGGATTTAGGGCTGTGTCACTACCACCCCCATTGTGGACATGAGCTCCCCCATGCTCCTTTGTATACACAGAGCTGAAGAAAGTATTTAATAAATTAGCCTTCTCTTTGTCCCCAGTCACCCACTCTAGATTATTTTGTAAAGGGCCTACATGCTCAGACTTGACCTTTTTACTATTAATATATTTGAAGAATTTTTTGGGGTTTGTCCTACTATCTTTTGCAATCTGTCTTTCGTTTTGAATTTTTGCATCCTTGATTTCCTTTTTACATATTCTGTTATGTTCTTTGTAACATTTAAATGACACTAGTGATCCTTCATTTTTATATTTTTTAAAAGCTCTTTTCTTATAGTTTATAGCTTTTTTAACTTTGGCCGTGAGCCACATAGGTTTTATTTTTAGCCTTTTAAATTTATTGCCCATGGGAATATACTTTGCAGTGAGTTCACAAACAGTCTTTTTGAAGAATCCCCATTTCTGTTCTGTGCCCATTGTTGCCAATATTCTCTCCCAGTCTAAGTTCTGGAGAGCAGCCCTCATCCTTGGAAAATTTGCCCTCTTGAAATTAAGTGTTTTTATCTTTCCTGTATGTGATTTTTGCTTACAGCTAACATCAAATGAAATCATGTTATGGTCACTGCTACCCAGATGCTCCTTTATCTGAACATTAGTAATATGCTCTGCATGGTTTGAGATTACCAGATCCAGCAGAGCATCATTCCTGGTTGGGGCCTCAATGAACTGGACCATAATTCAGAGATTGCCGAGTGGTCTGTAGCTACCTCCGCTTAACCTGTGACCTGACCTGCTCTTCTGCTTTCCTGTATAGGACCCTATCTTACAATGGACGCGAACGTTCAAAATCTAAAGTGCTATTTATAACGACCAATATGCATGTTATTGTGCTAAAAAGGGTTTGGGGACATGCCCCAGGGGACATGAATCAATGCAAAAAGAAGTTTTAAAAATGGTTGTTTTTTTGGGAGCAGTCATTTTTATGATGCATGAAGTGAAAAAAAAAACTTAGCGGTGCCACAGATTCCAAAGTTGGGAAGGTGGTGTCGTCTAGGATCTGCAATCATTTATTCGTATTAGAGCTGGAGCATCTAAGAAGGTTTATGTTTAAATATGGGTTTGAGTTAATAAAAGGCCAGTGGCCATTTAAATCCAATACAGTGTCAGTGTCCTTATTTGGGAAAAAGGGGGGTTGTAAGTACAATTTTGAGTTGGGGCAGTAAGTTATCTGAACTTCCCTAGTCATGTCTTTCTGTCTATCTATCCCTTTATCATACCATCAATCCCTATCCTACTATATATACAGTCAGAGGCGGCTCTCTAATTAGGCAAATTAGGCGGCCGCTTAAGGCCTCGCACTCACAGGGGCCTCGCGGCCGTCTAGTTTGCCTGTGATCAATACTAATGGAGCCAGAGGCTCCGCCTCTCTTCCCCCCGCCGCCGCTGGGACTCCATGGCCCAGGGGCAGACTGACCAATCGGGCACTGCCTGAGGGCCCCCTGGGCCAATCATGGAGCATCCCGGTCTGGTGGCCAAACCCTCTAGATCTCAGCAAGGCAGTGCGGGACAGGGGGGTAGCCGTAGGTCTGCGCCGCTCACCCACGACCGACCGCCAATTCAGCAGCCCAGCCAGGGAGAGAAAGTACACAGCAGCGCAGCCCTGTGAAGGGGAAGGAGCAGATCCGATCTTCTGATGCCGCCTGGGGTGGAGACAAGGTAAAGTGCCTGACCATGCAGCCCTCCTGTGCTCCAGCCTCCTGGATAGGAGGAGCGGCGGAGCATATAGAAGAATTGCTCTTTCCATATTCCTCCTGCAGCCGCTAAATGTTTGTGGGGGAGAGCTGAAACAAGCATTCACCGGCTGCAGGAGGAATATGGAAAGATCAATTCTTCTATATGCAGCGGCTCCGCCGCTCCTCCGCTCCTCCTAGCCAGCTTTTTTTTGCTGCCCCCTGGCTCGGCCCCCCCACAATCTCCTCCGGCCCGTCGGCCCGACTCTGTGCTCTCCACCCTACACTCTCGGTTCCCCCATCCAATGCTCTCTGCCCCCCCAAGTGCTCCCTTGCTCCGCCCCATGATCTTCTCTCAGTACCCCCATCTGCTCTCCACCCCACAATGCTGTCAGTCGGACAGTCCCCCCATCTGCTCTCCACCCCACCCTATGCACTCAGTCCCCCCATCTGCTCCCCACCATGCTCTCAGCCCCCCTCCATCTGCTCCCCACCATGCTCTCAGACCCCCCCCATCTGCTCCCCACCATGCTCTCAGTCCCCCCCCATCTGCTCCCCACCATGCTCTCAGTCCCCCCCATCTGCTCCCCACCATGCTCTCAGTCCCCCATCTGCTCCCCACCATGCTCTCAGTCCCCCCCCCATCTGCTCCCCACCATGCTCTCAGTCCCCCCCCCATCTGCTCCCCACCATGCTCTCAGTCCCCCCCCCCATCTGCTCCCCACCATGCTCTCAGTGCCCCCCATCTGCTCCCCACCATGCTCTCAGTCCCCCTATCTGCTCTCCACCCACCCCACCATGCTCTCAGTCCCCCCATCTGCCCCCACCATGCTTTCAGTCCCCCCATCTGCTTTCCACCCCCCATCTGCTCCCCACCATGCTCTCAGTCCCCCCCCATCTGCTCCCCACCATGCTCTCAGTCCCCCCCCCCATCTGCTCCCCACCATGCTCTCAATCCCCCCCATCTGCTCACCACCATGCTCTCAGTCCCCCCCCCCCATCTGCTCCCCACCATGCTATCAGTCCCCCATCTGCTCCCCACCATGCTCTCAGTCCCCCCCCCATCTGCTCCCCACCATGCTCTCAGTCCCCCCCCATCTGCTCCCCACCATGCTCTCAGTCCCCCCCCCCCCATCTGCTCCCCACCATGCTCTCAGTCCCCCCATCTGCTCCCCACCATGCTCTCAGTCCCCCCCCCCCCATCTGCTCCCCACCATGCTCTCAGTCCCTCCCCCCATCTGCTCCCCACCATGCTCTCAGTCCCCCCATCTGCTCTCCACCCCACCTCACCATGCTCTCAGTCCCCCATCTGCTCTCCACCCCACTTTACTCTCAGTCCCCCCCATCTGCTCCTCACCCCACTATGCTCTCAGTCCCCCCCATCTGCTCCCCACCCCACTATGCTCTCAGTCCCCCCCATCTGCTCCCCACCCCACTATGCTCTCAGTCCCCCCCCATCTGCTCCCTACCCCACCATGCTCTCAGCCCCCCATCTGCTCTCTGCCCCCCCATGCTCTCCACCTCAACTTGCTTTCCAGCTCCCCCAGTGCTCCCTGCCCCCTCACCTCCCCATGTGCTCCCCTCCCTAGTTCTCTCCATCACACCGTGCTCTCCAGTTCCCCGCCCCCCATGATCTCCTCCGCTCTCCACCCAACCATGCTCTCGGTTCCCCCCCCATGTGCTCCACCCCCTATGATCTCCTCCACCCTCTCTGTGCTCTTCAGCTCCCCCAGTGATTTTTGGCCCCTCCCATGTGTTCCCTGGCTCCCCCAGTGCTTTTCACCACACTGTGCTCTCCAGTCCCCCCACAGTGCTCTATGCCTGCCCCCATGCTCTCCACCCCACCTAGCTCTCTAGCCCCTCCCCCACTGCTCTCCGCCCCTCCATGCACTCCACCCCACCATGCTTTCCAGCTCCCCCTCACAGTGCTCTTCAGCTCCCCCAGTGCTCTCTGCCCCCCATGTGCTCCCTGGCTCCCCCCAGTGCTTTCCGCTGCACCGTGCTCCCCACCCCCCCATGTGCTCCCTGGCTCCTCTCCCTAGTGCTCTCCACCCACCGTGCTCCCCAGCTCCTGTGCTATCCATCCCCATTCTCTTTGCCCCCCCAGTGCTCTCTGCCCCCCCCACACCAGTGCTCTCTGCCCCCCCACACCAGTGCTCTCTGCCCCATCAGTGCTCTCTCGTTCCCCCAGTGCTCTCCAGCTCCCCCCTACTCTCTTCCCCCCTGCTCTACACCCCCCAGTGCTCTCAGCCCACCTGCTCTCTACCCCCCCAGTGCTCTCTGCCTCACTCCCATGCTACCTGACACCCCTGTGCTCTCTCTCGGGCCCCCCTCACCCCCACCCCCCGCAGCAAGGTTACAGTCTCCTCTCTCCATTATGGGCATGAGTGGGGCCTCATGTCTAAGTTTTGCCTAAGGCCTCACAAAGCCTAGAGCCGCCTCTGTATACAGTGAGTATAGAAAATAATCACATTTTGTTGCTTTGCAGCCTGAGATGAAGATAGACACAGTTTTGTTTTATCCAGTGTATTTACTGAGTGCAATTTATAACATCCAAGTAAAAAATATAACACCAACATGTCAGAAAAAAATAATTATCAAAAACAGAATCACTGAGTTGGAAAAAGGATCACCCCCTTGTGGCGGCTCTCTAATTAGGCAAATTAGGCGGCCGCTTAAGGCCTCGCACTCACAGGGGCCTCGCGGCCGTCTAGTTTGCCTGTGATCAATACTAATGGAGCCAGAGGCTCCGCCTCTCTTCCCCCCGCCGCCGCTGGGACTCCATGGCCCAGGGGCAGACTGACCAATCGGGCACTGCCTGAGGGCCCCCTGGCCACCAGACCGGGATGCTCCATGATTGGCCCAGGGGGCCCTCAGGCAGTGCCCGATTGGTCAGTCTCCCGACCATCCTCTCAGTCCCCCCCATCTGCTCCCCACCATGCTCTCAGTCCCCCTATCTGCTCTCCACCCCACCTCACCATGCTCTCAGTCCCCCATCTGCTCTCCACCCCACTTTACTCTCAGTCCTCCCCATCTGCTCCCCACCCCACTATGCTCTCAGTCCCCCCCATCTGCTCCCCACCCCACTATGCTCTCAGTCCCCCCCATCTGCTCCCCACCCCACTATGCTCTCAGTCCCCCCCATCTGCTCCCTACCCCACCATGCTCTCAGCCCCCCCATCTGCTCCCTACCCCACCATGCTCTCAGCCCCCCATCTGCTCTCTGCCCCCCCATGCTCTCCACCTCAACTTGCTTTCCAGCTCCCCCAGTGCTCCCTGCCCCCTCACCTCCCCATGTGCTCCCCTCCCTAGTTCTCTCCATCACACCGTGCTCTCCAGTTCCCCGCCCCCCATGATCTCCTCCGCTCTCCACCCAACCATGCTCTCGGTTCCCCCCCATGTGCTCCACCCCCTATGATCTCCTCCACCCTCTCTGTGCTCTTCAGCTCCCCCAGTGATTTTTGGCCCCTCCCATGTGTTCCCTGGCTCCCCCAGTGCTTTTCACCACACTGTGCTCTCCAGTCCCCCCACAGTGCTCTCTGCCTGCCCCCATGCTCTCCACCCCACCTAGCTCTCTAGCCCCTCCCCCACTGCTCTCCGCCCCTCCATGCACTCCACCCCACCATGCTTTCCAGCTCCCCCTCACAGTGCTCTTCAGCTCCCCCAGTGCTCTCTGCCCCCCATGTGCTCCCTGGCTCCCCCCAGTGCTTTCCGCTGCACCGTGCTCCCCACCCCCCCATGTGCTCCCTGGCTCCTCTCCCTAGTGCTCTCCACCCACCGTGCTCCCCAGCTCCTGTGCTATCCATCCCCATTCTCTTTGCCCCCCCAGTGCTCTCTGCCCCCCCCACACCAGTGCTCTCTGCCCCCCCACACCAGTGCTCTCTGCCCCATCAGTGCTCTCTCGTTCCCCCAGTGCTCTCCAGCTCCCCCCTACTCTCTTCCCCCCCTGCTCTACACCCCCCAGTGCTCTCAGCCCACCTGCTCTCTACCCCCCCAGTGCTCTCTGCCTCACTCCCATGCTACCTGACACCCCTGTGCTCTCTCTCGGGCCCCCCTCACCCCCACCCCCCGCAGCAAGGTTACAGTCTCCTCTCTCCATTATGGGCATGAGTGGGGCCACATGTCTAAGTTTTGCCTAAGGCCTCACAAAGCCTAGAGCCGCCTCTGTATACAGTGAGTATAGAAAATAATCACATTTTGTTGCTTTGCAGCCTGAGATGAAGATAGACACAGTTTTGTTTTATCCAGTGTATTTACTGAGTGCAATTTATAACATCCAAGTAAAAAATATAACACCAACATGTCAGAAAAAAATAATTATCAAAAACAGAATCACTGAGTTGGAAAAAGGATCACCCCCTTGTGTCAGTATTTTGTTAAACCACCCTTTTTCTTTAATTCCAGCCTTTAGACTGTTGGGATTTATCTCGACTAACTTTGCACATCTACACTTTGCAATATTTGCTTCTTCGCAGAGCTGCTCAAGTTCAGTTACATTAGATGACCATTTGTGGTCTGCAGTCTTCATGTCTTTTCACAGATTTTCCAAGGGGGTTTAAGTTTGGGCTATGACTAGGCCATGCAAGAACATTCACCTATTTCTCCTTCAACCACCGTGTGCTCACTGTTGCTGTGTGCCTTGGGTCATTGTCATGTCGGAAGGTAAACCTTCTTCCCATTGACAACTTTCTGGCAGAGGGCAGCAGATTTTCTCAAGAATCTGACGATATTTTGCCCATCCATTTTTTCTTCTATCCTGACAAGTTCTCCAGTCCCTGCTGCAGAGAAACACCCCCATAACAGGATATTACCCCCCTCCATAACAGGATATTACCCCCCTCCATAACAGGATATTACCACCTCCAAGCTTTACTGTAGGAATGGTGTTGTTTGGATGGTGAGCTGTATTGGATTTTCACCAGACATATTGTTTGGTGCTGTTCTATTCATCCATTATCTATCTATCTATCTATCTATCTATCTATCTATCTATCTATCTATCTATCTATCTATCTATCTATCTATCCTTCCATTCATCCCTTTATCATGCCATCCATATCTATCTATCTATCTATCTATCTATCTATCTATCTATCTATCTATCTATCTATCTATCGGCGTGCGCAAGGGGTGTGCCAGGTGTGCCTGGGCACACCCTAATCCTGGAGTTGGCAACCCAACAATTGTGGGCAGATAACAGGTAAGCCACGATCCTTACTTGCCGACCCCCAGAACCTGTACAGGATAGGCGGCTGGAGTGGAAATGAATGGACCGATCTGTATTTTCTTCTGCAGCAGCTGAAAGTAGGCTTCTCCTTCTCTTCCTCTGCCGATATTCAGCTGCCACAGGAGGAAAATACAGGGGATTGGTACCAATGTATGCCATACCTCTTGTCCCAGTTCCTTTTCTTTCTGCTGCCCAGGTCCCCCTATGTGCTTACCTGCTCCCCCCCCCCCCCCCATTGTTTTAGGATGACGAGTGGGGAAGAGGCCAGTTAATATGTCACAAAGGCATATGTGTTGGAGCTTTGAGGTGCACCCCCTAATACAATAGGCTGTGCACACCTATCTGTCTATCTATCCCTTTATCATGTCATCCATATCTATTAGGGCTGTTACTGATTAAAATTTTCATGTTCGATTAATAGATTTATTTTTTAATCGATTATTCGACTAATTTCGATTAATTATAATGTACATACAGATCTAACTACTTTTAGCTGATCTCCTTGCATTGCAACTCTGCATTAGTCAGTGGTAAATGTGGTATACACTATATACAATCACCCAACACTAGTTAGTTTCCACAATCCATGACTTAACTTCACAGGTCACACAAATACCTTTTAAATTCAAACTGTAGCACTGACGTAAGTAATTTTTTTTTCCACAGTAGCGTGACAATCCCTCCACCTCGGGTCTAACTAATCACTCTCACCTTATGGCATGGACCCCTGTGCTAACAGGTGGTCATGCAAGCCCGGTATCAAAAGGGTTAACACGGACCATAAACTTCTCTCATGTCTCCTTAGATCTCAGCAAGGACGCAGGTCATGGGTAGAAAGAAAAGATCTAAGTGCTCACCGCTTAAGTATAAGATTTCATTTTTGTGTTCAAACACAAACTACTCACATAAAGATGATAAAACACAGCATGTAAAGCCGACAATCGTGTTAGCTCCATAGGGCAGCAGAGGGTGACGTCATGCGTAGCTCCTCCCCGTACGTGTTATGTTCAATCAGAACTTCAACATCACCGGACTCCTCCCCTCTTCCCTTCGTTAGCAGTCGGAGGCACTTGGGGAAGGGGGGAGGAGTCTGGTGACGTTGATGTCCGTGACATCACCGGATCTCCGACGGCACTCCCTGAAGACCCGGAAGCCGGCGGAGAGGTGAGTACCGATCAAAAGAATGTTGATCGATCAAAAAAATTAGTAGATTAATCAAGGAATTCATCTTTAGTTTCCACAGCCCTAATATCTATCTATCTATCTATCTATCTATCTATCTATCTATCTATCTATCTATCTATCTATCTATCTATCTATCTATCTATCTATCTATCTATCCCTTTATCATACCGTCTGTCTATCTATCTATCTATCTATCTATCTATCTATCTATCTATCTATCTATCTATCTATCTATCTATCTATCTATCTATCTATCTATCTATCCCTTTATCATACCGTCTGTCTATCTATCTATCTATCTATCTATCTATCTATCTATCTATCTATCTATCTATCTATCTATCTATCTATCTATCTATCTGTTTTGTTGGTAGACAGAGGGAACATACTTCAACTGTAAAAAGATAGCAGAAAAATGAAATAATTCCTCAAACATTGTTTACAGGCGAAGGGGACAATTTCATGGTCAGTGGTTTACAAAGAGCGCAGAAAATGGGAAAGTCCCTCGGCTGTCACCAGACTCTTTGATTTTCTCCTCTGACCTTTCCATCGCCGTTGTGTGATAGATGGCGTCACATTCGGTGATCCGGGGACTGACAGACATCTGCCGGGGACAACCTTATGTGGCAGATGAAGAAGATATGCATCTTATGTACAGCGTGTGCCCCCCTTGATGTGCCGAGATGAATGCCACTTGCCGACACTCACCCAAATGAAATGCCGCCTTTGATGACTTTGTACAATGCAGTGACGTGACACCGACCTTAAGATACTTTAAGAATTGTCTTTAAAAGATTTCTCAGGGGACTATAGAATATATAAATTAATGCAATGCTGTATTCATCAATATCTAAATCTTTTTTCTTAATACGAACAGTTTGGGTACCTGAATTAGACCTACAGTGGTGTGAAAAAGTGTTTGCCCCCTTCCTCATTTCCTGTTCCTTTGCATGTTTGCCACACTTAAGTGTTTCGGAACATCAAACCAATTTAAACAATAGTCAAGGACAACACAAGTAAACACAAAATGCAATTTGTAAATGAAGGTGTTTATTATTAAAGGTGAAAAAAAATCCAAACCATCATGGCCCTGTGTGAAAAAGTGATTGCCTCCTAAACCTAATAACTGGTTGGGCCACCCTTAGCAGCAACAACTGCAACCAAGCGTTTGCGATAACGTGCAATGAGGCTTTTACAGCGTCCTGGAGGAATTTTGGCCCACTCATCTTTGCAGAATTGTCCTAATTCAGTTACATTAGAGGGTTTTTGAGCATGAACGGCCTTTTTAAGGTCATACCACAACATCTCAATAGGATTCAGGTCAGGACTTTGGCTAGGCCACTCCAAAGTCTTCATTTTGTTTTTCTTCAGCCATTCGGTGGTGGACTTGCTGGTGTGTTTAGGATCATTGTCCTGCTGCAGAACCCAAGTTCGTTTCAGCTTGAGTACACGAACAGATGGTCGGACATTCTCCTTCAGGATCTCTTGGCAGACAGCAGAATTCATAGTTCCTTTTATCACGGCAAGTCTTCCAGGTCCTGAAGCAGCAAAACAGCCCCAGACCATCACACTACCACCACCATATTTTACTGTTGGTATAATGTTCTTTTTCTGAAATGCAGTGTTCCTTCTACGCCAGATATACTTGGACACACACCTTCCAAAGAGTTCCACTTTTGTCTCATCGGTCCACAGAATGTTGTCCCAAAAGTCTTGGGGATCATCAAGATGTGTTGTGGAGAAATTGAGACGAGCTTTGATGTTCTTTTTGCTCAGCAGTGGTTTTCTCCTTGGAACTCTGCCATGCAGGCCATTTTTGCCCAGTCTTTTCCTGATGGTGGAGGCATGAACGCTGACCTTAACTGAGGCAAGTGAGGCCTGCAGTTCTTTGGACGTTGTTGTGGGGTCTTTTGTGACCTCTTGGATGAGTCGTCGCTGCGCTCTTGGGGTAATTTTGGGCGGCCGGCCACTCCTGGGAAGGTTCACCACTGTTCCATGTCTTCGCCATTTGTGGATAATGGCTCTCACTGTGGTTCGCTGGATTCCCAAAGCTTTGGAAATGGCTTTATAACCCTTTCCAGACTGATAGATCTCAATTACTTTCTTTCTCAATTGTTCCTGAATTTCTTTGGGTCTCGGCATGATGTGTAGCTTTTAAGGATCTTCTGGTGGACCTTACTGTGTCAAGCAGCTCCTATTTAAGTGATGCCTTGATTGTGAACAGGTGTGGCAATAATCAGGCCTGGGTGTGGCTAGAGAAATTGAACTCAGGTGTGGACAACCACAGTTATAGTATGTTTTAACAAGGGGGCAAT
The DNA here is from genome assembly GCA_028564925.1 of Lithobates sylvaticus. Lineage (NCBI taxonomy): Eukaryota > Metazoa > Chordata > Amphibia > Anura > Ranidae > Lithobates > Lithobates sylvaticus. The sequence goes on from CM053038.1 coordinate 68,587,127, forward strand.
CACTTTTTCACACAGGGCCATGATGGTTTGGATTTTTTTTCACCTTTAATAATAAACACCTTCATTTACAAATTGCATTTTGTGTTTACTTGTGTTGTCCTTGACTATTGTTTAAATTGGTTTGATGTTCCAAAACACTTAAGTGTGACAAACATGCAAAGGAACAGGAAATGAGGAAGGGGGCAAACACTTTTTCACACCACTGTATGTAGCGGCACCCACATAAGGGCTGCTGAGTGTTGTGGTCCGTCTGTTACCCTGCCCAGCCAGGCACACAATTTTCAAGCATCCAAAGGCATGAAATAGTCTTTTGCACTTTTTATGTTTTTTATTGAGGGGAATAAACTTGGATGGGGATAGGGAAATTATGAGATGAGACTATATACAAATCCAACATATACACCTCCTCTCTTCTCTCCAGCAGGTCACTTGCTTGCAGACTCTCTCTCCTCAACACCTCCAGCACATCACTTGCTTGTTCTTCCAGGATCAGCTAGCACTGAGTTGTAGACCTGACACTGGCTCAGTCAGGCCTTAGCAAATGCCCTTTGCAGGCAGGTACTGCAGGCACATATAGTGTAGCAAAAATATGGTAGTCCTTGGTCCTAGCTGTCCTACATGTGGCTACTGAGCCCAGTACCACATCTTCAGGCCCTGCCAACCCTCCTGGCTGCAGCTGCCCCTCTCCACTGCCCGTGCCACCCCCGTCCATCCCACTGGCTCTGCACACATCCCAGACTGCAATCTCCCAGTCTTCTCAGGCGTGCCTCCCCAGTCCTCTCCTGACTGTGTGTCATTTACCAGCCCTCCTGGCTGCGACCTGCTGTTCCTCCCTGGAGTCTTGCCCAGCAATGCTCTCTCCTGCTGTCCTTTCTTGCTCCTCCTGTGCCTCCTGTCCAGGACACCTCTGTGGGTTGTAAGAGGGTCCCATCCTCACCCGAGCCCAGGCCCAAGGTCACCCCCCCAGACTGGGGAGCTCCCTCAAAGGCCACAGCAGTCTAGCACTCCATCTCCAGCTTCCTCCCGTACAACTCCTCCCCAGCTGGGCTAACCCTGGATATTTAAGGAGGCCTGCCCCCTGCCAATCCACGTTGGGGATTGGTCAGGGCTCCTCAGAATACCCCAGGCAGCTCCACCTTTCCCCTCCTTCTTCCTTTCCAGAAGACACCAGAACATCCTGGAAAGAAGTGGGAGGTGTTGGTGATGCTGCCTGTGAGTCACCCAACTCTGAACTGGGTTACTCCCAAACTAGATCAAAGCACACACCCTGCCAGCCAAGCTTGCAAATTGACCTACTCTAACAAAAAGCTAACCACTACACTTCTAGCACACTAGAGGGTGCTACACCTAGTATCATTATCTTGATATCCCTGTACTGCAGAGCTAAGACTGGGAAAGAGAGAAGAAACACATTGAGCCAATCAGTTGGGCTGTAGTGCAAGAAGCAAGCCGATAGGAGGAGAAAGCAGAGTGGCAGAGAGATGAGCGCATCAGTTTGCTGCGTCTCCTTCATTAGCCAAGCACAGGCTGGAAGAATAAGAATTAAAGGTGCTTCAATGTTCATTCTTGCTGTTTTGCACTACAGACCATGGAAACTATGGAGATCTTCTGGAGTGTGGAAGCTGCCTGCCTAGTAACCAGATCACCTACACCAACATTATCAAAATGCTATTGGATAGTAACACTGATAGCCACACCCTTGTGGATCCAGTGCTATCTTTCCACTTTGCTAAATATTTTAACCAGGGCCGGAACAAGGGGTGGGCAGGAGGGGCGGCTGCTCCAGGCAATGTGGTTTCATGTAAGGTGAGGGGGAGGTGCTGAGAGAAGATTGAGGGGGAGGGGATTTGTGTTGGAAGGGACAATTTGAGGGGGCAGCAGGGGGTAAGAATTGCTAGAAGTGGTCATTTAGGCAGATTTGTGTTGGGATGAGGTGATATGGTGAAGAGGGAAGAAGAATTGTGCTAGGAGGGGGAATTTTTGTTTGGGGGGGTTGTGCTAGGAGGGGAAATGTAGGGGGTGGATTTGTGCTAGGAGGGGTGTTTTGGAGTGGGGGGGATGTTTACTCAAAGAGGAGATGTGAGGGGGTAGAGAATTTGTGCTAGGAGGGGTGACTTTTTTTTTGGGGGGGGGGGGGGGGGGGCATTTGTGCTGAGGGCATATGGGGAGAGAGGAGGGCAAAGATTTATGCTGGGAGGGGGGATTTCAGCAGGGGAGTGGATTTGTACTGGGAGGATGGGGAATTAATTCTTGGGGGTAAGCAAGCAGATTAGTGCTCAATTTTTTGGGGGGGATCTTTGCTGACACATAATGCTCAATGCTCATACATGTTGAGCGAGGGCACAGTTTGACATGTTTGCTCTGGATCTTAACCATTAACCACATGTTGGCGGAGGGGCACGACCTGTAAATGCTACTGAACTGCAGCAGAGAAGCATCAGGCTTGTGCCCCATCAGCCAGGACTGTGCTGCCTGGCAGAGCCAGGCCTGCTATTAGAAATCATGGAGCCCCGTTGAGCCTAGATGACAGGAACAGTGAACCAAGCCTAACAGGAGGCTCCAGCGGCATGAACAAACCACTCATTCATGCAACCAGAATACCTGTGAGAATGAGCCCCTAATTATTTTTATTTATTTATTTATTACAGGATTTATATAGCGCCAACAGTTTACGCAGCGCTTTACAATATAAAAAGGGAGACAATACAGTTATAATACAATAAAATACAAGAGGATTAAGGGGGCCCTGCTCAGAAGAGCTTACAATTTAATAGGGTGGGGGAGGTGATACAAAAGGTTGTAACTGTGGGGAATGAGCTGATGGAAGTGGTAGAAGATTAGTTGGAGACATGATAGGCTTCCATGAAGGGATGAGTTTTCAGGGATCGTTTGAAGGTGGCTAGAGAAGGGGATAGCCGGACAGGTTGAGGCAGCAAGTTCCAGAGGATGGGAGAGGCTCTGGAGAAATCCTGGAGACGAGCATGGGAGGAGGAAACTAGAGAGCTTGACAGTAGGAGGTCTTGAGAAGAGCGGAGAGGACGGTTTGGGATATGTTTGGAGACAAGATTGGCGATGTAGCTCGGGGCAGAGTTGTGGATGGCTTTGTAAGTTGTGGTTAGTATTTTGAATTTAATTCGCTGGGTGATTGGGAGCCAGTGTAGGGATTGGAGGAGAGGGTTGGCAGACACTGAACGGTTGGTAAGGTGGATAAACCTGGCAGCAGCATTCATGATAGACTGAAGAGGGTAGAGCCTATGGAGAGGCAGGCCAATGAGAAGGGAGTTGCAATAGTCAAGGCGAGAGATAACAAGGGAGTGAATGAGGCGCTTGGTGGTGTCATTTGTTAAAAAGGGGCGAATTTTAGAGAAGTTACGGAGGTGAAGTCTACAAACTTTTTACAGCGATTGGACTTGAGGCTGAAATGACAAGTCCGAGTCTAGGATTACACCGAGTACCCTGGCGTGAGGGGAGGGACTGATGGTTGCATTGTAATTATGTTTTTTAGATTCGTTATTACAATTTTATTTATTTTTACATTTTTGAACAGCCCTGTGGGGGTTGGTAAAATATAAGGGGTCTAAACAGACACCCAAAGTCTTACTTTTGAGACAGAGAAGAAGGTTGAAGACTCATCCTCAATTCTTTCTCTGCAGTGCTAGTTGCAGGGTGAATGAACAGAAAGTGCTCTATACAGAGGTTCCCTGTTCATTCACAAACTGAAGCATACTAAACACAGGTAGGGCCGCAGAGGGATTGGTTCCAGTGAACACACCCACTCCTGCTGCTCTGGGCCCCCATTTTGAACTTATGGGTCCTGGGCCCAGTACAGGAGAGCTGGTGCTACTCTCTTATCAGCGACCCTGGTTTGAGCTGCATACATTTCAGAATCAAACCCTTTGGCAGGTAAAACAGCCCCCACATATGTATTCCATCTGTGTAATTAGATGTGCAGCCACCCTGTCGTCAGAGGTGTCTAATACATTTAGCGTTCCTGGGCAGTAATTTGCCCAGGCCAACTTGTAGTCATTTAACTTGTCTCTCTTTTGTAAGTTCTGGGTTGCTTCTGTTCATTGCTGTCACCACTGGGTGTCACTGGCACTTAGGGCAAAACTAATGAGGGTGGTAACAGTTTTGTTCTAATGAGCATTTGGGGTTGATTTACTAAAGGCAACTAGACTGTGCGCTATCTAAGTGCAGTTGCTCCAGAGCTTAGTAAATGAGGGGAAGCTCTTCTGACTTCCATCATCCATTTTTTTTCCTTGCATGTGATTGGGTATCCTTTGTAAAATAAAGGTTTACCTCATTTACTAAGCTCTAGAGCAGGGGTGTCAAACTTAATTTCATCCTGGGCCGCATCAGCATTATGATTGCCCTCAAAAGGGCCGGTTGTATCTGTGAGATTAGATGTCCAGCGCATCCCCTCCCCTTACATTAGATGTCAAGAGCCACCCCACCATCAGAAGTTGAGTCCCCCACTCTCCCTTACATCACAGTGCATCCCCCTTTCCTTATGCTGCTGCTGGGAAGAAGCTGGATGCATTGTTTGAAAGCAGAAAGTAAGGGTCTGGAGAGGTGTGAGGGCCACATGAAATGGTCTGGAGAGCTGGATTCGGCCAGCGGGCCTTGTGTTTGACACCTGTGCTCTAGAGCAACTGCACTTGCAAAGTGCACAGTCGATTTTCCAACCCCCTTGTGCCCACTTTGTGTCTGGCAGCCAAAAGGAAGTTCATGACCTGTGGTGCATGCTGGGGGAATATATAAATCTTTTGGGAGTGGCCTTGTGAGCTCTCTTTCCCCCAGGCTGCAGCCTGGGGAGGTGTGTGCAATGGTTTGAGCTGAGCAGGCCACAGCATGGTTGGGGCCAAGCTCAGAACCCTCAAGCTGCCCTGTCTAGTCAAGGAAGGTATAGCACCCAAGGTAGAGAACCAGAGGTTGGAAGTCCTACTGGAGACAGATATAGTCTGCCCTCAGAGGATCCTGGCATTCCCTTAGATGGAGGGGAAAGTCTGGCTGAGCCTGGAACCCATGTTGAGCACATCTATACCCTAGCCTATTCTCCCTGTGAGCAAAAAAACTTGGAAAAGACTAAAGTGACTGGTGCCCACCATTGTCATAACTATCTCCACTACAGCCATAGATCCACCCTGGGTTAATGCTTCCTTTTCCTTGTGTTGGAGGTATGTTTTCTCTGCCCCTGGCCAGAAGGGGTGCTACAGATGTTTTTTCTGGAGGTCAAAATGAGTCGTGATTGGTCCTACACTGGTCTGAATGGACTGATTCAGGAAAACACAAATTCTAAGCTCCCATGATTCAGTATATAGTGTGAAGCAACGTAGGCTAGGGTCAGAGAACAGTTACTAATTCAAAACCAATTTCTTGTCTCTTAGGCAAAAATTCCATTGCAGTCTTCTTCAACCTGCTGCACACGCTCAGTTGGCAGAAGGGAACTGTACCATGATAACAAGAGACTTGTTCACACTGCAAAACACAAAAATGCTCTAAGTACTTTAATTTCTAAGACCAGGAAAACTGGTAATTCATAGCAATTGATCACTATTCTTTTCTCTGAAGGACGGTATGAGCTGATTGGTTGTTATTATGAGTTATAACGGTCTGCACATCATTATTGTGCGTTGGAGTGTTTGATAGAATATGCGCAAGTTTCTGTGAAGTTCACTTATTACAGAGCGTGTGGCAGCTCAACCAATGATTCCCTGACCTTCCTGTCAGCCTGCGGCCATTTGGAATGTGCCGGTGCTCAGGATTAATGTCTTGATTTTTAGTCATTTAAGAGAAATTAACTGCACTTACATTAAATCTCTTCCCATCCAGGTTTACAACATGGCCTTTCATTTTTCAGGAAGAAATATGCACCGCGAACGCCAAGAGCTAAACGTACCCTGGAGGTCGCTGGATACGGGGCTGACATTACAAAGTGGCAGCAGAAATGTGAGCGGTGGCAGGATCAGGTGTAGGACGGGGGAATGATAAGAATAAAGTCTGAAATGTTTTCTGAACATATATGGCTGTATCTTCATGCAATTTTAGCAGAGAATGCTGCTGGTAGCAGGAAACTGTTATGCTACTTGGAGATACACTATATGGTCAAATGTATGTGGACCTCCTTCTCAATGATGGAGCTCCGGTGTGTCCAGTGAAGGGCACTATTAATGCTATAGCAGCCTTTCTTAAACATTTTTTTTTTTTTTGCAAAATCTTTATTAAATTTTTCATTGGCATACAAAATTGCCCACGCAGGGGCCAAACATTACCCACACAGGGGCAAATTCTCTAATATGGCAACGGACCACATCAGGGCACACCATATAACCTAAACATTCTGCCTCTGAAGCAGCAACAGACCGCAACAGGGCAGATCAACAGTAATACTGAGGAAGGGGGAAATTGGGACTTTAGATGAGGTGTGCCATGGTGGGACCAATCAAATTCACAAAAGTCCAAACATATGTATGTTTATTGAGACCAATGATCGACATAGCAAGAAAAAGAGCATTGCATACATTCATTCGTAAAATTAATATATTGCAGTATAATGGTGAACAACATATATAACAACATGGCTTGGGTAAATAAAAATATAAATGTACATCCTAATTCTCCATGTACTCAGGTAAACCATTAAACAATAGAGAGACAGGTAAAACCATCTAAAATCGATCGATGTATGTAGAATGCATAAAGGAAGGTCCAACGCGTTTCATGGACTTCTGTCCACTCTTCAGGAGCCATATGCATCCATATTCTGTAAAAAGATTGTATAGGTAACTATGTGTTCTGATTGGTGTACCCTTGAGGGTAAAAGGAGGAAGGATGAAAAAAATGTAGTAAATGAGCTTGCCAAAATTGTACTCACATGAAGCCACACATGGAACCGTGCATGACCATGTATCGGGGGTCGATCGAAATGAGCCTGGCCCGGGAGTTGAGGAGGGGAAACAACCATAGGTCCGGGACTCGGCCACCATCCCCCCAAGTGACTGCGGCTTCTAAAGTATATAAAGTAAAGAGGGTATGTATCTATGGCGATATAGGTCAATATAATAATCAAAAGCTGAAACTAACAGCAAATGAGAAGCCCATAGTCCTAGTAATAAAGTAAATTTTGTGGGGTTACCTTGATATATATAAAAAAAAATCTATACCCCAATGTGGGGAGAGTTTTAGTTCAAGAGATTCTGTGCTCAATATTATGACAGGATAATTTGACATGAGATTACTTGGGTCAATCTACTATCATACTATAACCACAATGTTAATCTAGGGGTTAGTTACTGCATCAGTTGCCGTAGTATTGTCATCTAACCAACAGGTCCACACCTTTTCAAATTTTTGTGGGCAACCCCTGCCCGAGTAGGTGGCTTTATACATGGGCAAACTGGCGTTCACTAGGTTTTTCCAGATCCTGACAGAAGGGGGAGATGATTGTTTCCAGTTCATTGTAATGGCCTTGCGTGCATAGTACAATAATAGGGATATGAGTATTTTCCTAGCTCTGAGGATTGACATTTGCTCCACCAGCCCCAGCAGACAGTATTTAGGATCGTAGGGAACATTAGTCTTGGTAATCTTAACTATCACATGGAGAACTTCCTTCCAATAATGTGCAATTGCTGGGCAAGCCCAGAAATTGTGAAAGAAGTCCCCTGGTTGATAGGAGCAACGCCAGTACGCCGGGGAATGCGCCGGCGACATCTGGTGCAGTCTGTGGGGTGTGTAGTGAGCTCTGTGTATAATTTTGTTTTTTGTATTGGACCAGTTTGTCCCTGGCTGAGACCAGAGGGGAGAATAGAAAATCCCAAATCTCCCTCCAATCATCTTCATCCAGCTTCAGCCTTTCTTAAACATTTTAACATGGAGGAACCCTTGAAATAACTTTCTGATCTCAAGGAACCCCTGCTAATAATTACTATATACAGTATACAGCTCACTTATTATTGCTGTGATGGTCAGTGGGAAGAATGCTCCTTACATTTGTGTACAATGGGAAGAACCCCTCCCCACTTCCTAAAAGATAGCTAAAAAGATCTATGATGTCAGTGGTAGCTTATCCAAGAGGTAAAAATTGTTCATTGCTCAAGGACCCCTTACCAACCTCTGGAGGAACGATAGGGTACAACAGAACCCTGGTTGAGAAAGGTACTTCTACAGCATACAAAGACATTGTAGACAATTGTGCTCTCTAAACCTTGAGTGTTCTGCACAGAGCCCTGACCTCAACCCTACTGATGGATGTCTTTGAGATAAATTAGAATACCAATTGCAAGCTAGGTCTTCTCATCCAACATCAGTTCCTGACCTCACAAATGGGCACACAAACACTCCAAAATCTTGGGGAAAGCTTTCCCAGGAAGAGTGGAGGATGATATAGCCACAAAGAAGGCCAACTCCAAACTTAACGCCTATAGTTCTGGATAGGAATGTTTAACAAGTTCATATTGGTGTCGTATAGTGTACATGGCACAAGAGGCTACCAGCCTCTGGAGGAACCATAGGGTACGACGGAACCTTGGTTGAGAAAGGCTCTGCTACAGCTTACAAAGACATTGTAGACAATTGTGCTCTCTCAACCTCGTGATAACAGTTTGGGGAAGATACTTTTTTGTGTCAACATGACTGAGTTCCTGTGTACACAGCCAGCTTCATTAAGACATGGTTTGATAAGTTTGGTGTGGAGGAACTTGAGTGTTCTGCACAGAGCCTTGACCTCAACCCTACTGATGGATGTCTTTGGGATAAATTAGAGCACCAATTTCAAGCCAGGTCTGTTCATCCAACATCAGTTTCTGACCTCACAAATGGGCACACAAACATTCCAAAATCTTGTGGAAAGCCTTCCCAGAAAGGTGAAGGGTGATATAGCCACAAAAGAGGCCAACTTCAAATGTAATTCCTATAGTTTTGGATAGGAATGTATAGCAAGTTCATATGGTACTGTGATGTACAGATGTCAATAAACATTGGGTCATATAGTGTGCATGGCACAAGCGGCTTTTATGTTGCAGGCTGCTCTACTAACAGGAGACAAAAATAGTTATCACTGTAACTCGGTTATAGGATCTGCCCACTTCTGATGGACCTAATGGGAAACTAGTCTCTCCGCATCCCTACTGCCCACTTCTGATGGACCTAATGGGGAACTAGTCTCTCAGCATCCCTACTGCCCACTGTAAAAGTTCAGCCTATGTCTTTGGTTGCTAGAATGTTGACGGCCTGCAACCAATGAAGTGACCTGCATCCTAGCAACCAATGAAGCAAATTTGTATACAAAAATAAAGTTAACTCACAACCCGCCCCTCATAATTCCGGCCTTTATCTGTACATTAACTTTGAGTTTGGCCTAAATGACCTCCAGTTAAAGTGTTTTTAAAGCTCAAGTTTTTTTTTACCTTCATGCATTCTTTGCTTGAAGGTAAAAAACCTTCTATACCCCCCCACCCTCCCCCCAGGCTGAGAAATGCATTTTTACAGGAACATGGCACTTCTCCCTCCCCATTCAAGCACTGAAAATTTGGGACCCAAAAGTCAGAGGTTCAGAGAGACTTTTGTTGGGAAAGAACCTCCAAACCCTGATTACAGGGACCTTGGTTCTGAAGGGGTTAAGCCACCCGCAAGGGAGTCTTGAAAAGCAGCTGGAAGGAATAAGCAGTGGTCTGTGAGGGAGCGTGGAGTGGTTCACAGCTGTGAGGGAGTGAACTCTGGAGACTGAGACATGGTTTTGCTGAGCCCTCTGGCCTTTGACTCACCCCTGAAGTAGATGGGAACCCAAAACCCTAGTGTAGGACTGGAATATTGGCAGTAAGTAATTTTTTTGTTTTGTTTGTTTGTATGGTGGACTTTTTTGTTACTTAGCTGAAGAAAAGTAGTTTATTTTCTTGACGTTAAAAGTACAATAAAGACTGTTCATTTTTACAAGTGGATGGTGATTAGCCATTGCCAGAATGGTCTGATTAAGCTCTTTGTTCACGTTCCCTTCATGACCTAAGGTGAAGAGGTCTAGGCCAGACATGTTTATGACTGATCTGTGACACATTCTTAAATTATGATTGCTGATGGTTTTGGGCTCAGGGCTCTCCAGGTTACACTGTGTAAACCTGCTTTACAGATAATTGTTTCTGGTTCCTCAGGGGAGGATCTATGGTTCCCGTAAAGTATGGGCAGCCCTGGAGGAATGCATGAACTTGCATGCTGAGTTGTGAGTGTGAAAGTTTCTCTGGAATCTATGTAGTTCTTGGGGACAGGATCTTCTGACTGCCATCTCATATCTGCAGTCACTGTTACACAAACTATTACTATTTGCCGTGACTCTTAAAAAAAGTTTGAATTCAGCGACTCAGATCTGCAGGCTCAAATTCTAAAAAATTGTCTGCAACTCGCAGTAATCATACATGTGACTATCATTTCTTGATCGCAGATCAATTCTATATGCATGGTACAAATCCTCTGTGCCAGAGTAAGCCGTTTCCTTCCCCGAGCCGCAGCACTGTGTGTGACCCTGAGCTCTCATTGCTGGATATTTGGCGTAGTCGGCAGTGCAGCCACTGGGGAGACATTTTGGAGTCAAACTGCAGCGAACCTTTGGCTCATAACATCTGAAATCCTTTTAGTGTGTTTGTATCTTTTGTACAGAGGTCACAGCCAGACAGCAGGAGCTGCAGGAAAGCGTCTGCATGAACACAGAGCAGCCGGCTACAAACCCATATGGTGTCCCAAATATAAATATTTAGGACTCAAATGTTACCTACAACTTCCAGGGACCTGTGCCGCTGAGCCTGAGATTCACAGACAATGAAGTCATGGCCAGATTTATATCTCAGGAGCCTATAGGCAGAGAATTCTGAAGCACCCCCCCCCCCCCCCCCCCCTCAAAGAAAAGACCATAAGACTGCCTTTTTTTGTCTTGATAAGCTACCACAAAGGTCTAGGAAAGTGAATTTTTTAGGGCAAGCGAATGCAATAAATTACACATTTGGTAAAATATAAAAGAGGAGGTTGCACCAAGTAAATAGACACCCAACATTTCAAACCTTAAATTTGTGCGCGACCTTGAAATGGCGACATACCTTAGCACCCTATATTTTCTATAGGTGATGCTTCAAAAGCCCACAGTTTTGTGTTACGGAGGAGGTATAGAAATATTGCTCTCACTCTGGCGTGCGTGGTGATATGTAACATGTGTATCGCAATCAATGTTTTCATGTGTAGGTGCCTCCAACACCTGCACTTAAGTTAGTCCTCCTGTCAGTTTTACACACAATCCTGGTGGCTGCAGTACAGACACTAGCCAGCAATGTAAGGGTGTTACAGACACTGTCCACTAATGTAAGGGGGGTACAGACACTAGCCACCAATGTAAGGGGAGTACAGACATTGGCCACCAATGTAAGGGGAATACAGACACTGGCCACCAATGTTAGTGGGGTACAGACACTGGCCACCAATGTTAGTGGGGTACAGACACTGGCCACCAATGTTAGTGGGGTACAGCCACTGGCCACCAATGTTAGTGGGGTACAGACACTGGCCACCAATGTAAGGGGGGTACAGACACTGGCCACCAATGTAATGAAAGTACAGGCACTGGTCACCAATGTAGGGGGAGTAGACATTGGCCACCAATGTAAGGGGGGCACAGACGCTGACCACCAATGTAAGGGGGGCACAGACGCTGGCCACCAATGTAAGGGGGGCACAGACGCTGGCCACCAATGTAAGGGGGGCACAGACGCTGGCCACCAATGTAAAGGGGGGTACAGACGCTTGCCACCAATGTAAAGGGGGGTACAGACGCGAGCCACCAATGTAAAGGGGGTACAGACATGGGCCACCAATGTAAAGGAGGTACAGACATGGGCCACCAATGTAAAGGGGGTACAGATGCGGGCCACCAATGTAAGGGGGTACAGACACTGGCCACTAATTTAAGGGGTAGAGACACTGGCCATGAATGTAAAGGGGGTACAGACACTTGTCACTAATGTAAAGGGGTACAGACACTGGCCACTAATGTAAAGGGGGTACAGACACTGGCCACAAATTTAAAGGGGGTACAGACACTGGCCACTAATGTACAGGGGGTACAGACACTGGCCACCAATGTAAGGGGGGTGCAGAGACTAACCATCAATGCGGGGGGCTCAGAAACTGACACCAATGTAAGGGGGGTACAGACACTGGCCACCAATGTAAGGGGGTACAGAGACTGACCATCAATGCGGGGGGGGGGCTCAGAAACTGACCATCAATGCGGGGGGGGGGGGGGGGGGGGCTCAGAAACTGACCACCAATGTAAGGGGGGTACAGACACTGGCCACCAATGTAAGGGGGTACAGAGACTGTCCATTAATGCGGGGGGAGGGCTCAGAAACTGACCACCAATGTTAGTGGGGTACAGACACTGGCCACCAATGTAAGGGGGGTACAGACACTGGCCATGAATGTAAAGGGGGTACAGACACTTGTCACTAATGTAAAGGGGTACAGACACTGGCTACTAATGTAAAGGGGGTACAGACACTGGCCACAAATTTAAAGGGGGTACAGACACTGGCCACTAATGTAAAGGGGGTACAGACACTGGCCGCCAATGTAAGGGGGGTGCAGAGACTGACCATCAATGCGGGGGGCTCAGAAACTGACCACCAATGTAAAGGGGGTACAGACACTTGTCACTAATGTAAAGGGGTACAGACACTGGCCACTAATGTAAAGGGGTACAGACACTGGCCACTAATGTAAAGGGGGTACAGACACTGGCCACAAATTTAAAGGGGGTACAGACACTGGCCACTAATGTAAAGGGGGTACAGACACTGGCCACCAATGTAAGGGGGGTGCAGAGACTGACCATCAATGCGGGGGGCTCAGAAACTGACCACCAATGTAAGGGGGTACAGACACTGGCCACCAATGTAAGGGGGTACAGAGACTGACCATCAATGCGGGGGGGCTCAGAAACTGACCACCAATGTAAGGGGGGTACAGACACTGGCCACTAATGTAAGGGGGGTCCAGACTCTGGCCACTAATGTAAGGGGGGTCCAGACTCTGGCCACAAGTGTAAGGGGATACAGATGCTGGCCACCAATGTAAGGGGGGCACAGACGCTGGCCACCAATGTAAGGGGGCACAGACGCTGGCCACCAATGTAAGGGGGGTACAGACGCTGGCCACCAATGTAAGGGGGGTACAGACGCTGGCCACCAATGTAAGGGGGTACAGACGCTGGCCACCAATGTAAGGGGGGTACAGACGCTGGCCACCAATGTAAAGGGGGTACAGACATGGCCCACCAATGTAAGGGGGTACAGACACTTACCACTAATTTAAGGGGTAGAGACACTGACCACCAATGTAAGGGGGGTACAGACACTGGCCATGAATGTAAAGGGGGTACAGACACTTGTCACTAATGTAAATGGGTACAGATACTGGCCACTAATGTAAAGGGGGTACAGACACTGGCCACAAATTTAAAGGGGGTACAGACACTGGCCACCAATGTAAGGGGGTACAGAGACTGACCATCAATGCGGGGGGGGCTCAGAAACTGACCACCAATGTAAGGGGGGTACAGACACTGGCCACCAATGTAAGGGGGTACAGAGACTGACCATCAATGCGGGGGGGGCTCAGAAACTGACCACCAATGTAAGGGGGGTACAGACACTGGCCACTAATGTAAGGGGGTCCAGACTCTGGCCACAAGTGTAAGGGGGTACAGATGCTGATCACCACTATAAGGGGGTACAGGGTACATGGGGGTAACCTTTTGAAGCCTCTCCACTCTTAGTGAAATTAGGCCACACCCACCATTGCAGTGGTGTGTGTAGCCTCCAGATTTCTAGGGGCCATTTGGGACAAGAACAATGCTCAACTGGCGCCCAGTACAATGGTATACCCATGTCTCATTGTACACGTCCTGAGCCTTGGAAATGGAAGGAAAGCCTGAAATTGTTTTCACGACTCTGAAAAACGCAGTGCGCTATAGCCAGTCCCGCCTCTCCATCCGCAGAATTGGGCGCTGTGACCAGCACATTACTAGGCAAAATAACAGCAGGAAGAAGACTTATCTAATGCCGGATAACCTCCTGATTAACCCCGTGCCATCCCTGACACTTCACCTGCCTGATTAGGCCTTGTATATTGATTATCAGTCTTGTGTCACATGACCTTCCCTGACAGCCATTAACCTTAATGACACTCGCTGACCCTCCGGCCTTCTGATCTGTAAGTAAAAAAACAGAGAAATCCACACTGGTGATGACCTGCAATATATAGAGTTGGAGGAGCGAGACCTTACCAGGCCTGGGGGAAAATATAATTAACAAGCTACTCTGCATTGCACAGTTTGAATCTTTGTCAGACTATACTGTGTTTTTTAACATAAGAAACTTTGTATCATTTCTTGTACCATTGCATCATGTATTGTATCATTGTATCATTTTTTTCTGCAGCTCAGGGATGGCTTAAAGTGGTTGTATACCCTAAATTGCAACTTGCACCTACAGGTAAGCCTAGATTAAGGCTTACCTGTAGGTACAAGAAATATCTCCTAAACCTGCACGGTTTAGGAGATATTTGCAAAGAACGAATTACAACGTTGTCTACGGCGCATGCGCGCCGTAGACAACGGTGCATTTAACGGGTTAATCCCCATTCCCAACTGCGGTGAGCCGCAGTTGAAGTGCCCCGCGCGCATGCGCGGAGCGACGTCTTCGCTGCTCTGGCCAATCACAGTGCCGCAGCGGCGCTGTGATTGGCCGGAGCGGCGATACCCGGAAGAGCAATGGCTGCGGCTGGAGGGGGAGAAGAAGACGGCGTCGGGGGCCCCGATCTAAGGTAAGTGATGCATAATGAGCTAGTATGCTAGTCATACTAGCTCATTATGACTTTCTCTTGCAGGTAGTTTAGAAAAAAAAAAAGTGTAACCACTAAGGACTGAGTCACATCTCATGCTTTACAGTGTGTTTTTAAAGGATAAGTTCACCTTTTCCAAATAAATAAATGCACATCTTTTTGTAGGTAATGTGCATTTGTTATTTTTAGGAGCCTATTTTTAGGAGCCTGCAAAGCACTGCAGCCACGGTCAGCAGATCACGGGTGCAATCTCAGGCTCCTGCAGACTGCCCATACAGGCAGGTCATTACTAATTGACTGGAGGCATCAATCGGTGTCGTCACTAGGGGTGGCATCACTCGGAGCAAAAAAATTGGCATCACCCCCCCTCCACTAACTATAGTCCCCCCCTCAGTGCAGACCCCCCTCCCACAGTATAGACCCCCTCACTAAGTATAGACCCCCTCCACTAAGTACAGACCCCCCTCCCTCAGTAAAACCCCCCTCCATCAATATAGACCTCTCCCCTCAGTACAGACCCCCCTCCGTCAGTATAGACCTCCCCCTCAGTACAGACCCCTTTTCCTCAGTATAGACCCCCTCTCTCAGTACAGTCCCCCCTCCATATAGTACAGACCTCCCACTCAGTACAGACCACCCTCCCTCAGTATAGACCCACTCCATCAATATAGACCCCCCACCCTCAGTACAGATCCCCCTCAGTGCAGACGCCCCTCCATCAGTATAGACCCCCCCACCCTCAGTACAGACCACCCCTTAGTGCAGACCCCCCATTAGTATAGACACCCCCCAGTGCAGACCCCCCATTAGTATGCACACCCCCCCCCCTCAGTGCAGACCCCCATCAGTATAGACACCCCTCCTTAGTATTGACACCACCCCAGTGCAGACCCCCCAGCAGTATAGACACCCCCCCTCAGTATAGACACCCCCCTAAGTATAGACACCCCTCTCCCCTTCCATAGCGCCCCCCCCCCCTGCGCATGTCCATCTACATATAATAGAGAGTACAGACCTCAGAACAGCGTGGGCGGATATACACAGCAGTGTGTGTCCTTTGGGCTCCTCCTCCTCCTGTGTGGATGTAAACAGAGAGGAGGGTGAGGCGGCTTTGGTCCGCTCCGCTGAGGGACACAGCCGCGAGACCTGAGAGGCGCAGATCAGGGCAGCGGGTGGTGTTAGTGGTGTCGCTACCCATGGGTTTCACCCCCACCCCCCCTAGCGATACCACTGGCATCAGTAAACTACCTAGAGCATTCATCAGCACCCTAGTAGTTTATTGAGAACTGCAAGGCAACAGCCGCTATGGCTGACAGTAGTTGTAGTTCTTTTATTCACAGAACTCTGTGAATTAGTAATGTGGCGATGTGGCCGGAACCCCCTAACTGATGCATTTTTTACAATTGTGATAGTGGGTGGGAGGTGCAATTGAAATCTAGGGGGGAACTGCCCACCCCAGCACCCCCCTAGATCCAACCATGCAGCATTTACTTACGTGGTGCCCCAGCATTCCCTGCTGCTGGTGCTATTGTAAACAGGCGGGCATTTGCCTGCCTTGTCAATGTAGGCTGCCAGGGCTGCTATGTTTGCACGGCATACCTGGCGTCCGTAAAGACGTGCATGGGCCAGGCTTGTCTGTGTCGCCCACCATGGCTGCTGTGCTTGTACTGCCCCTTCAGATGGGCCCGGGCCACATGCTAAACTTTCGGGCTGTGAGCTGCAAGTTGGACACCATAAATATGGGTATAACATGTAACATGTTATTAAAGGTGAACTTATCCTTTACACTGCATCCAGACTGCATGCATACAGTGAGGGAAAAAAGTATTTGTTCCCCTGATGATTTTGTAAATTTTCTTACTGACAAAGAAATGATCAGTCTATAATTTTAATGGTAGATTTATTTTAACAGTGAGATACAGTATAACAAAAATATCCAGAAAAATGCATTTCAAAAAAGTTATAAATTGATTTGCATTTTAATGAGTGAAATAAGTATTTGACCCCTTTGCAAAACATGACTAAGGGCTCTTTCACACGGGGCGGATCAGTGCAGATCCGCCCCGTGGATAGCCGCTTGCTCAGCGGGGATCGCCGGAGTGATCTCCGCTGAGCAGGAAGATGACAGGTCTGTCTCTGCACTCCGTGCAGGGACGGACCTGTCAGAGCGCAGCTCTCCCCTATGGGGGATCGGGTGACGACGGACCGTAGAGTCCGTCGTCACCCGATCCGCTCTGCAGACGGATGAAAAAATGGGGGTTTTCCTCCGTCTGCAGAAACGGAGCATAGCGGGCACGGACGAGAGCAGGTGTCAGCGGATGCTCATCCGCTGACACCCGCTATCCCATAGGGATACATGTATGTCCGTTTTTCATCCGAAAACGGATGGATGAAAAACGGACATACGGTCCGTCCGTGTGAAAGAGCCCTTAGTACTTGGTGGCAAAACCCTTGTTGGCAATCACAGAGGTCAGACGTTTCTTGTAGTTGGCCACCAGGTTTACACACATCTCAGGAGGGATTTTGTCCCACTCCTCTTTGCAGATCCTCTCCAAGTCATTAAGGTTTTTGAGGCTGATGTTTGGTAGCTCAAATCTTCAGCTCCCTCCACATATTTTCTATGAAATAAGATCCGGAGACTGGCTAGGCCACTTCAGGACCGTAATGTGTTTCTTCTTAAGCCAATCCTTTGTAGCCTTGGCCGTGTGTTTTGGGTCATTGTCATGCTGGAATACCCATCCATGACCCATTTTCAATGCCCTGCCTGAGGGAAGGAGGTTCTTACCCAAGATTTGACGGTACATGGCCTCGTCCACCCTCACTTTGATGTGGTGAAGTTGCCCTGTCCCCTTAGCAGAAAAACACCCCCAAAGCATAATGTTTCCACCTCCATGTTTGACGGTGGGGGATGGTGTTCTTGGGGTCATAGACAGCATTCCTCCTCCTCCAAACACGGCGAGTTGAGTTTATGCCAAAGAACTCGATTTTGGTCTCATCTGACCACAACACTTTCACCCAGTTCTCCTCTGAATCATTCAGATGTTCATTAGAAAACTTCAGACAGGCCTGTATATGAGATTTCTTGAGGAGGGGGACCTTGCGGGTGCTGCAGAATTTCAGTTCCTCACGGCGTAGTGTGTTACCAATTGTTTTCTTGGTGACTATGGTCCCAGCTGCCTTGAGATCATTGACAAGATTCTCCTGTGTAATTCTGGGCTGATTCCTCACCGTTCTCATGATCATTGAAACTCCACGAGGTGAGATCATGCATGAAGCCCCAGACCGAAGGAGATTGACAGTTATTTTGTGTTTCTTCCTTTCGCGAATAATCGCACCAACTGCTCTTAGGCCCCTTTCACACTGGGTCGCTGCTTTACCGTCGTTTTAACCGCGGTATTCGGCCGCTCGCGGTGCGGTTTTACCCCCCGCGAGCGGCCGAAAAAAAGGGTTAAACACCCCCGCAGAGCGCCGCCGTAGCGGCGCTTTGCGGCGGTATTGCCGCGGTGTCCCATTCTAATCAATGGGAAGGAGCGGTATAGGAGCGGTGAACACACCGCTCCTATACCGCTCCAAAGATGCTGCTAGCAGGACTTTTTTTGTCATCCTGCTAGCGCACCGCTCCAGTGTGAAAGCCCGCCGGCTTTCACACTGGAGTTAAAGGGGCCGGATTTTTTCAGGCGGTGAACAGGCGCTATTTTTAGCGCTGCACCGCATGAAAAATGCCCCGGTGTGAAAGGGGCCTTACCCTCTCACCAAGCTCCTTGACGATGGTCTTGTAGCCCATTCCAGCCATGTGTAGGTCTGCAATCTTGTCAATGACATCCTTGGACAGCTCTTTGGTCTTGGCCATGGTGGACAGATTGGAATCTGATTAATTGATTGCTTCTGTGGACAGGTGTCTTTTATACAAGTATACAAGTGACATGTCAAATCGGCCCAATGTGAACGTAGGCTTCAAGAATTTATTTTTAGGCATTCCGTGATTGTGTTTGCGTGTTTTTACCGCGATTCGTCAGGCGACAATCGCGGCAAAATCATGCAGCGATTTGGTGCCATTCAAAATAGCTGGGATCTAACTGTAGGGGTTGATTAACCAAAACTGGAGCTGTGCATGATAGCCAATCAGCTTCTAAATTCAGCTTGTTCAATTAAGCTTTGACAGAAATAAAACTGAGAGCTTTTATGCAGAGCTGCACCAGATTTTGCACTCTTCCATTTTAGTAAATCAACTCTATAGTGTTTCCCATGTTTTTCAATGGTCTTAGTTTACACCGGTGCAGTCGCTTCCAGTGTCTTTAACAAAAGTACAACCTGTTACATTTTTTTCTTTAGGAATGAGTCAATGTGTACAGGCTGCACCAGACTGCTCACTGTGCTAATGAAAATAAAGATTTTTCAAGTTTCAAAATAAAAAAAAAGAAGAGGAAAAAAAAAATACACTGGACTGCAGTGGAAATGCATCAAAAATCATATAAATGTGTATACAAAGACACATCCAGAACACAGAAATGGTGGTGAACAAGCCATCAATAATAAAAGGGGGAGCTTGTCCTTAAAGGGGTTGTAAACCCTCGTGTTTTTTCACCTTAATTCATCCTATGCATTAAGGTGAAATGCAGTGGCTGCATATGATGGGCAGAGTGGCTGCATTTGCTGGGGCACAGTTGGCTGCATATGATGGTCACAGTGGCTGCATATGATGGGCACAGTGGCTGCATATGATGGGCACAGTGGCTGCATATGATGGGCCCAGTGGTTGCATTTGATGGCACAGTGGCTGCATTTGATGGCACAGTGGCTGCATATGATGGGCACAGTGGCTGCACATGATGGGCACAGTGGCTGCACATGATAGGGCACAGTGGCTGCATATGATGGGCACAGTTGGCTGCACATGATGGGCACAGTGGCTGCCATATGATGGGCACAGTGGCTGCATATGATGGGCACAGTGGCTGCATATGATGGGCACAGTGGCTGCATATGATGGGCACAGTTTGCTGAATATGATGGGCACAGGGGCTGCATATGATGGGGACAGGGGCTGCATATGATGGGGACAGTGGCTGTATATGATGGGCACAGTTGCTGCATATGATGGGCACAGTGACTGCATATGATGGGCACAGTGGCTGCATATGATGGGCACAGTGGCTGCATATGATGGGCACAGCTGGCTGCATATGATGGGCACAGCTGGCTGCATATGATGGGACACAGTGACTGCATATGATGGGCACAGTGAGGTTGCAATTGATGTTTTTGTTTCAGTATTTTTCTGAATTTTTCAGTTAGTTTGTGCCCCCCCCCCCCCCAAAAATTTTGAGCAGCAGCCGCTACTGAATTAAGAAATATACATATATTTATAGAAAACGTAATAATAACAATAACATAATAATAATACTAATTTTTAATAGTTAATTAAATAGTATTGAATAGTTAATATTAATAGTATTGAAATGTTAATAACAACAAATAATACTATCAAATAAAAAGGATTTAAATAAAATATTAAAAATACATTTATAAGATTATTACAAAATTAATTATAATACAAAATAATAACAAAAATTAGAATTACTAATAGTAAATAGGAAACAATAACAAATCATAATATAATGTATTATTCTCATTGCTGTCTATCTCTCCATCTCCTGGAGTCGGCTTCACGCAGAGCTCTCCATATCATATTATTGATTCTCGGTAATCTCTTCATGTGAACATTCTGTAATTTTTCCTGAAATCAGAAGGAAATTATAATAATCTCTTAATATGTGACTTAGATGAAGACATCTAAATTATTGATACATCGAGCTAAACCTAGTTTTTTTTTATCTTTCTTCAATCAATATCAATCTGGCTTTAACGCGCAGCCTATCACAAGCTGTAATTGAATTGCTGCGAGTTAATCAATGCGCTAAATATTTCACAAGCCGAATCCATTCCTCACATCATATTAATCTCGCCATCTAAGAGACAAGAATGTTTTTTTTTTTTTCTAATTTTATACAAGTATAATATAAATAAATCACACGTTTTTAGGCCCGTTGGAGGGACAAATATGCATTGTAAATAAAATGCAATCATCTGTGTGTGTGCCCGCAATAAACTTCCACTCTGCTGTGAATCTGACATGTTTTAGGCACTGGGGGGGGGGGGGGGGGGGGGTTTGAACAAAAGGCATCCAGGTTTCTAACAATCAGGGCTGGGACAAGGGGTAAGCAGGAGGGACGGCTGCCCTGGGCGCAATGGTTTATGGCAGGTGTGGGGGGGGGGGGGTGCCCTGACCCTAACCCTAAGGGAAGGGGGGGGACAGTTTTGCATCTTTGCTCTGGGCACTGGATGACCTGGTCCTGCCAATGCTTACAATAGCATAAGATGGACAGAGAGGCAGAAGGGCAATATCGCGCTTCCATAGTCCAATTAGCAGGTGACCTAGAAAGTTTTAAAGCAGGACTCCAGGTACAAAAACTTTCACTTAAATATATTGTCTCTCGGGGGATCAGGAAGGAATTTTTTTCCCCAGCTTTAGCAAATTGGAGAATGCTCTGCTGGGGTTTTTTTTGCCTTCCTCTGGATCAACTGTGGGTATAGAATGGGGTATATGGGATTGTATGATATATATATATATATATATATATATATATATATTTTTTATTTTTTTTATTTGTGGTTGAACTGGATGGACTTGTGTCTTTTTTCAACCTGACTAACTATGTAACTATGTAACTATATTCATCAATAGCCACAAAGAATATAAATCCACTTTGTGAGCATCTTATGCCTTTGCAAACCTAGATATTACCTTGTAGACGTAGCAGTGACATCATCACTATGCTGTACATAGCCTGTGCAGAGAGCAGAACTGTGGGAGGGGCCCAGAATGCTCCACCCATTACAGAAAACTACAGAAGGGGTGGAGACCAGACCGGTCACCCTGCAGAAGGAGAGAGAGAGCAGAGCTGTAGGAGGGGCCCAGCAGGATCCACCCACTACAGAAAACTACAGAAGGGGTGGAGACCAGACCGGTCACCCTGCAGAAGGAGAGAGAGAGCAGAGCTGTAGGAGGGGCCTAGCAGGCTACACCCACTGCAGAAAACTACAGAAGGGGTGGAGACCAGACCAGTCACCCTGCACAAGGAGAGAGAGCAGCAGTGAGCGGTCTTTATTACAGGAAATCTCACACTGGATTACTGCACAGATCTGGAAGAAATACACAATGTGCACCAAGATTCAATAAAATACACATCATGAATGGATTTACATCATAGACAACAGTGCTTTTTCCTGGAGTTCAGCTTTAAAATGTTAGATGGTAAATAGTGGTGTTATCCTCTGGTTATTCTGCCTGGTAGGGGTGTCTGGATCACAAGACTGACTGAGCAGAACTACAGATCTTTTGTCAGGTAAAATTTATTCCATTTATATATCTTATTTCTGTACACGGACAGTACTACAAGTCATCATCCCAGCGTCACGGCACTGCCCAGCACTCTGTTCCCGGGTCACAGCACTGCCAAGGACTCTGTTCCTGGGTCACAGCACTGCCCAGGACTCTGTTCCCGGGTCACAGCACTGCCCAGGACTCTGTTCCTGGGTCACAGCACTGCCCCTGACTCTGTTCCCGGGTCACAGCACTGCCCAGGACTCTGTTCCCGGGTCACAGCACTGCCAAGGACTCTGTTCCCGGGTCACAGCACTGCCCAGGACTCTGTTCCCGGGTCACAGCACTGCCCAGGACTCTGTTCCCGGGTCACAGCACTGCCCAGAACTCTGTTCCCGGGTCACAGCACTGCCCAGGACTCTGTTCCTCGGTCACAGCACTGCCCAGGACTCTGTTCCTCGGTCACAGCACTGCCCAGGACTCTGTTCCCCGGTCACAGCACTGCCCAGGACTCTGTTCCTGGGTCACAGCACTGCCCAGGACTGTTTTCCCGGGTCACAGCACTGCCCGGGACTCTGTTCCCCAGTCACAGCACTGCCCGGGACTCTGTTCCCCGGTCACAGCACTGCCCGGGACTCTCTGTTCCCGGGTCACAGCACTGCCCGGGACTCTCTGTTCCCGGGTCACAGCACTGCCCGGGACTCTGTTCCCGGGTCACAGCACTGCCCAGGACTCTGTTCCCCGGTCACAGCACTGCCCAGGACTCTGTTCCTGGGTCACAGCACTGCCCAGGACTGTTTTCCCGGGTCACAGCACTGCCCGGGACTCTCTGTTCCCAGGTCACAGCACTGCCCGGGACTCTGTTCCCCGGTCACAGCACTGCCCGGGACTCTGTTCCCCGGTCACAGCACTGCCCGGAACTCGGTTCCTGGGTCACAGCACTGCCCAGGACTCTGTTCCCGGGTCACAGCACTGCCCAGGACTCTGTTCTCGGGTCACAGCACTGCCCAGGACTCTGTTCTCGGGTCACAGCACTGCCCAGGACTCTGTTCCCCGGTCACAGCACTGCCCAGGACTCTGTTCCCCGGTCACAGCACTGCCCAGGACTCTGTTCCCGGGTCACAGCACTGCCCAGGACTCTGTTCTCGGGTCACAGCACTGCCCAGGACTCTGTTCTCGGGTCACAGCACTGCCCAGGACTCTGTTCTCGGGTCACAGCACTGCCCAGGACTCTCTTACCGGGTCAGAGCACTGCCAGCGCTCTGTTCCACTTCGGAATGAACTGATTCAAAACCATCTTCCCTAAAAAATGAAAAGGGCAGCACAGTGGCTCAGTGGTTAGCCCTTCTGCCTTGGAGCACTGGGTCCTGATCTAAAATTCTGGGTAGGACACTATCTGCATGGAGTTTGCATGCTCCCCCTTCTGCCTGCATGTATTTGCTTAAGGTACTCCGGTTTACAAAGACAAGCTGGTAAGGTTAATTGGCTCTGGTCCAAATTGGCCCTAGTATATGTATGTGAGATAGGTAACTTAGATTGTAAGCTCCTCCATGGTAGGGAGTGAATATAGAGTATGTAAAGCGCTACGTAAAGTGTTGGCGCTGTATAAAAACCTGTAATAAATAAAACTGTAACCTTAAAACCTTTTTGCTTACATTTCTACTGAAACCTGCAGCCTGTTAACTAGCATCTCTGACAACCAGCGGCATCAGCCTGAAAAGAAGGAAATTATAGGCGCCCAGCAGGCCGCCAATGTCCCCCCATGTGAGTTCAAATACAAAATATTCCGGTTTGTGCTGAAATCTGTTTAATGAATGATTCATGTGGATGTTGTTTGCATGTCTTGTCAGGTCAGGCAGAATCTTTTTCATGTTGTTGCCACGGCGCTCGCCTCCCCGCCGCGGAGTGTCAGCGTTGCGAGGTGCTACTGCTGGTGGGAGGCGCCATTCTCCACTTCGATCGCTGCATCCTCTGGCCAGGGCGCCGAGCGAGGTGCTTCAGATGTGTCAGTAATTAACTGGTCCTCGCACAAATCTCACCAGCCCAGCACCACACCGCAGCTGGCTCGTAGAGGAAATTGCAAGTGGATTACGGCGGCCGATCAATAACCCCATCAGCGCGCCGGCCGGGCCGAGGCCCGGAGCATCTTCAGCGCTCTTTTCTATGCGGCCGGACAGTAGAGCAAGAATCAGTAGAGCAAGAATCAGAGTGCGCTCAACCTTTGTGCCAACACTGCTACTGCAAAGCAAAGAACTACATTTGGTTATTTTGTTATCCTTGCTAAAACATAGCACCAATTTGCAAATAAGGACGAGTCAGCAAATTTACCAAACTTGGTTTTGCTGAAAATTAATTGAAATTAAAAAGTAACTCCGCTTTTGTAGAGAAACGAACCTTCCCCTCTGGGTGGTCTGTGTACATTGCAGGGATTTTAACAAACTTTGTTGCAGATTCCTACCTTTTGTTATCCCTTTCATGCCCAATGCCGAGTACACGCGACCGGACTTTGACGGACTAGGTCCGACGGAACGAATCCGTTGGACAATTCGATCGTGTGTGGGCTCCATCGGACCTTTGCTGTCCAAAAATCTGACGGACTTTAGAAATAGAACATGTTTCAAATTTTTCGGCCGGAACTCCGCCGGACCCAGTTCCTATAGAGAAATCTGTTCGTGTGTATGCTAGTCCGACGGACAAAAAACGATGCTAGAGCAGCTATTGGCTACTGGCTATGAACTTCCTTTTCTAGTCCGGTCATACGTCATCACGTTCGAATCCGTCTGACTTTGGTGTGATTGTGTGTGGCCAAGTCCGTTCATTCGGAACGTCCATCGGAACTCCGCCGAAAGTCCGTCGGGAAGACAGTCGGACCTAGTCCGTCGAAAAGTCTGTTCGTGTGTACACGGCATTAGCCTATTTCTGACATTTGTTGCTTACAAGTTAAAATCCATATTTTTTGCTCGAAAATTACTTACAACCCCCAAACATTATATATTATTTTATTTTTTTTAGCAAAGACCCTAGAGAATAAAATGGTGATCATTGTGATATTTTATGTCACACAGTATTTGCAACATTTATTTTTTGGGGGAAAAGACACTTTCATGAATTTAAAAAAAAACGAAACAGTAAAGTTAGCCCAATTTTTTTGGATAATGTGAAATATGATGTTATGCCGAGTAAATAGATACCTAACATGTCATGCTTTGAAATTTCACACACTCGTGGAATGGCGACAAACTACGGTACGTAAAAATCTCCATAGATGCTTTAAAAAAAAATGTATGGTTACCAGGTTAGAGTTACAGAGGAGGTCTTCTACGAGAATTATTGCACCCGCTCTAGCGATCACGGTGATATCTCACATGTGTGGTTTGAACACCGTTTACATATGCTGGCGCGACTTTCGCTTGCGGTTTCTTTGCTGTGCAAGCTCCCAGGGGCGGGGGCGCTTTAAAAAATAAAAAATAAAATTCTTATTCAATTTTTTTTGTTTTTACCTTGTCTATTTAAAAAAAATATATATTCTGATCACTTTTATTGCTGTCACAAGGAATATAAACATCCCTTGTGACAGTAATAGGCAGTGACAGGTACTCTTTATAGAGGGATCGGGGGCATACTTTGCACAAAGTATTCAGATTGCATAAAACAGCAATTCTGAATACTGTCATTTTTTTAAAATCGGTGTCATTGGCAGCCGAATAAACCGGAAGTGACGTTGTGACGTTGCTTCAGTGTTTTTACAAAGGATACTGGAATGAAGGGGTGTCTATAGTATGCCTGTAAAGGGGCGCATGTTTCCCGTGTTTAGTACAGTCTGACAGCAAAATTACCTTTCTAAAGGAAAAAAACGAATTTAAAACTACTCGCGGCTATAAGGACACATATCAGTTCAAAACAGTTCATAACATAAGTTCATTGCTAAAAACGACATGGGGATTTCCTCATAGGGTAACCCCGAACCAAAATTAAAAAAAAAAAAAAGGCGTAGGGGTCCCCCTAAATTCCACATCAGATCCTTCAGTTCTGGTATGAATTTTAAGGGGACCCCCGCACCAAATTTTTTTTAAAAAAATGGCGTGGGGCCCCCCTAAAAATCCATACCAGACCCTTATCCGAGCACGCAACCTGGCAGGCCCCTCCTGAACCGTACCAGGCCACATGCCCTCAACATTGGAAGGGTGCTTTGAGGTAGCCCCTCAAAGCACCTTGTCCCCATGTTGATGGGGAGAAGGGCCTCATCCCCACAACCCTTGCCCGGTGGTTGTGGGGGTCTGCGGGCAGGGGGGCTTATCGGAATCTGGAAGCCCCCTTTAACAAGGGGACCCCCAGATCCCGCCCCCCCCCCCTGTGTGAAATGGTAATGGGGTACAAATGTACCCCTATCATTTCACCAAAAAAGTTAAAAAACACAAGAGGCAGTTTTTTACAAGTCCTTTATTAATTTCTTCTTCTTCCATCTTCTTTCTTCTGGTCTTCCTTTAGTGCTCTACTTGTTCCTCCAACTTCTTCTTCTCCATCTTCTTCTTCATCTTCTTCTTCCTCCGCTCTTCTCGTCCCGCATCTTGCTCCGGGTTCTTCTCCGCTCTGCCCGCACGCAAACTGACCACTTTCCGCCTCTAACTAAAATTTCACTCTTAGGTGGTCTGAGAATCACATTGGCTTCTGCTCTGCCCATTCTTCCTACAGATAGCTCAGTTGATTGAATTTACTCTTTTTCAGCCATTAAACACATAAAAGTAGGCTAAAACAGACCAAGGGAACTTGGAGGTCCTCATGAGATATTGTAAGCCAACCACTTTCTGTCATTAACTGATATTTCACTCTTAGGTGGTCTGAGCACCACATTGGCTCATGCACTGCCCATTCTTCCTCTAGCCAGCTCAGTTGATTATTTGAATAATAAAAAGAATGGACTATGAAAAAAAAAATGGATGCATTGCTAAGTTGTTATTCCTGAACAGTTTCCATTTCATGGATCTTTGGGCGAGCCAGCCAGGGTTTCTCTAGTTCCACACAACATACATTTATTTTATAATGACGTTCTTCCTTGTAGGAGCTCCATGTCTCTCACATGTAGGCTGAAAGCTGCTGGTCGGCAGTACTCCTTCTCAGCCATTAAACATATAAAGGTGGGCTATAACAGACCAGGGGACTATGAGGTCCTCATGAGATTTAATGCAAACCGACCACTTTCCACCTCTAACGAAAATTTCACTCTAAAGCCCCATACACACGGTCGGATTTTCCGATGGATTCTGTCCTATCGGACAATGTTGTCGGAAATTCCGACCGCGTGTAGGCACCATCGGACATTTTCCATCGGATTGTCCAACGGACAAAGTCCTATCTCCTGCTGGATAGATTTTTCGACAACAAAGTCTGATCACACCAAATCCGATCGTGTGTATCGAATTCCGACGGACAAAGTGCTACGCATGCTCAGATCACATTACAAGACCAAAGCTATTGGCTACTAGCCTCTACGTAGTCCCGTCGTAGGCAACAAACGTCACCACCACGTTCAGAATGATCGGATTTTCCGACAACAAAGTCCGACCGTGTGTATGCAAAACCAACATCGGACAAAGTACGACGGACATGATCCGACGGACCTGGTCCTCGGATAATCCGCGCGTGTGTATGGGGCTTTAGGTGCCCATTCTTCCTTCAGATAGCTCAGTTGATTGAATAAAAAAAAAATGGATGCATTCCTAAACTGTTGTTCCTGCACAGTTTCCCTTTCATGAATGTCATGGCAAGTCAGCCAGGGTTTCTCTTGTTCTACACAACACAGATTAGCGTTATATTATTCCCTAGGGTCTCTGCTAAAAAAGGTTATGAGTAATTTTCTAACAAAAAATACTGATTTAAACTTTAAAGGCTTTAAATTATAGTTGGCAATTATGTGAATCCATGGTCCTGGACTTTCTGTTGTAAGGTGACAATGCTCTGTCTCTGTCTTCCAACTGTTCTCCTGTGTTGTCATTGGTCTTCTGAAAGACTACAGGCGGCAGTTTCGGCACACATTATTCTGCTGTTGCATACCTCCCAACCTTTTGAGATGGGAATGAGGGACTGCAGGGTCCTGGGATTAGTAACACTTTGAAGTGGTTGTAAACATTTGTTTTTTTTTAAATAACAAACATGTTATACTTACCTGCTCTGTGCAATTGTTTTGCACAGAGCAGCCCCCATCCTATTTTTTTGGGGGTCCCCTGCCGGCACTACAAGCGCTTTCCATGGGGGCACCCGTGCCAGCGTGCTCCCTAGTCCTGCTGCTGCGCCCATTGACACAGAAAATGGGACTTGGCCTCGTCCCCCCTCCTGTGTCACAGCTTTTGATTCACAGCAGCGGGAGCCAATGGCTCCTGCTGCTATCAATCTGTCCAATGAGGAGAGAGACAGCAGCTAGAGCCTCTGGACTCGTGCACATCGCTGGATCGAAAACGGGCTCAGGTAAGAAAAAGGGGGGCTCTGGGGGGAGCTGCAGCACATAAAGGTTTTTCACCTTAATGCATAGAATGCATTAAGGTTAAAAACCTTAAGGCTTTACAACCACTTTAAGGAACGTCACACAGAAATGAGGGAAATCGGGACTCCTGAGCCACTGCCCTCCAATGAGGGGGAATTTGCAGCTGAAACAATATACTGTAAATTTTGTACCGTTCGGTCTTTTCCTTTCTTCTCTTTGCACAGTCCAGGTTGATCATTTGCATGTGGAAATATTTATTTTCTCCCGATGAACAGAAAGTCAAGAAGGAAAAAAAAAAATCAATCTTGCGGGAGCGGCAGACTCGATGTTTTATTACCTTTAAAAATGTCAAATTGTCTCGCAGAGCGAATTGAAATAAAAATGAAAATGTAAATCGGGTGTTTTTCTTCCTCTTTAGAATGAAGAATTCCAGATAAGTGTTTTCTGCGCAGATAATGCGGCGCATTTATATCAGACATCGGCGAAAGTGCTCCCATTTAACCCTTCCCCGGCCGAGCTGCAATAATGTAATAGCTACATTATGTGTAATGGTTTTTTTCTATCAACTGAACATGATTGGTAGCAGTCTCCACTGGGTAGAACTACTATTTAGTTGTTTTAACCCTTCCTGTTTTGGGCTGTATTGGGTTGTGCTGGGCTGTATTGGGCTGAGTTGAGCAGCATTAGACTGTGTTGGGTTGTGCTGGGCTGTATTGGGCTGAGTTGTGCAGCATTAGAGTGTGTTGTGTGGCATTGGGCTGTGCTGGGCTGTTTTGGGCTGTGTTGAGTGGCATTGGTCTGTGTTGGGTTGTGCTGGGCTGTATTGGGCTGAGTTGAGCAGCATTAGACTGTGTTGGGTTGTGCTGGGCTGTATTGGGCTGAGTTGAGCAGCATTAGAGTATGTTGTCAGGCATTGGGCTGTTCTGGGCTGTATTGGGCTGTGTTGAGTGGCATTGGGCTGTGTTGAGTGGCATTGAGCTGTGCTGGACTGTATTGAGCAGCATTGGACTGTGTTGGGGTGAATTGAACTGTGCTGGCCTGCTCTGGGCTATTTCGAGCTATATTGAGCTGTACTGGGCTGCATTGGGTTGTGTTGGTTTGCGTGGGACTGTGTTGAGCTGCATTTGGCTGTGTTGGTCTGCACTGGGCTGTGTTGAGCTTTTCTGGGCTATATTGGGCAGTGTTGACTTGTGGTGTGCCGCATTGGGCTGTGCTTGGCTGTGTTGGGGTGCATTGGGTTGTGTTGAGCTGCATTGGGCTGTGTTGAGCTACACTTGGCTGTGTTGGGACGCATAGGCTGTGTTGTGCTTTTCTGAGCTGCATTGGAATGTGTTGCATTGGGGTGTGTTGAACTGTATGGGGTTGTGTTGGGCTGTATTGGACTCAATTGCGTTGTTTATGGCTGTGTTGGTTTGTAACGGGCTGTGTTGATCTGCATTAGGGCGTGTTGGGTTGTGTTAGATTGCACTGGGTTGCATTGGGTTATGTAGGGCTGTGTTGATCTGCATTAGGGTGTGTTGGGCTTTGTAGGGCTGTGTTGGGTTGTGCTTGGTTGCATTGGGCTGCATTAGGCTGTGCTGAGTTGTGTAGGGCTGTGTTGAGTAAGGTTGTGTTAGGCAGTGTTGCTCAATGCAACAACAAATTCAAATACATTGATTTAAATGAGCCCAGTTCACACCACTGTGCTGCTTTGATATGTGCTGGGTGAATATAGGGCATGTTGCATTTAAATATAGTAATTAGTAATTTGGCTCCTGCTGTGAAGAAAAAGAGAAAATGTACAGCAACACTAAAAAAAAAAAAAAAAAAAAAAAAAAAAAAATCGCACACAACACAAGTAGTGATGCAAAGCCGATCAGTAATATCTCATACATTCTTTTTAACGTGGTAACGTCATTCCAACAGATATTTTCCATCCTTTATAATCTGCAGCTTCCATTACAATAATCCCTGGTGATCCTGGCAGGACGCATTGTTCAGAGAGACATGGAGGTCCAGCAATGTCGGCAGAGTTCAGTATGAACCCCATTATCTCCACATGTCTGTTTCATCTGTATGATTGAATAATGCATAGCAGCTCTGACCCCATCAAATTTCAGGTCCTAGGAGAGCTTAGGCAGTTATTTTAGGCAGTTACTGGCTCAGAAAATGGGAGTTTTATTCTTCGGGGTGAACCAGGGTTGGGGGGACAGTGATAGGGGAAGGACAAACTTCACAGAGAAGGCACTACATTAAAAAAAACATAACAATCTAGTTGGAATTCACTTCACATATAGATGTGCCTATATCCCCCCCTATAGTCACATGACCTTCACCATTGTTGCATCCTATCAGGCTAGTAATCTAGATGGTGATCACTGTAAGGTCAAAACTTCAGATTCATTGTGAATCTCTCAATGACACCAATCCCGGGGGATCGAGTCTCGGAGATTCCATTAACGTCGCTCTGGTCTCAGGGGAGGGTCAGACAGAGCGTGCGATAATCCTCATCTAACTTGCCGCCATGAAACACGAGAGTTGTCTTCTACATCACCTTGGATGGAAGAAGCTTTCCCCGCCACATCTTTGTCACCATCTCTGCCTCTACTGGATTACCCAACCTGGATGAGACATGGTCCTCTTGGACGCCATGTTTACTAATTAAATCTGACCTCAGTCTTGCACAGTTGTACCGGCTCCTCTGCTGTACTGAAATGGCTTCCTCTGATTTCACTGCACACTGTGAGCTTCTCAAATTGTGCATTTGAAGCTGCAGCAAGTCAGATAGACCCCGCTGTCATGGTTCTGCAGTAATCTTCCTCTGTTTGCGTGTTGTGTTCAGACTAAGAGGCCAGCCACTTCCACCTGGTGGTTTTTATAACCTGTCCTCTAAGCATGGCTCCACCCCAGGCCCTATCAGGGAACCCTATATTAACCTGTGCACTGCAAGCCAGTGGTGCTCATCAACCATTGTGGTTTTGGCTTCCTGTGTGCTCTATGTTGGGCTCTGTTGCCGACCTTGGCGTGTTCGCAACGATTCCTGTCTGCTTGTGACCTTGACCTTTTGGCATGTCCCCGACCATCCCTGTCTGCCTGTGACCCTGAACCTTTGGCGTGTACCTTGCTGTCCTTGCCTGCTTGTGGCCCTGACCTTGGCTTATCCCTCACTATCCCTCTCCTCCTGTTGCCTACTGTGGGACCCTGGGGGTCGCGACCTGGAGCCAGTTGCAGCCCAGTCCATCCTCACCACTAGAGGCTCTGGTGAACACCAGCTGGCTCTTAGACTCCGCGCCGCAGGGAATCTTACGCTCTAACCCCGGTGGGATCCGTCTTGGTGTCCGGTGGTCCTGTCTTCCGTATCACCTTGACTCCTGTCCGCTGCAGTCAGCCATAGGGTCCACTACCTTGCAGTGCACTCCTGATCCCTATGGTGTGCATCTGTCACCTAGCCTCAGGGTGACACCGGCCTCATTTCCTGACCTGCCCCTTTCATTCTTTGTATTTCAGTTCTTTCAGTCATGGAGGCTCAACATCACATGTAGGCATTACCTAGTCTGCAGCCTTCTTAGGAACTCCCACTCCTCCAGACTGACATCCACACATCCAGCCAGAACACTTTAGCGGCGCACAGCAAAAAAATATTTTTTTTTAGCATGCTCTATAGGATTCTAAAAGACCTGGGACACCTTTGGCCGCTCCAAAGAGAATAGTAATGTGGGGTGCATAGTGCCCCCTCACCCTCCTATCAGGCCCTGTTCTGAGCTACATTCCCGCCTGAATATTGTCTCCGGGTTTTAGATGGATTGAAACCCGGACACATGATTCAAAACCCGAACTCTCTGAGTGAATCCCGGACAGGTGGTAACCCTATTCCACTAGTGCCACAGGTGTGCGCACAGGGTGAGCCGGTGCAGATGCCCCCTGCTGACCCCCCCCCCACTCCTGTTTCATGATGAGAACCGGGAAAGGGGTCGGTTAATATGTAATTTACCAGCCCCCGTTTCTACCTAATGAACACAGTGAGTGATCGGTACTGAGCACTTACTGTGTTCATTCATAACGAAAGCATAATTACTGGGCTTCAGTTTGCGAATGAACAGGAAGCTGCTCAGCACAGAGCACTTCCCGTTCACTGCCCCATACAGCTGAGGCTGCAGAGAAAGGGACTGGGGAATCTCTGTCCTCAGTCGATCTTTCTCTTTCTCAAAATTGAGATGTCAGGGGATATTTCACCAAAAAAAATTTAAAATAATAAAAAAGTAAAATAATAAAAATAAAAAAACTACTGACACCATCCTCTGCCCTGCTGACACCGTACATGTTTTAATACAGTTTAAAATATCTGTTTACGTTAATAGTGTGTGTGTGTATATATATATATATATATGTATATATATATATATACATACACACACACACACGCTTCAGGGTGCACACCCAAATGCAACAGGCTGCGCACACCTTTGCCTAGCACCCAGGGCAAGGATGTGGAACTGCACCCCCTCCTCTACTGTTAATGTGTGCTGTAGAATGTGTTTACTGCCCTGTATCCATTTCTCTGCCCCCTTCAGCACTGTTTGCCTGCATTGCATAGAAAAGCACACAGACCCGGTGACATACCTCCTGACCTCCCCGGATTCCGTGGGACCGTCCTGCGATTTGAAGTAAGTACCGGGGGCCCGCGGATCTGGACTTCACTCAGTAGTGGTATCCTCAATGGGTGCAATATGTGCTCTCACACACAGCACAATTGAGTATTCGTGGTAGAAGATCTGGCTGGCAATCTCTGCCTCCCCCTCCTCCTCAATGAAGTCACCGGTTGTTAGGACTGCCGGCGTCCTAGCAACCGATGACATCATTTGCAGGCCACCTCTCAGCTCCGCCCCCGTCTTCGGCTCCTGATTCCGCCTCTCAGCTGCCCCTCTCCGTCTCTCAGTGTCCCCGATGCCGGCACTCAGCGGGCCCAATCCTGCCTGCCAGCGGCCCAATGCCGGCTCTCAACAGCCCTGATCCCACCTCTCAGGATCCCGTTTGTGGAAGGTAAGAGGAACTCCTGGTCACACAGAAGCACTCCACCTGCTTCTGTGTGTTTGCGCCAGGCACCCAAGGGGGAAACATGGCCCACATTTGCTGGTGGGTGCCCTGGGTCTTCTTTCCCCACCTGTCAGGACTGTAGCATCGAGTGAAGTGCTGTGAAACTCTCCGCTCCATGCTACAGTCCTAACACTCTGAGCTGTCAGCGGCACTGTGCTTAAAAAGAAGCACCTACCTTTCATTCTGCATTTGAGAGAGAGCTGGGGGGGGGGCACTAGAAAGAGAGGAGGGGAGGATGGGTGAGAGAGCTGGGGAGGGGCATTAGTAAGTCCGTCTCTGTCCGCCAGCTCAGCGGGAGATCTCTCCGTTGATCTCCGCTGAGCTGGCGGATGACAAGTCCCTCTCTGCTCACTGGGCGGGGAGGGGCTTGTCGAGCGCCACTGGTTTCTATGGAGAGATCGGATGAAAACAGACATGTCCGTTTTCATCAGATCTCACCCGATCCGCCAGCGACGGATCCGAACTTAGGGCCATCCGTTTTGGCAAAATCGGACCTGGTCGGATCTCAGCGGACATGTCACTGCTGACATCCGTCGCTCCATAGACCAGCATGGTTCAGGTCCGTCTGTCAGTTTTCACAGGTGGACCTGAACGGTCTGACAGTGTGAAAGGGGCCTTAGAGAGGAGGAGGGCATTGGTGAGAGAGCTGGGGAGGCATTATTTAGAGAGGAGGGGTAGCATTGCTCAGACTGCTGGAGGGGGGCAATAGTAAGAGAGGAGGAGGGCATTGGTGAGAGAGCTGGGGGGCATTAGTAAGAGAGGAGGAGGGCATTGGTGAGAGAGCTGGGGGGCATTAGTAAGAGAGGAGGGGGGGCATTGGTGAGAGAGCTGGGGGGCATTAGTAAGAGAGGAGGGGGGCATTGGTGAGAGAGCTGGGGGGGCACTAGTAAGAGAGGAAAGGAGGATTGGTGAGAGAGCTGGGGAGCATTATTAAGAGAGGAGGGGGAGCATTGCTCAGACTGCTGGGGGGGGCATTAGTAAGAGATGAAGGGGCATTGGTGAGAGAGCTGGGGGGGCATTATTTTTTAAAAGAGGAGGGGGAACATTGGTGAGAGAGCTGGGGGGACACTAGTAAGAGAGGAAAGGAGGATTGGTGAGAGAGCTGGGGGAGCATTATTAAAAGAGGAGGGGGAGCATTGCTCAGACTGCTGGGGGGGGGGGGGCATTAGTAAGAGATGAGGGGAGGCCTTGGTGAGAGAGCTGGGGTGGCATTATTATTTAAAAGAGGAGGGGGAGCATTGCTCAGACTGCGGGGGGGGTCATTAGTAAAAGAGGAGGGGGAGCATTGGTGAGAGAGCTGGGAGGGCATTGCTCAGAGAGCTGAGAGAGGAGGGGGAGCATTGCTCAGACTGTGGGGGGGGGGGGGTCATTAGTAAAAGAGGGGGAGCATTGGTGAGGGAGCTGGGGGGGCACTAGTAAGAGAGGAAAGGAGGATTGGTGAGAGCTGGGGAGCATTATTAAAAGAGGAGGGGGAGCATTGCTCAGACTGCTGGGGGGGCATTAGTAAAAGAGGAGGGGGAGCATTGGTGAGAGAGCTGGAAGGGCATTGCTCAGAGAGCTGGGGGGGCATTGCTGAGAATTCTAGGTTGGGGGCATTGGTGAGCGAGCTGGGGGACATTTGTGAGAGATGAACTGGGATTTTTTTAACTACACCCCTTAAGCCCCTCCCACCATTAAGACTTTGGCCACACCCACATTTTGTGTTCATGCGTGCCGCAGTTCACTTACTCCCTCAATTGTCCCTCATTCTGAATTTCAAAAGTTGGGAGGTATGCCAGTGATAATATCTTAAATGAGGTATGTAATGAAAACAGAAAGGCTTTACTTACTACTAATTGTGTGTAGATGAGAGGGGAAAGGAGAACCAGGGAAGTCAAAATATATGCAGATTAAGCTTCAGCTTTTAAACTACTTTATGGCCCTTAACTATACCTGAGAAGACACTTTTCTCTTTGTTGAGTCCAATGTCTGCAAAGTAATTATAAAGCTGTAATTAGGGAAACAGATATGCGGCGTGCGACTCCCTGACCTCGGCGGTTTGTGTCTGCCGGCGCGGGAACACAATTTATTTTTCACACCTTATAAACAAGACGAAAAGTGGAATTTTCTGAGTGCGCCAATTAGGCTTTTCTGTTAAAGAAGGACGTCCCCACAATCGTCTTCCTTTATATTTATCGGTTCGGGTGACAAGAACAGAGAAAACAAATACAAGCATGTTTATTATAGAGGATCTCTGGGAAACTATGAGAGTTCTCGGGAATATATTCCTGACATGTCACACTATACAGCAACAGGATCATTTTTCAGAAGAGCTCCCCCCTTTTATCATTCCCATCCGGGCCGATTCTGGCATTTCTCTCCTACATGTACAAAATCATAATTTTTTATTTTTTTTTGCAAAAAAAAATTACTCAGAACCCCAAATCCTTTTATCAATTTTTTTTCTTTAGCAGAGACCCTTGAGAACAAAATGGTGGTCGTTGAAATTTTTGTATTTCACACAGTATTTGCGCAGCAATTTTTCAAACATAATTTTTTGGGGAAAAAATGCACTTTATGAATCTTATTGCAAAAAACCGAAATATGTAACCTACTTTTTTGGTAAAATATCAAAAATGATGTTACGCCGATCTCAGTTGTAGCAAAGCTGTGGGAGGGGGCCGGCTTCAAGGGTGCTAGTCTGGGATTTCGGTCTGAAGAGCTTAAAGTGGAGTTCCACCCACTTTTACAACTCTTCAGCATCCCTCACTAAACTATGCACTGTAAACAAATTGGATATTTTTTTTATTTTATTTTCAGCACAGACTGTATATCTGCTGTATTCATTTTTCACTTCCTCCTCCCTTGCCGCGGCCCATCGCATCATTTCCTGTTTACAATGCCTCCTGGGAAGGGGCAGCAACTTCCTCTCAAACTGCCGTTGCTATGGAAACCTGACCTGAAACCTATTACACTGCTTATGCTGCACCGAGCATGTACGAGATCTGCAAGGATGAGATCCAGGAAGAAATACAGTCTGGTTTCAGATGCCCACACTTAAGATGGCCACGGCCTGCTGCAAGTTTATAAAATAACAAACTACTGCTAAAAACTAACAAAACAGACCTTAGTTTACAGACTAACTTTACTAGAATACATTAAGCTTGTGTATTATAGGGGTATTTTTATTTAAAAAGTATAATTTTGGCCGAAACACCGCTTTAAGAAGAGTGCCCAGTGGAAGGAGGAGGAGGGTGCCCAGCTGTCCTGTGGCATTGTGAGCTTAGTTTCTCCCTCAATGAAGAGTGCCCGGTGTAAATAGGATGGTGGCAACCAATAATCCTGTGGCATTGTGAATCCTGACACACTAGACTCTTTATTGAGTCAGAGAAGGAGAGAAACTGCCGTGTGCCTGGGCGTCTCTGCACTAAGATTGGGGAAAGAACCAGCTGAGGCTCCCATGGTGGGGGGGGGGGGCGGGTGCTACATTTCTTTTGGACAAACTTGTTCAATCTGTTTCCCTAATTACAGCTTTATAATTACTTTGCAGACATTGGACTCAGCAAAGAGAAAAGTGTCTTCTCAGGTATAGTTAAGGGCCATAAAGTAGTTCTTGTCACCTGAACCGATAAATAACTGAAATGCGCATTTCAGCAAATTGCCCTTAGGGGCAGAGGCCCCCTCCGGCTAGGGACTCCTCCTGCAGGAATTGACCCAGGACAAAAACGAAACCCCTGCTCCAGGCATCAAGCTATGCATTAGACATGTGCACAACAAAAAAAATCGTTTATTTTCGTTTTTTTCGTTTCCGAAAAAAATTCGTTTTTTTTCGTTTCGTTTTTTTCGTTTCCGTTGATTCGTAACGATTCGTACATTCGTAAGTCGTCGGTGTTCGGATTCGTAATGATTCGTACATTCGTAAGTCGTCGGTGTTCGTATTCGTAACGATTCGTACATTCGTAAGAGTTATTTTTTCGTTGATTCGTTTTTTCGTTAGTTTAATTTTCAGACGCATTGTATTTATTCGTACATTCGTAACATTCGTAGATTCGTAATCGGAGCATAATTCATAATTTTATGTAATGTGTATGCTATTATTACATTTTAAAAATTTATGAATCGAAAAAAAAAAAAGTTACGAATCGAAAAAAAAAGTTACGAATCGAAAAAAAAAAAAAATTACGAATCGAAAAAAAAAAAAAAAAAAGTTACGAATCGAAAAAAAAAAAGTTACGAATCGAAAAAAAAGTTACGAATGTACGAATTTTTTTGTTCAATAGAGATACGGAAATTACAAATCGAAAAAAAAAAAAAAGTTACGAATCGAAAAAAAAAAAGTTACGAATCGAAAAAAAAAAAGTTACGAATCGGAAAAAAAAAAGTTACGAATCGAAAAAAAAAGTTACGAATGTTCAAATTTTTTTGTTCAATAGAGATACGGAAATTACAAATCGAAAAAAAAAATAAAAAAAATAAGTTACGAATGGAAAAAAAAAGTTACGAATCGAAAAAAAAAAGTTATGAATGTACGAATTTTTTTGTTCAATCCATTCGAAGCACGTTTAGCAGCACCATTGTAAGGGACATGGAAAATTACCAATTCAACAAAAAAAAAAAGTTACGAATGTACGAATTTTTTCGTTCGTTTTCGTTTTTCGGATTTTCTTCATTAGTACATTCGTTGTTTCTAATTCGTTTTTTTTCAGATTTTCGTTGTTTTTCGGATTCGTTTGATTTGAATGATTCGTTAATCGGATTCGTACGATTCAAACGATTCGTTACGATTCGTTATTCGGATTCGTACGATTCGAACGATTCGTTCATTCGTACGAAAACGAACGAAAATAACGAAAAAATACGAAAAGCGAAAAAAACGAAACAAATTGCACATGTCTACTATGCATGGGCTCTCCAGCCACCTACTGGACACACTTCCCCAGGGATTGGCTGGGTCCTCAGATATATTCAGACTGCCCTCCTGCCTTTCCTCCCTCTGTGATTCTAGAAAAAATCGCTTTTTTTCGTTTCGTTTTTTTCGTTTCCGTTGATTCGTAACGATTCGTACATTCGTGAGTCGTCCGTGTTCGGATTCGTAATGATTTGT
The DNA here is from genome assembly GCA_028564925.1 of Lithobates sylvaticus. Classification (NCBI taxonomy): domain Eukaryota; kingdom Metazoa; phylum Chordata; class Amphibia; order Anura; family Ranidae; genus Lithobates; species Lithobates sylvaticus. The sequence continues at coordinate 68,626,022 of CM053038.1, forward strand.
ACATTCGTAAGTCGTCGGTGTTCGTATTCGTAACGATTCGTACATTCGTAAGAGTTAGTTTTTCGTTGATTCGTTTTTTCGTTAGTTTAATTTTCAGACGCATTTGTATTTATTCGTACATTCGTAACATTCGTAGATTCGTAATCGGAGCATAATTCATAATTTTATGTAATGTGTATGCTATTATTACATTTTAAAAATTTACGAATCTAAAAAAAAAGTTACGAATCTAAAAAAAAAAAAAGTTACGAATCAAAAAAAAAAAAAAAGTTACGAATCGAAAAAAAAAAAGTTACGAATCGAAAAAAAAAAAGTTACGAATGTACGAATTTTTTTGTTCAATAGAGATACGGAAATTACAAATCGAAAAAAAAAAAAAAGTTACGAATCGAAAAAAAAAAAAAAGTTACGAATCAAAAAAAAAAAGTTACGAATCGGAAAAAAAAAAAGTTACGAATCGAAAAAAAAGTTACGAATGTTCAAATTTTTTTTGTTCAATAGAGATACGGAAATTACAAATCGAAAAAAAAATAAAAAAAATAAGTTACGAATGGAAAAAAAAAGTTACGAATCGAAAAAAAAAGTTATGAATGTACGAATTTTTTTGTTCAATCCATTCGAAGCACGTTTAGCAGCACCATTGTAAGGGACATGGAAAATTACCAATTCAACAAAAAAAAAAAGTTACGAATGTACGAATTTTTTCGTTCGTTTTCGTTTTTCGGATTTTCTTCATTAGTACATTCGTTGTTTCTAATTCGTTTTTTTCAGATTTTCGTTGTTTTTCGGATTCGTTTGATTTGAATGATTCGTTAATCGGATTCGTACGATTCAAACGATTCGTTACGATTCGTTATTCGGATTCGTACGATTCGAACGATTCGTTACGATTCGTTATTCGGATTCGTACGATTCGAACGATTTGTTCATTCGTACGAAAACGAACGAACGAACGAAAATAACGAAAAAATACGAAAAGCGAAAAAAACGAAACAAATTGCACATGTCTACTATGCATGGGCTCTCCAGCCACCTACTGGACACACTTCCCCAGGGATTGGCTGGGTCCTCAGATATATTCAGACTGCCCTCCTGCCTTTCCTCCCTCTGTGATTCTAGAACTCGCTGGAATGCAGGGGGAAATAATCAGACCAGCAGCCTGTGACACACTGAGCAGGCTAACGTAACTACTGGCTACAGACGAGCAAAACTAAATTTACCCCGCATCTTATACTCTAACTAGGAGGGTGCTACAGAAAAAGAAAATAAAAGTTGTTCCTTAACCATTTGCCAACTGGCTCACGCCGATATATGTCAGCGGGTGCACAAAATCACATACCCGTACGTGGCTGCCTCATCGGCGGCTAGCGGGCACGTGCACATACTTGATGTCCGCTATAACTAAAAGTTTTTATATTTTTTCCAAAATTTCGGTCTTTTTTCATTTATTTCGCGAAAAATGAAAAACCCAATGATGATAAAATACCACCAAAATTTAACTCTATTTGTGTGAAAAAAAAAAACATCAAAAATATTGTTTGGGTACAGTGTTGCATGACTGCGTTATTGTCATTCAAAGTGCAACAGCGCTGAAAGCTGAAAATTTGCCTGGGCAGGAAGGGGGTAAAAGTGTCCGGTAGGCAAGTGGTTAAAGCATTAAAAAAACCTCAACAAGATTTTTAGTTTTTGGATTTCCGCCTACTCAATAGGGAGAGAAGAATGGATGAGGATGACAAAGGAGCGATATAAATTCCTATCCTGAGAGCTCCCCTTTAAGACAAGGCCGCCATCCACCTCCACCAATCAGCATCGTCTTTCATCGTCCTCCAACTGGCAGCCCTCGGCAGTTGATAGCGAGGGGCTGATGAGGAGTCGGAGGACTGCGTGATGATCGCATTGGAGTATTTTCCTTCTATTGTGTGAAAAACGCCCTAAAAGTTTATGATGAACGAGGTGGGAGCCCTGCGGGAAGGTTGGATTAATTACACTTATAAGAGAGGAATATTCCCCAGCCAGCTCCGCTCTTAAACGATTCTCATTTATTTCTTGCTGGGCCGATGGGGAGAGGTAAGTGAGGTGCGGATAATCCTGATTAAAGGACGTCGGTGGGAAGCCCGCTAACATGTAAGAGGAACTCCGGGGAAAATAATTAAAACACTATTTCCATACAGGTACAGACAATGGTGTCCGTTTAATAAACTGTGATAAGCCGAGATCATGATGATCTCAGCTTATCTCAGAGCATTGCCGGTTTAATATACTGAGATGAGTACTGGAGAACTTATTCTTCTCTTCTCATCTCAGTACACAAAACGGCTGCATTCACTGCAATAGAAACGGCCTGTTTAATAAACAGTGATACCACTTTATCACTGAGCTTAGCTTCTTCCTTCGTCCATCTGCCTGCATGGTCAAAAGTGAAAGTAAAAACTTTCTCTACAGCAGTGGAAAATACAACAGCATGTTAAAATTTCATTAACTATACAACTACACACACATTATATATATATATATATATATATATATATATATATATATATATATATATATATATATATATATATATATATATATATGTGTATATATGTATGTGTATATCTGTGTGTGTGTGTATATATATATATATATATTAGGGTTGAGCGAACCCGAACTGTAAAGTACCGGACTTTTGGGTGTCCGGGACCCTGACCCGAACCCGAACTATTGGCTGTAAGTTCGGGTCCGGTGTTCGGCGATGTATTGGCGCCTTTTTAACAGCTGCGGGGCAGCCAATCGACGCTAGTTTCACTAGTGTGCCCTTAGAAGCCATCACAGCCATGCCTACTAATGGCATGGCTGTGATTGGGCAGTGCAGCATGTGACCCAGCTTCTATATATAGTCCAGACACACAGCTAAGAGAGAGGATTTTAGGAGTTAGTGTGATAAAGTCAGTCAGTCAGTCAGTCCACATTCCTTTAATTTTCTTCAAATTAGTTAGATCAGTGAGCGATCTAGATAGCTAGAGTAGAGTAGGGAGTTTATTTATTAAGAAGCAAAAGAAAGAGGCAGAGAGAATTATTGAAGAGATTCCTAAATCAATTGTACCCTGGCTGGGGTGCAGTGCACAGTCTTTTAACAGTGCCATGAGGCCAGTGCCAGACAAAATATAAAAGTTTTACCTGCAAGCTCAGTGCACCATTAGGACCAACACTGCATATAGTAAGAGATACACCATAGTCTGTGTGTATTCTGCTATTGGAAAAACATTGCAAAAAAATTTAATTTTGCTGTGTTTTTTTTTCCCCCCAATAGCATTTTCTGCGTGTTCATACATACACGCTTTAGATACTATCCGTGTATTCTGATATTGGAAAAACATTGCAAAAAAAAATAATTTTGCTATGTTTTTTTTCCCAATAGCATTTTCTGCATGTTCATACATACACGCTGTAGACACTATCCGTGTATTCTGATATTGGAAAAACATTGCAAAAAATTTTAATTTTGCTGTGTTTTTTTTTCCCAATAGCATTTTCTGCGTGTTCATACATACACGCTGTAGACACTATCCGTGTATTCTGATATTGGAAAAACATTGCAAAAAAATTTAATTTTGCTGTGTTTTTTTTCCCCCAATAGCATCTTCTGCGTTTTCATACACGCTTTAGATACTGTCCGTGTATTCTGATATTGGAAAAACATTGCAAAAAAAATTAAATTTTGCTGTTTTTTTTTTTCCCAATAGCATTTTCTGCGTGTTCATACATACACGCTGTAGACACTGTCCGTTTATTCTGATATTGGAAAAACATTGAAAAAAAATTTAGTTTTGCTGTGTTTTTTTTTTTTCCCAATAGCATTTTCTGCGTTTTCATAACGCTGTAGACACTATCCGTGTATTCTGATATTGGAAAAACATTGCAAAAAATTTAATTTTGCTGTGTTTTTTTTTCCCAATAGCATTTTCTGCGCATTCATACATACACGCTGTAGACACTATCCGTGTATTCTGATATTGGAAAAACATTGAAAAAAAATTAAATTTTGCAGTGTTTTTCTTTCCCCCAATAGCATTTTCTGAGTTTTCATACACACTTTAGATACTGTCCGTGTATTCTGATATTGGAAAAACATTGCAAAAATTTAATTTTGCTGTGTTTTTTTTTTCCCAATAGCATTTTCTGCGCATTCATACATACACGCTGTAGACACTATTCGTGTATTCTGATATTGGAAAAACATTGCAAAAAAATTTAATTTTGCAGTGTTTTTTTTTTCCCCAAATAGCATTTTCTGCGTTTTCATACACGCTTTAGATACTGTCCGTATATATTCTGATATTGGAAAAACATTGCAAAAAAATGTAATTTTGCTGTGTTTTTTTTCCCAATAGCATTTTCTGCGTGTTCATACATACACGCTGTAGACACTATCCGTGTATTCTGATATTGGAAAAACATTGCAAAAAAATTTAATTTTGCAGTGTTTTTTTTTTTGCCCAATAGCATTTTCTGCGTTTTCATAAACGCTTTAGACACTATCCGTGTATTCTGATATTGGAAAAACATTGCAAAAAATTTTAAGTTTGCTGTGTTTTTTTTCCCCCAATAGCATTTTCTGCGTTTTCATACACGCTTTAGATACTGTCCGTGTATTCTGATATTGGAAAAACATTGCAAAAAAATTTAATTTTGCTGTGTTTTTTGTCCCCCAATAGCATTTTCTGCATTTTCATACACGCTTTAGATACTGTCCGTGTATTCTGATATTGGAAAAACATTGCAAAAAAAATTTTTATTTTGCTGTGTTTTTTTTTCCCAAAAGCATTTTCTGCGTGTTCATACATACACGCTGTAGACACTATCCGTGTATTCTGATATTGGAAAAACATTGCAAAAAAAATTTAATTTTGCAGTGTTTTTTTTTTCCCCAATAGCATTTTCTGCGTGTTCATACATACACGCTTTAGACACTATCCGTGTATTCTGATATTGGAAAAACATTGCAAAAAAATTTAATTTTGCAGTGTTTTTTTTTTCCCAATAGCATTTTCTGCGTGTTCATACACGCTTTAGACACTATCCGTGTATTCTGATATTGGAAAAACATTGCAAAAAAATGTAATTTTGCTGTGTTTTTTTTTCCCCAATAGCATTTTCTGCGTGTTCATACATGCTTTAGACACTATCCGTGTATTCTGATAATGGAAAAACATTGCAAAAAAATTAAATTTTGCTGTGTTTTTTTTCCCCCAATAGCATTTTCTGCGTTTTCATACACGCTTTAGATACTGTCCGTGTATTCTGATATTGGAAAAACATTGCAAAAAAAATTAATTTTGCTGTGTTTTTTTTTCCCAATAGCATTTTCTGCGTGTTCATACATACACGCTGTAGACACTATCCGTGTATTCTGATAATGGAAAAACATTGCAAAAAAAATTAAATTTTGCAGTGTTTTTTTTCCCCCCAATAGCATTTTCTGCGTTTTCATACACGCTTTAGATACTGTCCGTGTATTCTGATATTGGAAAAACATTGCAAAAAAAATTTAATTTTGCTGTGTTTATTTTCCCCCAATAGCATTTTCTGCGTGTTCATACATACACGCTTTAGACACTATCCGTGTATTCTGATATTGGAAAAACATTGCAAAAAAATTAAATTTTGCATGTTTTTTTTTTTTCCCCAATAGCATTTTCTGCGTGTTCATACATACACGCTTTAGACACTATCCGTGTATTCTGATATTGGAAAAACATTGCAAAAAAATTTAATTTTTGCAGTGTTTTTTTTTTCCCCAATAGCATTTTCTGCGTTTTCATACACATACGCTTTAGATACTGTCCGTGTATTCTGATATTGGAAAAACATTGCTAAAAAAAATTTAATTTTGCAGTGATTTTTTTTTTTTCCCCAATAGCATTTTCTGCGTTTTCATACACGCTTTAGATACTGTCCGTATATTCTGATATTGGAAAAACATTGCAAAAATTTTTTCATTTTTGCTGTGTTTTACCGTCCAACTTTTTTTTCCCAATAGCATTTTCTGCGTGTTCTGCGTGTTCATTCACATACACGCTTTAGACACTATCCGTGTATTCTGATATTGGAAAAACATTGGGAAAAACAAAAAAAATTACATTTTTTTGCAGTGTTTTTTTTTTCCCAAATAGCATTTTCTGATTTTCTGCGTGTTCATACACGCTTTAGACACTGTACGTGTATTCTGATATTGACAAAAACACCCATTTAGGGCGAGATCATAGCCTGATTTGAAAATATGAAAATATGAGGAGATCATCAAAAAGGGGACGTGGCCCGGGTCGTGGTGCTGCTGGTGGCGCTTCTGATGGCAAGCGAACCATACTTGACCATCTACCCAGACAAGATAGTCCTGAAGAGGACGTGGTCGATCTGTGCCAGCTACACGCACTAGTGAAACACTTTTTTTTTTTTTTTTTTTTTTATTTTTTTATGAAAAGCCAGTGGCGTGTGAAACACACCCAAAAACTCCACCAGGTGCCAAAAAAAGTGCACACACATAAAGAGTGACACAAAACGTGCAACGGGTGTAACACTTGTCCTCCACATGGAAGGACCTTAACCCTGATCCCCCGGGGCGTTAGGCTGAGGTACTTCACTTGGGACCATCTGGCCGAAACCAGGCGGTCCCCCTTTCTCTGGAGGGTCTGCCGAAACAGACCCACCCAAGTACTAGGTGGGGCTCCCCCGAAGGGAGACCCCATGAGAGAAGGTGGACTAAGCCAAAAGGCCATGACCACCTCCATCCCAAGACGTTCAGGGCAGGCCCGAGGACCTACACCCTACTAATCACACAGTGACAAAACGTGATACACATCAAACAAAAAAATACATAAAAGTGACGAACACGGGGATAAATAAAAAGAGAGTGGGGAGAAGGAAGATGGGAGAGTGAGTGGAAAGTGACCATTGTGCAATACAATGGCCGGCCCTCCGGCCAGGAATAAAAAATTTCCCCTGGTCCTAGCCAAAAGGCTCGGCCCTAGAGGCAGGTGTGAAAAACGTGTGTAGTGGTGAAGTGACCATGGTGCCATAAATCAAAGTGGTTTCCCACAGTGAGAATACGACACCCCTGAACTGCCACTTCAGGGGCACATTCACCACTGGCTTTTCAAAGTGCAACCCTGACCCACAGCCAAGACCACAACAGCCCCCACCCCAGGCAGGAAGGAAAGGAGATCTGGAAGCTTAGTGAGAGCCCGGCCAAATAGGCTCCACCATTGCCCCATCACTCCCTCCTAATTACATTCCTGGTGTACTGACCGCTGCTCCCTACCCTAAGGAGCAGCAGGTGTTCCAACCCGAAAAACTGACCAGAGCTAGAGCTGCCACAATCCAGGCCAGAAGGCCAGGGACTCGACCCTTCAGCGCCAACCCAGTGGTTCTCCATCCCCATCAGAAGGCTTCCCTTTCGGCTACGAACTGCTCCAGGTCACCTTTACGCCAGCAGGCTTTTGCATAGCAACCGCCACCCCTGCTCCACCTCGCCGTAGAACAGGGACGGAAGCAAGCGCCACCTTCTGGCAACTGATAAGAACAGATACTACACTTGATCTTAGCCAAAAGGCAGAGAAGCACTAGTGAAACACCTTCCTCAGGTGCGAGTAGGCGACAGAGCCTGCAGCGGTATTTTGGCGCGCCTAATGAGGCTGTACGAATGTTGAGGCCAGGACAAGTACAGGCGATAGTAGATTGGGTTGCTGACAGTGCCTCCGGTTCTTCACATTGTCTCCCACCCAGTCTCCTGATGAAAGTTAATAATTTTTTCCAGAAAGTGCGTATTCTGGGGTATTCCCACCATATGTGCGGCATCGTGCCGTTGAGTTTCTGAGGTTCTTAATGACTTCCTGTACCTCTTCTGCTGAGAAGGGGGCCTCCAGCATTTTATTTTTATTTTTTATTTTTTTATGTTATTTTAAGTTATTTCCCTATCCACATTTGTTTGCAGATCACTTGCCATGCTCTTAACAACATTTTGTTGCCATTTGCAGCCCTCTAGCCCTTTCCATTACTTTTTTACAGCCATTTTAGTGTTCAAAAGTCCGGGTCCCATTGACTTCAATGGGGTTTGGAGTTCGGGGTCAAGTTCAAGTCAAGTTCTGTCCCGAACCCGGACTTTTTTGCGAAGACCGGCCGAACCCGCCGAACCCGAACATCCAGGTGTCCGCTTAACTCTAATATATATATATATATATATATATATATATATATATGTATATATATGTATATATATATATATGTGTATATCTGTGTGTGTGTATGTATGTATATATATGTATATATATATATATAGCTATGTATATATATATCCTCCGAGTCCTTCACATTTGTGTAGTACAGTGTACACCCATGCAAAGGCAGTGTTGTGGCTACAGATAAATATGCACATGTGTTATGCTTATGTATTAATCATTATAATGTTTTACTGTTATGGGGTGTCTGTTTATTGGGTAGGGGGATTATATCTTTATTATTAAGTTAATATGTGCAGTGTATGTGGAGTGCTTCGTATTTCACTTTGGGGTTCTGATACTGAAATCTCCCGAGCTATCGCGAGATTACTGAAACAGAAGCCGTTCGGGATTCTCAAAGCATTTGTAGATCACTTCTATGCTCAGTGAGAGAAGCGATCTACAATGTATATTAAACTGCCACAAGAGGGAGAACAGATATCTCAGAGAAAAGCCGTGAACTCCTGAGATCTGAAATATCTCAGTATATTAAACGGACACCAATGGCAGAGAATCCTCTCTTCCCACGTCTCCAAGAGTTGTGGTATAGCAGATATACCCTGACTACAGAGACTACATTTACTGAGCATGCAGTTATTATTTCTGATATCTGCCTGGGGCTTTTGTACTAGGGCCCATCAGTGGCGGCTGGTGGAGTTTTAGGATGCCAGACCCCACCCTTCCTTTTTGGCCTTTTGCAGGCAGGGACCACGGGCCCTTGTGGTGTACAAATAGTTCAGGTGCTAACTGTCCTCTGCTCAACTACCACTCCCAGATAGCTCTCTTCAGGCCCCTTTCCACTGCCCTTCTCCACAGTTCTCTGTTCTGGTTCTGCACCCATCTCAAACTGCAATCTCCCAGTTCTCTCAGGCATGCCTCCCCAGTCCTCCCGACTGTGCTCACTCACCAGCCCTTCTTGCTACGACCAGTTGTCCTCCCTGGAGACTCTTAGCAATGCTCTTTCCCGCTGTCCTCTCCTTGCTCTCTCATGTGCCTCTACTTCCAGGATCTCGTCTCTCCTCCTGGATTCACCCAAGCCCCGGCCAAGGGTCAACCCCCCCAGTCTGGGGGGGCTCCCTGTGGGCTCCAACAGCCTCCACACTCTCTCAGTCCAGCTCTTCCTCCCGACAACTCCTCCCCAACTGGGCTGACCCCAGGTATTTGAGGAGGCCAGCCCCCAGCCAATCCAAGTTGGGGATTGGTCAAGGCTCCTCAAGGTACCCCAGGCAGCCCCACCTCTCCTCCCTTCCTTCCAGCATCTTCTAGAAAGAATAGGGAGGCGACAGTGATGCTACCTGTGAGTCACCCAGCCCTGCCCTAGGCCACTCACAGCCCAGCTAGGCCTGCCTACATTTTCCAACTCTCCAAAAGAAATCCTCACTCTAGCACCTACGTAACTAGTGGGTGCTACATATCTATCTATTCTTATATTCATTATTTTCAAGAATTAATAACAACCTTTCTTTTTTCTTTTCTTTTTTGCTTTATCTCTTGTTCTTTCTCTCGTTCTCTCTCTTGTTCTTTCTTTCTTTCTTTCTTTCTCTCTCTCTCTCCCTTGTTCTTTCTTTCTTCTCTTTCTTTTCTTTCTCACTCTCTCTTTTCTTTCTTTCTTTCTCTCTCTCTCTCTTGTTCTTTCTTTCTTTTTTTTTCTCTCTTGTTCTTTCTTTCTCTTTCTTTCTTTCTCTCTCTCTTTCCCTTGTCCTTTCTCTCTCTCTCTCTGTTTTTCTTTCTCTCTCTCTCTTCTCTCTCTCTCTCTCTCGTTTCTCTCTCTCTCTCTCTCTCTCTCTTTCTCTCTCTCTATCTCTCTGTTCTTTCTCTCTCTATCTCTCTCTCTTGTTCTTTCTCTCTCTATCTCCCTCTTGTTCTTTCTCTCTTTCTCTCTCTCTCTTTGTTCTTTCTTTCTTACTTTCTTTCTTGTTCTCTCTCTCTCTCTCTCTCTCTCTCTCTGTGTCTTTCTTTCTTTTTCTCTCTCTTTCTCTTGTTCTTTCTTTCTCTCTCTTCTTCTTGTTCTTTCTTTCTTTCTCTCTTTCTCTCTTTTTTTCTTTCTCTCTCTCTCTCTCTCTCTCTCTCTCTCTCTCTCTCTCTCTCTCTCTCTTGTTCGCTCTTTCTTTCTTTCTCTCTCTCTCTCTCTTTCTCTCTCTCTCTTGTTCGTTCTTTCTTTCTTTCTTTCTTTCTCTCTTGTTCTTTCTTTCTTTCCTTCTTCATACTTACAGTACCTAGGTGGATGCTGTATCTGTCCCCCGCCAGCCCTAACACTGAGAACCGGAGTGATCAAACAACACAGATCGTTCAGTTCTCACAGCTCCCTGAGCAGAGAGCTGAGAGGCTGAGCTGGGTGCCGGTCCAGGCATGTGGGCCGATCCGGATCATATGGTCGCGATCTTTCCCGAGCCTGGACCAACTCTGTGATGTCTAGACATGTGCGATTAGTTTCGTACGAATCGGAAATTCGTACGAATTTTTCAAAAATTCGTAAATTCGTACGAATCCGAATTACGAATTTTTACGAATTCGAATTCTGTACGAAATACGAAATTTAGTTTACGAATTTCAGGTCCAAATTATCCGAATCCAAACTACCAAATAACTAATTTCAACTAATATGAAAGAAATTATAGCGGATATAACGAATGATTCGAATGAATTCGAGATTCAGTATAACGAATATCGACACTCTACGAATAATAACGAATTCTCAGAAAACGTATTAACGTTACATAACACAAGTCTATTGTTCACCAATCACTCGGAGGAAGTACAAAATACGAAATTTCGTAAACGAAATTTCATATTTCGTACTTCCTCTGAGTGATTGGTGAACAATAGACAATAGACTTGTGTTATGTAACGTTAATACGTTTTCGGATAATTCGTTATTGATCGTAGTGTCGATATTCGTTATACAAATTAACAATTCATACGAAATTCGTATTTCGTACGAATCCGAAAGTTTCGTACATGAATTACAAATTAAGATTTTTTTTTTTTTAATACGAAACGGAACGGAACAAAACTAATTTATTGACGGCTCCCATGTCTAGTAATGTCAGTTGACAGCGGGCTTTAGCTTCTCCTTTCATTTCTAACTTGAATTATCACTTTGCAAAGCAATTTTTCACTTATCTTTGTAAATTAGATGAAACAAAGGGAAAATTCACTTTTCCAAAAAAGAAAAAGAAACTCCAATCACGTGCCAGGATAATGAAAACAAAAAAACAACCAAAAAACTGAATTTTGGATAATTGAAGTTAGAACAACTTAATCTCATGGTAATTTAACTTGACTCAGTAAAGCAGGGTCATAGTTTTTCAGTGAGGCATGCACTTTATTTAAATTGCAATGTCAGAGTTTTTGCGTCAAACAGTAATAATAAACTTTTAGTTCTGTAAGTGGCTTTAAGTGGTTCCTAAGGGTTTTCGTTTGTGCTTTGAGTGCTTTCAGTTAGTTTTTTTAGTATATTTTGTTGGTATTGGACATATTATTACACTTCAAAAAAAAATAGCACAAAACAAAGAGAGAGAGCATACACGAATATTTGTGTGTGTGTGTTTCTTTTTTGTATGTTTTATTGTTATTTTATTTTTTAACTTATAACAACAAATTACACAAAAATTAAGAAAAAAAAAAACACATTCTTTAAATTGTTATAGTTTCTATTTTTGTGGCTTTTTTCCTACAAAAAAAATCAAACAAAAACAAAATGCATCAATAAATAGATAAAAACATTATGGAAAGGACATGAAACTTTTTTTCCTGGTGCCTCCATGGCAGCATACATGTGACAAGCTCCGCCTTGGCTCCTCCCTCAGGACCAGTGAATATTATAAAAGAAAAGGATTAGTGCACTCCTATACCTCCCAACTTTTTGAGATGGGAATGAGGGGCACCTATCAGCAAAAGTACGCAGGCATAGGACACACCCCTTGCCACGCCCCCTTAAAGGAGAATTGTGCAAAAAAACAAGATTGGTAAAACCCACAAGGGCTTTTTATACCACTACTATTCCTTTATATTGGCTTTTGGAATTTACAAATGCAGCAATTTAGAAATCAGATGAAAGGTTTAGAGCTGGAAAATACTTTGATATATAAAAAGTGCATTTTATATACAATTATATAGATCAGACCAACATGAGGGACAAATGAGGAGGAATGAGGTACAGAGGGACTTTGCTCCAAATCAGGGACAGTCCCTCCAAATCAGGGACAGTTGAAAGCTATGAACTCCCAGCATTCTCCTTTTTTTCCTCATACCTCATGGTCAGTGAATGGGGGTCGAACGTCCCTTACCTCTGCAGTCAGCAGCTTCCAGCTGGGTTCAGTCCTCTCCCAGGTGCAGTCCCTATTCTTGGGCAGCTAAATGCACTGATAAGATAGGGAGTCCCTTCTGTGGGTCTTTTGGGACAGCAGTTGTCTCTTAACTAAGACCTCTTTCACACTGGAGCGTTTTGCAGGCGCAATAGCATTAAAAATAGCGCCTGCAAAATGCCCTAAAACAGCAGCTCCATTCACGTGTATCTCGGGGGCCACTTGGTGCTAGGAACCCCAAATTTGGTATGCAAACCCAGTGGAACCAACACTACAACAAATCCATTTGGGGTTCCTAGCACCAAGTGACCCCGAGATACAGGGCCCCAAAGTCCATCTGCAGCAATGTCATTTCGTGACCCTTTGGGTCCAGAGACCCAAAATTTTGGCTGCAGCTAGGGGGCATCTAGGACCCCTTAACTTGAAGTTCGGGGGACCTATGGCTGCAAATGGGCACAGTGAGGCTGCAAATGGGCATTGTTGACCCTCTTTTCCACTTACAGTAGCTGCGCATTTCTCACCCTAGGCTTATACCCGAGTCAATACGTTTTCCCAGTTTTTTGTGGTAAAATTAGGTGCCTCGGCTTTTATTCGGGTCGGCTTATACTCGAGTATATACAGTAAATAAAAATTTGTCTATATTTATATAATTATATTGTCTTTCAATTTTTTGTACTCCTCTGAGGCACAATTAGAGTCCCACTTTGTGCTATTATTTTTTTGAAATATATTTACATATATCTTCTGGGATGGTGCCAGTGTTGCCAACCTACCAAATTGAAATTTACTGACACAACATCCAAAATTTCCTGGCACAGCCAAGTTTTTACTGGCATCTCCAAAAGTTACAAAATTCCAGCTTTAAGTGCAAATTTTAGTATTTAGGCTACAAACAAGTACAATATGCAATTAGTAATGTGATTTAAGGTAGATATTAGGGCAAAAAACACATTTCTTGTAAGTAGCTCAGGGACAGGACTCAGGAGGGCAAGAAATTAGAATGGGAAGGCACACACACACAAAGTTGACCCTTGGTCCCTTCAGTCCACTCCAGTCTAAACAGCACTGACAGTCCCGCTCCCGACCTGCCCAGATCCTGTCCTGCAGACCCGCACATGAGGCTCTGGCCGCTCTGCTTGGCTCCCTTGCACCATGACATCACACAACACGCTCAGGCACCACCTCCACCAGAGCTGCCCGAACACACTGTAGCAGGGACTCGGATTGGTCTTGGCCGGCTCTGGACCGAGCTGAACATCACAGCCATATTTTTTACTGGCAACTTTTTCCTTTTACTGGCATTTACTGGCAGGGGAAAATTGCCAGTTTTTTACTGGCTGCCAGTAAAAATACTGACGATTGGCAACACTGGATGGTGCCTCTGTAGGAGTATTGGCGTCCCACGCTCACCCCACCCCTACACATCACACTCCGGAAGTCGGAATGCTGGGAGTGTTAAAGGACTTCCTACACAGGACCCATACTCGGACTCTTGTGCGCATATTATTGTTCTATGCTAGGAAATGAATTCTGTTGCAATGGAAGAATGCTTCTGCTCCGGATAGTCAAATGTTATATCGCATGGTAAATAAGGTTATACCCATCTTTAAACTAATTTATAATGGTAGGGCCTGTCCTAAAGAGTTTACTAAGATTTGGCAACCCTGGATCGATATTGCGGACTCCTTCTGAAAAACGACACTCCGATCTCCCAACAATAGTGGGCTTCTGTCCTCAGTTTGGATTGCTGTGTCTGTAGGTTACTGTGTGCCCGGTTGTTGGCTTTGTGCTCCTTCGGCCTGGTTGGAGTGGGTGACGGCGGTTAGGCTCGAATGGTTGTCTCACTTGCTGTAAATGGATGTGTGTGTGTGTGTATGGGTGTGTGTGTGTATGGGTGTGTATGGGTGTGATTGCAGAATGAATGTTTCTCTACTGCTTATTGCTCTATGACTTACTGTAGCTGGGCCCTACGAGGTCCACATATATTAACCCTGCTAAAACTTTTGTTCAAAGTTTTCCTCCGTTGAGGAACCCGGGGTTCACAATACATAAATATTACTAGTTAGCCCTGTTTGGCTACCGTTTATGTACTGTAATTTACTTACAAGTTGGACCCGTTTATGTGTGCCTGTAAAACAATTTTTTTTAAAGAAAATCAAAAAAAAAATATTTAAAATAAAATAAAAAATAAAATAATAGTAAATAAACACCCAAACCCAAACAAAAAAAAAATATTAGTCATAATAATGTATTTGTTTATTTATTTATTTTATGTTAGGGTTAGGGTGTTTAGTTATTTATTATTATTGTCTTTTTTTTTTTTAAGGGTTAATTCTTTAGTAATTTATTACTTAGTTTTAATAAAATAATAATAAATAAACACCCAAACGCAAACAAAAAAAAGTATTATTAGTAATAATAATAATAATGTATTTATTTATTTATTTATGTTAGGATTAGGGTGTTTAGCTATTATTATTGTCTTATTTTTTTAAGGGTTAGGGGTAGGGGTTAATTCTTTAGTAATTTATTACTTAGTTTTAATAAAATAATAATAAATAAACACCCAAACGCAAAAAAAAAAAGTATTATTAGTAATAATAATAATAATGTATTTATTTATTTATTTTTTTATGTTAGGGTTAGGGTGTTTATTTATTTATTATTGTTTTTTTTTTTACTTAGTATTAATAAAATAATAATAAATAAACACCCAAACCCAAACAAAAAAAAGTATTATTAGTAATAATAATAATAATAATAAAAAATGTATTTGTTTATTTTATGTTTGGGTTAGGGTGTTTAGTTATTTATTATATTTATTTTTTGTGTATTAATTTTACATTTATTTATTAATTTACTACTATTATTATTAGTAGTAGTAGTAGTAGTAGTAGTATTAACACCCTAACCTTAAAAAAAAAAAAAAAAATAATAATAATCCTAACCCTAATCCCCAAACCCTAGCCCTAACCTTAACTCTAATCCCTTACCCTAATGAGAAAAAATAATAATAATAATAGAAATAAAAAAATAAATAAAAGCTAATGGAAAAGGTAAAAAAGCTGAAATATCTAGCAACTGACTAATAGAAAAAAATGCCAAAGTTCAAAAAACGCTGAATAAAAAAACGCAAGTCACGCATAAAAACGTGCCAAAAAATGCTGAAAAATAGCGTGTAGCCATAGTGTCTGTTTTATGGAGACTCCAATTTTCTGAGCCTGAAACACTCTTTGCACATGAGAATGCACATCTGTTCCTGGCTGCAGTGCGTGTGCCTTGTGTATATCATTTCCAGAGTGTCCGAAAAAACATGAAACGGAATCAACCAGAGCAAGGACCGAATGTTTATGGCCATCAGTCACAATCTTTGTCTTTTCTCCCTCTAAATGAGAACACAATATAAAAATCAAAAAAATGAATACAGACCCTCCACCATTACGATTACCGCTAAACTCAGAATTTCTTATGTAAAATATAAATACGAAGGTAAGATGGTGAAAGGGGGACAGAATCTCCGAAGGGATGGATCGTAGAAAAATATATCAATGTCATTTCAGCGAACCCCGGAACGTTGTTCTCTACCTGCTGCTTTTATCAGCTCTTGTTTGTCCATGAGTGACATCCTTATCGGGCCATTATCTCAACTGAGCATAGACAATAACTAAAGCGCGGGGGATCAGGAATCTCGCAGGAAGTGGGCGGTGCAGCGCAAAATTGAGGAACGTGGAAAAATAGCGCTGGCCCAAAAGGCTAGCTTAAAGTGATATTAAAGTGTTGTTGTTTTTTTGTTTTAAATAACAGTCATGTTACAGGGGGTCCCCGAGTTACGAACTCGTTAGGGACTGCCCGCCTGTACGGAAGTCGGAAATGTTCGTAAGTCGGCCGCGCATGCACAGACCGACAAATACGGACATTTCCGGACATTTCCGATGTTCCGTCTAATGCCGTTCTGCACATGCGCGGCGAATTACGGACATTTCCGAAGTTTGCCGCCATTTTCCGAGGCTCCGTATGGCCGTGCATGCGCAGAACGTCCGGAAGACGGCGAAAAATGGCGGAGGGTCCCCGCAGCGCCCCGTTCGTAAGTAGGGGATGTTCGTAGGTCGGGGACCTCCTGTATACTTTAGACATGTGCAATTCGTTTAGTTCCAAATACGTTTTTTGAACAAATTTTGACAAATTAGTTAATTCGGAAATATCCAAATTTTCGATTTTTTTCTGAATATTCTGAAATTAGAAAACTTTGAAAATTCGAAAGTCCAAAAATAAGAATGAAAATCCGAAAATTCAAAAGACTGAAGATCCAAAAATTCGAAAACCCGAAAATTCGAAAATCTGAAATAATTTGGCTGTTAGTGAATGTAACAAATACAAATTTATCTGAATTTCCGAATCATCCAAAATAAAGAATGCAGCATATAAACAAATGGAACGTAACAAATTAATAATAATAAATAACAATAATAATAAACACATATTATTATTATTATTATTATTATTTATTAATTTGTTCCGGTCCATTTGTTTAGATGCAGCATTCTTTATTTCGGATGATTCGTAACTTCAGATAAATTTGTATTCGTTACAAAATTTTTAAGGAAATCCTAATACCTATAATTTAATAGTTAATTAACACACATGTGCACTGCCTAAAAATTTGTTCGTTTTCATTTCATTCTTTTTTTGTTTTTTTCGTAAATTTGTAAATTTGAAAATTCGTAAAACCGAAAACTCAGAATTTGTAAATTCAGAATTTGAAAATGTATTTGTAATTTTCGGATTTTCGTTCTGTGCACAGTGTGGCTGCAGATAGGCACAGTGAGGCTGCAGATGGGCACAGTGAGGCTGCAGATGGGCACAGCGAGGCTGCAGATGGGCACAGGGAGGCTGCAGATGGGCATAGCGAGGCTGCAGATGGGCACAGGGAGGCTGCAGTTAGGCACAGTGAGGCTGCAGATGGGCACAGTGAGGCGGCAGATGGGCACAGTGAGGCGGCAGATGGGCACAGTGAGGCTGCAGATGGGCACAGTGAGGCTGCAGATAGGCACAGTGAGGCTGCAGATGGGCACAATGAGGCTGCAGATGGGCACAGTGAGGCTGCAGATGGGCATTATTTACCCAGTAGCTGCTGCATTTCCCACCCTAGGCTTATACTCAAGTCAATACGTTTTCCCATTTTTTTCTGGTAAAATTAGGTGCCTCGGATTATACTTGAGTATATACCATATGTGCCACATTGTGTTGGTCTATCACATAAAATCCTAATAAAATATTGTTACGTTTTTCGTTGTAACATGACATGAAATGTGGAAAATTTCAAAGGGTATGAATACTTTTTCAAAGCACTGTATGTCAGAGCTATATAAGTGTATTATAATAATAGTGTGTGACTGTAGGGGGGGGGGGGGGACGGGGACATTAGAGTGTAAGCTCCTCTGGTGCAGAGACTGATGGGAATATTCCTCCTCTCAGAACAGGCAATATTCTGATAGTTGCAGTATATTCTCAGGCAGCAGAAGCTCTCATGTAACCTGGAGGGATATCAGCAAAATTTATGAGAAAAATAGATTTTTAGATTTTTTATTTGGATATGTTTTATAACAGAAAGTATAAACTTTTCAGTCTTTTTTCCTTTATATAAGAAAAAAAAAAAAACCCAGTGGTGATCAAATACTTCCAAAAGAAATCGCTATTTGTGTGAAAAAAAAATGTCAATTTTATTTGTGAACAGTGTTGCATGACGCGTAATTGCCAGTTAAAGTAGCGCAGGTGCTGACTAGCAAAAGATGCCCTGGCCATGAAAGGGGTAAAAACCTGTGGTTAATATGTTTCCTGTCTCTTCTATCTCCCTAAACCTTTCCTTTTGACTTGGGAGACTTAAGAAGAAACCTGAAAGTTTGCCAACAGAAATGGCCGCATTTAATTGATGGCATACATTCGAAAATACTAAATAAAACAAATCTGTCTTTTGGCGGGGCCGTAATTGCTGGAAATGTATTTATGGGCTATTTGTAAATTCAGAGCAGTGAAGGGAAATTCCAAGCTGGCTCGATGGGGCAGAGGATTCGTAAAGTGGTCATTTGTGATAATGCCTTAGGGCTGGGGATTTCTCACCCCGCAGCTGGCAGACACAAATGGGCAGGGATGCTTGTGACAGCATTGACCCAATGTGGGCACATGACCATATTAGGCCTTTTTTATCATGAGCATCCCTGACCCTTTGTATTCGTGCAGCTTACGGGTGGGGAATCTACAGCCCTAAGCTCATTGTCCCTAAATTGATCGATAACTTCCAGATTCTTCACCACTTAAGCCCCGGACCAATTTGCAGCCAAAGGACCAGGCCCCTTTTTGCGATTCGGCACTGCGTCGTTTTAACTGACAATTGCGCGGTCGTGCGACGTGGCTCCCAAACAAAATTGGCGTCCTTTTTTTCCCCACAAATAGAGCTTTCTTTTGGTGGTATTTGATCGCCTCTGCGGTTTTTATTTTTTGCGCTTTAACCACTTCAGCCCCGGACCAATTTGCAGCCAAAGGACCAGGCCCCTTTTTGCGATTCGGCACTGCGTCGTTTTAACTGACAATTGCGCGGTCGTGCGACGTGGCTCCCAAACAAAATTGGCGTCCTTTTTTTCCCACAAATAGAGCTTTCTTTTGGTGGTATTTGATCGCCCCTGCGGTTTTTATTTTTTGCGCTATAAACAAAAATAGAGCGACAATTTTGAAAAAAAATGCAATATTTTTTACTTTTTGCTATAATAAATATCCCCAAAAAATATATTTTTTTTTTTTCCTCAGTTTAGGCCGATACGTATTCTTCTACATATTTTTGGTAAAAAAAAAATCGCAATTAGCGATTATTGATTAGTTTGCGCAAAAGTTATAGCGTTTACAAAATAGGGGATAGTTTTATAGCATTTTTATTAATATTTTTTTTTTTATTAGTAATGGCGGCGATCAGCGATTTTTATTGTGACTGCGACATTTTGGCGGACACATCGGACATTTTTGACACATTTTTGGGACATTTGTCATTTATACAGCAATCACTGCTATTTAAATAGCACTGATTCCTATGTAAATGACAGTTGTAGTTAGGGGGTTAACCACTAGGGGGCGGGGAGGAGTCAGTGTGACGTGTTGTGTTTTTTTTTTACAGTAGGGGGGCGTGGCTGTACGTCTGACGTCATTGATCGGCGTTCCCGATGACAGGGAACCGCCGATCACTGACAGTCAGTGTAGGAAGCGCGGGGAGAGGTTTGTTTACATAGACCTCTCCCCGTTCTTCAGCTCCGTAACCCGATCGCGGGATACCAGCGGCGATCGGGTCCGCTGGTCCCGCGGCCGTGGTCACGGAGCTCCCGACATATTTTTGGTAAAAAAATTGCAATTAGCGAGTATTGATTGGTTTGCGCAAAAGTTATAGCGTTTACGAAATAGGGTATAGTTTTATAGCATTTTTATTAATATTTTTTTTTTTACTAGTAATGGCGGCGATCAGCGATTTTTTTTTTTGTGACGGCGGACACATCGGACATTTTTGACACATTTTTGGGACCATTGTCATTTATACAGCAATCAATGCTATTTAAATGCATTGATTCCTGTATAAATGACACTGGCAGTGAAAGAGTTAACCACTAGAGGGTGGGGAGGGGTTATGGTCTGTGACGTGTGTGTTTTTTTATACATTAGGGGGCGTGGCTGACGTCTGATGTCACTGATCGGCTTTCCCGATGACAGGGAACAGCCGATTAGTGACAGGCAGTGTAGGAAGCGCGGGGAGAGGTTTGTTTAATGAGACCTCTCCCCGTTCTTCAGCTCTGTGACCTGATCGCGGGACACCAGCGGTGATCGGGTCCGCTGGTCCCGCGGCCATGGTCACGGAGCTCCCGACAGGGTCGCAAGCGCGCCACCGGCGGCCCGTGTGCGACCCCACAGCTAGGCAATTAAAGGGGACGTACCGGTACGTGATTTTGCCTAGCCATGCCATTCTACCGACGTATATGTGCAGGAGGCGGTCGGGAAGCGGTTAACTAACCTAAGCTCATCCCTAATATAGAGTTTTCCCAAATGTGACGGACCACTTGGCACCCTGCTTGGGTGCTTCAACTAAACAGTGCCTCCTACTTCTTATGGCTTTCTTTCAACAATGGTTTTCTTCTTGCCGCTCTTCCATACAGGTCAGATTTGTGGAGAGCACGACTAATAGTTGTCCTGTGGACAGATTCTCCCACCTGAGCTGTGGATCTCTGCAGCTCCTCCAGAGTTACCATGGTACCATGATACCTCTCGACTGCTTCTCTAATGAATGCTCTCCTTGCCCGGCCTGTCAGTTTAGGTGGACGGCCATGTCTTGGTAGGTTTGCAGTTGTGCCATACTCTTTCCATTTTCAGATGATGGATTGAACAGAGCTCCGTGAGATGTTCAAAGCTTGGGATATTTTTTTTATAACCTAACTCCACTCCACTCTCCACAACTTTATCCTTGACCTGTCTGGTGTGTTCCTTGGCCTTCACGATGCTGTTTGTTCACTAAGGTTCTCTTACAAACCTCTGAGGGCTTCACAGAACAGCTGTATTTATACTGAGATTCAATTACATACAGGTGTGTAGTTGAATTTGGAATTTCCCTTCACTGCTCTGAATTTACAAATAGCCCATAAATACATTTCCAGCAATTACGGCCCTGCCAAAATACAGATTTGTTTTATTTAGTATTTTCGAATGTATGCCATCAATTAATTGTACCCTCCAAACCGTTCCAGCAGACGGAGAGATAATAACAGCCCTTTCAAGCCAAGCATCGTACACAGACAAGATGTTGAGGTAAACTCCTAAGTAATGGCTCTTTATTGAACAGAACTACAGGTTTTTATACACTTCAAAAGTAGGTCAGTCACCACATGAACAATAAAACCAAATATTTACCCAAAACATCACAAAATGTTTAGCTAATGAGGTAGAGTTGACACAAGGCTAATCCCATCATGGGAACTGCCAAGAGTTAGCCAAATTAGCCAACAGGCAGAAACAATAGGTGACTCAATAAACTCAATTAACAATGGGAATTAACACCTAGGAGGCAAACAATGGGAGAGACATACTTAACAATAAACACATAACAAACAGTGATCCCACCCCACCTCAGACTGTCCGACATCAGTCTACAACAGTCTAGAAGACAAGCTCATACAATGTTCCAGTAGCCTGAAAAGGTTGAATTAATTAATCTTTGTAGATTTCTTGAGGGATATTGTTGATAAATATTTCTGTCCCAAATGAAGGAGCCTCTCCAACCCAGTCTGCCGGAGGTTCTCCATATTCCCTCTTACTATTACCAGTACAAGATTAATATCACCTCTTTCCATCCACTCCAGAAGGGAAGCTTTATTGTCCTTATTCTGAGAAGTAATCCAAGCCTCGCTCTCAGGGTTCAATATGTGGTTGTCCATCATAAGAGAATGATCGGCTCCCTCCATGGGCCATAATCATAATGACAATGTAAAGGGATCTTCTCCAGAAGCCAAGTAGAAGAACCATATTATTGTCCAGAAATACTCAAAATTCATCAGTCCAGTCTCAACCTTGTCTTCAGCATTTGCCAAGCCTCCAAAATGTATTGCCTATTACTTAATGTGACTTAAGACAAAACCATTTCCTGATTTCCCCAACCAGAAACACTCTAGCAACAAGAAGAGAGCAGGTTTTAGCCAAACTGACAGGGTCTGTTAGGAGCGGCCGTCTCGTGCCCAAGCGGGAAGATGTCCAGAGAAGTTGCAAGCCCTAAGGCTTCCCTCCTCACCTGTCACTAGTTCTGTCCCTATCAGGCAAGGTACACATCCTTGCTCTAACCACTCGCAAAATGCATGCCAATCCATGGAGCCAGGGCCTTAAGTAAGCTCTGCCTGACCCAAGATGGATGCCAGCGTCATATGGGGTAGCAGCATCCAATGGGACAGCTTCCCCAGTGACCCAAGAAAAAAAAGAGGAACCGTGTTCCTCTTGACGTCCTCTCTAACTGCAATGCCTCTGTGGACGAGCACCACCTACAGTGGAGAAAGTAGGCTGCACCTGCCTACAAGTGTCTATGGGTCCCCCCTTATACACATCAGTTTGCTCCCCTTTCAGGCAGACAGATGCTGTCTGGTAATGAGCACAGTTCATAACAGTGGTTCTTAACCTCTTAGAGACCAGGGCCCATTAAAATTCTTTTAAATCCTTCCACGCCCCAAAAGTAAAAAAATAAACTTTATACTCAGACAGCAAAAGTATAAAATGCAAAACATGTACTGGAATGCTGGAAGACTCTGGATGGTTTGATGCCTCTGTGGGAGTGTGGTGGGGATCTGGAGTGGGTTAGGAGAATGGTGGCCCTGTAGAGGGTGAGCTTTCTGGAGGGGACTGGGGATTCTGTTGGAAGTTGGGGGACACTGTTGGAGGTTGGGGTCAATATGGAGGTCTGGAGGTTCTACAGCAGGCTGGGGGGGCACTGTAGATGTTGAGGGCTCTTTGGTGGCACTGTGGGACACTATGGGAGGTTGGGGGCACTGTGGGAGGTTGAGAGATCAGCAGCTGGCTGGAGGCCCAGGAGAATCGAGGCCAGGGCGTGGCAGTGTGCCACGGCCCAATAGTTGAGATCCACTGGTCTAGAAGCAAAGCTTTTAATTAGGTCATATGGGTCATACCAATGTGAGTGCCCTTAAAAATATTGTATAAAAATGTTGGGCGCCAAAACAAATCTACGCCATAACATGAACAATGAGGATGTTTGTGTTAAATACAAACCAGCTAATTATAGTGACCCAGAGGAGAAAATGACTGAAGTGAGGAACAGGTCTGGAAAGGGTTAAATCTGTGAAGTGGTGTATTTCTTACCTTATTGGATGCAGAAGGTCAGATGGGCAGGGAGGTGCCGCAAGGTTGGCCCGTGCAAGGAATGCTGGGTGTTCATTCCGGAAAGTTCAGGCAAAGAAGAAACTTCCCTCCCTGGCTGTGTCCTTGGTTACTGGGGTATTAGGGGTTGCAGGTTTTTATTTACGGTTTATGGGCAAGTACTTTCAAGAAAAAAAAAAGGGGGGGGGGCATTGTCACAGCAGTTTAGCGGGTCAGGAGGTCTTTGGGGGGTCATCGTGAAACTATATTGTTACAAACCCCATCTACGGTATGGTGCTCCCACCTGGTTGGTTATTCGTGGTTATCCCAGGAGCTAGGTCCCCGGGGGGTAAATATAGGAAGGTGGGAGGTCGTAACGTCTTTGAGACGGTTGGGGTGCGGCTGAGGACATGGACGCTTATAGTTATTAAGTGTGCCTTAAGGACAACCAAAGACCCCTTCTTGGTTGCACTGTTGATTGTTGAATTGTTTTAATTGATCTTATTTATTCCTTTTTTTAATAAAAAAAATTCTGCTGTGGCCATTCAAACCCATGTCACACAGTTTTTGCTGCCTTTATTTAGAATGGTTAACGGACAAGGGTTGACGAATCTTAGAGATACCTAGAAGCTCTTTAGAGATTTTGGCATGGCTATAAGTCTCAGATAAGGCATGACCCCCAAAGCCTTCCCTCTATTTAGTAGCAGCAGTCAAAAATCTCAAAGTACAATTCCCATCCGACCCCTCGCCTTGCTTTCCTCCTACACATTTAGCTTAAACGGTTTTATTTCCCAGTGCTGGGGGGCAGATCTTTGATCGGGTTAATGGCGAGCAGCGCCGGTGTTCCAGGCTCAGTTACTGACTGCTGTGTGAGATGAGTCTGTGAGATAGGACAGCACACTCCCGACTCCTTCTCTCATTTAGATGTAAATGTGGAAGTTGTGTCCTGGCTGCGCTTAAACCTCGCGGGAATCTTATGTTCACCATTAAAGGACCTTATTGATTAAGTAATTAATAGATAGTGACATCGCCGCGGTGACACGCAACTGAGCAGCTGGCTGAAGCAGACAGAGAGTAATGACAATCCACCGTGTGCTGGGGGGGGGGGGGGGGGGGGGGGGGGGGGGGGGGGCTGCCAGCCAGAACAGAAGGATCTAAACTGCTGTCCCACTTTGTGTCGACTTTGTCCTCTATGCAGCAGAAAATTCAACCAAGACCTTCCAAAATCTATTACAGAATAGTTGAAACAAGTGTAAAAACAATGAAGAAAAGAAAAAAGAAGAGAAAAGAAAAGAGCAACTTGAGGTTGGTCATCTAGAAGTACTACATACCTTATATGGATTATACCGTAATTGTTCTAGACCAGTGATGGCGAACCTTGGCACCCCGGATGTTTTGGAACTACATTTCCCATAAACTCTGCTGTGTAGTGGAGCATCATGGGAAATGTAGTTCCAAAACATCTGGGGTGCCAAGGTTCGCCATCACTGTTCTAGACCCTATCCAAGTTGTTTACCTGAACCACTTGCCGACCAGCCGGCGTCATTATACTGCAGCTCGTTCCCGCGAACCACCGTAGCTGTACGTTGGTCCATCTTACAGCTATAGCAGGCACGCGCATGTGCTGCACGGCGGGGGAGCTGGTGCGCGTGGCCGGCCACCCGCGATAGCGCCACAGAGAGCCAGAACGGGGATCTGCCAATGTAAACAAACACATCCCCGTTCTGTCAGGGAAGTTGAGAGAAATCTGCTGTTCCTAGAGATTAGGAACAGCGATCTCTCTCTACTCCCAGTCAGTTCCCTCCCCCCAACAGTTAGAAACGCCTCCCAGGGAACACATTTAACCCCTTGATCACCACTAGTATTAACCCCTTCCCTGACAGTGTCATTTATACAGTAATCAGCACTGATTGCTGCATAAATGTCACTGGTCCCAACAAAGTGTCCGATCTGTCCGCCGCAATGTCGCAGTCCTGCTAAAAATCACTGATCACCGCCATTACTAGTAAATAAAAAAAAATAATAAAAAGGCCCCTTTCACACTGGGGCGGTTTTCCAAAAAATAGCGCCTGTACACCGCCTGAAAAAAACAGCCCCATTCACTCCAGTGTGAAAGCCGGCGGGCTTTCACACTGGATCGGTGCGCTAGCAGGACGGTAAAAAAAGTCCTGCTACCAGCATCTTTGGAGCGGTATAGGAGCGGTGTATTCACCGCTCCTATACCGCTCCTTCCCATTGATTTGAATGGGACACCGCGGTAATACCGCGCCAATACCGGCGCAAAGCGCCGCTACGGCGGCGCTTTGCGGGGGATTTTAACCCTTTTCCGGCCGCTCGCGGGGGGTAAAACCGCACCGCGAGCGGCCGAATACCGCGGCTAAAACGACGGTAAAGCAGCGCTAAATATATCGCTGCTTTACCGTCACAGCGGGTCCCGCCCCAGTGTGAAAGGGGCCTTAATCTATCCCCTATTTTGTAGACACTATAACTTTTGCGCAAACGAATCAATATACGATTATTGCGATTTATTTTTATTTATTTTTTTACCAAAAATATGTAGAAGAATATATATTGGCCAAAACTGATGAAGAAATTAGTTTTAATTTTTTTTTAGGGCTTATCTATTATAGCAGAAATTGAAAAAAATATATATATTTTTTTCAAAATTGTTGGTCTTTTTTTTGTTTATAGCACAAAAAATAACACCTGCAGAGGTGATCAAATACCACCAAAAGAAAGCTCGCACGACTAGTCAGTTAAAACGATGCAGTGCTGTATCACAAAAAATGGCCTGGTCATTAAAGAGGAAGTAAACCCTGATGGGTGTTACTTCCTCTTTGTTTCCCTGCAAAGGTAAAGCATAATGGACTACTCTGCATCGCATAGTAGTCCATTATGTGTCACTTACCTGACACAGGAGCCAGCAAAGTCACCGCTGTCCCCTTGTGTACGGAGCCTCCATCTTCTTGGTGGGTCTCGCGGCTCCGGCGCTGTCATTCGACGGCGCCACGATGCGCATGCGCGGGAGCCGCCACTCGCAGCATATCGCTGTTGCCAGCGGCGCGCTCAGTGCGCCTGCGTGCCACTGTCTACGGCGCATGCGCCGTAGACAGCGGTGCCTGTCTTTTGCCAAATATCTGCTAAACCGTGTAGGTTTAGGAGATATTTCTTGGACCTACAGGTAAGCCTTAATCTAGGCTTACCTGTAGGTCAAAGTGGTTTGTAAGGGTTTACAACCACTTTAAGGGGGGAAAAATCTTCCGGTCCTTAAGTGGTTAAATAAAACAAACAAAAAGACCTGGTTACTGACTTTGGATACAAGTTGGAAAATGCGTGTTGCCTGGCTGTGCAGAAATAGGGGATCCCAAAAATGCAGCGGCATGCGTATCACGACATACTTTAATTTTATTGAATTCCCTGCACTGCTGCTCTTCCTTGACAAACTCTATCTCAGCACTAATTCCTAATAGTGCAGTGACTATGCTGACAGCTCTCCTGCTGCCTGCCCTTGATTTAGGTATATTTTATGGCAAAATCAATTACACTGTTGCCAGGGCCATCTTTAATATTGATTGGACCCTGGGCAAACATTTTTCTTGGCACTCCCGAATCCACTTATCAACGATTTTCGGGCAGTGGGGACTCAAGGGGCAGCCCAACAACAACGACTGGGCCCAGGGGCAGCTGCCCCTTGTGCCCTGTGTTAAAGATGGCCCTGACTATTGTTTCAATTAACATTCCCAGGTATCACACAGAGAGCAATCACTACGGGGTCCCATCAGAATTTCGCTATGCGGCCTCGTAAATTGTAGTTACGCCCCTGAGATGTAGCGTGATTTAAGGAGCACCTCAGAATCTTTGGCTCGTGTTTGAGTTGCTTTGATTTGCCTTTCAGTTGCTTTAGGAGTTGCATAGAGCTTCTTTTGCATTCACATTGACTTGCATGCATATTTACTTTTATATTGAAAAATGCTTTTCTGTCTTTGGGGTGTTTATTTGCTTTATTTAGATAATTCCCTAATTTCTGTTTCTCACACCCCATATTTCGCTGGAAATCCAGAGGGTCGATATTTCCAGAACAAAGCCTCAGAGGCAGATAAGAGTCATGTAATATTCATTAAAAGATGACCGGCCGTATCACAAGAGCGCAGTTTATTGTCCATTGTTCCCGCAGATTGCAGCGACCGGCCTCCCGAGCCCTCGGCGCACTGTTCGGCCTCTAAGTACATTCCATTTAGTTCATCTCGGTTTCTCATCTATCTAATGATGTGTGTCGCGGTTTGATAATTAATCCAGATAATGGGGGGGAGGTGGGGTCAAGTCTCTGGAACCTGAACATTGTCCCACTACCCATTACAATGATGGCAGGGTTTTATTCATGGTGTTGTGAAGGAGTCGTAACAATGGAGCGCTGAGATAAATATAATGATATCGGAGACCTTGAAAAATCCTTTAGAAGAAGCTCCAACGCGTTGGGAGAAGATTCAGCTAAGGTCATATATGGGTTTGGTCTTCTACTAACACCACTGATCAACCAAGCTCTTCCACTCTTTGCCCCTTTGGCCATTTCACCCTTCATTCTTTCGTTCTCTCTGGTTGGCTATATCGGCATATTTAGAATTAAGATTGTTGATGTTTTGAGAGACAGATCTGCTCTCTCCTCGCTAGCTCTGGGGATTTTATCTATTCAGGAAATCTTTCCATTATCCCCACAAGAGGTTGAGACTTGTAATTGTCCACGCTCTTGGCTCGGCGCTATGGCTTCTATTAATCCATCGGGATAACGGTGACAGATCTGTACAGAGAAGGCGGCTACATAATTCATGAGGATCCCGGACTCCGAGACTCTGCCAGGCCAATTTAAACTACCGGCAGAGATTGTTAATGCCTCATTGGCCCTCGGCAGGGATGTATGTGGGAATGTGGCGGTGAGACTCCCCTGTGCCGCTCATCTTCAGGCAGATGTCACAGAGATGCCGTGTCACAGCAGAAGAGGATAGACACCTGGCAGAGATTGTTTAATTAGATATCAAAGAAGGACAGTCACTAATGCTCAACATTATAGGGATTAGCTGAGATTTACAAAGAGCAGCCAGTTCTGCAATATTCAAACTTACACTACCAACTGGCTGCAGGTGACAAAATGTCCAGCCATACAAAACAGTTCAACAGTGTGCTACATAGAAAGTGCAATGTTCAGGAGTGTGCTATGTACAGAGTGCAGACTTCAGGGATGTGCTACATACAGAGTGCAGAGCTCAGGGGTGTGCTACTTATGCCACGTAGACACGATCAGACTTTTCGGCCGGACTATCCGTCGGACTTTCCAGCGGATGGATCCTTTGGTGTGGGCTTTGCCATGTGTCTGTAGTTTTCAAATCTCACTGGACTCAGCTAAAAACAACTGTCACTTTTTTACTCTTATTCTTGTGTTTTAGCTATGTGAAATGAGCCTTGTGTCTGTCTGGGAGGAAAAATTACAATGAAGAACAGAGGATTTTATTTGGTGGGACCAGGGCTGAACTGGGACAAAAATTTGCCCACTTTAATTTTGCAAACACGCACAAAAACAGGCGCCAATAGCCCAGAGTTCCCAACAAACCCCAGGTCTTGGGACTCGGGGCTAATAATGGTCATTGGTAAAATGGAGACCCAGAGCTTTTTGGGGGCCCACTTGGGTGGGGGGTTTATGACCAGGGGGGGGCATATGACCAGCTGGGGGGTATATGACCAGATGGGGGTATATGACCAGGTGGGGGTATATGATCAGGTGAGGGGGTATATGACCTGGTGGGGTGGGTATATGACCAGGTGGGGGGTATATGAACAGATGAGGGGATATTTGATTAGGTGGGGGGTATATGACCCGGTGGGGGGTATATTATTAGGTGGGGGGTATATGACCAGGTGAGGGGTATATGATCTGGTGAGGGGGGGTATATGACCAGGTCAGGGGCTATATAACCAGGTGGGGGGATATATGACCAGGTGGGGGGGTATATGACTAGGTGGGGCCATGGGGGGGGGGGGGGCTCACTTTCTGAGCTTCTTGACCAGAGAACTCTGTAACCAGCTGGCCTCCCAATGCCCTGACCCCCAACCCCCCCGTGATGAGCTTGATAGTACCTCTCTCTCTGGTCCCTCAGTCGGGCAGGGAGGAGAAGTCGGCAACCGATCTCTGCACACAGAAGATGATCTCAGGACCAGATGGGAAGAAGTATTAGTCTGGCGGAGGCAGAGCTCCTCCAATCCATCTCCCGACCGGAGGAACAACAGAGTCCTGTGGTGACAGTGCCAGGTGCCCGATCAGACCATCGGGCTCCTCTGATCTCCCAGATTACACTATCGAGTCCTTCCCTCTGAGGCTAAGCAAGCCACGGCGACGGACCGGAGAAGATTGAGGAGGAGAAGGTGGGTGGAGTTTAGCACTGGCCCTCCTCCGCTATGAATGCCCAGCCCCACTGTGTGTGCGTGATGTCACTGATTGCTAGATGCCAGGCGGTAGGCGTTCCTAGCAACCAGTTAGTACAATGTAGCTGGTAGGGTGGCTGGCTGTGTTGGTTTCATTCCGGGACACTGTATTGTCCCAGAATAAGGGTGCCCGGTACCTGGGACAGACATGCTAAATGGCACCCTAAAGCCGGCCCACCGGGAAACTCATAGACATGTGCAATTCGTTTAGTTTTTTTTCGTTTTACGTTAAAATTGGTTATATTCGTTCATTCGTTATCATACGAGTGAACGAATGATTCGCTAAAAATTTTAACGAATAACGAATTATCGAATCGAACAAATATGAAAAACAACGAAAATCCGAAATAACCAAATTAGAAACAACGAAACTACGAAAGAAGAAAATCCGAAAAACGAAAACAGGAACAACGAAAATCAAAATGAACGAAAAAATTCGTACATTCGTACATTCGTAACTTTTTTTTTTTTTTTTTTTTTTTTTTTTTTCGATTCGTAATTTTCCGTGTAATTTTCCGTGTCTCTTACAATGGCGCTGCTTAACGTGCTTCGAATGGATTGAACGAAAAAATTCGTACATTCGTAACTTTTTTTTTCGATTCGTAATTTTCCGTGTCTCTTACAATGTAATAATAGTATACACATTACATACAATTATGAATTATGCTCCGATTATGAATCTACGAAAACAATGTTACGAAAGTACGAATAAATCAATCTTACGAAAGTACGAATGTAACTAAATCTACGAAAATACGAATGCGTCCGAATTTCGAATAAACTAAAATTAAACTAACGGAAAAACGAATCAACGAAAAAATAACTCCACGAAAATACGAATCGTTACGAATACGAACACCGACGACTTACGAAATTATGAATCGTTACGAATCATCGAAAACGAACAGAAACAAAACGAAAATAAACAAATTTTTCTATTGTGCACATGTCTAGCTTTGTGTCTGTCTAGGAGGATGAACAACAGCAAACAGAAAGGGGTTTGGCATACCACCCAACATTTTGAGATGGGAATGAGAGACACCTACTAGCAAAAAGTATGTAGGCATAGGACACACCCCCTTAAAGGAGAATTAACCAAAAGAAAAAAAAAAAGATTAGTTAAACCCACAAGGGCTTTTTTTTTCCTCCACTACTATTTCTTTATATCGACTTTTAAAATTTACAAATGCATCAATTTAGAGATTGGATGAAAGGTTTAGCACTGGGAAACACTTTTTGATAGATAAAAAGTGCATTTTATATACAACTATATAGATCAGACCAAAATGAGGGACAAATGAGGAGGAAAGAGGGACAGAGGGACAGAGGGACATTGCTCCAAATCAGGGACAGTCCCTCCAAATCAGGGACAGTTGGGAGCTATTGGTATGGTGTGACCCTTGATGAAAGCTTCAATAGACGAAAGCAGAAAACCGAATATTTTCAGTGTTGCTTTCGACAAATTACAGCACTGGGTGCGTTTTAAACACGTACTTACCCTGGGAGCGCAAAGATTAGGAGATCCACATTGTGGCTCCCTCACAGTTCAGTTGAGGCCTCGGCTTTGGTTTGCAGAGGCAATAAATGATTACAATCCACCCAAGAATCATAAAAATGCATAATTGAGTAAAGTAAACAAATAAATTGGAACAGCAGTCCAGTTGCTACGACCGGTTATGAATTAAAGATGAGATTTGTTTCCGTATCCCGCCGCCGGCACCTCTCCTGAAGTGAGATCGCTTAGTATAGCGCTAAACGACGCATAGATTACAGCAAACCTGTCAGAGAGACTAGGAAATATGGAAACTGAGTTTGCTGACATCATGTTTTTTTTTTTTTTTTAACACTGGCTACGTGCTTGTTTTAGGGCACTTCCCCAGGGAGCGAGGCTGGGGTTCACACAGTTCATGACCCACGCCAATACAAAATTACTAACATCAGACAAAGCTTTTGTAGCCCTCTTTTGGGGGGGTTATGAGAAATGGTCCTCCCCAAATAGAATATTGCACTAAACCCATAGGTAAATAATGCCGCGTACACCCGGTCCGACGGGAAATGTTGGATGTGAGCTTGTTGGATGTGAAAGTCCGACCGTGTGTAGGCTCCATCGAAAACTTTCTGTCAGAAATTTCCGGCCAAAAATGTTTGAGAGCAGGTCCTCAAATTTTCCGCCAACTTCACTTGTTGTCAGAAAGTCCGATCGTGTGTACACAAGTCCGTCGCACAAAAAAGTTCACGCATGCTCGGAATCAAGCAGAAGGAGCCGCACTGGCTATTGACCTTCCTTTTTCTCGGCTCGTCGTACGTCTTGTACGTCACCGCGTTCTCACGTTTGGAATTTCCGACACCATTTGTGTGACCGTGAGTATACAAGACAAGTTTGAGCCAACAACCTTCGGAAAATAATCCATTGATTTTGTTGTCGGAAATTCCGATCGTGTGTAGAGAGTAGACATGGGTGACGTCCAAAAATTTGTTTAGTTTCATTCCGTTTTCGTTTCGAACGAGAAAAAAAAACCTTATTCGTAATTCGTGTACGAAATTCATTTCGGATTCGTACGAAATACGAATTTTCGTTCGATTCGTAAAGTTTTTCGTTAAAATAACGAAAGTTAGTTATGATAAATTTATCATTATGAGGGGCTCCTACCATGACTGTGCTGTGCTGACTTCCTGGGTGTTTAACCTTTAGTTTCGTTAACTTTTCGTAAAAATAATGAAAGTTCGTTATGAAGAATTTATCATTATGAGGGGTCCCCACCATCCCTGTGCTGAGTTCTCGGGTCTGTACACCCGCTGTGCCCATTATGAGGGGTCCCCACCATCCCTGTGCTGAGTTCTCGGGTCTGAGTGTACACCCGCTGTGCCCATTATGAGGGGTCCCCACCATCCCTGTGCAAAGTTCCCGGGTCTGAGTGTACACCCGCTGTGCCCATTATGAGGGGTCCCCACCATCCCTGTGCTGAGTTCTCGGGTCTGAGTGTACACCCGCTGTGCCCATTATGAGGGGTCCCCACCATCCCTGTGCTGAGTTCTCGGGTCTGAGTGTACACCCGCTGTGCCCATTATGAGGGGTCCCCACCATCCCTGTGCTGAGTTCTCGGGTCTGAGTGTACACCCGCTGTGCCCATTATGAGGGGTCCCCACCATCCCTGTGCAAAGTTCCCGGGTCTGAGTGTACACCCGCTGTGCCCATTATGAGGGGTCCCCACCATCCCTGTGCTGAGTTCTCGGGTCTGAGTGTACACCCGCTGTGCCCATTATGAGGGGTCCCCACCATCCCTGTGCTGAGTTCTCGGGTCTGAGTGTACACCCGCTGTGCCCATTATGAGGGGTCCCCACCATCCCTGTGCAAAGTTCCCGGGTCTGAGTGTACACCCGCTGTGCCCATTATGAGGGGTCCCCACCATCCCTGTGCTGAGTTCTCGGGTCTGAGTGTACACCCGCTGTGCCCATTATGAGGGGTCCCCACCATCCCTGTGCTGAGTTCTCGGGTCTGAGTGTACACCCGCTGTGCCCATTATGAGGGGTCCCCACCATCCCTGTGCAAAGTTCCCGGGTCTGAGTGTACACCCGCTGTGCCCATTATGAAGGGTTCCCACCATCCCTGTGCTGTGCTGACTTCCTCTGATTGGTGAACAAAACACCAGTCACAATTCTGTTAATTTGAAACCAAAACTCCGAAATTCGTTAACGAAATTTCGTATTTCGTATAAAATTCGTAAGCATAGAAATTCCCATAGGGTTCCCACCATCCCTGAGCTGACTTAGTGGGGTTTTTACTTTTAGGTTTGTTAACTTTTCGTAACAATTACAAATTTTCGTTGTGATGAATTTATCATTATGAGGGGTTCCCACCATCCCTGTGCTGAGTTCTCGGGTCTGAGTGTACACCCGCTGTGCCCATTATGAGGGGTCCCCACCATCCCTGTGCTATGCTGACTTCCTCTTATTGGTGAACAAAACACCAGTCACAATTCTGTTAATTTGAAACCGAAATTCCGAAATTCGTTAACGAAATTTCGTATTTCGTATAAAATTAATAAGCATAGAAATTCCCATAGGGTTCCCACCATCCCTGTGCTGACTTAGTGGGGTTTTTACTTTTAGGTTCGTTAACTTTTCATAACAATTACGAATTTTCGTTGTGATGAATTTATCATTATGAGGGGTTCCCACCATCCCTGTGCTGAGTTCTCTGGTCTGAGTGTACACCCGCTGTGCCCATTATGAGGGGTTCCCACCATCTTATGCATTAAGGTGAAAAAACATCTTACGAATCACGATCACTGGCCACCCTGCCCCAACGTTATACTTACCTGAGCCCTGGAAAGTCCTGTGTCGCAAACGCGCTCTTCCTTTGCTCGATCTTCTCGGCTCTTCATTGGATAGATTGATAGCAGCACAGCCATTGGCTCGCGCTGCTGTCAATCAACTCCAATGACGCAAGGACCGGGGGGCGGGGCCAAGTCCCGTAGTCGGCGGCTATTGGCGCTGAATACAGGACTCGGGAGCGCGCCCGCAAGGTAACCCTCTTGGGAGAGCGCTTCCTAGAGAGGGTTATCAGAAGCAGGGAGGAGCCGGGACAGCTGCCGAGGGACCCAAGAAGACGAGGATCGGGGCCACTCTGTGCAAAACGAGCTGCACAGTGAAGGTAAGTATGACATGTTTGTTATTTAAAAAAAAAATATTCAAACCTTTAGTGTCACTTTAAATGTATTTTATTGTT
Source organism: Lithobates sylvaticus (assembly GCA_028564925.1). Taxonomy (NCBI): domain Eukaryota; kingdom Metazoa; phylum Chordata; class Amphibia; order Anura; family Ranidae; genus Lithobates; species Lithobates sylvaticus. Next base: position 68,660,662 of record CM053038.1, read on the forward strand.
ATTTTATGTGAGCAGATTTTATGTGATAGACCAACACAAAGTGGCACATCATTGTGAAGTGGAAGGAAAATGATAAATAGTTTTCTACATTTTTTACAAATAAATATATGAAAAGTGTGGGGGGAGCATTTTTATTCAGCCCCCTTTACTCTGATACCCCTAACTAAAATCTAGTGGAACCAATTACCTTCAGAAGTCACCTAATTAGTAAATAGAGTCCACCTGTGTGTAATTTAATCTCAGTATAAATACGGCTGTTCTGTGAAGCCCTCAGAGGTTTTTTAGAAAATCTTAGTGAAAAAACAGCATCATGAAGGCCAAGTAACCCGCCAGACAGGCCATGGATCAAGTTGTGGAGACATTTAAAGCAGGGTTAGGTTTAAAAAAAATATCCCAAGCTTTAAACATCTCACGGATTACTGTTTAATCCATCATCTGAAAATGGAAAGAGTATTACTGCAAACTGCAAACTGCAAACCTACTAAGACATGGCCGTCCACCTAAACTGACAGGCCGGGCAAGGAGAGCATTCATCAGAGAAGCAGCCAAGAGGCCCATGGGAACTCTGAGATCTACAGCTCAGGTGGGAGAATCTGTCCACAGGAGAACTATTAGTTGTGCACTCCACAAATCTGGCCTTTATGAAGAGTGACAAGAAGAAAGACATTGTTGAAAGAAAGCCATAGGAAGTCTTGTTTGCAGTTTGCGAGAAACCATGTGAGGGACACAGCAAACATGTGGAAGAAGGTGCTCTGGTCAGATGAGACCAAAATTGTAAGTTTTGGCCTAAAAGCAAAACGCTATGTGTGGTGGAAAATTAACACCGCACACAACCCTGAACACCATCCCCACCGTGAAACATGGTGGTGGCAGCATCATGTTTTGGGGATGCTTTTCTTCAGCAGGGGGAAGCTGGTCAGAGTTGATGGGAAGATGGATGGAGCCAAATACAGGGCAATCTTAGAAGAAAACCGTTAGAGTCTGCAAAAGACTTGAGACTGGGGCGGAGGTTCACCTTCCAGCAAGGCAACAACCCTAAACATACAGCCAGAGCTACAATGGAATGGTTTAGATCAGAACATATTCATGTGTTAGAATGGCCCAGTCAAAGTCCAGACCTAAATCCCATTCAGAATCTTTGGAAAGACTTGAAAGTTGCTGTTCACAGACACTCTCTGTCCAATCTGACAGAGCTTGAGATATTTTACACAGAAGAATGGGCAAAAATGTCCCTCTCTAGATGTGCAAAGCTGGTAGAGACATCCCCAAAAAGACTTGCAGCTGTAATTGTAGTAAAAGGTGGTTCTACAAAGTATTGATTTAGGGGGGCTGAATACAAATGTACCCCCCACTTTCCAGATATTTGTTTGTAAAAAAAATTGAAAACCATTTATCTTTCTCCTTTCACTTCACAATTATGTGCCACTTTGTGTTGGTCTATCACATAAAATCCCAATAAAATACATTTATATTTTTGGTTGTAACGTGACAAAATGAGGAAAATTTCAAGGGGTATGCATACTTTTTCAAGGCACTGTAGATGTACACTAGTATAGAAGAAAACACAAGCTTTATATAAGAAAATATTAATAACAGTACATACATCCAATGTACAAACAGGTATTATCAGCAAAGGGCCCAATATGAGTCCTGGTGGAGTTGCATATACCTGGGTAAATATAGATATTTATAGAGATACCTCCAGATGAATGTGACAGCAAAATCCAGTTGAAGGGGCCTCTAAAGATGATGCTGTGCCTGTATTTGTGTCGGAGATCTGAAGACAAGATCAGCGGTCCGAGAGGATCCTCCAACTGTTGTCCAACCAGCCTGGAACAGAGCCTCTCCCTGGTTGGGAACTGTGGCGTGGCACTGAAACCCAGGGTCAGCCAGTTGCAGGGGCCCCTGAGGAAGTAGTGGCATCTTTATGTCTGAGACCTGAGGACAAGACCAACGGTCATGGGGGGGATCCTCCAACTGTTGTCCAACCAGCCTGGAATGGAGCTTCTCCCTGGTAGGAATTGTGGTGTGGCACTGAAACCCAGAGTCAGCCAGTTACAGGGGCCTCTGAGGAAGATGTGGCATTTTTGTGTAGGAAACCTGAAGACAAGATCACCGGTCATGGGGGAAAATCCTCCAACTATTGTCCAACTAACCTTGAACGGAGCTTCTCATCAGTAGGAACTGTGGTGTGGAACTAGAACCCAGAGTCAGGAGGTTGCAATGGCCCCTGAGGAAGATGTGGCATCTTTGTGTTGGAAGCCTGAAGACAAGATCAGTTGTCACGGTGGGATCCTCCATCTGTTGTCCAACCTGCCTGGAACGGAGCTTCTTACAGGCAGGAACAGTGGTGTGGCACTGGAACTCAGAGTTACACTATGTACTCTGCACTTTACCCCCCCCCCCCCCCCCGCTAGTTCATAATAGTCTTTTGTGGCTTTGAGCTTGGACAGGACATGTGACTGAGACTTTTTCTACCTCTCCACTTCCGTGTTTCAGGGTTTCAAAGCCAACAACTCAAGGGCAAGAAAATATTTACTGGCATTTACAAATTCAGACAGTAGAGGGCAGCAGATCCCTCCACCCCCAACAAAAAAGTAATGTAAATACACATTCAGCTCAATAGCAGAATAATGTTCCTTCTTGAAGGTGCAGATCCAGGTCTAACCTATCACCTTACTCACAAAACTGCTGACCGGTCTGGACCCAATGTGGCAAAATCTGTAAGTACGCCACTGATTAATAGCGGATCGGGAATGTGCCCAGTGGGAGAGGCCAATGACTACTCAGAATAAGCTGAAGGATTACACTGCAAAATTACCTATTTTGTCTCTGTCAAATTAAATTAACCTCAAATTTTGCCGTTCCGACTGCTTGGGTGGAAAAAAAATGATACAAGACCATGCCAGCACCAAGATAAGACAATTATATTGATAAAAGATTTTTTTACTTTTTTTTCTCTTTGTATGAAAGGGTTGGCTTTCTCTATTACTCAATATATAATGTTTCCAACTAATGAAGGGCCATTCTTTAGCCCAAGATCGAGCCTAAGACCCCTTTCACACTAATCGGTTTTTCTTTAGTTTTTGCCTTACCAAAAGCAGAAGAAAATGCAATGGCCATTAAATCCTATGGAGCTCTTTACGCCAATCAGTTGAGTTTTTAAAAGTCCTGCATGCTGCATTTTTGATACAGTAAAAAAAAAAATGCACTATAAACACACCTCTCCATTGAAATGCTATTAATAGAGATACCTCCAGATGAATGTGACAGCAAAATCCAGTTGCAGGGGCATCTGAGGATGATGCGGCATCTGTGTGTTTATGTTGGAGACCCGAAGACAAGCTCAGCAGTCACGGGGGATCCTCCAACTGTCCTCCAACCAGCCTGGAATGGAGCTTCTCCCTGGTAGAAACTGTGGTGTGGCACTGAAACCCAGAGTTAGCCAGTTGCAGGGGCCTCTGAGAAAGATGTGGCATCTTTATGTCGGAGAGCTGAAGACAAGATCAGAGGTCATGGGGGGGATGCTCCAACTGTTGTCCAACTAACCTTAAAAGGAGCTTCTCATTGGTAGGAACTGTGGTGTGACACTGGAACCCAGAGTTAGCCAGTTACAGGGGCCTCTGAGGAAGATATGGAATCTTTGTGACAGAGACCTGAAGTGAAGATCAGTGGTCACAGAGGGGGTATTGTCAAACTGTTGTCCAACTACCCTTGAATGGAGCTTCTCATCAGTAGGAACTGTGGTGTGGCGCTGCATCCCAAGATCAGGAGGTCCTAAAGACAAGATCAGCGATCATTTAAAGATCCTCCAACTGTTGTCCAACCAGCCTGGAACGGTGCTTTTCACCATCAGGAACTATGGTGTGGCACTGGAACTCAGTTTGCCTATTTACTCTGTGCTTTAGTCCCCCCCCCCCCCTACTAGTTTATAATAGTCTCTTGTGGCTTGGAGCATGGACAGGGCTCTCCACTTCCTCGTTCCAGGGTTTCAAAGCCAACAACTCAGGGGCAGGAATATATTTACAGGCATTTACAAATTAAGACAGTAGAGGGCAGCAGATCCCTCCTCCTCCAACAAAAAAGATCATGTCAATATACAGCCAACTCAATAGCAGAATAATGTTCCTCCTTGATGGTGCAGATCCAGGTCAAAACCTATCATCTCACTCACAAAACTTCTGACTAGTCTGCACCCAAAATAACAAAATCTGTAAATACTCTATTGATTTATAGCTGATTGGGAATGTGCCCGGTGGGAGGGGCAAAAATGAAGCGGACAGGGGCTTTAACCCCTGCTTACTCTATCCCAAATTAGAAAAAAAGTTTTACCTTTAGTTCTACTTTACCTGAAATTGAGTTTTTGGGCTTATTTTAGGCTCTAATGTGCTGCCTGCCATCTCTTTAATTTTTTCAGGTCCCATGTGGCTTTGAGAACCCCCCCCCCCCCCCCCTCATTGTACGCCGTAACACAAAAGCGCATTGTATGGGTTTATTCCTGGCTAATTGCAGTTATTTGTGTTACAATTTATCAGAGGCACTCACAATCTCTTACTCTCTAATTACTCACACCGAAAGCGCTTCCGCGACAATGCTTAGTAGGAGAAGACATCTGCTCCTTATTAAACACCAACAGCTCGGCGATGACATCATAACGCCAACCGCAGCTCTCCGTATTAAGATAATCTTATTGTACCAAGACAAAGATGCGCACCACTTGTTGCCTCGTCTAATTGATCTGAGAGCGCTAAGGAATCGCTTATGTAAGTCACATTGTGAAAAAAAAATAGTCATCTCACTTTATATGGAAATGCGTGATTGTTGAGGGTGAAAGGGAAATAATTGAGGGATAACTCTGGGAGCGTAGACGGAGAGGGAGGACGGGGGAGGAATCTGCTCGGAGCCGCAGTTTGGGAATCAGTTGAGGCTCCGATGTCCATGATCGGTGAAGGTGATGTGGGCTGCATGTGCTTAATATTTCTGGGTACCTTTAGGGTGGCGCAGCAAATTAACAGCGTTACGCACCGACACCTCCAATAGACTTTACATTTCACAGAATGACCTTCCCGAGTCTTTCCGTATAAAACACCTGAAAGTCTGAAGACTGACGACGAGGAGCAATTTTCTTTTGGCTGTAAGGGACACGATTTCTATTCTTTTTTTTCTTTTTTTACTTCTGACTTTTTTTCTTCAATTTTTATAGTGGAACATAAAGGCCTCCTGCACATTGGACGCTTTGGCCATCAGGAGTGTCAAACTCAATTTCCTTGTGGGCAACCTTATCCACTTGCTGCCCAATTCTTTTCTGGCAGGTTTAAATCAGTATTTTTTGCTAGAAATTTACTTAGAACCCCCAAACATTATACATTGTTTTTTTAGCAGAGACCCTAGGGAATAAAATGATGATTGTTGCAATTTTTTAATGTATATGCAACATTTTTGGAGAAAAAATACACTTTAAGCACTTGCCTACCTACCGGGCACTTACACCCCCTTCCTGCCCAAGCCATTTTTCAGCTTTCAGCGCTGTCGCACTTTAAATGACAATTGCGCGGTCGTGCTACACTGCAGCCAAATACATTTTTTATATTTTTCTTCACACAAATAGAGCTTTCTTTTGGTGGTATTTGATCACTGCTGTTTTTTTTTATTTTTTACAAAAAAAAGACCAAAAATTGTAAAAAAAATTTTTTACTTTTTTCTGTCAGTAAATTTTGTAAGTTAGTCATTTTCACTGATGTGCACTGATGAGGTGGCACTGATGGGCACTGATAGGCTGAACTGGTGGGCATTGATGAGGTGGCACTTATGGGCACTGATTAGGTGGCACTGATGAGGAGGCACTAATATACTGCACTTATGGGCAGTAAAAGGTGGCACTGATAGGTGGTACTGATGAGCACTGATAGGTGGCACTGATAGGTGGTACTGATGAGCACTGATAGGTGGCACTGATGGGCACTGTTAAGTGGTACTGATGGGCACTAATAGGCAGCACTGGTGGGCACTGATAGGGGGCACGGATAGGTGGTACTGATGGGCATTGATGGGTGGCACTGATGGGCATTGGTTGACAGCAGTGATGGGCATTGATTGGCAGCACTGATAGGTGGCACTGATTGCCAGCACTGACTGACATCGCTATTGAACACTGATAGCATTGGTGGGCAATGGTGGGCACTAATTTGTGACACTATATGATGATATGTGCCCTGATTACATTCCTAGATGTCCCCCTGTGTGGAGACGCCGCTAATCGACTCTCCTCGCCACACACTCTGTCAGTGTGATGCAAGGAGAGCCAACTACTGGCATCTCCGTGTTTTTGGACACAGCCGATCACATGGTTAAAGAGTCACAGACGCGGCTGTTTACAGAGATCGGGGTCGCGTCGAGTCCTAGCAACACGGCGCGGCCGCGATCGTTGCGCCCCTCGCAGGCGTGCGAGAGCGCCCGTTCTGGGACGCCGTCACATGACGGCGTCCCACAACGAGAGCCCAGCCGTCATTTGACGGTGGACGGGCGGCTAGCAGTTAATGAATGGAAAAAAAAAAAAAAAAAAAAAACACAATATATCCCCCATTTCTTTTTTTTTTAATATGAAAGATGATGTTATGCTGAGTAAATAGATACTTAACATGTCATGCTTAAAAATTGTGGGCAGAAACTAGCCTCTGTATGGCTGCATGGAGAAGTGCAGGATCTGTAGGAGGAGTTCTTTTCTCCTCTCTGCTGAGTCGCAGACAGTGGGCAGAAACTAGCCTCTCTATGGCTGCATGGAGAAGTGCAGGATCTGTAGGAGGAGTTCTTTTCTCCTCTCTGCTGCCATCTGCTGAGCCGCAGACAGTGGGCAGAAACTAGCCTCTGTATGGCTGCATGGAGAAGTGCAGGATCTGTAGGAGGAGTTCTTTTCTCCTCTCTGCTGCCATCTGCTGAGTCGCAGACAGTGGGCAGAAACTAGCCTCTCTATGGCTGCATGGAGAAGTGCAGGATCTGTAGGAGGAGTTCTGTCCTTCTCTCTGCTGCCATCTGCTGAGTCGCAGACAGTGGGCAGAAACTAGCCTCTCTATGGCTGCATGGAGAAGTGCAGGATCTGTAGGAGGAGTTCTTTTCTCCTCTCTGCTGCCATCTGCTGAGTCGCAGACAGTGGGCAGAAACTAGCCTCTCTATGGCTGCATGGAGAAGTGCAGGATCTGTAGGAGGAGTTCTGTCCTTCTCTCTGCTGCCATCTGCTGAGTCGCAGACAGTGGGCAGAAACTAGCCTCTCTATGGCTGCATGGAGAAGTGCAGGATCTGTAGGAGGAGTTCTGTCCTTCTCTCTGCTGCTGACTGCTGAGACAAGGTGGGGGCAGATATGAGGGGGGTGCAGCAACTGCAGAAGAGGTGTGAGGGCCACATGAAATGGCATGCAGGCTGAATTCGGCCCCCCAGGCCTTGTGTTTGACACATATGGTTTACATGATATCCCCACTGTTATTAAGATTTGGAACCTGATAGGTGCTGAAAACCAGGGCATTCCCAGGGACGAATGTCCAAACCCTTCCTGATCCTGGTGGCGAGTACAGTTCAGCACGCATTCCCATCCATGACCCATCTTATTACCTGCTCGGTCCCGGCACGCAGGGGAAGGAAACGCTCGTTATGGGCCAGACGAAGCCACAGAACGCAGATTAAAGGAGGAATTAAACAATAAAACCTCAGACTGCTCCGATCTGCGCTATTAAGGAGGCTCGGCGGGGAAATTTGGAAAGTTTGGGTTTTACAAATGTTAACAGATCATAAAGCTTCTCCGGGATGGGGGGAGACGGTCCTCCCCGTCCCTGCTTCCTAATTAAAATCATTATAGCTCAGGTTCCTCTATAATCACTCTGCGAGGCCATTACAGGAACATCTTACGATGATTAACAGCGCAGAAGAGCGAAGCGTCAGCACATTGTCTTAAAAAGCAAATGGATGGTAACAAATTACCTTTAAAGAGCAAGTTTTTCGCTTTATGGAGTTCGGAATAAAACGAGGCGGCGGTGACCTACATTGAGCGCCATTCCCGACGAGTGTTCGCTCTCGGTCTCTCCGCCGGCTGTCGGGTCAGCTGGGGGGGTGATGTCTCCTTGTTGGGGGTCACATTCCATGGCCACACCGGCATGTTTTCCTGGGGACATTAAGGTACAGGAAAAAGTGCATTGTTATGGCAAAGCAGACTTAGGGGTGTATTTATTAAAAATTTGCACAGCTATTCACCCCGAGAAAACTGCATGTACTCTAGTTTTGTGCGCATGCCGGGCAAAATGTTACTGGGCTATTATTCTGCAGGTCAGATGTTCTTTATTGATAAAAATTGTGTGAATAAGAAAAATACTGCACCATGGCCACTAGATGGAGCTGATGATCATAGTAAATAAATGATTATGTAGCATCAGCAAAATCATCAGCGCCATCTAGTGGCCATAATGCAGCATTTTCCCTGATTCATACTATTCCTATGAATGAAAAACATCCGACCTGGAGGGAAGTTAGCTAAGTAACCTTTAATTTTCCTAGTATTTGCACTGAACAAATATATAGTTTCGCAGGCCAATTTTTTTTTTTTTTATATATAAATACTCCCCTAATACTCCTTTCACACTGGGGAATTTTTCATTCGCTTTTGGTCTAAAAATGCCACCTGTAAAGCGCCTGAAAAATGCAGATTCCCCCTACTACCCAGGCTTCCCCCCTTGTTGCGCTACCCCCCCCCCCCCCCCCACTGCAGTGCTCCTGGCTTGCCCCCCCCCCCCAGTTGTTGTGGGGGATGGAGAGTGGAGGAAGGGGCTAATCAATACGTCATTTACCGGCCCTTCCTTTTCTAAATGAACACAGTGAACTTCCCATTCACTGTCCAGTGGCTGAGGCTGCAGGGAAAAGCATGTGTGTTTGAGCTTTGGGGTGCACACCCTAATGGAATGGGCAGCGCACTCAATGGCAGGTGTCCCAATACTTTTGGTAATATAGTATACAGTATATCCATGCTAAAACATAGCTTTTATTAGCCCAACTGGTAGGAGATGCTAATATGTTTCAGCAAACAGTAACCATTGCATTTCTTTACGTGATCTTCTGCTCCTCCAGCAGATGGCGCCCCCCAAGCTCCACCGGGGGACTGTCCACTGTTATCTCAGGTCCAGTGTAGGGCTATGGTCACACAGCCCCATTGCCCCGCCCCATACAAAGAATAGCTTCATAGTTTCCCGGAGTTGGGCTTTAACTTACTGTCCTATAGCCACAATAGAAAGTGAAGGGAAATCCCTAGTAGTCTCCAGAACTAGTGTCCCCATTGGAAGATTTCCCCTCTATTCCTGTTCTGGGGACCACTCAAAATTTGGAGTTTTATTTTACTATTGAATGGCCACCAGGAGAAATAGAGGGGGGGGGGGGAATCTCATTGGTGGTGAGGTGTTCTCATCCCTCTACACTCTATCCATAAAAAAAGTTTTGCCTACTTTCAGTTCTGTCACTTTTTTAAATGACAATTGCGCGGTCATGCTACACTGTACCCAAAGTACATTTTTATGATTTTGTTCCCACAAATAGAGATTTCTTTTGGTGGTATTTGATCACCTCTGCGGTTTTTATTTTTTGCTAAACGACCGAAAATTTTGAAAAATAAAAGTATTTCTTTGTTTTTGTTAGAAAATGTTGTAAAAAAGTAAGTTTTCTCCTTCACTGATGGGCACTGATAAGAAGCACTGATGGGCACTGATAGGCGGCACTGATGGGCACTGATAGGTGGCACTGATATGCGGTCCTGATGGGCATTGATAAGTGGCACTAGTGGGCACTGATGGGCACTGATAGGTGGCACTGATATGTGGTCCTGATGGGCATTGATAGGTGGCACTGGTGGGCACTGATAGGCAGCACTGATAGGTGGCACTAATATGCGGTTCTGATGGGCACTGATAGGCGGCACTGGTGGGCACTGATAGGCGGCACTGATGGGCACTGATAGGCAGCACTGATGGGCAGCACTGATAGGTGGCACTGATATGCGGTCCTGATGGGCATTGATAGGTGGCACTGGTTGGCACTGATGGGCACTGATAGGCAACACTGATGGGCACTGAAAGGCTGCACTGATGGGTACTTATGGGTGGCACTGATAGACGGCACTGCTGGGCACTGATAGGCATCACTGATGGGCACTGAAAGGCAGCACTGATGGGCTCTGATGGCTGGCACTGATAGATTGCACTGATAGGCATCACTGGTGGCACTGGCAGGCATTTTTCTTTGGCACTGATTGGCAGCTGGCTGGGCACTGATTGGCATTTCCCTGGTGGTCCAGGGTGGTGCCAATCCCTGGTGGCCCTGGCGGCATCCTGGTGGTCCTGGGTGGGCATCCGAGGGGGGTGGGGGCTGTGCTGATAAACAACCCCTGTCAGTCGAGCAGCCGATCTCTACTCTCTACTCGCGTCTGTCAGACATGAGTGAGGAAAAGCCGATCAACGGCTCTTCCTGTTTACATCGTGATCAGCCGTGATTGGACAAGGCTGACCGTGTGGTAAAGAGTCTCTGTCAGAGACTCTTTACCTAGATCGGAGTTGCGGTGTGTCAGACTGCCGCAACAGCGATCGCCGCGATGTGCGCCCCCAGCGGCTTGATATCCTGGCGACATCATATGGCGTCCGGTCAGGATATCGCAACCACTTTTCTGACGTCATTTTGCTATATGGCGGGCGGCAAGTGGTTAATCAATAATATATCACTAAATGTATGCAAGTAGTGTAAGTAACTGAATCTGACTTGGCATCAGCCCCCCTGTGTAGCAGAATTCAGACTGGGAGAGGGAGAAGTAGCACAATGAGCCAATCAGTCTATGTGCTGACAGGGACCATGCTGATACGAGGAGAGAGCAGAGTGACTAAGAGATGAGCTCATCACTGTGCTGCTTCTCCTTTCCCTTTGCAGGTTGGGGGTGCGTCCGGGATGACCTGAACGTTGGTTAAACGATGCCGGCCATCAGACCGAGGACATCTAGTGGCAGAAAAAAATACTGCACTGTAAATCTCTGAATTGGAGTTGACTACTGCAGCAAGACAAAAGGTTTTGTTATTGGATCTTTTAGTGGACTATTCATTTTCAACGGTCTGGTGACCCGGCCCCCGGGTGTTAGGAATCACTTATGACCGCAGCGGTATTGTCCAACATCCCGCTGCAGCACCGGTGCCCTTTGGGTCATGTATCAACATACAGGAGGTGGCGGCACGGCGCGCAGCTCCGGCGATACATAATTAGGGCAGTTAGACAAGATCAGTGCGCTGACGCAACGCGCCTTGGAGGGGGAGGGGGAGTGAAAGGTCAGCTGTGTACGGCTCCGGGAACACAATTAAGCTTGTTACATCAGCGAAAAGGTTCTGATCGTCTGGGGCTGAGCCGGTCAACGCGGCATCGGCGAGATACCGCCATCGCCTTTCCCGGGAGACGCTGACCTCTCCGGCTAAAATATTATTCACGTATTCCGTTTAAATATTCAAGTTTTTCTACGCTCCGCCGCGGCAAAGTGAGCGCCGCTATAGTGATTTCATATTAATTACTGCCAAAGTCCTTGTGGGAGAAGCTACAAGAACCGGAGTTGTGATTCCCGTCAGCTGGACATGAATCCCGGGAGTGTATAATGAAAAATATTCCCAGCATGCCCCACTACGCCATCCCTTCCATGTGCCATACAGGATCTGTCAGCCATTAAATGACGCAGATACAACAAATCCGGCGTATATGAAGAGGGATCACAAAGAAGGCAGAGACTAAGTAGAAATCACTTTGTTTTTGTTTGCTTTTTAATACCTGTGCTCTCATTGCTGAGTAATCAGCAGTGGTAAATCAGCAGATTATTACAGAGGAGAGCGCTCGGAGCGTGGTGCTACATTTCTCATAGTGAGCTCTCATTGCTGAGTAATCAGCCGTGGTAAATCAGCAGATTATTACAGAGGAGAGCGCTCGGAGTGTGGTGCTACATTTCTCATAGTGAGCTCTCATTGCTAAGTAATCAGCAGTGGTAAATCAGCAGATTATTACAGAGGAGAGCGCTCGGAGCGTGGTGCTACATTACTCATAGTGAGCTCTCATTGCTAAGTAATCAGCAGTGGTAAATCAGCAGATTATTACAGAGGAGAGCGCTCGGAGCGTGGTGCTACATTATTCATAGTGAGCTCTCATTGCTGAGTAATCAGCAGTGGTAAATCAGCTACATTATTCATAGTGAGCTCTCATTGCTGAGTAATCAGCAGTGGTAAATCAGCAAATTATTACAGAGGAGAGCGTTAGGAGCGTGGGGCTACATTATTCATTATCCAGTCCTACATATCTTCATACATATTCCTATAGATTCCTGACATATTACCTACATTTGATATGTAGGAGTGCCTGAGCACTTATGGAGATGCGTTATATTGTAATGGGCTGTTTGGGGTCCCAGAGGCTGCTCACCAGCAACTGTAGGGACCCCCAGAGCAGTTTACTAAAGAATGAGAGCACCATACCAGCTTGTGTAGTCCTTTAACAGATTTTATTTTGCAACAGTCTACGCGTTTCCGGGGGTTAAGCACTCCTCCTTCATCAGGGCTAAAAAAACAGATAATGTAGGCGGCGGCTGGATTGGAAAAGCCTAGGGCTTCATAGGTCCTAGAGGCTGTTCACCAGCAACTGTGGGGTCTTGTAGTTTACTAGAGGATGGGAGCACCATACCAGCTTGTATAGTCCTTTAACAGATTTTAGTTAGCAACAGTCAACGCGTTTCTGGGGCTCAACACTCCCCCTTCATCAGGGCTAAAAACAAGATAATGTAGGTGCCTGGGTTGGAAAAGCCTAAGACTTCTGCGGTCCTTGAAGCTGTTCACCAGCAACTGTAGGGACACCCAGAACCCAGGGGAGTACTGAGCCCCCGAAACGCGTTGGCTGTTGCAAAATAAAATCTTTCAAAGGGCTATACAAGCTGGTGTGGCACTACTATCCTTTCAAAACTTTAGTAAATACCTCTGGTGGACCTCAGAAGTTTTTGGCTTTTCCAACCCAGGCAATATCTGTTTTTTAGCCCTAATGAAGGAGGAGTGCTGAGCCCTCAAAACGCGTTGTCTGTTGCAAAACAAAAAAAATCTTTTAAAAGAATATACAGGCTGGTGTGGCGCTCCCATCCTTTCAAAACTTTTGTAAATTCCTCTGAGGGTCCAGCAAGACCCCCAACGTTGCTGGTGAACAGCCTCTAGGACCGCAGAAGCCTTAAGCTTTTCCAATCCGGGTGGCTACATTATCTGGTTTTTAGCCCTGATGAAGGGGGAGTGCTGAGCCCCCGAAACACGTTGGCTGTTGCAAAATAATTTCTTTTAAAGGGCTCCCATCCTTTCAAAACTTTATTATGTCATGATATACAGGAACAGTATCATAAAAGCATTAGAAAAGCCATCCTTGAGCTCCAGCCCAGTGACTTTGCCTAGCCTGAGATGATGAATACCTGGAAGAGTTACACTGACACATTACCTAGAATTTGTCATTTAACAAGAACAATTATATTTGATGACAGATCCACTTAAACACCATTTATTCCTAAACTGTGAGATGTGATTATATAAAAAATTGCTGTTCGTCCTTCGCAAATGCATGTAAATTCAATCTGTGTGAATGGGGCCAAAGTGAATGTTCTCAGGCTATAGTCTGTGCAGATCAAATCTGTGAATGAGAGCAATATTGCATTATGGCCACTAGATGGAGCTGAGGATCATACTGATTACCTATGTTAGTTAGCACCATCTAGTGGCCACATTGAGGTATTTTCCCCATTTTCAGATTCGTTCTTCAGAAACCAAGGCCTGAGAACATTCGATTTTGCCCTATTTAAAGAGGAAGTTAAAGAGGAAGTTAAACTTCTTGCGTGCTCCCTGTGGTGCGCATCGGCAGCGATCTGTGATTGCGGTGTCCTACGGACACAGCTAATGCCAGATCAGGGTAAAGAACCAATCACAGTGGCTCTTTACCATGTTATCAGCTGTGTCCAATCACAGTGTAAACAGTAATTGCCAGTTAGGCCCCTTTCACACTGCCGCAACGTAAAAGTCGTGCAATTTTACATCGATTTTGACGCGATCTCAGGGAATACCTGTGTAAACTTGAGGTCTATGGACCTCAACTCGCATGAAAGTCAGACCAAAGTACTACAGGGACTTCTTTGAAACTGGCACGACTTGAAGTCGCACATATATGAATGGTTATCATTGGAAATCATGGGGAAAGACTTGTGGGAAAGGGGCCTTATCGGCATTCCTCTCCTCATGCTGACAGCTCGTGAGGAGAGGAGAGCCAATAACTGGCGATCTAAACTGATAATCAGTGCAGCCCCAACAGTGTCCACATGTGCTGCCTGTCAGTGCCTATCATTGCCACCTATCAGTGGCCATTAGTGCTGCATATCATTGCAGCCTCATCAGTGCCCATCAGTGGCGCAAATCAGTACCCATCAGTGCCGACTATCAGTGGTCATCAGTGCCCATCATCAGTGCCCATTAGTGTTGACTATCAGTGCCACCTATCAGTGGTCATCAGTGCGCATCAGTGGTATCAGCCTATCAGTGGTCATCAGTGCCACCTATCAGTGCCGCCTATAAGTGGTCACCAGTGCCCATCAGTACCGCCTATCAGTGCCACCTATCAGTGCCCATCAGTGCCTTCTAAAAGTGGTCACCAGTGCCCATCAGTGCTAACTATTAGTGCCGCCTATCAGTGCCCATCAGTGCCACCTATCAGTGCCCATCAGTGCCGCCTATAAGTGGTCACCAGTGCCCATTAGTGCTGACTATCAGTGCCGCCTATCAGTGCCTATCAATGCCCATCAGTGAAGGAGAAAAATTACTAATTTACAAAATTTAATTACAGAAACTAAAATTTTCGGTCTTTTTTCCTTTATTTAGCAAATAATAAAAAACAGATGTGATTAAATACCACCAAAAGAAAGCTCTATCTGTCCCAAAAAAAATTATACATTACATCATTTGGGTACAGTGTGACATGACCTGCGCAATTGTCATTCCACCTGTGACAGCGCTGAAAGCTGAAAATAGGCCTGGGCAGGAAGGGGGGGGTGAAAGTGCCCAGTCGGTAAGTGGTTAAATGGACATATAATCTTAAGGGAAGATGGATATTGAAATGAATGTTCTGGTGACAGGTTCTCTTTAAGAATTTATTATAGTTAGGCTTCTCTTTGCTGGCCAGCCGAATGAAGTGCTGGGGATTTTGTTTTGCCCTGTCTGTATGTCCTAAAGTGAGGCCGCCATTACAGTTGCAGCCACTAGGGGACAGTGCGGTTATTCCGATGTCAGCCGCCTGGTCCTCTATTACTGTTCATACAAAGTTGACTTTTTCTTCTTTTTTTTTTTTTTCTGCCAGGTTTACAATCACTTTGCGGTAACCTCGCTCTTACTCACAGCGTTACAATCTCCTGCGGAGACGCGGGCGCGGAAAACACAGCCTGCTTACCGCGGCCGCTTTGTAAAGGTGAAAGGAGTAGACAACCCCCCCACCCACCACCCCCCACCTCATTGTGATACAAGATAGAAAGTTCTGGACTGGAAGGGGTTAACCGGAGCCTGGCTGTATCTGGAATTAATAATATTTCCCCCGAGCTTGGCGAAATGTGTTTCTTATAGGTGGAGAACGCAAGAGCGTCGCATAATTCCTTTACACTGATGTGTGCCGTGAAATGTGTTCTGGGAGGGAAATGGACCAAGCGGGTTGCTGAGCATGTACGGTGCAGCACACAGCAGCCTCAGTAGAGAACCGGTGTGTTAACCTCTCATATGCTACAACTCAATAAAAGTATAAACACACATTATTCTAATTCTTTTTAAAATTTGAATCGTGTAAATCTCAGCATTCAGTGCCTGACAGCATTTTGCAAAGTAATGCAACGCCTTCTCCATAAAGTATTGCAGCTTTATGGAGAAGGCGTTGCGCACATGGTGTGCCAGGTGTGCCTGGGCACACCCTAATCACCCTGTACTGTGCAGTTTCCCCCCGCTGCTTGGCAGAGAAAAGGACTGGGGAATCTCTGTCCTCACTCCCTTTCTCTGTCTTAAAAGTGAGACATCTGGGGTCTGTTTAGACCCCCTGATACTTCACCAAAGCCTCCCAATGGTGCTCCTAAAAAATTGTAAAAGAAAATAATAAATAAAAAAAAATTGAAAAAGAAAATAATAAAAAAAAAAAAATGTAAAAGAAAATAATAAAAAAAAAAAAAGTAAAAACAAAATTATACAAACTAATATTAAAAAAAAACAAAAAAGTAATAATAAAACAATAATTAAAATAAACTAATGAAACCATCCTCTGCCCTACTGACACTAGGGTGCCCACGTGTCCCGGATTGCCCGGGACAGTCCCGCAATTAGCAGGTCTGTTCCGGGTCCCGGGCACCTTCATTCCGGGACAATACAATGTCCCGGAATGAAACTGACAGGGGAGCAAAATCCCGCTATCGCCATGGAGCTGGCTCTGCCTCCCCACCTCCACCTGAGAGATTCTATTTAATTCTACTGGCTAGGCCACTGGTTGCTAGAGCCAACTGGCATCTATCAACCAGTGACGTCATGACTGCGTCTGACAGCTTTCAAAGCGGAGGAGGAGTTAACTTCCTCCTCCTCCGCGCCCAGTGCTCTCAATGGGCCGACTCACTCCACCTCCACCACGGATGGCGGAAAGTGACACGCTGCATCTGGCAGGCGACGGTGGCAAGCTGTGTCTGGTGGCAAGTGACAAGCTCAGGGTTCCCACTGATTCTGCATTACGGTGAGTTGAACAATTTCATTATATATTACAATGTAGTCATAGAAATAATGTGATTTCATCATCCTGACACCATATCAAGCATGGTGTCGGGATGATTTAATTGCTAACACCAGCCATTCGCACAACAAATCACCCACACCTAAATTCCCTGTCAACCCCGAGACTGCATTAGCCCCAGAACCCCCAACCTCGAGGAGTGACCAATTCCATCGTTGGCGAGGGTTTTGAAATCCAGCTTATTATTGGGAAAAGGGTGGGGGTGTCCCTGAATGGCAGTTTGGAAATGTGGTCACCCTAACTGACACAGTCCATTGCCCTACTGCCCTATACACAGCTGTGCTCACAAGTTTACACACCCTGGCAAAATTTATGATTTCTTGGCCATTTTTCAGAGAATATGAATGATAACACAAACTTTTCTTTCACTCATGGTGAGTGTTTGGCTGAAGCCATTTATTATCAATCAACTGTGTTTTACTCTTTTTAAATCGTAATGGCAACAGAAACTACTCAAATGACCCTGATCAAAAGTTTACATACCCTGGTGATTGACACAAAGGGGTTTGAATGGCTATTAAGGCCCCTTTCACACTTGTGCGACTTCAAAGTCGCGCGATTTTGCCGTGATTTGTCGCGCGATTTTGCCGCGATTTTGACACGATTTCAAGTAATGCCTGTGTAAGTGGCATCAAAATCGGACCAAAGTAGTGCAGGGACTACTTTGAAGTCGTACTAATATGAATGGTTGTCATTGGAAACCATGGGGAACGACTTGTCATGCTACTTTGCAGTCCCAAATTGTGGGACGAGTCGTATAAGTGTGAAAGGGGCCTAAAGGTAACCATCCTCACCTGTGATCTTTTTGCTTGTAATTAGTGTGTGTATAAAAGGTCAATAAGGGCTCTTTCACACGGACGGTCCGTATGTCCGTTTTTCATCCTTCCGTTTTCGGACATACAGACATACATGTATCCCTATGGGATATCGGGTGTCAGCGGATGAGCATCCGCTAACACCGGATCTCGTCCGTGTCCGCTATGGTCCGTTTCTGCAGACGGAGGAAAACCCTATTTTTCCATCCGTCTGCAGAGCGGATCGGATGGCGACGAACTCTACGGTCCGTCGTCATCCGATCCCCCATAGGGGAGAGCGGCGCTCTGACAGGTCCGTCCCTGCACGGAGTGCTGAGACAGACCTGTCATCTTCCTACTCAGCGGAGATCGCTCCAGCGATCCCCGCTGAGCAAGCGGCTATCCGCGGGGCGGATCTGCACTGATCCGCCCCGTGTGAAAGAGCCCAAAGGCTCCTTTCACACTTATACGACTTGTCCCACGATTTGGGACTGCAAAGTAGCATGACAAGTCGTTCCCCATGATTTCCAATGACAGCCATTCATATTAGTACGACTTCAAGTCGTTCCGACTTCAAAGTAGTTCCTGCACTACTTTGGTCCGATTTTGATGCCACTTACACAGGCATTCCTTGAAATCGCGACAAAATCGCGGCAAAAATCGCTGTAAAATCGAGTGACTTTGAAGTCGCACAAGTGTGAAAGGGGCCTAAATATTCTGGACTCCTGATAGACCCTTGCATCTTTCATCCAGTGCTGCACTGACGTTTCTGGATTCTGAGTCATTGAGAAAGCAAAAGAATTGTCAAATGATCTGCAGGAAAATGCAGGACAAAAAACCCTTTTCCAGTGTGGACTGTGGCCGCCCCGGAGATATGTGAACCGACTCCATTGAGAACCATTCACAGTCTCCTGTCATGCGAATTGGATGCAGGGAAACCCACATCCAACCCGCATCAGTGTGAACCCAGCTAGACATGTGCAGAACGAAAAAATGTGTTTTGTTTTGTTTCCTTTCAATCTGTTATTTACATAAATTCATTAGTTTCATTCATTTTCGGAATTAGTTTTGTTTATTCATTTTCGAATCGATCCGAATTTTTAGAATTGTTTATTCATTTTCAAATCAATTTTGAATAGTTTTCGAATTCGAATAATTTTCCAATGTCCAAAGAGAATAAAATAGAAAATAAAGAAATAGAATATAAAAAAAAAAAATCAAAATTTCTATTCTATTCCTTTATTTTCTATTCTATTTTATTCTCTTTGGAAATTTGAAAACTATTCGATTTTGAAAACGATTCGAATTTTGTCCAAATTTTTTTTTACGTTATTTCAGATTCGTTTAAATTCGGATTCGGTACTATTCTAATGCGAAAACTAGGATACATCCGAATTTCTGAAAAATTTAAATTTGTCTGAATTTTTAATTCAGAACTAAATAAATCACACATGTCTAAACCCAGCCTTAGGTGCATTTTTTTTTTAGGAGACAGCACATGAGGAAGGGGCCAGGGGCACCGAAAAGGGACTTGAGAAGAGGAGGATCTGGGCTGCTCTGTGCAAAACCATTACACAGAGGAGGTAAGTATAACATGTTTTTTATTTTTATAGGAAAAAAAACTAAGACTTTACAATCACTTTAAGGAGAAAAAAAAATACAAAACGCATGAAAACTGCATGCAAAGCATTGAAATTGGGAGTTCAAAAATGCAAAATGCGCTGCAAAACACACCAGAAATCCACATCAAATGCAACCGCATACATGTGAACTTAGCCTAAAGTTGTACAATCTGCTGATCAGTTGCTTGATCAAGCAACTAGTCAGCGGCGGCTTGTGGTTTTTTGTTTGAGGGGGGCAAACAACCACCCCCCCATGGCACCTCAAAGCCCCCCCCACTTGCTCTCTGCCGGTCGGTGCACTTACCCCATCTAGGCGACAGGCATCGGGCAGCAGCGGACATCAAGGAACGGCGGGGATCGGGGCATCGGGCAATGGCCCCTGTGTCTTCTCCTCCTCGCTTCTGCTGTGCATCTCCTCCCCTCCTTCTAGGCATCCAATAGGATCGCCTGTTCTTTCAGCCAATCGGGTGACTGGTATCCTCCCTCCTGAAAGGGGCCGGACACATGAATAGGGGGTGGCAGCGGCAATGGATAGAGCATGAATAGTGGGTGGCGGCCGTGGATAGAGGGGGCGGCGCTCAAGCGCCCCTAACGGACAGGCCACCACTGGTCAGCAAATTGCACAGTTAAATTGTTTGTAAACCCTTTACAACCACTCTATACTACAGGCAGTGGCGTCGCTAGGGGGTGGCTTTTGGGGCTATAGCCCCGAATCTGGGGCCCAATGGCCCACAGCCCCGAGTCTCTGCATGGGTCCCCAAGGGGAGGGGAGGCTCTCTGGAGACCCTGATGTAAATGGGGGGCTCTCTGGGGACCCTGATGTAAGTGGGGGGTTTTCTGGGAATCCTGATTTAAGGGGGAGGCTCTCTGGGGACCCTAATGTAAGGGGAGCTCTCTGGGGACCTTGATGCAAGGGGAAGGCTCTCTGGGGATATATACACACACGTATACTATATACATGTGTATGCCCGCCTAAGCGTATGACTTTCTTTACTACACTGCTATGGGCTCTAGCCACAGATCTTTTGTTGACCTAGCAACGCCCCTGACTACATGTAAGCCTATAATAAGGCTTACCTGTAGCTACACTGGATATTGCCTAAACCTGCATGGTTTAGGAGATATCCCTGTATTTGCATGTGCTGACGTCATCGGCACATGCGCACTTAAGCAAACTGATGCAACGGTTGCTTCAGTTGTACTGTGCCGTTAGCGGCTCCGGCCAATCACAGCGCCGGAGCGGCGATACCCGGAAGTAACCCCCCCCCCCCCCCAAAGTGGGGGCTTTGATCTCAGGTAAGTAATTCATAATGAGCTAGTATGCTATGCATACTAGCTCATTATGCCTTTGTCTTGCAGGTTTTTTTTTTGGGGGGGGGGGGATTTTTTAAAAGGGTTTACAACCACTTTACAGTCTGCACGATACAGGGAGCATGCACATCTAAAAGGATGCCAGGGATGTTTTTTCATATAATGGTAACAAACAGCAGTATGGATCAGGAGGAGAGTGGATTGATGATGATTGAAGCTGTTTAGACAGAAAACGAAGGTGAGCTCAAGATAACTTTTTGACCGCACTTTACAATAAAAATACACCTAAAGAGCAGCATCAAGACGATTTATGTCTAATGCCGCGTACACACGATCAGAAATTCCCGCCAGCAAAAGTCAGATGAGAGCTTTTGGTCGAAAAATGCAACTGTGTGTATGCTCTATCGGACTTTTGCTGGCGGAATTCCAGCCAGCAAAAGACTGAGAGCAGGAAAAAGTTTTGATCGAAAATCCCGATGATCTGTAACAATTTCCGACGTGCAAAATTCCTACGCATGCTCGGAAACAATTCGACGCATGCTCGGAAGCATTGAATTTCATTTTCTCGGCTCGTCGTAGTGTTGTACGTCACCGCGTTCTTGACGGTCGAAAGTTCAGCAAACTTTTGTGTGACCGTGTGTATGCAAGCCAAGCTTGAGCGGAATTCTGTCGGAAAAACCATCCAAGATTTTTCCGACGAAAAATCCGCTCGTGTGTACGGGGCATAAGAAAGAAGATACTAGGAGGAAATTGTAGAAACTAGATCATCTCAGAATCTAATGCCTGGTACACGATTGGAATTCTGGCCACAAAAAGACCGTTGAGAGCTTTTTATCGGAAAATGCGAACGTGTGTAGACTCCATTGGAATTTTGCTGGCCGAATTTCCGACAGCAAAAAATTGAGAGCAGGTTCTTAATTTTTCCGACGGAAAAGGTTTCTATCGGATATTCCAATCGTCTGTAGCAATTCTGACGTGCAAAATTCCTACGCATGCTCGGAAACAATTTGACGCATGCTCGGAAGCATTGAACTCGGCTCGTTGTAGTGTTGTACGTCACCGCGTTCTTGGCGGTCGGAATTTGGTGTGACCGTGTGCCGGAATTCCGACAGGAAAACCATCAGAGCTTTTTCCGACGAGAATTCCGATCGTGTGTACGCGGCATTAGTCGCAGGAAATACGAGTAATATATGGCGCTATATTGGAGCTAAATACTGATCTGTCGAACGATTGGTACTGATGGACCGCACGGGTGAGCCTCACCTGCTTATAAAGATGTGCAGAATCGGGGCTTTTCATCCTGAACTTTAGCTGGGCCTAGTCCTTGGATCCGTCCGGCGTGACCAAACGCTGACGCCCTCCAGAGATCGGCGGTCACGCCTGTGTCCTGCTCCTTGTACCATTTTTATAACTCTCTCTGCGATAATTCTGTTTGTTTCCATGGTGATCAGCGCTCAGCCGAAAGATTTTCTACGTATTCATCTTCGCTTAGAAGTCCTGGACAGCTTCTCCTCCGCAGCGCCGAGATGTGCGGGGAGAGGGTTTAATTGGCGGACTCACGTCTGCCTGAGAATAATATCCCGCTGTTCTCTACCCTGTATATATAGCCAGGAAGTGGCACCACTGTTTGGAGCCTGCAGTTTCCTACAACTCAGGAATCCTGCTTCTTAGACCATGCATGATGGATCACCACACCCGAGAGGTCCACCCTGTGCCATTCTCCAATTTCTGTGAGCTGCACCTCCTTTTCCAGTCCTCAGTGCCTGAAACATGTTAGCTTTACAGTGCTGTTCGGGGTCTCCAAACTTTTCAAAGGGCCAGTTTATTGTCCTTAAGACTTTGGGAGGGCAGGATTGTGACCAGCGGGGGGGGGGGGGGGCAGCAAACGTCCCAGGCCCAGCATCAGAGAGAATAAATATGCCCTCAAGGTTGGTGGTCAGTAGGAGGAGGAGTAGTGCCCCTATTAGTAGGAGGAGTAGTGGCTCATCATTGGCATCAGTGGAAGAAATAGTGACCCATTGTTGGTATCAGTGGGAGGAATAGTGCCTCATATCAGTTGTAGGAATAGAGCCCAAGGGCCAGATAAAGGCTAGTAAAGGGCCACATTTTGGAGACCCCTGGAGTAGACTGTTACCGTCACATCTCTGGCATGTCCTGGTGTGCAAAGTAATATGAAGGTTTCCAGAGCGGTATACCGAAAATAGATTTAACCACTTGACCTCTGGAAGATGCGTTACAGCTCCTGAAGAAGCAATTAGCGAAACATGTTGAGCCAACAGGCAATTACCTTTATCGGCTTTATATGCACTATCTTTGTTATTATGTATATTTTTTTATATATGTTTGCCTGTATATGAGAGTCAACATCTGTTTACTCCCTTTTATATTTTTTTTACTAATATTGTAATATTACAATATTCTATATATATAATATATATAAAATACATTATTATTTATATTATATCTATCTATCTATATATATATATATATATATATATATATATATATATATATATATATATATATATACACACACACACACACACACACACACACACACACACACACACACATATAATATTCTACTAATATAAAATATTGTTATTTATTATCAAATTAACTGTCATATTTGTGGCACCATAAAAATTCCCCCGTCCAGTTCTTTCTATATATTTTTTAAATAGGGTCAAGGGTGTCTTTGATCTCTTGAATTAATGTGACTATTCCGATACTCTGGATAATGCGCGGTCATGCAACGCTGTACCTGAATAAAATTGATGTCCTTTTTTCCCCCCACAATTAAAGCTTTCCTTTGGTGGTATTTGATCACCTTTGGGGTTTTTATTTTTGGCGCTATAAAAATGTAGCAAAAAAAAAAAATGTTTTTTTACTTTCTGCTATAAATCTATCCAATAAATAAAAAATCTTAAAATAAAAATCGAATTTATTCATCAATTTAAGTCACTATGTATCCTGCTACATATTTTTGGTAAAAGAAAATCCCAATAAGTGTATACTGATTGGTTTGCGCAAAAGTTATAGCGTCTACAAACTATGGGATATTTTTAATTATTTTTATTTATTTATTTATTTTATTAGTAATGGCAGCGATCAGCAACTTATAGCGGGACTGCGATATCGTTCTGTAGGACGCTACTTTAATTCTTCTTTTTTTTTATACCATTCTGGGTTCCCCCTGATTTGGGTAAAAAGTGGCCTCAAGGATAAACATTTTAGTGATTTAATTTTAGGTTTTTGTAGTTACTGAAGGATAAGAGGGCATGTGATAAACTATACTTTTGATTGACATACTTGAGTCTTGTAAATGTCATTTTTATTATTCTGTAATAGTGCCACACTTACCTCCTTTTTCGTTTTTTCTTCAGTTTTTTTTTCTTTTTCTTTTCAAAAAAAATTAATTAAATATAAAAAAAAATGTTTTGAAAAAAAAATGTTTTACTTTCTGTTATGCAATCTATCCAATACATTTAAAAAAAAAAAAAAAAAGGAGCTAAGGAGGCATCCATGCATGTGCGCTCCTGAGCCAGGCTGTTTGCGTCTATAGACACACACAGTGCCGGTAAGCCACACCCACACAGGAGTATGACTGAGAGCAGCATGGGACTATGGCTCCACTGCCCTAATTTTTTCCTGTGAGAACAGGAAGTGAGGGAAGTGGTGCTGCAGCCAGGACAGCGCTGGAGCAGTTACAGAAGTCAGCAAGCTAAGGAGGCACCCGTGCGCTTCTGAGCCAGGTTGTGTGCACCTATAGTCACACACAGCGCAGGTAAGCCACACCCTCACCCTCACAGGAAGTGGTGCTGCAGCCAGGTGCAGTTACAGGAGTCTGGTAAGTGTTTAGTGATGGTGGAGACGGACAAGTAGTGGAGAGTTTTTTACCTTCATGCAGAGAATGCACTAATGTGCAAAAAAATTTGACTTTAGAAAAATCTTTGATTTCAAAATAAACATTTAACACATGATAAAGAATTCCTGGAGCACTGTGGGTTAGCTTATACAAATGCGAAGACAGCTGCTTGCCTAGAGGTTTGCTTTGTCAGACTGAAAACTCAGATGAAGCTGTACTAAGGGAAGGGGGAAAAGTACTGCTGTGGAGCTCAGCTCTGGTCTAAACCCGTAAGGCAGCTGTGCCGAGCCAATGAGCTGCAGGTATAGGATTCCTCGCCCAGCTGCTGCACCTACACAAAGGGGAAGGAATGCTTGTATCATTACTGACACAGTATGGCCAATGACATTTACTTAATACAGCCATGTGCCCATATTAGGTCAATAATGTCACAACCATCCCAGCCCCTTTGTATACGTGCAGTTGTGGGGTGTAGAAATTATCACCCGCTGCCCATTGGCCTGGCACTGATAGCTGCTTTCTGGGTTTCTTCAAACATGGGTTCAGAGTGAACCCAGAGTTTAACCCAAGCTCATTCCTTCTCTGGAGGGAGAGGAAAGGGGAGGAGCCACTGCTCTGGAGAAGAGGGAGGTGTCACTGCTCTAAAGGAGGAAGGAGGGGGAGGGGTCACTGTTCTGGAGGAAGGGTAGGATTCACTGCTCTGGAGGGGGAGAAAGAGGGAGGAGTAACTGTTCTGGAGGAAGGGAAGGTGTCACTGCTCTGGAGGGGAAGGAGGAGGGAGGAGACATTGCTCTGGAGGAAGGGGGATGTCACTGCTCTGTAGAGGAAGGAAGCGGGAGGAGTCACTGCTCTGGAAGAATGGGAGGTGTCACTGCTCTGGAAGAATGGGAGGTGTCACTGCTCTGGAAGAATGGGAGGTGTCACTGCTCTGGAGAGCAAGTAAGAGGGAGGAGTCACTGCTCTGGAGGGGAAGGAGGAGGGAGGAGTCAATACTCTGGAAGAATGGGAGGTGTCACTGCTCTGGAGAGCAAATAAGAGGGAGGAGTCACTGCTCTGTGGGGGAAGGAGGAGTCACTGCTCTGAAAGAAGAGGCAGTGTCACTGCTCTGGAGAGGAAGAAAGAGGGAGGAGTCACTGCTCTGGACAAAGAGGAGGTTTCACTGCTCTGGAGAGGAAGGAAGAGGGAGGAGTCACTGCTCTGGAGGAAGAGGAGGTGTCACTGCTCTGGAGAAAAAGGCAGAGGGAGGGGTCACTGATCTGGAAGAAGGGGAGGTGTTACTGTTCTGGAGAGGAAGGAAGAGGAAGGAATCACTGCTCTGGATGAAGGGGAGGTGTCACTGCTCTGGAGGGGAAGGAAGAGGAAGGAGCCACTGCTCTGAGGAAAGGGAGGTGTCACTGCTCTGGAGAGGAAGGTAGGGGGAGTGGTCACTTCTCTGGAGGAAGGGGAGGTGTCACTGCTCTGGAGGGGAAGAAAGAGGGAGATAAGTCGCTTTTCTGGAGGAAGAGGGGGTGTCACTGCTCTGAAGGGGAGGGAGGAGTCTCTGCTCTCATTTCTTCACTTGCTGGTGTAAATCTCGTCTTTAGCTACTGAGCACTGTAAACACCGGGTGTAACTCAATAGGAGGATACGCAATAATTCAATGCAATAATCCATATTTACCTGAGTAACACAAACAAGAATTTTTTTTTTTTTTTACAAATGTTCTGATTTAGGCACCATTCACACATGGCGATTTAAAATCGCAGACCGAATCACCGCAATTCCGCCTTAAATTCCAATTTGCATGGCAATTACTGCAAAACACACAACGCTCGTTTGGGTACCATTCATTCTAAATGGCACCTCAAACACAGTGCAATTTTTCCACGATTGTCACGAGACAGAATCGCGTTGTAATTGCGGTAAAACGCCACTTTAAAAATTGTGTGAAGCTTGTTGCTCAAAAAGATGCAGGAGCTTCCATCGGGCAACAGACGTGCATAGGGCAGCCTATTGAAGTGAATGAACTGCCCTATGCCTGATACGTGGAATCACATGAAAATCCTCACCACAAAATCCTGAGCAGGAAAGCAAGTTCCCGCTACGCGAAGTGTGAATGGGCCCATAGTAATGATCATGATAAGCAAAGAAAAGGTACACGGAATCACTGTATAAATCGCTTCATGAATATTAATAAATACATAGTTGGTTTTTGGGTATTTGTACAAAATACATTTCCAGCATATAAGGACGAAGCCAACGTTCAGGATTCTTGATGTACCTGGAATAACATTTACGGTTCCCGGTGTAAGATCAGCGGAATAATTCTGCAGCAGTGGAGATAAAGTGACAGATGATTCCCGGAGAGTCGCTGCTTTTCCTGAAATCAGAGATCCTAACAGAGAGGGAAGAGCATGTAATTGGCAGGGAAAGAAGAGCCAAACTCCAGGTAATAACATTTCTCCTCTCAGAAAATCTCAGAGAAGGCGGAGGAGAAAAATGCAGCAATCCAGCGGGTGATGTCCTCGAGGAGGAAGAATACAAGGAGCCACGTTGTGACAGATTGAGGGTTTCTGTGTTGAAACTGTATATATCCAGTATCTCACAAAAGTCAGTACACCTCTCGCATTTTTGTAAATATTTTATTATATCTTTCATGTGACAACACTGAAGAAATGACAATGTAAAGTAGTGAGTGTACAGCTTGTATAACAGTGTAAATTTGCTGTCCCCTCAAAATAACTCAACACACAGCCATTAATGTCTAAACCACTGGCAACTAAAGTGAGTACACCCCTAAGTGAAAATGTCCAAATTGGGCCAAAAGTGTAAATATTTTGTGTGGTCACCATTATTTTCCAGCACTGCCTTAACCCTCTTGGGCATGGAGTTCACCAGAGCTTCACAGGTTGCCACTGGAGTCCTCTTCCACTCCTCCATGACGACATCACAGAGCTGGTGGATTTTAGTGACCTTGCTCTCCTCCACTTTCCATTTGAGGATGTCCCACAGATGCTCAATAGGGTTTAGGTCTGGAAATTCATCATTTGGTAGTTTGGATTCGGATAATTTTGATCCGTATTTCGTACAGAATTCGTAAAAATTCGTAATTTGGATTCGTGCGAATTTCGAAAAATTCGTACGAATTTCCGATTCGTACGAAACTAATCGCACATGTCTAGTGGACACTGAGCAGTCGGTAAGGTGGATGAATCCGGCAGCAACATCCATGATAGACTGAAGGGGGATAGCCTGTGTAGAGGTCAACCAATGACGAGGGAGTTGCAATAGTTGAAGCGAGAGATAACAAGGGAGAATTAGTAGTTTGGTGGTATCACTGTTTTCATCAATTCTTCCCCAAAGAAACAAAAGAAAAACACTTTGTCAGTGTTTCCAGCGAGCGGCAGGAAGCAGACGAGAAGAACAGTGAAGATGGTCGGCTTTTAATTGTCTGCTCTTGAAGAACGTTCCCGGAGCTTGTCAGGAGGAGAAGAGACTCGTACACAGTTGTCAGATCATCAAACACTTTCTTTAATTTGTTTGACTGTAATTAAATACATTGCAGATGTTTAAAAAAAGTCAATGCAGAAAAAAATCTGAATTCATTTACATCTCTTTCTCTCTCTCTCTCTTTCCTTCTTCTTGGACTTCTTTAAACAACTTTCTCAGATGTTTGTTGATATAAAATGATTATTATAAATTTAATTTTTTTTACAAAATATATAATAAAAATAGTAGATTATGTTACGCCCTCTGAAAACAGCTAACATCTCCTATAGCCAAGGATCAACAAACAAATAACAAACCAAAAAAAAAAAAAAAATTCTCTTTAAACTGGACAAGTATGGTGGATTTAAATAATGTACCAACCTCTAAATCTTTTAAAAGTTAAAAGCTTAAAAGTAGGGAGCAGGGGGCGTCTCCTATTAAATGTATTCATTTGGAAAAGCCACTTCTGGGTGCCTGTCTGGTGAAGTTTACTTTTATTATTAGTAGACTGACTTTCCAAATTTCTGGATTAATGTGCTGGACTGTTTTGCTTGCGTCTATCTAGTAAGGTTACTTTGTGGTATATGAAAATGATGGGGTACCGGCGCTACTAGTTCTTATTCGGCAATTTTCTGTTTTAGTAATGTTCTATTTATTATTCAGGGTATTTTTGGTGTGCTAGCAGTTTCAAAAACAATAATCACCAACCAGTGATCGTTTAAATATGTAATGGAAAAAAGGAAACCGCGCCGCCTTTCGGTGTTAATATTACTTGAAGAAAAAATCTGCTCTGCTGTGCTACGAGCAGGAAAAAAGACTCTGTCTAAATACTACTATAAATAAATAACGTGCCATACAATCAATTAATATTTTTGTCCTTAAACAAATAAAGTGCTTCTGTGCTATGTCCTACGAGAATCACTTGTTCCCATAGGAGGTGGTTGTTTAAAGTAGTTAAGCCCCATACACACGGTCGGACTTTTTCATGGATTCTGTCCGATCGGACAATGTTGTTGAAAAATCAGACCGTGTGTATGCACCATCGGACAGTGTACGACGGTTTGTCCGACGGACAAAGTCTTATCTCCTGCTGGATAGATTTGCCGACAACCCGGTCCGATCACACCAAATCCGATCGTGTGTACGGTTGTCCGACCGGACAAAGTGCTACGCATGCTCAGATCACATTACAAGACCAAAGCTATTGGCTACTAGCCTCTACGTAGTCCCGTCGTAGGCAACAAACGTCACCACATTCAGAATGATCGGATTTTCCGACAACTTTGTCCGACCGTGTGTACGCAAAACCAACATCAGACAAAGTATGACGGACAGGATCCGACCGACCTGGTCCGCGGATTGTCCGACCGTGTGTATGGGGCTTAAGAAGTGTTGTACCCCCTAGATTGATATCATCAAACAGTGTATCTGTAATCCACAAAACTCATGAATAGCATCACCTACACCTGTGGCTATAACCAAACTCAATAATGCAAATAGGCCATCAACATAAACCAATACAGGTGAGTGAAATAAACAAATGCAGATAAATACAAATAAACATATAAATGCAAGTGAATAAAAAATGACAAATAAAAAATGACAAATAAAAGGTGGTGATTATAAAACAAAGTCCATTTGTGACACCAAAGTGCTTGTAAAAAGTGCTCTGTTTAGGAAGGTTCACAGTGCAAATCTTTTTCCTCTCAGTGTAGCCGCCACCAACTATGCAATGGATCACTTACCAAACTTAGGCAAGTGTAGGGCGTGTGGTTTAATTTTGGATAACCAGTCCTATCTGTGGTCTCCCTCCAGTGCCCAGTTCCTGATACTGGGATGTAACTTGGTCTCCAATCGTTACCCCAAGGGCGAGATAATAAAGAGAGGGACTCTAATGGTGAAGTACGTTTTTGTACAAAAGTTTATTTAAAACAAATATCTAAAAGAACTCGCATGGTCCGGTGCCTTTGGCCGGCACTGAGCATATCCAGCCTTGTAAGGAGATGGAACTGTTTGCTGATGTTTTGCGTCCTAGATCCCTTCCTGGTGTGAGCTGCCTCCCCGGAAGTGACGTGATCGCGTAATTACCCAGCAGCCTCTACGCGTTTCGCAAGTACCTTTTGCGTCATCAGGAAGCCGGTATAAGCAAGGAAGGTCAGACCTCTGCAGTGTATAAATTTGCTTTTACTATACAAAAATGCTGTACAGTACATACAAAACTATTACAATATTAGTAATACAATCCAAGACTGACAGATATACCTATAACAAGCAAAATGCCTGGCAAATAAGCAGAAACTATGGTCTGTAATTGTAGAAATAAGCTTAAAGAGGAAGTAAAGCCTCTTAAAAAAAAAAAAAAAAAAAAAGACACCCTGCAAGGCAAAGGCATAATTAGCTAGTATGCATAGCATACTAGCTCATTATGAATAACTTACCTGAGAACGAAGCCCCCGAAGCGACCCTTGTCCACGACATCCGCCATCAATCCCGGGTCTCGCCGCTGGTGACTTACGGGTCTCGCCGATCCAGCGCTGTCATTCGCTGGAGCGGCGATGACGTCACTCCCGCGCATGCGCAGGAAAGCGGCATATGGCCGTGAACCCGGCATGCGCAGTTTGAGGATGCCCCACAGATGCTTAATAGGGTTTAGGTCTGGAGACATGCTTGGCCAGTCCTTCACCTTTACCCTCAGCTTCTTTAGCAAGGCAGTGGTCATCTTGGAGGTGATGCCTTTTCTTTTCTAAATATCTCCTAAACCATGTAGGTTTAGGAGATATTTATTGGATCTACAGGTAAGCCTTAATCTAGGCTTACCTGTAGGTCAAAGTGGTTTGTAAGGGTTTACAACCACTTTAAAAGTTACTTAAAGCAGAGCTCCACTCGATTTTAAAAACAATAGCTCCCGAATATTATTTTGCTCTTTTAAATACAAAACAGACCTTTTTTTTTATACCTACCTTTTGTTTTCATGGATATCTTGCCCATTTCCGGGTTCTGGGGATTGCGGATATGGGCGGGGTTGCTGCGGCTATGTCGACACTTCCTTTTGTGGTGCACTGTCTCCTGGGATCCTTTTTGCTTGTTCCCAGGAGTCTGTGCGGCAGCCTAGAGCGAGTTATCGCGCGATTTAGAACCCCAGTTGCCATCACAATGGGGCGGGACTTCCGAAGACGCCGCCCGTTGTGATGGCAACCGAAGCTGTTGATGGCGCTCCAATATAAACCTTACTGCGCATGCACGAGATCTAAGATAGAACGGCCGTTGAATTCTGGGAGATGCACGTCACAGAATCCAGGAAGAGAATGCCTGTGGGCTTCACATGCCCACAGGCAAGATGACAACTATCGATATCGTTTTTATAAAGCATTATTTTCGTGAGAAAAAGCAATGGGAAAAGTAAAAAAAAAACGGAACAAGTAAGTAACAAATTTAAAGCCTAATTAGTTTCTAAATGTCACAAAAAAAAAAAAACTTCGGAGGCAGTGGAGCCCCGCTTTAACTCCAGTTACTGTGTGTTCGTGATCTCTATTGACAACGAGGACTCAAGCTTCTTAGGCAGTTGCTGGAGATCAGGCGAAAGCATCTTCAAGTATCTTATGGCTACAGACCTTTATTGATGTTAAGGCATTATGGAGTCCTGTCCAGCTAATGCCTAACAACCTTTTATATGTCAGGTTGTCAAGCTTTTGTTGACAATGGTTACAAACTTCTTTACCTTAGTTACAAAACAATAGACTGCTCCAACTGTACCATTTTCCATTAGAGAGGCATTCTCAAACTCTACCTCAAGATTGCACTATGGCATTATACATGCCATAGGTCATATAGGTCAGGTTGTCAATCTATTGTTTACTATAATTACACAACAATAGACCGAACAACAGTCAATTGAAATGCAACAATGATATCTAAGTTCCCATTGTTTGAGGACAGCCGGTGTAATTGTTACCAAGGCATTAGTTTGAGAAGCATCCACTCAAACACAACCTGATTTCTGTTTCTGTGACAAACTACTAAACAGATTGTTCCACACTTGCACTAAAGTCTGAGCTATAAAATCATAATATTTTTCAAATGCAACACATAGACACAAGGGGGAGTTTGAAGAAGAACTGGGTTGAAAGAAGAGGCTCCATAAAAATAAGAAGACCAGTGTAGAAGAAAAGGGCTGCTTGAGAAGAAGAAGACCTGGATAGACTGAAGAGACTCCATATAAAAAACAAGAAGACCTGGGAAGAAGGAAAAGGCTCCATACGAAGACCTTGGTAGAAGTAAAGGTGCTCTATATGAAGGAGAAGACCTGGGTAGAAGTAAAGGGCTCCAAAAGAAGAAGAAGACCTGGGTAGAGGGAAAGGGCTCCATAAGAAGAAAAAGACATGTATAGAAGGAAAGGCTCCATAAGAAGACCTGGTTAGAAGGAAGAGGCTCCATAAGAAGAAGAAAAAGATCCAGGTATAAGGAAAGGGCTCCATAAGAAGAAGACCTGGATAGAAGGAGGAGGCTCCATATAAAGAAGAAGACCTAGGTAAAAGGAAAAAGCTCTATAAGAAGAAGACCTGGGTAGAAGGAAAAGGATCCTTGTGACAGAACTGTCCAGCACCCAGCTTGGGTGCCTTTGTCAAGATATAGCTTCCTCCAGTCTGGACCTAGGAACTAGGTATTATCGCTTATTATCGCTTATCACCCATGACTAGATGGCACTAGCTTAGATGCAAACTGCAACTCACTTTATTGACACAGCATATATAGCACAGAAGATCAGGTAGAACCTGGTCACATTACCCTAAAAATGCAAACTGTATATACACAAAATCACAGTAATGAAATAGTGATATGGAAGTGCTGAAATACTGAACACTGGTCAAATGGCCAGTGTCCACACACAAAAAGTCCAATGAATGGAAGACTGACTCTTAGTCCTAGACTGGAACAGGTGTCATGTAATCAGAATAGACTATGATGATGTTACTGAAACATATTCTGATGAGAGGATGGGTACTCTTACCGGAACAGGTGGACGCACAAACCATACGGCGGTGCGTCAAAAAGGCTTGCAGTACTGATTTCCCGATGTAGGGTGATGCCAAGCTGGAAAATAGCGCAAAGACTGTACCCCAATCTGCACGAAAATGGATGGTGGTTCCAGAGCGATGATGCCAAAGCAAAGGTTCCAGGAATATCCAAACCGGTCCAAAAAAGTGGTGTTCAGAGGGCAGTCATCATGACTCAAACTTTACTATCTGGTATGCGGCTCATATATCGGTGGTGGTACTTATGATAGATGTGGAGCACAGCAGTGGTTTATGAAGATTGACTTATCAAAGACTGTCTATTCCTTGTTTACTACCATGCCTATTATCATCTTTTTATCCATGGACTGAGAATAACGCATTCTAGCTGGTGCTCATTATTAGCAAATGCAATATTTTGGGATCCCTATAAGATCGCATAAGGTGTCTCTGTCTATTTCATGCTGGTCATTGTTTATGAATATTTTTTTATTTACAATTCATTTATTACTTTAATTGTTTTTATTTAATTTTTGGCGCAGTTTTTCTGTTACTATTTGTATTGTGCCTATCCCACATTACTGCAGCCTTTTTTATTAGCTATTTTCCTTTTTTATATGTTTGGCTCAGCACGGTTTTTCTTTGTACTATAATAAGTTTTGTTATGTTTCACTGTACACATTACTTTTGGAAAAATGTAAAACCAAAGGAGGAACTTCACCTGGGGATGACACTAAAGTTACACTATGGGAGAAACCAGTTTTCTGCAATTCCTTGGGTCCTGTTTGTTAAGGAAATTGCAAAGCTATAACCCGAGCTATATATTTAGTGTATCACATGCAAACCATTGTCAATGCTCATTTGCTAAAAAGGATAGGTAGCATGTGCATGTGTGTTGTATGCATATTGTAATACTCTGTATTGTTTTCCTACAATTGTATATAATTTGTATTACAGCATTATTGATTGACAAAAGAACATGAATATACTACAAGGGGTTCTGCTTCCTTGCTTTTCTGTAAAGTAACCTAAAAGACACAAGCAAAATATGCTCAAATGACTCACCACACCAACGCCACCTCCCTAATTTGTGTGTCCTCAAGGGCTTTAAAAAAATGAGGTATTGGCAGCAGTCTACCAAAAGATAAGTGAGGGGAAAAAAGCCCTGGAATGCATCAAAAATGCACATGCAGAAAAGCATCCGAAATGCAGTAATTGTAGTGTAAACCAGCCCTTCACGTTCTTGTGCAGCTTTAGTGCCCCGCAATGATACCATCATTTTCTGATGTCAGTGATAGGTCCTCTTTTATACAGGATCTACTTGCAGCAGCTGTCCTGGGTCTTCGCATCAACCAGGGTCAGTGTGATTAATAGCAAACATTATTTTCGAAGTAGAGGATTACGTGTGCTTGATGTTGGTTTTGTTCCATGTAGACGGTGAAGCGGCAATCAGCGGGCGACGTGTTATTACAGCAAAGTGGAGTCATTTTTATTCTTTATGGGCAGGGGTCACGGGGACGGGAGATCATTAATGTGCCGTCGGTGTTGTTGGTGTGCCCTACACAGATCAAGGTCCCTTTTAGAAAACAGTTAAAGGGTTACTACACTTTTGTGGAAAAATAATAAGAAAAAATAATAATATAACGTAAAATTGCTAAACAAGTCATATTGCGAATTAATGTTATTAAAAATGACCTTATATTTTCAATCTGCAGCCGCTGCAATTTTCTGTAAAATTCAATGCAATATGGCCACCTGGAGGCGTTCTGTGTAAAAATGTAATTTCTTGCTTGTGTGATTGGCTCATTGATTTACCCAGAAGTCTGCACTAAGATATAAATTTGATTCTAGGCACCTTGTAATAGAAACATAAGTGTCAGTGTGATACCCCCTAAGTGCAACTTTTCTCAGAACACTGAGAGTGCCAAGGTGATTATAATGAACCAGACCACACAATTTAGAATGAATATGCAATCAGTCTGGTGAAATAAACAGCTATTTCTTTTTTGAATCATTCAATTTTTATTGAGTATTTTCATGAAAACATACAGAAAATAAATAAACATTAAAAGAAATAAACAATAAGATATGCACTGTGTGGAATACATGTCAATATCCGGTAAAAATACAATACATACAAAATAGAAACATATTCAGTAATAAATATAGAGCAATCGTAACAAGCAGGAGACGGAGCTAGGCGTCACCCTGAGAAGGATCCATAGGCCATATAGACCAATATTTATCAAACTGTGTACACTTAAACGTATTTATTGCTATCAAACGTTCAAAAGTATGGTTTCTGCGTACCGCAGAAGTGACATCTGATACATTGATAGCAATGGTAGACTTCCAATTACATAGAATCAGTAATCTGGTTTCAAGTAAAATATGGGATATGACTGGTCGAAATGATTTAGGAAACTTATCGATATTTAAATGAAGAATACCTAAGGCAGAATCTGGGTTAGTGAGCATACCCGTAACAGTAGATATAAGTTGAAAAACACCATTCCATAAGCTTTTAACCGTAGGACAGTACCAAAGCATATGCAATAGATTGCCCAACTGGCCACACTCCCTCCAACAATTCTGAGAAAAACCTGGAAAAAAAGTCGCCAATCGACAAGGAGTATAGTGCCATCTATTGGATAATTTAATGGTAAGTTCCCAATGTTTGGCACAATGAGATGCAGAATGAATTTCAGAGAAGGCGTGACGCCACTGATCTTCCGAGAAGTCAGAGCCGAGTTCCGCTTCCCATTTGATCATAGCAGGTGTCTTGATAAATTGTAATTTATCATGTAAAAGATTGTAAAAATAGGAAATTCCTTTCACTTCTTTATTACCGGGAGAGTAAAACTGCCATAGTTTGCATGGAATGGTAAGGAATGGAGGAGGTAAGGTTTTGAGCAACTCTATGATCTGGAGAGTACAAAGTGTCATGTCAGTAGTGAGATTATACTGCGAAGTCAGTTGCGTTGCAGATTTAAGTTGGGTGCCATCGAAAAAGTCAGATACTAGTGTAATCTTTTTATTAATGAGGTCAGTTACGGATAAGGTTGGAAGTTTCGTCTCAAGAATAGAAAGTGGTATATTGTAGGGCAAGTCTGTGACGTCATCTTGAGTAGTAGGTAGTACGTGTCTCCATGCTTTTAAAGATATTTGAATTGTGGGGGATAGTTTACGTAAGTCCCAGGCAGGCCAACCATCAGTCAGTAAAAGAGTATGTACATTGGTCACAGGTAGTGGAACCAATGAATTTTCAATATCTACCCAAACTGGCGGGTTATTAGTCTGAAACCAATGCTTAATTTGGTCCAATCTAACTGCCCAGTAATAGTCATGGATGTCAGGTAAACCTGCACCGCCGAATCTCTTATGTGAAATTTCTTTATAGAAACAAAAGAAAGGAATCTGCTCCAAATTTGCTAAAACCCCATGTAATGTACATTGACCATCTACAGCATATTGTTTTTTGCTCAAGTTTTTTTTTTTTTACATTAATGTAACATCAGCCACTGAGGAGATGTTGGAAGTTTTTATTTTTTTAGGTGACACCAGAGCAGAATTGTCCGGGTTCAGTCAAGATTCTTATTCCCACGGGTGGAGGGCACCCGCGAGATGCTGGAAAGGCGATAGAATTTGGTGCAGTCTTGACTTCTGCACCACATGTGTGTCTCCATGGTATGCCATTTTGTCAAGCTCTCTTCACTTTCTAAATGTCATTTGTGTAGAAGTAAATGTGAAAGTACAAGTTCCCAGCTCAATCTGGTTCTCCAATTTGGCTGAACAATGGCAGACGTCCTCCTAAAATGAATAAAGCCTGGACAACTCAGAGTCCTGACAGTGGTTGGCCCTTGACAGTGCAAGAAAGAGCACAATCCTACGTTAGTAAGACAATCTGACTGTTGCCTGAGAACCTCCCAGTTGGTACCACTGCCCTTTGGTAACACAATCTGACTGTTGTCTGAGAACCTCACAGGAAATACTACTGTCCTTTGGTAACACAATCTGACTGTTGTCTGAAAACCTCAAAGGAGGTACTACTGTCCTTTGCAGACTGTTGCCTGAGAACCTCCTAGGCTAGGAGGTACCACTGTCCTTCGATAACACAATCTGACTGTTATTTGAGAACCTCCCAGGAGTTACTACTGTCATTTTCAGAATGCTGCCTGAGAACCTTCCAGGAGGTACCATTTCCTTTGGTAACATGCAGGGGCGGACTGACCATTCGGCCACTCGGGCACTGCCCAAGGGCCCCGGACAATAGGGGGCCCCATCAGGGTTGCCAGTCTCAGTAAAACCAGGCACAGTATGTAAAAATCTGTGTTTTTTTTACACCTGTTTTTGAAATGTCCCATACTGACATCCTTTTGGTCTAAAAATCCAGAGATTATAGCTGCCCCACCTCTCCAGTACCTTCTCAGCCAATAGAAACATGTATGTGTATACTGTGTGATTGTATACTGTGTGGCCCCATAATCTATGATTGCCTGGGGGCCCAAAAATCTCCTTAGCCCGGGGGCCCCATGTGTTGTCAGTCCACCCCTGGTAACATGATTTAACTGTTACCTGAGAACCTCCCAGGAGGAGGTACCACTGTCCCTTTGGTAACACAATCTGACTGTTGCCTGAGAACCTCCTAGGAACTGTCCTTTGCAGACTGTTGCCTGAGAGCCTCCTAGGAGGTTCCACTGTCCTTCAGTAACACAATCTGACTGTTATCTGAGAACCTCACAGGAGTTACTACTGTCCTTTGCAGACTGCTGCCTGAGAACCTCCAAGAAGGTACCACTTTCCTTTGGTAACACAATCTGACTGTTGCCTGAGAACCTCCCAGTTGGTACCACTGTCCCTTTGGTAACACAATCTGACTGTTGCCTGAGAACCTCCCAGGAGATACCACTGCTCTTTGGTAACACTATCTGACTTTTGTCTGAGAACCTCACAGGAGGTACTACTGTCCTTTACAAACTGTTGCCTGAGAGCCTCCTAGGAGGTTCCACTGTCCTTCGGTAACACAATCTGACTGTTATCTGAGAACCTCACAGGAGTTACTACTGTCCTTTGTAGACTGCTGCCTCCAAGAAGGTACCACTTTCCTTTGGAAACACAATCTGACTGTTGTCTGAGAACATATGATATCTCATCTTTTTATAATGAGAGTGGTCAGCTGTCTATACACGTTTTAGTAACAATGATGCCCACTTATGGCTCTAAGGATACAATGTGTATAGTTTAAAAAATTCCATTCATTTGCTCAAATTTAAAAGGCAGTTAAGTAAAATCTACAACATCCGCTCTTTACTTAATTTATTGTATCAATTTGTATCCCTGCAGGTGAAAAAACTCACCTTATCTACTAGCGGAGATCGGCCATAGTCCTGTATTGCGTCATGCCACCTCTACAGGATCAGGGGTCCCGTGACAACAGCCAGACGTTTTCTCTGGCATAGCTTAAAGAACGCGCGTCATCCTAAGCAAATATCCCGCAGCCGTTTCAGTATTGTCCCGGTGTCATGTGCCGGGTTTAGATGAATATTAATGTCCCGGGATGAAGAGATTTTATATGGTGCCGTCACCATAAAGGTCTGTGCCAGGAATGTGCGCCATATTCCCGCTGTGAGGAGCAATAATAGCCAGGAATATGGTGGAAGAAGTCTGTGACCTATTCCAAAGAATGAGGCCTTTGATTGGTGTAATTTGCGTCTACATCTCATAAGGTCAATGATTAAAGGCACCCCCTGGGCATTTCCCAAGGTGACCCACAATATTAAATTTGATGTAAACCTAATTATTTCAGAATATAGCAGAATTGCTAAAATATTGTTTCCATTTATTTTCATCCCTTACATCTCAGTGCTGCTGATCTCCTGAAGCCTCTCTGCAGTCAATCTGCTTAATGTCTGTGGAAACAGCCACTTGTCGTCTCCATTGTAGACTCCATTGAAGTACCTGAACAAGGCCCTTCATGGCAGGATTACCAGGGATTGGAAGCTACAGAATAAAACATGTTGAATATGACTTTTGAAAAAATATTACCATGTTAAAGATTATATGAAATTGTATTGATTACTTAAATTTGGTACTCATGAGTCTACCAGTTGGTCACTCATGAGTACTACCAAATTTAAGTAATCAATACAATTTCATATAATCTTTAACATGGTAATATTATTTCAAAAGTCATATTCAACATTCTATCTGTGAGATCTCTGCACTGAGTTCCTAGATCTTTACACCTACTGTGCCCATTATGAGGGGTTCTCACTATCCCTGTGCTGACTTCCTGGGTCTCTACACCTGTTGTGCCCATTATGAGGGGTTCCCACCATCCCTGTGCTGAGTTACTGGGTCTGTAATCTGCTGTGCCCATTACTAGGGTTTCTCACCATCCCTGTGCTGAGTTACCGGGTCTGTACACCTGCCGTGCCCATTATTAGTGGCTCCCACCAACCCTGTGCTGAGTTCCTGGGTCTGTACATCTGCTGTGCCCATTATGAATGGGGTTCCCACCATCCCTGTGCTGAGTTACTGGGTCTGTAATCTGATGTGCCCATTACTAGGGTTTCTCACCATCCCTGTGCTGAGTTACCGGGTCTGTACACCTGTCA
Organism: Lithobates sylvaticus; assembly: GCA_028564925.1. NCBI lineage: Eukaryota > Metazoa > Chordata > Amphibia > Anura > Ranidae > Lithobates > Lithobates sylvaticus. The sequence continues at coordinate 68,700,217 of CM053038.1, forward strand.
TGCCCATTATTAGGGGCTCCCACCAACCCTGTGCTGAGTTCCTGGGTCTGTACATCTGCTGTGCCCATTATGAATGGGGTTCCCACCATCCCTGTGCTGGGTTTCCAGGTCTGCACACCTGCTGTGCCCATTATGAAGAGTTTCCACTATCCCTTCACTTAGTTCCTGGGTCTGCACACCTGCTGTGCTCATTATGAGTTGCTCCCACTGTCCCTGTTGGGTTTTATTTCTTTATTTTATATATAGAGAATGTAACAGGAGAAACTGGACCACCAAAAAGTGCACAGGAACATTGCCAGCAGCAGAAGAAGATGCAAGCAAGTTCCACCAACAGCTAAAACATAACTTTTGGGTGGATAAACCCCCCCTGAGGCTTATCGCAGGATGCCCCGTTGCTCTATTGCAGTTAACACACAGTTCTTCTCCAGACAGGCATGCACTTGCCATCGGGACTACCGGGAGTTTCCCGGTGGGCAGATGGCTCAGTGGACAGGTTTCAGTGACAGCCTGTCAAAGTAATGGCTGCATGGCTCGCGCAGCCATTAATTTGAGCACCGACTGGGACCGGCAAGGTGTCCGTACACAGACATTGTTGTCTGTGAGTGGACACCAGTGTCATCTAGGGATGAGCTCCGGCGTGTTCGCACACTCCACATGCAGAGCCCGCCAGCGCAGTGCTGTGCAGACTTCCTGGCGGGAAAATGTCTCACTGCCTGTGATTAGCGCAGTGCCGTGCCAACTTCCTGGCAGGCTCTGCACATGGAGTGTGAAAACACGCCGGAGCTCATCCTTAGTGTCATCACAGGAGGGGCCGGTGTAGGAGGCGGGACCCTGTTACAGAACTCAGACACAAGCTCCATAAACCAGGCACTGGTGAGTCTGCATTGGGCACAGACTGAGGGTCTCTGAGTCAGCATTGATGGGCACAGACTGAGGGGCTTAGAATCAGCATTGATGGGCACAGACTGAGGGGCTTGGGATTAATGGGCACCAAGACTGAGGGGCTTGGGATTAATGGGCACCAAGACTGAGGGGCTCAGAGTCAGCATTGATGGGCAGAGACTGAGGGGCTTGGGATTAATGGGTACCAAGACTGAGGGGCTTGGGATTGATGAGCACAGACTGAGGGGCTCAGAGTCAGCATTGATGGGCACAGACTGAGGGGCTCAGAGACAGCATTGATGGGCACAGACTGAGGGGCTAAGGATTGATGGACACAGGCTGAGGGGCTCAGACTCAGCATTGATGGGCAGAGACTGAGGGGTTCAGGATTGATGGGCAGAGACTGAGGGGCTCAGAGTCAGCATTGATGGGCACATAAACTGAGGGGCTCTGGATTAATGAGCACAGATACTGAGGGGCTCAGCATTGATGGGCACAGACTGAGGGGCTGCATTTATGGGCACAGACTGAGAGTCTGCATTTGATGGGCACAGGGAGGCTGCAGTTGATGGGCACAGTGAGGCTGCATTTGATGGGCACAGTGAGGCTGCATTTGATGGGCACAGTGAGGCTGCAATTGATGGGCACTGATAAGCTGCATTTGGTGGGCACTTATAAGGCTGCATTTGATGGGCACTGATAAGGCTGCATTTGAGGGGCACTGGTGAGGCTGCATTTTATGGGCACTGGTGAGGCTGAATGTTATGGGCACCGGCAAGGCTGCATTTGATGGGCACAGTGAGGCTGCATTTGATGGGCACTGATGAGGCTGCATTTTGTGGGCACAGCCAGGAGGGGGGGGGGTGGTCGGTTTAGTCCGGCTGGCTGGTATGGGAGAGACCTGTCATCCGCACTGTCCATTACCTCACTTCATAGTGCGCAACCCAGCTCGGCCTCAGCGCCACTGCATTGCTGAAAGGCAGCCAATGGCTGTGCAGCAATGCCAGTTTCTGAAATTCCAGCCAATGAGGCTGTAGCAATGTTCCTGCATGACGTTAGCCCTCCCACTTCACACAGTGATGTGAGAAGGAAGGAGGAGAGAAATACAGAGGAGAAAAAGAGGTGAGTGAGGACGGAGTTAGAGTATGTTTTCAGTTACCATATATACTCGAGTATAAGCCGAGTTTTTCAGCACATTTTTTTGTGCTGAAAGTGCCCCCCTCGGCTTATACTCCAGTCAAGCACTTCTTTGCAGCAGAGAATGACAATTTCCGACCCGACTTTGGGGCCCTGTATCTATGTGCAAACCCAGTGGAACCAACACTACAACATATCCAAATTTGGGGTTCCTAGCATTAAGTGGCCCCGAGATACGACCCCAAAGTCGGATCGGAAAATGTCATTCTCTGCTGCAGAAAAGTGCTTGACATTTTCCGACCCGACTTTGGGGCCCCGTATCTTGGGGCCACTTGGCGCTAGGAACCCCGAATTTGGTGTGCAAACCCAGTGAAACTAGCGCTACAACATATATGTGGTTGCTAGCAATATGGGGTTGCTAGCACCAAGTGGCCCCGAGATACAGGGCCCCAAAGTCGGTAAACTGTGTCCATCTGCAGCAATGTCATTTCGGGACCCTTTGGGTCCAGATACCCCAAATTTTGGCTGCAGCTAGGGGGCATCTAGGAACACTTAACTACCATGTTTGAAGTTAGGGGGACCTATGGCTGCAAATGGGCACAGTGAGGCTGCAAATGGGCATTGTTGACCCTCTTTTCCACTTACAGTAGCTGCACATTTCTCACCCTAGGCTTATACGCGGGTCAATAAGTTTTCACAGTTTTTTATGGTAAAATTAGGTGCCTTGGCTTATATTTGGGTCGGCTTATACTCAAGTATATACGGTAACACATTTTCATACAGAAAAATACATGTTGTAAAACTTGGAGGACTGATACAGTATCCTATGCCCAATACCTTTTATACAACTTACACTTACATGTCATTCTAAAGGCGTCTGTAATGTTGGAATGCATCTTTTTCTCTAAATAAAGAGTAAAAAAAAAAAAAAGAAGAAGCTGTTTATACTTACAGTGGAATGTTTTTACTTTTTTTGCGCAATTGCATATAGTTTATATACAGTTTTTGTGCGTGTTTGCGAAATTAAAGTGGGCCGGTCTGGATGAAGTCCAGGGGCCAAATTTTTGTCCCAGTCCAGGCGTGTCTCCAGAGTTGTCTTATTGGTCTCAGGGAAGGTGTAGAGATAGGAGACGCAGTGGAAGGCATTGATGAGATCCTGCTGCAGGGAAGAGCTGCCTTTATTGAGGAGAGTTGAAAGCAATTTATCAGTCAATTAGCTGCAGCTCATAGTGAATCTCTGCTGTGAGCTAAAGAGACACCCCGCCACGTGCTGCTTCCAGAGAGAACGCGGTGCGAGGAATTAACCCCTTCCCATCACAGCCATACATTTCTGTACTCACACATCCACCGTTATAACAATTCCAGCAACTATTTGAAGGTAAACTGCTGTGCTACACCCTTCAGATGTCATAGCACAAGCTGGAGGCATGGATAGCAACCAGGTGGAGCAGTCAACAAATAAAATTAGACATACTATCTGCCAATAGAACTTAACTAAAAAGTGCATTCTATGCATCCAAAAATATAGAAAATATTACAAATCAAATCATTATTCAACCAAATAAATAATGTCAAAGCGATAACTCCAAGGCCAATAATAAATAACACGTTATCTCCTCCGAATTCCGCAACATGTTTGGTTGACGAACGGCCGTTCAGAAACAAACTGAAAAGTGCGAAATGAAAAGTGCGAATCAGCACTCACCAAACTTCTACTAACATGAAATTAACAGAAGAAGCCCAAAGGGTGGCGCTAAAGAGCTGAAAAACAACGTAGTACGTCACTACGTTTGTAATTGTTGACCAACAATTGTGTGTATCCCCCCAGCACCAATCTCTAGCATCACGAAGCCCACATCATAGATCCCCCTACACAAAGCCCCCGATCACAGATTCCCCCATCACAGACCCCCCTTTACAGATCCCTCCATCACAAAGCCCCCCGTCACAGACTCCCCCATCATAGATCCCCCAATCATAGATCCCCGCATCACAAAGCCCCCCCATAACAGACAGTAGGGGCACTTTTGTACCCTGTTACCATTTCACACGGGGGGGGAGGCCGGGATCTGGGGTTCCCCTTGTTAAAGGGGGCTTCCAGATTCCGATAAGCTCCCCGCCCCCGCAGGCCCCTACAACCACTGGGCAAGGGTTGTGGGGATGAGGCCCTTGTCCCCATCAACATGGGGGCAAGGTGCTTTGGGGGGCTACCCAAAAGCACCCTCCCCATGTTGAGGGCATGTGGCCTGGTACAGTTCAGGAGGGGAGGTGCTCTCTCGTCCCCTCCTCTTTTCCTGCAGCCTGCAAGGTTGTGTGCTCGGATAAGGGTCTGGTATGGATTTTTGGGGGTACCCCATGCCAATTTTTTTATTTTTGCGCTGGGTTCCCCTTAAAGTCCATACCAGACCTGAAGGGCCTGGTATGGAATTTGGGGGGACCCCCACGCAATTATTTTTTTTAAATTTTGGTTTGGGGTTCCCCTTAATATTCATACCAGACCCAAAGGGCCTAATAATGGACTGGGGGGATCCCATGCCGTTTTTTTCAATGACTTATTTTATCTGTATTGCCGGGACCCATAGTTCATTATAGCCGCGAGTACTTTTAAATGACTTTTTTTCCTTTAGAAATGTCATTTTGTGCAGGGACTATTCTAAACAGGGAAAACTGCGCCCCTTTACAGGCATACTATAGACACCCCCCAGGTACGACATTTAAAGGAATATTTCACTTTTATTGTTTCACTTTAAGCATTAATAAAATCACTGCTCCCGAAAAAACGTGAGTTTTTAAAACTTTTTTTTGCATTGATACATGTCCCCTGGGGCAGGACCCGGGTCTCCAAACACTTTTTATGACAATAACTTGCATATAAGCCTTTAAAATTAGCAATTTTGATTTCTCCCATGGACTTTTAAAGGGTGTTCCGCGGCTTTCGAATTTGCTGCGAACATCCCAAATTGTTCGCTATTCGGCAAACAGGCGAACACCCGATGTTCGAGCCGAACTTACGTTCGACTCGAACATCGGGCTCATCCCTACTATCATGCTTTGTGTCTTGTGTGAAGGTAGCAGAGGGGGAATGCTGCGATCTTATTGTAGATTTACGTCTACAGAATGGCACGCCTAGGCAAAGGCACCTATATATACGTCCCCTTTAATTGCCTAGCCGTGGGGTCGCGCGCGAGCCAGCGGCGGTGCGCTCGCGACGCGGTCGGGAGCTCCGTGGCCACGGGACCAGCGGACCCGATCGCCGCTGGTGTCCCGCGATCGGGTCACAGAGCTGAAAAACGGGGAGAGGTCTGTGTAAACAAACCTCTCCCCGCGCTTCCTTCTCTGCCTGTCATTGATCGGCTGTTCCCTGTAATCGGGAAAGCCGATCAATGATGTCAGACATACAGCCACGCCCCCTTACTGTAAAAAAAAACACAACACGGCACACTAACTCCTCCCCGCCCCCTAGTGGTTAACGCCTTCACTGCCACTGTCATTTACATAGGAATCAGTGCATTTAAATAGCACTGATTTCTATATAAATGACAATGGTCCCAAAAATGTGTCAAAAATGTCCGATGTGTCCGCCATAATGTCCCAGTCACAATAAAAATCGCTGATCGCCGCCATTACTAGTAAAAAAAAATATATATTAATAAAAATGCTATAAAACTATCCACTATTTTGTAAACGCTATAACTTTTGCGCAAACAAATCAATAATCGCTAATTGTGATTTTTTTTACCAAAAATATGTAGAAGAATACGTATCGGCCTAAACTGAGAAGAAAAAAAATTTTTTTTATATATTTTTTGGGGATATTTATTATAGCAAAAAGTAAAAAATATTGCATTTTTTTCAAAATTGTCGCTCTGTTTTTGTTTATAGCGCAAAAAATAAAAACCGCAGGGGCGATTAAATACCACCAAAAGAAAGCTCTATTTGTGGGAAAAAAAGGACGCCAATTTTGTTTGGGAGCCACTTCGCACGACCGCGCAATTGTCAGTTAAAGCGACGCAGTGCCGAATCGCAAAAAGGGGCCTGGTCCTTTGGCTGCAAATTGGTCTGAAGTGGTTAATAAAGGTTAAGTTTTCTACCAGTGGCGTTTGGTGCGTAGGGATGTTGATTGCCATGAAGATATTTGTTATTTCTACTTATGAAAGGCATTTGTTGTAAGTGATTCATTTTCACGTCTAGTTTGACCCAAGCCTGGGTCTTATTGCGAAAGTGGCAGGGTTCCTTGAGAAAGAAATAGATTTTGAATCTTTATCCCTGGAAGCAAGCCAAGTACTGTATTTCCAAATGCACTATCTGTAACATCTAAGGAGATGAATGTTCATGAGGCAATCAGGCGCACACTGCGGACCTACAAAAAGCACACAAGATGCTGGTGGGAAGTGGCCAGTTTAGAAGTGTGCATTAAAAAACAGATTACAGCCCGTGGACCTAGGACCCTGACTAGATCACACTCTCATACTGACAATAAAAACATGATTTTATGGCAGGTTGGGACAAACTCCAAACTGAAAATACTCTAAGGACCATGCAATGTCTGCTGGACTTTCAGAAAACTCTGTTTGAGCAGTTACATAAACAGCTTAAGGAAGAACAGAGCAATATTCTCCAATATAAAGACCATCCAGACTTACATAAGGTGTAGTCCATTAAAGCCTCGTACACCTCTGACTTTTGTCCGAAGGCGTGTGCCTGGATTTTGTCTTGCATACAAACAGCAAGGAATTGTCAGCCAACAAACACGAACCTAGTGACGTACTACGTGTTTTTTCAGCTCTTTAGCGCCACCCTTTGGGCTCCTCCTGCTAATTTCATGTTTAGTAGAAGTTTGGTGAGTGTTGATTCACGCTTTTCATTTCACGCTTTTTGTTCCGTGCTTTTCAGTTCATTTATGAATGGCTGTTCGTCAACCAGACATGTTGCGGAATCAGAGGAGATAACGTGTAATCTCCTCCTACAGCGTATAAATGTCACTGGCAAGGAAGGGGTTAACATTAGGGTGGCGATCAAGGGGTTAAATGTTCTCTAGGGAGATGTTTCTAACTGTGGGGGGAGGGGACTGACTGGAGGAGGAGAGAGATTGCTGTTCCTGATCACTAGGAACAGCAGATCTCTCTCTCTACTCCCCTGTCAGAACGGGGATCTGTCTGTTTACATTGACAGATAGGCGCGCCCCCTATAGCTCTTAAAGCAGCTGGCTCACACATAAGGGCGATTCGAGCATGCCGTGCCAACCTTCCGCCATAGAATGACGGCGGCTGGTCGGCAAGTGGTTATTTAGTGCAGTTTTTATCTTGGTTCACACTGCAGCGATGTGGGAACCCTGCAAATCCACTGCCGGTTCCCGCATCGCATGTCTCCTGGCGGCAGTTCACACTACCCTAAGCGCACTGCTGGGAGTGTCAATTGAATGTTAATGAAACCCCCAAATCAGTTTGCATATCGCAGTGCGAACTGCAAATTCGGACAGGAATCGGATCGCATGGGTGTGAACACCCATGCGATCTGATTCTGGTGCGGACCAAAAAAAGGGTCCTGTGCGAGTTTGGTCCGAATACGATGTGAATTCCACCGTACTATCTGTATGGCTGAAATTGTATCGCACATAGATTGCATGTGATTTGCACTGCAGTGCGAATCACATCCGATGTCGGACATCGCACCAGTGGGAACCGGCCCTAAAGGTTACATTTTATGCCAGGGGCGTTTGTGTAGGGAAAGGCAACCTTGTTAGTTTTCGAACAAATATTGCATTGGGAGATTTATATTGAATAGGAACATTGTGAGTCTATTGGCCAATTTCATAAAATGTGGTATTCCCAGAAATACACTCAGGGTTTATTGCACTGGGAGCTTTATATTGAAGAGAAGTGGCAGCTGGTGCTAAACTTTTTGGGGGGGCGGCAAACAAACCCCCCCTCAGGTACACCCTTAGCCCTCTACGGTCCCCCTACACTCACGCCACCGCGGTCCCCCCCGCACTCAGCCCTCCACGGTCCCCCCCGCACTCAGCCCTCCATGGTGTCCCCCGCACTCAGCCCTCCACGGTCCCCCGGCCCCCACACTCAGCCCTCCACGGTCTCCCCCGCACTCAGCCCTCCACGGTCTCCCCCGCACTCAGCCCACCATGGTCCCCCTGCACTCACCCAACCATGGTCCCCCGGCCCCCGCACTCAGCCCTCCACGGTCCCCCCCGCACTCAGCCCTCCATGGTCTCCCCCGCACTCAGCACACCACGGTCCCCCTACACTCACACCACCACGGTCCCCCCCGCATTGCCCGGGCTAAACGTCACTTCAGCCCTCCACGGTCCCCCCCGCACTCAGCTCTCCATGGTCTCCCCAGCACTCAGCCCACCACGGTCCCCCGACCCCCACACTCAGCCCTTCACTTCTGCCTTTAGAACCAACCAACAATTGGTAGAAGTCTTGAACCCTGCCACATAGATGTCAGCAATTGCACTAGAATGGCAAACCTTAATATCTACACTACAGACAACTGAGAAACTGCCATAGTTTGACATGGTGCCTGTAGTGTATTTAGATGAATTGGATGGATAAAGAGTAACAAAACAGCTTAAATACATAATTTTCCTGGAGAAAATATTGTCTTCCTTCAGTGCTGACCACATGTGCAAGAACCCGGTATTTTTCTCACATGATCCCTGCTGAATGAAGTACAGTGGAACCTTGGTTTACGAGTAAGGCGGTTAACAAGCGTTTTGAAAGACAAGCAATTTTTTTTCTTAAATTCTGGCTCAGTTTGCAAATGTTGTCTCGCAAAACGAGCAGAATTCAAGCTAATGGGCGGTGCAGTACCACATTTGGCCAGAGGTGCGGGGGCGCCTTTGACACTCGGAACTGTTCGGAGCCGTTTCGGAAATACTCGGAATGACTCGGAAATACTCTGAAACACTCAGAAATACTCAGTTCCAGAGTGTTTCCAAGGCTTTCTGAGTCTTTCCGAGCTGTCCCCGAGTATTTCCAAGGCTCTCCGGCGCCCTCCCTACCCCTGGTCACATGCGGTATTCCATGTAATAGAAGTCAATGAGGAACGAATTATCTTCGTTTCCATTGACTTCTATAGGGAAACTGGCTTTGATATGCGAGTGCTTTGGATTACAAGCATTCTCCTGGAACGGATTATGCTCGTAATCCAAGGTTCCACTGCAATCAGAATCCAGACTGGCTGTTCGTCTTCTTCAACAGAGATCATGTGCCTAGACATTTGGTCATGTTACGCGCACTGGAGAGAGCCTCCAGCAGCATTTGCTCCAGGAATTTTTTCTTTATCCATCCCAGCCTGGCTGTTGACAAAGGGTTAATATTTGAGCATTTTGAGATCCTCTTTAATCTAAGCTGACTGAAGTTCCTGGGAACATGGTGGAATAAGTGAGAACATCTGATAATAAGTACGAACCTGGGGTGGTGACCTCATTTTATTTCGGACCGGCTGACTTTTATTGTGAAGTTTTACATTGCAGCAGATCTGCAGATAAATGCCCAGTGCCATCCAGCAATCTGAGGACAAGGACACCATAAACAGACAAAGTAAACATCAGCAAAACCCAGACAGCCTTAGAAATAAGGAGGAATGTCCGAGGCCTGATTGTACTGACTGTACGAGTAATGACTACACAGATCTCAACTTTAATTATTATGGACAGACAAGGCTTTACTAGGAGCAAGAAAAGCTTTATACTGAAAAAATTAATACATTCTCACATTTTGAAAAAGGTATCAGACTGACAAATATGATTATTACTATTTTTTGCAGCAATAAGAGGGTTTGATGTTACCGATACCAAATAGGCAAAGCACAAAGAAAACATAAGTCAACCTGAAATGATCTGTTTATGCTGGTAGTAAGCCTTAATTCTCAACATCTAACAGATATCCCAACGCAACGCTACTTCCAACCCAAACTTCAGATCTGACCCCAACCCTAAATCCATTCCAAACCTCATCTCCCCAAATCCTACACCAGCCTCTATAAAAGACCCCTACTCCATCCTAGCCCCAATTCTGACCTCAGCCCCAACTCCATTCTGAATTTAACTCTAACCCTGTTCCTCATTCAGACCTCAAACTCAGCTCCAACCCTAATGCCATTTCCAATTCTGACCCAAGTCCTAAACCCAACTTCAGTTTTGACACCAGCCCTAACTTCATCTCTAGCCTTAACCCTGATTCTGACCCCAATCCTAAGTGCAGCTATATTTTTTACCCCAAGTCCTAAACCCAACCCCTATTCTGACACCAATTACAAATTCATTCCTAACCTGAACCCCCATTCTGACCCCAGCCTTAGGCGCAGTATCATTTCCCCCCCGAGTTCTAAATCCAACCTCATTCCTACACTATCCCTCAACTTCGTCCCTAACCTCAACCCCAATTTTTACCCTAACTGCAGTCCTATTTCTTACCCCAAGTTCTAAATCCAACCTCAATTCTACATTAGCCCACAACTTTATCCCTAACCTCAACCCCAATTTTTACCCTAACTCTAACTGCAGTCGTATTTCTTACCCCAAGTTCTAAATCCAACCTCAATTCTACATTAGTCCACAACTTTATCCTTAACCTCAACCCCAATTTTTACCCTAACTCTAACTGCAGCCTTATTTCTTACCCCAAGTCCTAAACCCAACCTCAATTCTACAATAACCCCACAATTTAATCTCTAACCTCAAACCCCACTTCTGATCCCAACCCTAACTTCAGCCCTATTTCTTACCCCAAGTCCTAAACCCAACCTCAATTCTAAAATAACCCCACAATTTAATCTCTAACCTCAAACCCCAATTCTGACTCTAATTACAACTCCACCTCTAACCCAAATTAGGACATCCACGCCAAATTTAATGCTGACTCCAGCTCCATCCTCAGTTCTGATCCCAACACTCTGTGCTTTACAAATGCATACTGACCTAGTCTTTACTTGCGTAGCACCCTCCTGTTGTAGCGCAGGCTTCTAGGTGCATTTAGTTTGGCTCCCCTGTAATCAGTGGAGCAGGGGTTGATTATTGTCAGGGCTGGGCTCAGCCCTTCTTTCTCAGAGCAGGCCTCTCTCCTGTGTGCCTGTGAAAGACTTGCCTGGCTGACATCCCTTCTGGTTCCTGATCCTGCTTGCTGTTCCACTACACTGATTCTCCAGTTTCTTGATTTCCTGGCTTGTCCTGATCCCTGTCTCCCTGACGTCCTGGCGTGTCTGACTATCCATTACGGTTACCAAACTCTGGCTATGTTTGATTACGTCGGCTCTGTTTACCTTTTACTATTATTATTAAACTAGTGTGATTTTTACTGCACTTCTTTCTCAGTCTGATTCATGGTTTCTGACAATTATCCAGGGCTGCTCAGTGTTTCACAGGCTGCTGCTCTGTTCCGTCTGTCTTCTAGAGCGTTCTAGAAGTATAGTGGGAGGGAAAGCAGAGCAGGCAGCCTGAATATTTATGGAACTCCAGCCAATCCCTTGGGGGTGCCCAGAAGGTGGGGAGTGAGCCCATACATAGTCTGAAGCCTGAGCAGCAAGGGCAGTGTTCCTGGGTCCAGTCCTGTAGAAGGAGACCCCTGGTGCATGATCCTAGAAAGAGCCGTGAGGAAGATATCAAGGTCCCAGCTAGGCTTAGGAGCAAGAGCGGGAGCGGGAGCAGCACCTGCCATTATCGCCATTATCACCATTACCGCGCAAGATGATGACACCACGAGAGCGTGACGCGTCAACGCCTTTTACGCACGTCAACGTATTTTTGTAGTCGACGTCAAGGGATCAAGTTGGGTCTGGAGAAGCTCACTGGAGGAAGTTGGTGAAAAAGAGTCTAGCTGTCCTATGGTGGTGTGAGTTTACATCTCCCTCACTAGGGGGAGCCTGGTGATATCGAATGTAGGCAACTGATGATCCTGTGGCTAAGTGAGTAGATGACCCCAGTGATGAGGAAAGTATGGGACTCTAGCCAATTACAGGGGAGGTGTGCCCAGGGTGGCTTTTAACTATGGAAAGAGTACAGGTCACCAACGGTATAGAGATCATGTGGGACATTCAGTTTGTGAAGTGCAGTCAGAAGTGGAGGAGTCTTCAAGTTCTCCACCTACACAGTTTACGGGTTTATGCCATGCCCCTCTCCCTATCCCAGTTTGTCATTCCCCCCCAAAAAACTAAAAAAGAACCCCTAGACTGTTTTCTGAGCCAGTGGAAAAATAAAGAAAATGCTGTGTGCCTGGCTGTGTGTGCTCTAAGTGGGAAAATAGGACTGTATTCACCAGCGGCTCCTACAGGGGCGCACTACACTTGTATCGACTATTGCTTCATCCTCCACCAGGATAAGCAACTGAAACCTCCAGGTCTGTGTCAAAAACAAATAACGCCAAAGCTAACTGATTTGGTAAAAAAGTACGGTTCGCCTTTTATAATAATAATAAAACAAGTCTGCAGTCACTGTCCCTTACATTATTAGAAGCCAAACCTTAGATAAAAACAAAGTGTGCGGTGACTCTGTGTACTCAAACCAAAGCTCCAAGGACCGAGGCAACATATAATTCGATCTGAAGCAAACAGCAGGATATTTGTTGAACTTGCTTGCTTAGAAAATAAATATATGGATATTAACTGATGACAGTTGCATCACAGGCCCAGCCTATAATTAAGTGTCAATCGATTACCAGAAGATCTGTTGAGTGGAGGTGGAGCTGAACATGTGCTGGGTTCTCTCGCTGGGCTTGTAAATAGTTCAGATTCTGGAGCAGCACACGCTGGAAGAGTATCAGATAAATCATATTTCAGACTCAGGGGGACCATCGTCCCAGAGAAGGTCCAACGTGAGGACTGTGGTGGAGAGGTAATGGAAACGTTTGATTTAGGTGCCAGTGTTGTTCATGAAGCGTCTTTAGAAGAATTGCAGGACTGGATGGAGACACAGAAGGATTTTTTGAGAGATCTGTACAGCAAATCCCAGAACATTATGTAAGCCTCGTTATTGTCCACATTCTGGAAAACATTTTATTTTCTTACACAAAGCACATTGAACACAAATTAACATATTGCATTTTTTTTTTTTTATATATATAAGTAGTTGCTACATAAATTGCAAATTAGTAAATGTAACAGTTCATATTCCCACTAGCTTTTCTTGTTCTGTAATAATATGTATAATATGTCTATCCCATAATCAACACCTTCACAAACTACATATGTGTGCCTTCTCCTCCATTGCACTGTGCTGGTTGATAATAGTGAGACTTCCCCGCAGTAGTGTGTGTCTTTGCCCCTCCCACAGTCAGAAGCTTTCCCTTCATTGGTTTGTGTCTCTGCCCCACCCACAAATGGTGACAATTCCCTGCAGGAGTTTGTCAGTCTCTCCCACAAGGGTGAAATGACCGTTCATTAGTCTGTGTCTCTGTCCCAGCAAAAATGGTGAAATTACCCTTCACTAGTTTGTGTCTCTGCCCCTCCCACAATTGTGAGATTACCCTTCACTAGTTTGTGTCTCTGCCCCTCCCACAATTGTGAGATTACCCTTCACTAGTTTGTGTCTCTGCCCCACTAGATTGTGTCTCTCTCCTTCCCACAATGTTGACAATACTCTTCACAAGTTTGAATCTCTGCCCCTCCCACAATGGTGAGATTGCCCTTTACTAGTTTGTGTCTTTGTCCCTCACACATAGTGAGATTACCCATCACTATTTTGTATCTCTGCCCCTCCCACAGTGGTGAGATTTCGCTTCACTAGTTTGTGTCTCTGCCCCTCCCACAATGGTGAGATTATCTTTTGCTATTTTGTGTCTCTGCCACTCCCACAATGGTGAGATTTACTTTTGCTAGTTTGTGTCTCTGCCCCTCCCACAATGGTGAGATTATCTTTTGCTATTTTGTGTCTCTGTCTCTCCCACAATGGTGAGATTGCCCTTCACTAGTTTGTGTCTCTGCCCTCCCACAATAGTGAGATTATCTTTCACTATTGTGTTTCTCTGCCCCTCCCACAATGGTGAGATTATCTTTTGCTAGTTTTTCTCCTTCACTATTGTGTGTCTATGCCCCTCCCACAATAGTGAGATTACCCTTTACTAGTTTGTGTCTATGTCCCTCACACATAGTGAGATTACCCGTCACTATTGTGTGTCTCTGCCCCTCCCACAGTGGTGCGATTTCGATTCACTAGTTTGTGTCTCTGCCCCTCCCATTCACTAGTTTGTGTCTCTGCCCCACCCACAATGGTGAGATTATCTTTTGCTAGTTTGTGTCTCCGTCTCTCTGGTGTGCCTCTGCCCCTCCCACAATAGTGAGATTATCTTTCACTATTGTGTGTCTATGCCCCTCCCACAATAGTGAGATTACCCTTTACTAGTTTGTGTCTTTTTCCCTCACACATAGTGAGATTACCCGTCACTATTGTGTGCCTCTGCCCCTCCCACAGTGGTGCGATTTCGATTCACTAGTTTGTGTCTCTGCCCCACCCACAATGGTGAGATTTTCTTTTGCTAGTTTGTGCCTCTGCCCCTCCCACAATAGTGAGATTATCTTTCACTATTGTGTGTCTCTGCCCCTCCCACAGTGGTAAGATTATCTTTTGCTATTTTGTGTCTCTGTCTCTCCCACAATGGTGAGATTTTCTTTTGCTAGTTTGTGTCTCTACCCCTCCCACAGTGGTGAGATTACCCTTCACTAGTTTGTGCCTCTGCCCCTCCCATGTGGCTAGACTATGGGGTTGATTTACTAAAGACAAATCCACTTTGCACCACAAGCACACTGCAAGTGCACTTGGAAGTGCAGTCACTTTAGATCCGAGGGGTAGATCTGAAATGGGGGGAAGCTCTGCTGATTTTATCACCCAATCATGTGCAAGCAAAAATGCTGTTTTTATTTTCCTTGCATGTCACCCTCAGATCTACAGTGACTGCACTACAAGTGCACTTGCAGTGCCAAGTGGATTTGTCTTCTTTAGTAAATAAACCCCCCCCCCCCCCCCCCCAATCATATGATCTCATACAGCCCTCCTCGTACAGGACACTCTGATCCAGTTTTGTAAGTTTTGTCCCTCAAACTCCGGCTGAACAACTGTCCTTTTCGGCGATAAAGCGGATTATAGACGATTATCTAAATCTCTTCACCTCTCCGTATCAGGGGCCCCTATTCCCTGACCTCTCCTACGGACTTAGTTCAATTTTTTCCATTAAAACCGCAGCACTCCGGTGTTGAAGTATTTCCTAATTACCTGGAAAGCTCATTTCATGACGGGGGAATCGGAGTCCTCACTGTGAGCGCTAAAGATGCAGAATCCAATATTCAATAGCGAGCCCTTCTCCGCGGCTCCTAGAGGGTTCCATTATCCAAGAACTAAAGATACAAATTCTAGAGACAGGATGGCAAGGAGGAACATCCATGTCCTACAGAAGATTAATGATCCTGTATTGTCAGTCTGATCTTCAAACCCTCAATGTTCTGTTTGGGCCCAGAAATGTCATGTCTGGATGGCGAGTGACGTTGATGACAATAAGTGACCAGTCGAAAACGAACATTGATATTGGTGGAAACGATAAACAATGTAAACCTATCCATTCACTCTCTCTCTCTCTCTCTCTCTCTCTTTCTCATTTTTCAGACAGTGAACAGTATTTGAGCTTTGTTTTATTAAGGGATAATACCTTGGATGGGGATAGGAGTTATGGGATGCCCAACTTGAAAGTGACAAAACCAGGGACAACATCCTCCCTATGTACAACTTTTTCTGCACAGCTTCAATTAATTCCTCTGGACAGGTTAATGCCGCGTACACACGGTCGGAATTTTCGTCGGAAAAAGCTCTGATGGTTTTCCCGTTGGAATTCCGACAGAATTTTCGCTTAACCACCTGATTACTTTGCACTTAAACCCCCCTCGTGACCAGACCAATTTTTAGCTTTTGGCGCTGACGCACTTTGAATGACAATTGCGCGGTCATACAACACTGTACCCAAATGACATTTTTATAATTTTTTTCCCGCAAATAGAGCTTTCTTTTGGTGGTATTTAATCACAGCTGGGGTTTTTATTTTTTGCTAAACAAACAAAAAAAGATGGAAAATTAAAAAAATAAAAATAAATCATGTTTAATAGTTTGTTATAAAATTTTGCAAACAGGTAATTTTTCTGCTTCATTGATATGCGCTGATTAGGCGGCACAGGTGGGCACTGATAGGCTGCACTGGTTGGCACTGATAGGCTGCACTGGTTGGCACTGATAGGCTGCACTGGTTGGCACTGATAGGCTGCACTGGTGGGCACTGATAGGCTGCACTGGTGGGCACTGATAGGCTGCACTGGTGGGGACAGATAAGTCGGTACTGATGGGGACAGCAAAGATGGCACTGATGGGCACGGATGGGTGGCACGGATGGGCACTGATGGATGACACTGATGTGCACTGATGGGTGGCACTGATGGGTGGCACTGATGGGCACTGATAGGTGGCACTGATGGGCACTGATGGGCACTGGTAGGTGACACAGATGATCACTGGCAGGTGACACTGATGTGCAGCACTGGCACTGTGGGCACTGAGAGATGGCACTGTGGGCACTAAGAGATAGCACTGTGGGCACTGGTGGGTGGCACTTTAATTGGGCAAAGGTGGGCACCATGGATTGGGCACATTGCTGGGCACATTGCAGTTAGAGGGACTGATGTCCCTCTCACTGCCGCCGGTGATCGGCTTTTTTTTTTTCTCCACGCGCTGTCATTACCGGCTCTGTTATTATCACATGATCAGCTGTCATTGGCTGACAGCTGATCACGTGGTAAGGGGTCGGGATCGACCCCTTACTCGGATCTGTGATCCAGAGAGTCTCACAGACTCGCTGATCACAGAGCGCGCCGCGCGCGCCCTTCAGGGGGCGCGCAGGCAGCTCGTGGCCGGGACAACGTCAATAGACGTAGTCCCGGCACATTAGATCCGCGCTGTAGCCGTCATTCGGCCATAGCGCGGATCTCAGGTAGTTAAACTGTCTTGCCTACACACGGTCACATCAAATTCCGATGGTCAATAACACCATGGCATACAACACGTTCGACTGCATAAAAAGGGAAGTTTAATGCTTCTGAGCATGCGTCGAATAGTTTCCGAGCATGCGTCGGAATTTTGCATTTCGGAATTGCAAACACACAATCAGAAAATCCGATAGAAAGGTTTTCCGTCTGAAAAATTAAGAACAAGTTCTCAATCCAAAAAGACTGATGGGCATACACACAGTCGGAAAATCCGATGAAAAGCTCCCATCGGACTGTTTCCATCGGAAATTCCGACTGTGTGTACGCGGCATAACAGTCTCTGTTAGATTTGCAAGAGTTCCTTACAGGCTAGGAACTTTCCGTCCCTTAGTAAGTAGCACAATGTGTTGAGTAACTGCATCCTGGAGTACCTCCACTCCCCTGTAGACACTGGTCCCAGCTCTACCAACTGCAGGAAATGCTGCCCCTTTTAACCAACCCACCTGGCTGCTTCTCATCACCAGTCTACCTGACTGACACCATTCACCAAAGTGGGGAGAGCAACAGGGGTGGGACTTTAAATGAAGTGTGAGATTGCAATGAAATAAATTGGTGAGCTTTTTTTCTTTTTCTTCTTCACAGGCACTTGGTTCGTTTTATTTTTCCCTTTTTATTCCCTCTTGCACCCAGGGCCACTCCAGTCTTCGTTCCACTTCACTACCACCACCATCATCACTCTGTCCACTATTACGTTCTGCCTACTTCTCTGGCGACCTTTCTCATCCTTCACTCTCACTCCCCACACAGGTTTGCCTCGTGGGTGTTTACCTGCCTTGGATGGCGCCCTGTGGGTTGCCCCCGTCGACCCGTCCACCTCAGCTCCCAGGGAGTGGTGCCTCCGAATGGCTGGTGGAGCCCGGTATTCAGCCACCATCACACGAACCTTAATGTGTAAGCATGTACCCTGTGTGGGGTCCCTTTCATTACCCCACCTCTGTTTCATGTCTGCAATTATTAGATTATCCTTATACCTTTTTCATTATAGTTATCGTACACGCTTGCTCCTGACGAGTGGCGGTTTAGCCACGAAAACGCGTAGAGCTACCAAAGTCGTGTTTCCCATAATTTCACCCAAGTTTCTTCAGCTGTCATATACAACCTACCCTACAGGATATTGAGGCTACTCGTCATGCAGGCATTACCCCATATTTTATGGTTTTACATTAACTCCAATTTGGTGCTCTGTGGAATTTTACAATGTTCATATTATTGTTATATACATATGTTAATACCATGTATTGTCAGTATCTCTTATCAGTTGTAACTGATATTATTGTGTGCATGTTATACTTTTTATGAACTCATTAAATCTTCCCAAATGCTCACCAATTTATTTCATTGCAATGTAGCACTTTAAAGTCCCAGCCCCGTTGCTCTCCCCACTTTGACCATTATAGGGATGGAAATACATGACCTTACCAGGCCAAGTTTTCATTTAAAGTCCCAAGGGATGGAAATAGGTGGCCTTACCAGGCCATAATTTCATTTAAAGTCCCCAAACCTTTCTCTAATTTACTATTAACACTCTTCACCAGTCTACCCGACTGACACTCTTCACCAGTCTACCCGACTGACACTCTTCACCAGTCTACCTGACTGACACTCTTCACCAGTCTACCCGACTGACACTCTTCACCAGTCTACCCGACTGACACTCTTCACCAGTCTACCCGACTGACACTCTTCACCAGTCTACCCGACTGACACTCTTCACCAGTCTACCCGACTGACACTCTTGAGATCTCCCAGGGCAGGCTATAGAAGACTTAAGAACACAGCTGTCTTCAAGAGAGATCTTCTACATGTGGCAGTCTGTCCCCTTGGAAATCCCTGCACTGTGCTGCAGTAGCCAAACTGTCCTTGCTCCCGCTGCCTCTCAGGAAAGCCTCCTTCCATCTTCTCCTGTAGTAGGATCTTTCCAGGACAGCCACCTGAGCCCCAGCCTAAGGCAGAGCCACCCCCCCAGACTAGGGGGTTCACCTCAAGGGCCACTGACAGTCTCCTCAGCACTGCATCTCCGTCTTTCACCCTACTCACCTTCCAGTATGGGCCCACTTCCTGCGGATTAGCTGATTAAATATGCAGGACAGCCCTCCTAGGCTCCGCCCTATAGCTTCCAGAACATTCTCCAACATTCTAGAACTCTCTCTCTCCTTATCTATCTCTCCCTCTCTCTCTGTAGCACACAGACCGCATTGGTCTGGCAGTTTGATCCTGGGTTCTATTCCCTGATCGGCATACTGCAGCCAGGCACACAGCATTTTCCAATCACTCGCATTAAAGAACAGGCTGTGCATGTCTTTTTGTGTTTTTTTTTTTGGGGGGTAGAACTTGGATAGGGTGAGGGTGAGCCAAGGGATACTCCAGTAGCAGTAAGCTTAACAAGAAGGACTCTAATTCTGCACTAAAAAGTATAAAGCTGAATGGCAACAAACCGGAATCCCTCAACAAGAATGCAGTCCTAAATGTAAAGAGTAGTAGCTAATAATCTCCCAGGAGAGCTAAGGAAAGTCTTTAGTTTCAGAAGGCTGGTACCCACTGTATCCTGATCTCCAGGCAGCCATGTGGAGGGTCAGCAAACTTCAGTACTCCAGCAGCCTGTATCCTGGATCCTTGAGAGGCTTTCTGAGAATGCTCCAGAAGGCTAGAACAGAGGTCCCCCAGCCAAATTGTAGCTGGGACCCCACAGAGTGCTTGAAGTTCCAGGCTAATTTCCCCAGGACTCCAGAACCCTCAGGCTGGGTCATACTTCCCCAGGAACAAGAGACTTCTGTTCTGGACTCTGGCCTATTTATACCTCTCTCAGCCCCATCCTGGTCCCATATTGGCCAGGGATTGGCTAAGGAGATATTACCATGCAGGCTGGGGTCATGATTCTCCCACCCACCATGTTCCAGGATGCCCTGGGACACAGGGGGAAGTAACTGAGCTCATGCCTATAGAGCCCAGAGCAGACCTAATTAATTAAATAATGCTCTCCCTGTACAGGGAGGCCAAAAACTAAAACTAGCAAAACAGTAGCTCTGCTGGGTGCTACATAGCTATCTATCTACACTATATTACCAAAAGTATTGGGACACCTGCCTTTACACTCACATGAGAATTAATGGCATCCCAGTCTTAGTCCGTAGGGTTCAATATTGAGTTGGCCCACCCTTTGCAGCTATAACAGCTTTAGCTCTTCTGGGAAGGATGTCTACAAGGTTTAGGAGTGTGTCTATGGGAATGTTTGACCATTCTTCCAGAAGCACATTTGTGAGGTCAGGCACTGATTTTGGACGAGAAGGCCTGGCTCGCAGTCTCCACTCTAATTCATCCCAAAGACGTTCTATCGGGTTGAGGTGAGGACTCTGTGCAGGCCAGTCAAATTCCTCCACCCTAAACTCACTCATCCATGTCTTTATGGACCTTGCTTTGTGCACTGGTCTAAATCATTTGGTGGAGGGGGGATTATGGTGTGGGGGGTTGTTTTTCAGGGGTTGGGCTTGGCCCCTTAGTTCCAGTGAAGGGAACTCTTAAGGCATCAGCATACCAAGACACTTTTGGACAATTTAAAGCTTCCAGCTTTGTGGGAACAGTTTGGGGATAGGCCCTTCCTGTTTCAACATGCACAAAGACATGGATGAGTGAGTTTGGGGTGGAGGAACTTGACTGGCCTGCACAGAGTCCCAACCTGATAGAACACCTTTGGGATGAATTAGAGCAGAGACTGCGAGCCAGGCCTTCTCCTCCAACATCAGCGCCTGACCTCACAAATGCGCTTCTGGGAGATTGGTCAAACATTCCCATAGACACACTCCTAAACCTTGTTATTTCAACTCCCAGAAGAGTTGAAGCTGTTATAGCTTCAAAGGGTGGGTCAACTCAATATTGAACCCTACGAATTAAGACTGGGATGCCATTAATGCTCATGTGCGTGTAAAGGCAGGAGTCACAATACTTAATATAGTGTAGATAGATAGATAGCTATGTAGCACCCAACAGAGCTACTATTTTGCTAGTTTTCATTTTGGTCTCGCTGTAATCAGGCGTCACAATACATTTGACAATATAGTGTATGTCAACTGAACAATATTTTGGGGTGTTTCTTACAGAGCAGCTCTGACAGTGTCATGTTGTAGTTGAAGGGGTGTTACCCGACTTGACTGTTGACCCTGTGACCCCCTGTTGGACCCCTGAAGCAGTCGTCATGCTCGAAGGGGTATCAGACACAGAAGAACACTCATTATAAGACTACATAAGAGTTTTTATTTGTTCTTTGATATAAATTTTTTATATACAGTATCATTTACAGTGTTTTCAGAGTGAATGCCTGAACATGGAAGGTGTGAAGTGTAAGACGTCACGCGCTGGGCCCGGCACCTGCGGCGGCCACGTTGGCTGTTTGGCTAAGAGGCCCTGTAAGGATGGGTTGGGGGGGGCTCACACATGGCACAGGATGTGGCTTTTCTGATGCTGAAATGAACACAATTAGCACGTGTAAGCTGACATGCCTGAGCAGCGGACGGCCAGAGCTCAGCCTGGTGCTTAGAGAAAGATTTTAAAATGTGCTAATTAGCTCCCGCTAACCGCAGCCAAGTATGAACGAAGATATTTAGTCTATGGCCGAATTCATCTGGGTAATATGTATGTAAAAGACCAGAGCCACAGCGGTGGGCATTAATTCATCATCATCATCATTTGTGATCTGGTGGGTCCTGAAGGCCTTGTGGGGGATGCAGGCTAATAAGCGCAGTGCTGGCATTCTCTAACAGTCTGATGATGGCACTGAGAGGCACTGTGCAGTCAGCAATGGAAACTGATATGCCATTTAGGAAGGCACAGGGCAGATATAGGGCAGGAAAGCAGAGTACGGACCCAAGGTAGGCAAGAGGGAAGGGAAGGACAGCACAGGGGCAGCAAAGGCATAAAGAGGCAGAAGTTGTAAAATGCATAATACAGGTAGATAGCAGGTAGGCAGGGAGGTCAGGGAAGCACAGGCCTGACAGAGTGCAAGAAGGCACAGGTAAAAAGGCAAAGGGCAGGCATAAGATAGTCCGAGGGCAGCAATTAAGCAGGCACAAGACAGCCATAGGGTAAAAAGGCACAGGGCAGGGAAAAGTGAGGTAGAGGCCAGAAAATCACAATACAGGCAGATGACATAGGGCAGCCAAGCACAGGCAAAACCTACCTTATGGGCTTGCCTGCCCATAAGGTAGGCAGAGGGGAGGAAACCACAGAGCAGCAACAAAGTAGGCACATGGCACAAGAAAGGCACAGGGCAGGCATTAGGAAGGCAGAATTCAGAAAGGCACAGTACAGGCAGATGGTGGTTAGGCGTAGGACAAGCAAAGGGAAGGAAAGCACAGAGCCGGCACAGGAAAAAAGACAAAGAGCAGGCATAGGGTAGGTAGATTGCAGGAAGCCACAGAGAAGGCACAGTTCACAAGAAAGCCAGAGGGCAGGCATATGATAGATAGAGAGCAGGAAGACACAGAGCAGCAACAAAACAGGCACAGGGCACAAGAAAGCCACAGGCCAGGGTTGGAGGCAGAATGCAGAAAAGCCCAGTACAGGCAGATGGTGGGTAAGCATAGGACAGATAGAGTGAAGAAAAACACAGGCCAGGTACAGGGCCAGAAGGTACAGGGCAGATGTTAGGGAGGTAGGGTTCAGAAAGGCACAGTAAAGGCAGGGGAGTTAGGGTTCAGAAAGGCACAGTAAAGGCAGATGGCGGGTAGGCATTGGATAGGCAGAAGGTATGAAAGAACAGGCCAGGGACAGACAAAAAAAAGGGCAGGCATAAGGAAGCCACGGGGCAGGAAGCCACAGAGCAGCAATAAAACAAGCAGAGGGCACAATAAAACCACAGGGCAAGAAGGCACAGGGCAGAGATAAGGAAGGCTGAGGGAGTAAACACAATAAAGGCAAAAAGCAGGTAGGCACAGGCCAGGGCAGAGACAATGGAAGAAGGCACAAGGAAAATGGTAAAAGGTAGCCATAAGGTAAGCAAAGACTAGGTAACCACATGACAACAATAAAACAGGCATGTGGCACAAGGAAGCCACAGGAGAAGAAGATAGAGGGAAGGGCACAAGTTAGGCCGATGATGGAAAATCACAGTACAGGCCGGCGGCAGAATGACATGTAGTAGGCAGTGGGCAGGAAAGCAGGCAGAAGGCTGATCACAAAGCGGGAAGGCACAGACAAGATGGCACAGTGCAGACAGAGGGCAGGAAGCCATAAGGCAGCAGTAAAGCAGACACAAGGTTAAAGGAAGCCCGGGGCAAGATGGCACAGGGTAGGATGAGGGTAGAAAACAACAGTACAGGGATACAGCAGGCAGAACCCAGGAAAGCACAATATGGGCACAAGGCAGGTATAAGGTAGGCAAAGAGCAGGAAGCCACCAGAAACTAAAGGTCAGTCATCAAGCAGGCAGAGCATAAGAAGGCACAGGGCAGGCATAATGCAGGCAGAGGGGAGGAAGGCACAAGAAAGCCTAAACACAGTCAATGGACAAAATGGCAAAGGGCAGGCCCAGGGCAGGGTGGAAGGGTATTCACATTTGTTTGAGGAGACCACCAACCAGTCAACAGAGGATAACAATAGGCAAATTCCTTTTGCATGAACTGACTATAAATCATGGACATCCATAGCAGATAGCTTGGTGGGATCCATTTTAAACTGTGGTCATCTTATCTCTGTCAGTAAGTGTTGATATGGACTGGCAGGACTGAGACAAGGTTTTATATTCTTCTTCAGCCCTAATCTCTGATGCAAGCAGTAGGCTGGCGCTTAGGAGGAGTTATGCAAATAAAATGCTATGATAGTTAGGTGTGTCTGGAGGAGGTGGAGGTTCCTAGGCAGGGTGTATTCGCATGCAGACCACCCTAAGTAATGCCCACATGAGATGAATGAAATAACTTAAACCAGTAAATGAAAGGTTCGCCCAGGGACAGTCAGGCTAGGTAGGTTGTAAACATTGTACAGATCTCCCTGAAGAAGTCACGTGACCCAGGAGAGGAAACACATAGGGGCGGGGCTTGCCAGATGATGTCAAGATGCTAGGCAATAGTGAGAGGTTGGTAAAACACACTGTATAAACCAAATAGAGTTTTACAGGAGCATTTGTCAGCATAATTGTAAATCACTGGTGGTAAGTACTTGAACATGTGAGTTTTATTCTGGAGAGAGGTGAATAAATTTGTTTTAAGGATAAAATGCTATATGCTGTTGTTTTTTTTGCATTTTTGCTGAGTGGAGGAGGGAGCTGGAGAGCACCTTAAAAAGATAATGATGGAATTACCATAAGATAGAAGTTATCAATTAAATATAGAAAACATCACTTTGGAGATCCTGAAGGATAAAAGTCCTGTATGACCATATGTGTCATATTACATCAAGGAGTCCAGGTGAGGGCACATCTGGTGATGGTGGCATGGTTTGGTCAACGCATATGATACATGATTGTGGCACATTCATACACTTTATTTTGTGAGTTTTAGTTTGCATATTGAACATATTTATTGTATTTAAGGATAAATCACTATATAGAATTGGTTTAGTTTTTTTTTGTATGCCTGCGTAGGGAGGACATATTTGGAGAACATTTTAAAAGAATACTACCAAAAAATTACAAAGAGGAGGAGATTGATCAAACAAACGTATTTAAGTTTGGAGACCCACCAGGGGAGACGTGTTTGGTGCCCATTAGTGGACAAAAAACATTTTTTGATCATACAAAACATGTAAGGACATGGAGTCCAGGTGAGGGCACATCTGGTGATAGTTACAGTTTGAACAGTATGTTAAATATGATCTTTGGCACACTTGAATATATTATTCTTTGAGTTGTATTTAAAGAGTGAGTGGACTAATAAGTTTAAAACACTTTGTATGTTCTCAGAGTGGAGGCGTAAACTGGAGAATGCCTTAAAGTGGTTGTAAACCCTTATATATACCCAGTGAAGGGACTATCCCCAGGTGATACACAGAGATGAAGGGACTATCCCCAGGTGATACACAGAGATGAAGGGACTATTCTCAGGTGATACACAGAGATGAAACAAATCCTCCTACACTTGTTGTATCTGTTTGTCTGCAGTATTCTCTTCCCTATATCTGTTCAAAGTGCTGAGATTATAAGCTTGTCTGAGAGTACAGAAATAAGGGTGGCGGAGAGCTGATGTTACACTCTACAGAGCTCAGTGAGGAGATGATTGGAGGGAAGAGACACCCCCCCCTTCACACAGCACACAGGAACAGAGGTGAGGCTGTCAATTAGATGGAGGTCCCTCCCCTGTCACCATTTTTCTCTTGGTGTCAGGAAAACTTGTCAGAAGTGATTCATGCTGATAGCAGAGGAATGTAGCAGCAGACAGAAATGACACTTAGTGCTTTGGATTGAGACAAGTACATACTATAGAGGGATGTGCTTTGTTCATATTTCTTGTCTGAGGTTGACAACCACTTTAACTGCCTGTCCTGGAGACACAACAATAAATGAAAGGACAATTTTACCCAAATTGTAAGCAGAACAGGCTTCACCGGTGGAGTGTTTGTCCTCTACTCCTGTTCTGGTGACAACTGTAAAATTGGGATTTCCAGTCACCTTTGTTCCGGTGATAATGATCACCAGGACAAATAAAGAGGGTGAATCTCCCTAGTGGGGACACAGGCAGAAAAAACAAACTGAAAATGGATCCAAAACTTAAAAATACAAGTTATTGCTATGGACACACTTTAAGATCCACCCATATTTTGACCAGCCCCAAAATGCTCATACGCCGCACGCCGATATATGTCCCAATTTGAAGAGGGATATCTGTGTTATCGCAGCAGCTATCTGCCATAACCCTGGTATCCTCTTCTTAGGCGGGCGGTTCGGTTTCCAATAAGAGTGGTCTCTGCAGGGGATTCACCGCAAGATCACTTTTATTGGCGGCGAGAGAGGGGGACCCCCCTCCCGCTGCGCTCTGGTGCCCTCCGCCGCTTACCAGAGCCTTCGGTAGAGGTGGAGGCGATCGGATCCTTGTCCTTTCTGGGTATGGAGTAGGGATGGGCTTTATGTTTGAGTTGAGTTCGCCGAACAGCAAACAATTTTGGGTGTTTGCGGCAAATGCGAAAGCCGCAGAACACCCTTTAAAAATCTATGGGAGAAATCAAAAGTGCTAATATTAAAGGCTTATATGCATGGTATTGTCATAAAAAAAGTGTTTGGGGACCTGGGTCCTGCCCCAGGGGACATGTATCAATGCAAAAAAAAGTTTTAAAAACGTCAGTTTTTTCGGGAGCAGTAATTTTAATAATGCTTAAAGTGAAACAATAAAAGTGTAATATTCCTTTAAATTTCGTACCTGGGGGGTGTCTATAGTATGCCTGTAAAGGGGCACATGTTTCCCGTGTTTAGAACAGTCTGACAGCAAAATTACATTTCTAAAGGAAAAAAAGTCATTGAAGCCGCGAGTAGTTTTAAATTTCTTTTTTTTTCTTTAGAAATGTAATTTTGCAGTCAGACTGTTCTAAACACAGGAAACATGCGCCCCTTTACAGGAATACTATAGACACCCCCCAGGTACGAAATTTAAAGGAATATTACACTTTTGTTTCACTTTAAGCATTATTAAAATCACTGACACCATTTTTTTTTTTAAAGAACAATGTAAAAATAAAAGGTAAAATAAATAGGAAAAAATAAAACTTTTTAAACACACCCCGGCCCGCGGAGCTCGCGTGCAGAAGCGAACGCATACGCGAGTAGCGCCCGTATATGAAAACAGTGTTCAAACCACACATGTGAGGTATCGCGGCGATCGGTAGAGCAAGAGCAATAATAGCCCTAGACCTCCTCTGTATCTCAAAACATGCAACCTGTAGAATTTTTTAAACGTTGCCTATGGAGATTTTTAAGGGTAACATTTTTTCACCATTCCACGAGCGGGCGCAATTTTGAAGCGTGAAATGTTGGGTATCAATTTACTCGGAGTAACATTATCTTTCACAATATAAAAAAATTGGGCTAACTTTACTGTTGTCTTATTTTTTCATTCAAAAAAGTGTATTTTTTCCTAAAAAAGTGCGCTTGTTAGACCGCTGTGGAAATACGGTGTGACAGAAAGTATTGCAAAGACCGCCATTTTATTCTTTAGGGTGTTCGAAAAAAAAAAAGGATAATGTTTGGGGGTTCTAAGTAATTTTCTAGCAAAAAAAATTTTTTTTTTAACTTAACAACAAATCTCAGAAAGAGACGTTAACCCTGTAAATGATCCCAAACACAAAGCCAAGAAAACTCTCCATTGGTTTCAAAGAAATAAAATAAAGCTGCTAGAATGACCCAGCCAATCACTGGACTTAAATCCAATAGAAAATCTATGGAAAGAACTAAAATCAGGGCTGTTTTTCCATAATAGGAGGTTTTACTACTCTGATCCATCTTCCCATTTTGATTTTTGTATCTATTATTTGGATGCGCGTGTTACATCTTATTTATTTTTTTTATACGTTGGTTTCCAAGCTCCGAATTACCAGTTTGAGGCTTCCAGGGGAAAACAAAGTCCCACCCGTCTTTCATGGCTGAATTATGACTCTCTGTGAAACTAACGACACGGCAACAAGATTGATTGAAGTGCGTTTTCTCGCGCTCTGATTACACATCGCCCCAGAGGAAGAAAGACGAACTTTCATATTCCAAAGCCAAGACTCCTCGGGGAGACCTATTGATTTGTGTGACCGCTGCACAGAGCACGGGGAATTGTCTCTGAAAACAACATTTTTTTTTTTGTTAGTTTATTCACATTGGCCCTTCAGCTTACAAATCACAAAGCATAAGGCAATGTGCGTTCCGCGAAGATGGCGAGTTATGGCCAACAACCCTGGGATGTGGGCTCCCATGCCAACAAAATAAACACATATACTATGCATTACTATTACTTATAATGGAGAAGGGGGGGGGGGTTATTATAAATATGCACAGCGTGTAAGGCAGAGTGATTTCACCTCACTCCTCAAGTATCAGAATAATACCCGGAGTAATGCTTGCTACACATTATACAATTTTTTTTGTTCAATTTCCTTTAGGTTTACCTTTAACTATGCAGTGCCAGGGCCTTTTATTGTATGAAAAATGTAACTGCGCCGGTCATAAAGTGCTTATGCAATATTACCACTAAAAACAATAAAGACAATATCGGTGAAATGTGCACAAACATCAAAACTGTATAGCTCTATAGTGCAAAGTTATAGTGCAAATTATTAACCGCTTCAGCCCCGGGAGATTCTACCCCCTTCCTGACCAGAGCACTTTTTGCGATTCGGCACTGCATCGTTTTAACTGACAATTGCGCGGTCGTGCGCCGTTGCAACGAAACAAAATTGACGTCCTTTTCTCCCCACAAATAGAGCTTTATTTTGGTGGTATTTGATCACCTCTGCGGTTTTTATTTTTTGCGATATAAACAAAAAAAGAGCAACAATTTTGAAAAAAACGCATCATTTTTTACTTTTTGCTATAATAAATATCCCCCAAAAATATATAAAAATATTTTTTTTCCCCAGTTTGTATTCTTGTATTTTTTATTTCTTGTATCCTTTGTATTCTTCTACATATTTATGGTAAAAAAAATAACAATAAGCGTTTATGGATTGGTTTGCGCAAAAGTTATAGCGTCCACAAAATAGGGGATAGATTTATAGCATTTTTTTATTATTATTTTTTTTTTTTACTAGTAATGGCGATGATCTGCAATTTTTATCGTGACTGAGACATTATGGCGGACACGGCGGACAATTTTGACACATTTTTGGGACCATTGTCATTAATACAGCGATCAGTGCGAAAAAAATTCACTGATTGCTGTAAAAATGTCACTGGCAGTGAAGGGGTTAACATTAGGGGGCAGTGAAGGGGTTAAGTGTGTCCTAGTTTGTGTTCTAACTGAAGGGGGGAGGGGACTGTGTAGGGGAGATAACAGATCGTCTGTTCATATGCTGTATGAACAGACGATCTGTCAGTTATCCCCTCAGAGAACCGGAAACTGTGGGTTTACACCCACAGTTCCGGGTTCTCCGTCTCTCAGCAGCGATCGCGGGAGCCCGGCGGTGAACGAGACGGCCGGGCACTCGCATTGGCTCAGGGGGTGCGCACGCCCCTAGTGGCCACAGGGCAAAGCGACGTTACATAACGTCGTTTCGCCCAGCCATACAACTGCGGCGGCTGGTCGGCATGTGGTCCACTTTGCAATTCTATTGCTTAAATTCAAAATATTAACCACAACATACAAAGCCATTCACAACTCTGCCCGAGCTACATCACCAAACTTGTCTCCAAATATCACCCAAACCGTCCTCTCCGCTCTTCTCAAGATCTTCTACTCTCAAGCTCTCTCGTCTCCTCCTCCCATGCTCGTCTCCAGGATTTCTCCAGAGCCTCTCCCATCCTTTGGAACTCGCTAACTCCACCGGGCAGGCTATCCCCTACTCTGGCTACCTTCAGGCAATCCCTGAACACCTCTTCAGGAAAGCCTATCACGTCTCCAACTCCAATTACAGGATTTATATAGCGCCAACAGTTTACACAGCGCTTTACAATATAAAAAGGGAGACAATATAGTTATAATACAATAAAAAAAAATACAAGAGGATTAAGGGGCCCTGCTCAGAAGAGCTTACAATCTAATAGGGTGGGGGAGGTGATACAAACAGGTTGTAACTGTGGGGAATGAGCTGATGGAAGTGGTAGAAGATTAGTTGGAGACATGATAGGCTTCCCTGAAGAGATGAGTTTTCAGGGATCGCCTGAAGGGTAGCTAGAGTAGGGGATAGCCGGACAGGTTGAGGCAGCGAGTTCCAGAGGATGGGAGAGGCTCTGGAGAAATCCTGGAGATGAGCATGGGAGGAGTAAACAAGAGAGCTTGACAGGAGGAGATCTTGAGAAGAGCGGAGAGGACGGTTTGGGATATGTTTGGAGACAAGATTGGTGATGTAGCTCGGGGCAGAGTTGTGGATGGCTTTGTAAGTTGTGGTTAGTATTTAGAATTTAATTCGCTGGGTGATTGGGAGCCAGTGTAGGGATTGGAGGAGAGGGTTGGCAGACACTGAACGGTTGGTAAGGTGGATAAGTCTGGCAGCAGCATTCATGATAGACTGAAGAGGGGAGAGCCTATGGAGAGGCAGGCCAATGAGAAGGGAGTTGCAATAGTCAAGGCGAGAGATAACAAGGGAGTGAATGAGGAGCTCGGTGGTGTCATTTGTTAAAAAGGGGCGAATTTTAGAGACGTTACGGAGGTGAAGTCTACAAACTTTTGACAGCGATTGGACTTAAGGCTGAAATGACAAGTCCGAGTCTAGGATTACACCAAGTACCCTGGCGTGAGCGGAGGGACTGATGGTTGCATTGTTGATTTTGATGGAAAAGTCATGGAGGGGGACATGGGCGGGGGGAAATATAAATAGCTCAGTTTTATATAGATTTAATTTAAGGAAGTGGTGCGACATCCATGCTGAGATGTCAGTTAGTAAGTTAGTAATGCGAGAGGAGACTGAAGGAGTGAGGTGAGGAGTAAACAGATAGATTTGGGTGTCATCGGCGTATAAGTGGTATTGGAAGCCGTGGGCGGTTATCAAGTGACCAAGGGAGGAGGTGTAGATAGAGAAGAGAAGGGGTCCAAGAACAGAGCCTTGGGGGACCCCCACAGAAAGGGGCAACGGAGAGGAGGAGACAGAGTTGTAGGTAACACTGAAGGAGCACTGTAGATAGGCAGAGAACCAGGATAGAGCAGAATCTTTGAGGCCAAGGGAGTGGAGTTTATTGAGAAGGAGCGGGTGGTCAAAAGTATCAAAGGCTGCAGAGAGGTCAAGTAGTAGCAGTATGGAGTACTGGCTGTCGGATTTAGCAGTTAGTAAATCGTTAGTGAGTTTTAGTAAGGCAGCTTCTGTGGAGTGCTGCGAGCGAAAGCCAGACTGTAAAGGGTCAAGAAGGTTATTTTCACTGAGGTAGGAGCCAAGACGGTTGTAGACTAAGCGCTCTAGAAGTTTACAGGAGAATGGGAGCAATGAGATGGGCCTTAAGTTATTCAGGTTGGTGGGGTCCAGGGAGGGTTTTTTAAGTATGGGAGTGATCTGCGCATGTTTTAGAGGGGATGGGAAGGTGCCACTAGAGAGGGAAAGATTGAAGATGTGAGTGAGGGAGCATAGGATGGAAGAAGAGGGTGACCGTAGTAGTTGTGAGGGAACAGGATCCAAGGGACAATTGGTTAGGTGGGCATCTGAGAAAAGTTTTGTAACCTCTTCAATAGTAGCCAATTCAAAGGAGGAGAGTGTTGAAAGTGTCGTTAGGCAAGGTATGTTGGGTGGGGAAGGTGTACGCACAGTGGAGGTATCCTCACGAATTGCATCAATCTTGTCTTTTAAGTGATTGGCAATCTCTTGGGCAGTGAGTGAGTTAGTGGGTAGAGGGGGTGGGGGACGAAGCAGAGAGTTAAAGGTTGAGAAGAGCCGACGGGGAGAAGAGCCGACGGGCTTTTCTGTCCTTCCTCTTACAATGCATCCATATCCAGTAGAGTCACCTGCAGAGCAATGCGATGCAGAGCAATGTGATGCAGAGCAATGCGATGCAGAGCAATGCGATGCAGCACATGCGCTCTTAAAGCTACGACATGCGCAAAAGTTTAGGGTGCCCCAAACTAGCCCCGTGCTCCACGCTGTGAACTCTTCAATATACAGGGGAAACTTCTTCATAAGGTTTTATTTGTCATTCTTTCCATCATTCCCACTCTAATACTTACAGCAATGCTCTTCCTTCTGCTTGAGTTGTGTGCCTTAAAAGCCTCTTATTCTTAATTACAGGCTGAAGCAGGAGGGCGGCTGGAAAAGAAAGTATGAATAAAAGGAGAATATGAGGAGGTCATGTAACACGGAAAGGTTGCATTTAACATTTCTGAGATGGAAACATTTATCGCTATTCGTCGGTTTAAAAGAAAAATGTAAGACGGCAAAAATAAAATAGCTACATCCACCTACATCAGAGCTATTCGCAGTGCAGTGGCCTTGTGACTCCCCAGTAAGAATGATGTAGGCCCGGAATTGACCCCGCAGCAATAAGAGAAGGCAATAATTGTCATTGGAAGGTAGATACAGACTCCTCTCCTCTACTGACCTCGCTTGATCTGATTTCACTGCATACTGTGAGCTTCTCACAATGTGCATTAAAGGGGTTGTAAAGATAAAAGTTTTTACCTCCACTGTGCAGCTCGTTTTGCACAGAGTGGCCCCGAACCTGGTCTTCTGGGGTCCCTCGGCGACTGTCTTGGCTCCCCCCCCCTTGTCACCTAAATGCGAGCTCCTTTGCATGGTGAGAAGTACTTGCGGGCGCGCTCCCGTGATACAGCCGGCGGCTATAGCAGCTCGCTGTATCACTCGGCCCCGCCCCCCAGCGTGCCGCTTCATTGGATGTGATTGACAGCAGCGCGAGCCAATGGCTGCGCTGCTTTCAATCCATCCACTTTAGCCAATCAACGGCCAGGGTGAGCTGCGAAGAGGATGTCGGGGGCGAGCGCGGGGACTTTCGAGGGGTCAGGTAAGTAAAACGGGGGGGGGGGGGGGGGCTGGGGGGGCCAGTATAGTCAGATGTTTTTTCACCTTAATGCATAGAATGCATTAAGGTGAAAAAAAAATTACCTTTACAACCCCTTTAACCACTTAAGGACCGAGCCTCTTTCTGAGATTTGTTGTTTACAAGTTAAAAACATATTTTTTTGCTAGAAAATTACTTAGAACCCTCAAACATTATACATTTTTTTTCTAACACCCTAGAGAAAAAAATGGCGGTCGTTGCAATACTTTCTGTCACACCGTATTTGCGCAGCGGTCTTACAAGCGCACTTTTTTTGGAAAAAAAATACTTTTTGAATAAAAAAAGATAAGACAGCAGTAAAGTTAGCCCAATTTTTTTTATGCTGTGAAAGATAATGTTACACCGAGTAAATTGATACCCAACGTGTCATGCTTCAAAATTGCACCCGCTCGTGGAATGGCGAAAAACATTTACCCTTAAAAATCTCCATAGACGACGTTTAAAAAATTCTACAGGTTGCATGTTTTAAGTTACAGAGGAGGTCTAGTGTTAGAATTATTGCTCTCGCTCTACCGATCGCGGTGATACCTCACATGTGTGGCTTGAACGCCGCTTTTTATATGCGGGTGCTATTCACGTATGTGTTCACTTCTGCACGCGAGCTTGTCGGGACGGGGCGCACTTAAAAAAAAAAAAAAAATTTCTTATTTATTTTACCTTTTTTTTTTTTTACATTTTTACACTGTTTTTTTTTTTTTTTTTTTATTGTGTCACTTTTATTGTCACTTTTATTTCTATTACAAAGAATGCAAACATCCCTTGTAATAGAAAAAAGCATGATAGGACCTCTTAAATGTGAGATCTGGGGTCAAAAAGACCTCACATCTCATATTTACACTAAAATGAAACTAAAATGCAATAAAAAAAATTTTTTATCATTTAAAAAAATGTTTTGACGTCGCTTCCGCCCTGCAATGATATGGAGACGGATGGGGGCCATCTTCCCCTCACTCCATACCCAGGCACACCAAACACTCCACTGGTGGTTCCACAAAATGGAATACGTTAGTTCGATCATCAGTGATTAGGTTGCACAGAGTGCATCCAAAAAAACCCTCATGGACTTTGGAGGCAGAGATAAAGTTTACACATGTATAGAAATGAAGAAATTTATTAAGGACTTGAAGTAAGAAGAGAAACAAATCTCCTCTAAAAAGACATAATAACAAAAAGACATACAAATTTACATGTCTACTAGACATGTTGCACTGATAAAAAAATGTGTTAGTTTTCGTTTTAATTCTTTTTTTTGCTTTTTTTCAGAAATTCGAAAATTCGGATTTTCAATTTTCAGAATTTCTGAATTCCGAATTTTCGGGATTCCGAATTTTATGATTTCCGAAATTTCAAATTTTCAAATTTCGAATTTTCGAATTTTCAAATTTTTGACTTTCTGAAATTTCTAATTCCGAATTTCTGAAATTTCGAATTCCGAATTTTCGAATTTCCTAATTTCCGAATTTTCCAAATTTCTGAATTTTCAATTTACGAGTTTTGAATTTTTGAATTTCAAATTTCCGAATTTCAAATTTCCGAATTTCAAATTTCCGAATTTCAAATTTCGAATTATGAATTTTCAGAATCCGGAAATTCAAAAATTCGAAAATCTAAAAAAAAAAACGAAAATCTGTAAAATTCTAAATAATACTGTAACTAACTAATAATAACTATTTAATTATAGGTATTGGAATTTCCTTTCAATTTGGCTGTTTGTGAACGGAGCGAATACAAATTTATCCGAAGTTACAAATTATCTTAAATAACGAATGCCACATATAAACAAATGAAATGGCACAAATTATTAATAAATAATAATTATATATATTATATATAATTATTTATTATTATTAGATCATTACATTCCATTCATTTAGATACGGCATTCGTTATTTCAGATAATTCGTAACTTTGGATAAATTTGTACTCGTTACGTTCACTAACAGCCAAATTTGAAAGCAAATTCCAATACCTATATTTTCGTTTCATTGTTTTTTATTAAAGTTTTCACATAAACAAAGAATGAGTACATACAGATAAGATTGTCATACAATATATCACATAAATGAAAAGAAAAACTGCATGACATAGTTTACCTAGGTGACTAGTATATTTTATACCAAATGTCAAACATGGAACAAACTGAGCCTAGGGAGAGGGACCCAGCCCCCCTCTCATTTCACCTACGCATATGGGACGACAGAGCAGTTACTCGTCGTCAGTTGATACCTTATCACCAATACCTATATTTTAATATTTATTATTAGTTAGTTATTATTTCAGATTTTCAGGTTTTCACATTTTCATATCTTCATTCTTTTGAATGTTGAGATTTTCATTCTTATTTCCAAATTTTCAAATTTCCAAATTTTTGAATTTCCAAATTTTCAGAATTTCCAAATTTTTGAATTTTCGAAAATTTGAAAATTTGGAAATTTGAAAATTTGAAAATTTTTATATTTTTAAATTTATGAAATTTATTATATTTTTATATCAAATTTCCTAATTTCGAATTTCTGAATTTTTGAACTTCCGAATCTCCGAATTTCCAATTTCCGAATTTTGAATTTCTGAAATTTCCAATTTCCGAATTTTTGAACTTCCAAATGTCCAAATTTCGAATTTCAGAAATATCGAATTTCTGAATTTAGAATTTCCGAAATTTAGAATTTCCGAAATTTTGAATTTCCGAAATTTTGAAATTTAGAATTTCCGAATTTTGAAATTTAGAATTTCCGAATTTCATGAAGGCTGCCCCCTTCATGACCAGGCAATTTTTTTGCGATACGGCACTGTGTTATTTTAACTGACAATTGTGCGGTCGTGCTACGCTTTACCCAAATAAAATGGATGTCAATTTTTTCTCACAAATAGAGCTTTCTTTTGGTGGTATTTGATCACCTCTGCGTTTTTTATTTTTTGCACTATAAACAAAAAAAATAACAATTTTGTATTTGTTACTTTCTGCCATAAAACATATCAGATAAAAAAAAGTAAAAAAAAATAACTTCTTCATCAGTTTAGGCCAATAAGTATTCTTCTACATATTTTTGGTAAAAAAAAAAAATCCCAATAAGTATATATTGATTGGTTTGCGCTAAAGTTATAAGGGGTTATTTACTAAAGAAAAATCCAGTTTGCACTGAAAGTGCTTTTGGAAGTGAAGTCGCTGTAGATCCGAGGGGGACATGCAAGGAAAATAAAAAACAGCATTTTAGCTTGCACATGATTGGATGATAAAATCAGCAGAGCTTCCCCTCATTTCAGATCTACCCCTTAGATTTAGTGCGATTGCAATTGCAGTGCAAAGTGGATTTGCCTTTCGTAAATAACCCCCATAGTGTCTACAAACAATGGGATATTTTTATGGAATGTTTATTTATTTATTTTGGCGATCAGCGACTTATAGTGGGACTGCGATATTGCGGTGGAAGATCGGACAGTAACTGACACTTCTGACATGTTTTTGGGAACCAGTGACACTAATAGAGTGTTCAATGCTAAAAATATGCACTGTCACTATACTAATGATACTGGCTGGGAAGAGGTTAACATCAGGGGCGATCAAAGGGTTAACTATGTGCCAAGCCAGTGTTTGCTTACTGTGTCCAGACCCCCTTTATCAGGGGGACCCCCATACATACCACGCATTTGAAAATACATCCTGCCCAATGGCTATGTGGCCGGTTCTTGAAATGCCATTGCAGCCCCGGATGTTGGACTCTCAGCTCTACTGATCATAAAAGAGCCAGAAACCCTTTCATGAAATACCATAAAATGACTCCATATTGAACAAACCATGTAGAAGTCAGCGTCTGCTCTGAACGCTACAGATAAGTCACAAACAATCAGAAGTTTGCAGGAAGTAAAGCCAATATCTGGGATGAAAGGAACGGAACTTTGAAGATGAAGAGAAGGACAGATAGGAAGACGGCTCTCTATTTATGAAGTCTGTGATACACAGGAACACTTGTCTGCCCGCCGCACATCACACGCACGCAAATGACACGATATCAGCGCACAAAATGAACGTTCAAATGCTGAGAGGGACTGAGGAATCTTTTGTAGTTTTAAAATGTTTCTCAGTCAAGTAAATAGTTATTTTAATAAGAAAGAATCAAAGTAGAATTCATGTGCCAACCAATTTATATGGGAACATTAACAATCCACTGAGAGGTTTTGGATGATCATAAATGATTATTACCTATCTATGCAGACTGAAATTCTGACAGTATTGTACAGAGAACACTGAGCAATTCGCATTAGTCTCTGCACCAGAGGAGCTTACACTCTAATTCCCCCCACACACATTATTATTATACAGTTATAGCTCCCACATAGTCCATTGTGCTGTACAAAGAACACTGAGCCAGTCACATCAGTCTCTGTACCAACAGAGCTTACACTCAAATTTCCCACCACAGTTATATTATTATTATTTTTAAATAACTCTGACATATACCTTAGTGCTGTATAAAGAACACAAAGTCACATCCAGGGCTCAAGTCCTGCGTGAACGCATGGGAACGGAGTTCCTGTACTTTTTCCACAACAGGAACTCAGTTCCCGTTAGCAGCCGTGTCCTGCAAGACTTTGAAGTATGCGAGCTGTGTGGCAGGTGCTACACCAGCAGCCGCCGTCACAGCTCACAATAGTAAGTGCCGCACACCTGACCATTCAGGCATTGCCAGTAGGGGGCCCGATGACAGCTTCCGCTTCGATCTACCTGTCAATCACAGTTAGCTGACGGGTAGATCAGGTCCCTGCTGCTAAGAGATTGTATTTAGTCAGACCTCTAGTGATGCGCTCCTCCCCCCGGCCCCTCCTGATTTTCTGTCTCCTCATCCCCCCCCCCCCCCAGTCTCCTGCATACTTGCTCTGTGTGTCCCGCTGAATCCCCCCCTCCTCTATCTTCAGTGCCATATGATGAGAGAACCCAGAGGAGGAGCACAGCTATTCTGCTCACAGGACATGCAGGGAGAGAGGTGAGCTGAGGGAGGAACATCAGTTGGGGGTAGTAAGCTGAGCACAATACCTGGCAAAGTTTAATGCCAGGAGGGAAGTTTATGTGGAAATATGTGAAGGGTTGGAATAGCAGCGAGTGTGTGTTGGAGCCCTGCAGAGTTTGCAGCCCCCCCAAGCTAACATACATCTCCTAAGCAGGAACACATCACTATCTCCCCAAGCATTCTGTCCAGATAATGTGCAGTTCATTTATGACCTTTCCATTTAACCCTGTGTTATCCAAGCTCTGTTCAATGAAAAGTGTAAACTCACCACATAAAAAATTCCCCAATAAAGATCAGAACATGATGTTCACATTTGCATGGAAGCACAATTGAATGAATGCTGATTATTCAGAGAATTACCGTATTTATGTTTATTGAGGATTGATTTTTTTTATGTACTAACAGTTAAGCTTCATACACACAATACGAAAATTGGATAAAAAATACCACTTTCGAAGCGTTCGTGCATATGAGCGTATCATTTTATTTTTTTTTTTTGGTGGGCGAGTGGATCTTGGATGGGAGTCCCCACACTTTTTTCCCCAGGTCAGATCAGTCTCTGCACCAGAGGAGCTTCTCCACCAGGTGGTGCTGTTCTGCAGGGTGCTGTTGGCTCCCTCTGCTGTGATCTCAGCTGAGAGAAGCAGCAAGCCTGGGGCCTCTCATGTAGGCTTTTCCTAGGCAAGCATGGACCATGTTGGGGAAGACGAAGGTAGAGGCTCTCCAGAGGCTCTGAGGCCTACTCCATGTGCTCAAGCTGCAATGGATCCTGGGCCTGTCCCTATGCAAGGGGAGTCCTTACCAGTCTTCCAGGATAGAGTGGTGAACAGACTTCGCCGCATTTCTAAGGGGGGAACAAAAACTTGCTGTCATGAAAGAAGATCTCAGGAAAAAGAAATCCCTGCATAGTAAGTCTGGAAACAGTAAGAAGTCTCCAAACTGAAGTCTCTGGAGGAGGCATTGAAAAAGCAGGAGAAGCTGGTTGCTTCTCTGAAGGAAAGCAGCGGTGTGTTTAGAGAAAAGTGTAAGAAAAAGGAGAGATTCCAACAGATGAAGGAAAGTGCCTGTGCTAGTACCAGTCAGAGGGTGGATACCAGAGAAACGGCAACAGTATGGATGGGGGGTAAGGAAGTGGCTTCACATGGTGAATCTCGTTAAGAGGTCTGTAACCTACCTTCCCAGGCCGATGGGTGGCCTAGGTATGGTCAACCCAGTGTTTTTTTTTTTTCCCTGATGTTTTTGAAACATAATTTTGCTAACATGCTGGCAGGGATTAGGCCTTTTTTGCAAAGCTGAAAGAATGGTGGGCCAGTGAAAAGCCTGAGGGTCCGACATGGTGAGCTTCCGGCTTATGTTGCCCCGTGCCTGAAAATTCTTCAGCAGTGGCGAGTGACGGCGGAGGAAGTTAAGTCTCTTCCTAGGAAGGACCTGGAGACGAGGGTTGTTGAAACTGCCTTTAACAAGCCACTGGCCTTGAGGGATTACCCAGGCCCTGTTATGAGGGAGGTTCTGCGTTTGCTCAATCTAGAGAGAATCCCTTTAAATTTTCGGGATTTGGCCTGGTGCTCATTCCATGGCAGACTCTATGTAAAGGGGAACCTGAAGCATCGCTCTGCGGAGAACCGTGGTTGTCCAAGAGTGGAATGTGGTGGGGTGGAGGAGACAATGGACCACTTCTTGCTTCAGTGCCCCTTCAATATAGAAGTCTACAAGTGGGTGGGTGGGGCTCTGGGTATCCCTTTCCAGCTTGAGTTATGCAGAGTGGTCATACGGGGCCTTTGAGACACATCGGGATTTTGATTTAGAGACACTTTTTCTAGTTAGCTTAGTAGTCCGTTTCTTCACATGGAATGCACGGTGTCAGGTTTCCATTCGGAAAAAAGTTCTTTCTGTCGAGGTGGTGGTTCACGACATTCTGGGTGAGGTTGGGAAGATTTGGGGTCTTGAGAAGGACAGGTGGCGGCCTGGGGGCCTGGACAAAGGCTTGGAGGAATGTGAGGTCTCTGTAGCTGCTGTTTGTCAGTCTCTGGGTGTGCGGCTTTCTTTCTGTCCTTTCATGTCCCCTAGATTTTTATATAAGATTGTATTTTTGAAAAAAGGCTGCATGCATGGGTTACACGTGTAATGGTTTCCTAGCCTGAGGGGGTGTTTAGGTGGAGGTTATGGCTTTGTTCAGGTTGGTATATTTCGTTTTCTTTATGTTTTTGCTATGCTGATGTAACCTATTTTGTTTATATATATTTTTATTAATTTTGTATATATGTAAATATGTTTTTATTATGTTTGTAAGATTTTTAATAAACAAAAATGTACACTTTAATCTCCCCACCACAGCCACATATTAATATCATTATACATTATTATACATGTGTATAGCGCTGACATATTCTGCAGTGCTGTACAGAGAACTTTGTGCTATTCCCATCAGTCTCTGCAGCAGAGAAGCTTACATTCTAATGTCACTGCCAAAGTCACACAGACACTAGATTTAAATACAGTTAACTTACCAGTATGGTTTTTGAGCAACAGAACAATATTGTCCAATTATGAAGCTATACAAACAGAAGATCATAAGAGAAATATCTTTGCCTCTCAATAATCACACTAGGTGGCAGTCTCTATAAGGCTCTATAGCCACAGATACTAGAGAACAGCCCTAGTTCAGAAAACAGCACAGCACCTAACTAGTTATTTGTGCTTAGAAAAAGTGTCTCTCGAAGTGAAGTCCAGGGTAGGTCTGTGTACACACCTAAAGAGCTGAGGGATTTATGGGCTGTTAACACAGATGAGTGGCTGGAGGAGTCCCAGGGCTGGTACCACAGGCAGGTGGCTGAAGGAGATCCAGCGCTAGTACTACAGGCAGGAGACTGGATGAATTGCAGGGCTGATACCACATGCAGGACTCTGGATGAATTACAGGGCTGATACCACAGGCAGGAGGCTGGAGAAGTCCCAGGGCTGGTACCATAGGCAGGAGGCCAGAGTAGTCCTAGGGCTGGTACCACAGGCAAGAGACTGGAGGAGCCCCAGGGCTGGTACCACAGGCAGATGGCTGAAGAAGATCCAGCGCTAGTACCACAGGCAGGAGACTGGATGAATTGCAGGGCTGATACCACATGCAGGAGTCTGCAGAAGTCCCAGGGCTGATACCACATGCAGGAGTCTGCAGAAGTCCCAGGGCTGATACCACATGCAGGAGTCTGCAGAAGTCCCAGGGCTGATACCACAGGCAGGAGGCTGGAGAAGTCCCAGGGCTGGTACCATAGGCAGGAGGCCAGAGTAGTCCTAGGGCTGGTACCACGGGCAAGAGGCTGGAGGAGCCCCAGGGCTGGTACCACAGGCAGGAGGCTGAAGGAGATCCAGTGCTAGTACCACAGGCAGGAGACTGGATGAATTACAGGGCTGGTGCCACAGGCAGGAGGCTGGAGCAGTCCCAGGGCTGGTACCACAGGCAAGAGGCTGGAGGAGCCCCAGGGCTGGTACCACAGGCAGGAGACTGATTGGTGCCACAGCTTGTACCACCTGTCAAGCAAGGCCATCCCACTTAATGCACAATACTCTAGTCCGTAGGATCTGCATGCTGTTGGGCTGCTGCCTGCACACCAAAACAGTGGAAGACCATACATCTGGCCACCTCCTCAGGCACAGCCTTTCCTGGTAGGAAACGTATTTTCCTTGGGCTTGTGGGAAAAGGAGTTAAAAGGAGCTTGTGCCTGTGTCTAAGCATCTATATCTATCTATCTATTGTATCCTCTCCCTGTATATTACTCTGTATCTTTGTAGTTAATTTTTAATCCATTCACACTTTGTTATTCCTTATTTTAAATTGAAATCCCCTGGAATAACCCAGTGTGTGCTGTATTTTCTGTGTTGTGTATATACAGTATATTAGATCTGTGCAGAGTGTGAGTGATTCTGTTGACTCTTCACCTTTATGAGCCGTGCTGTCAATCACAAGCTCAATAGATCCTTTGTGGATGACTTCTAAACTCTGGGGACCCCAAAATCCAGTTATTAAGTGAAGGTCGGTATTGGAGGAGAGGGTCAGGGTCTGCAGGATAAAGCTGTATGTCAGCGGTTTATAATGAGGTTCGCTCCTCTGCGTCGGTCAGTCCAGAATGATAAACAGAATCTCCTGCAATGAACATGAGTCGGGGGATTATTCCCGTTTTGTAGTGGGGTGAAGGCTCTATTTCCCATAGAAAAAAGGTTATAGGCTGTAAGGAATATTAAATTACATTTAAAGTGATTGTAAAGGATCGTTTTTTTTTTTAAATAACAAACATGTCATACTTACCTCCACTGTGCAGCTCGTTTTGAACAGAGTGGCCCCGAACATCCATTTCTGGGGTTCCCCCGGTTGCTCTCGCGGCTCCTCCCCGCATCAGATAACCCCCTAGGAGAAGCGCTCTCCCGAGGTGGTTACCTTGCGGGAGCGCTCCCAAGTCCAGCATTTGCGGCCACAGACACGAATGTCGAACGCGTCATTGGATTTGATTGACAGCAGCGGGAGGCAATGGCTGCGCTGCTATCAATCTATCCAATCAGGACACAAGACACCGGGTAGAGCTGGTGTGCTCGTCCCCGGTGTAAGAAAAAGAGGGTTCAGGTAAGTAAAACGGGGACACTCGGGGGCTGCTGCACTGCAAGAGGTTTTTCACCTCAATGCATTGAGGTGAAAAACCATGAAGCTTTACAACCCCTTTAATCTATCTATCTATCTATCTATCTATCTATCTATCTATCTATCTATCTCTATCTATCTATCTATCTATCTATCTATCTATCTATCTATCTATCTATCTATCTATCTATCTATCTATGTTTATATTTGAGTATTGGGTAAGTATATACAG
This sequence comes from Lithobates sylvaticus, assembly GCA_028564925.1. Classification (NCBI taxonomy): domain Eukaryota; kingdom Metazoa; phylum Chordata; class Amphibia; order Anura; family Ranidae; genus Lithobates; species Lithobates sylvaticus. The sequence continues at coordinate 68,742,737 of CM053038.1, forward strand.
CACTGTGTGTGCTCATGCTTGTGAGTATTATTTTGAATGTGGTCCTAGCTCATGGCGAGCTGTTGGGCCTACTTATAAAGCTGCAGAGAACTGTTTGAAGAAAGTCTGTTGAAGATCTGGCTTGGAGGCTCACGGTACTGGGTCTGGCTGGTATTAGAAGGAGGCATCCATGTACACAGTGAGTAGAGGCTTGGGAGAGAGAGATCCTGGCGAGATTATTTATGCTTAACTCTTTGAGATTGTGCACAGTGGCGGTGCGTCCATAAGGGCGCACGGGCGCCGCCCCCTTTCTCCAGCCACCCCTCTATCACCAATAGACAGATTCATGCATTGCATAAATCTATCTATGGCCGCCGCTGCCATCCCTCTATTCAGGCGCCCGGCCCCATTTCGGGTGTCGGGCACCTGAATTACAGTGGCAGTTTTTTTTCAAGCACCTGATTAGAGCCACAGGCTCTAATAGGCGTCAAAAAAGGTGACCTGCGAGTGCCATGCTGTGCGCTCGCAGGTCACTCTGTGTTAGAAAAGTGAATGAAAATTTGCTTTCCTAACACTAAACCACCTCTCCACCAATCAGGTACTTGGATCTGTTACCCATCACCTGATTGACTGAAACGACAGGCGCTGTGATTGGATGCCTATCAGGTGTCCAATCATAGCAGAGGACGGGAAGAGAGGATGGGAGAAGACATCGAGGAGCTGTCCCACCGTCACCAAAACAGGGTAAGTACAGACGGCAGGTGTGGGGCACACTGGCAGCATTTGATATGGCACAGTGGCTGCGTTTGATGGGGCACAGTGGCTGCGTTTGATGGGGCACAGTGAGGCTAAATTTGATGGGGCACAATGAGGCTGCATTTGATGGGGCACAATGAGGCTGCATTTGATGGCACAGTGGCAGCATTTGATGGCACAGTGGCAACATTTGTGGCACAGTGGCAACATTTGAAGGGCACAGTGGCTGCGTTTGATGGCACAGTGGCGGCAATTGATGGGCACAGTGGCTGTGTTTGATGGCACAGTGGCGGCAATTGATGGGCACAGTGGCTGCGTTTGATGGCACAGTGGTGGCAATTGATGGGCACAGTGGCTGCGTTTAATGGCACAGTGGTGGCAATTGATGGCACAGTGGCTGCGATTGATAGTATAGTGAGGCTGCAATTGATGTTTTTTTTTCAGATTTTTTCAGTTTGTTTGCGCCCCGCCCAAAAAAGTTTGAGCACCAGCCGCTACTGGTGCTGGATTAGAGTTGCTTCCTAATTGGGAGTCCCCTATGCTGTATGCCCACTATCTCTTACAACAAGAGTGTCCTCTGTTTCAGTTTGCATTCAATTTGGAGTATCCCAAGGCTCACACTACTCCCCAATAGACTTGTACACTGACGAAAAGTTTGTTCGTTTTCGTTAAATTTTTTTTTTCTGGTTTCGTTATGATCAAAATTCGTTATTTCGAATAAATTCGTAACTTTGGAAAATATTGGAATTCGTTATGTTTCATTCGTTTAGATGTGGTATTCGTAAATTCAAAAATTCGTAAAATTCGTAAATATGAAAATTTGTAAATTCGTAAATTTGAAAATTCGGAAATAATAACTAACTATTAAATTATACAGTAGGTATTGGAATTTCCTTTTAAATTTGGCTGTTAGTGAATGTAAGGAATGCAAATTTATCCAAAGTTACGAATTATCCAAAATAAAGAATGAAACATAACAAATTAATAATAATAATAATAATAAAAATAATAAAACGTTTTTTTATTATTATTATTTATTATTATTAATTTGTTACGTTCCATTTGTTTAGATGCAGCATTCATTATCTCGGATAATTCGTAACTTTGGATAAATTCGTATTCGTTACATTCACTAACAGGCAAATTTGAAAGGAAATTCCAATACCTATAGTTAGATAGTTATTATTTCGGATTTTCGAATATTCAGATTATCGAAATTTTGAATTTCCGAATGCCGCATTTAAACGAATGGAACATAATGAATTTTCTGATTTTTGTTCTTTTGAATTTTCGGATTTTTATTCTTATGCCGCGTACACGCGGTCGGAATTCTCGTCGGAAAAAGCTCTGATGGTTTTCCCGTCAAAATTCTGATGGAATTTCGCTCAAACTGTCTTGCCTACACACGGTCACACCAAATTCCGACTGTCAATAACACCACGGCATACAACACGTTCGACTGCACTGTAAAAAGGGAAGTTTAATGCTTCTAAGCATGCAGCGAATTGTTTCCGAGCATGCAACGGAATTTTGCGTGTCTGAATTGCATACACACGATCGGAAAATCAGATGAAAAGCTCCCATCGGACTGTTTTCATCGGAAATTCCGACCGTGTGTGCGGCGTTATTTTCGGATTTTCCAATTTTCAGATTTTCAAATCTTCAAATTTTCTGATTTTTACATTTACGAATTTTCATTTTCATAAAATATTCATTAAACGGATTTTCGTTAATTTGAATATTTCCGAATTAACAAATTTGTTGAATTTTGTCTAAAAACTAATTGGGAACAAATTGAATTCCAAATGTCTACTCTCCAAACAAGTAGAACCAGCGTTATACTTCAAATAGACACTTGTTGTTGGTTATTGTGTTGAGAGACTGGGAAACTGTTGTGTGCCTGGCTGCTCACACCCACTTGGGAATAGATCGGTAAAACGCACGTGGAAGTGTGGACTCGTCACTTCCAGGTCCTCTATGTGACATCTTTTAATTTACTCTCTTCTCTTCACTCCCCTAGGGGACCTCCAGGTACTCAAGGTAACTGATACACACGCGGTGGCCCCTTTGGGCAATCTTCTCATAAAATTTCTAATTCACACACTATTAAAAACAACTCCAGAGAAACCGTGAGTCAAGTTATGGCTGACGATTTTTTGGATCACACTCTGAATCAGGAGGACAATCTAACCTAGCCGACCCCCTATTCAATGAAGTCAACCTATTAAATATTGTTAATCTATCTGTCTACACGCTTTCTAGTGAGGGCACATCGGTTATTTCGAAGGGATTGAGCTTCTGCCCTGAAGCAGATATAGACAAATTCGAAACCATTGAAGATTTAGAATTTATTTGACAGAAAACTTCTGCTAAAAAGTATGTACAATAAGGACACACTACCCACAGAAGAAAAAGTAAAAAAATGAGAAAGTTTTGGATGATCTTATAGATCTGCCTGATGAGCAGGAGGGCTTTGATCTACTCGACATACTCGATGTTGACACTCTCCTCAATGCAAACACCACTACGAAGGAAGTTGAATTAGGTCTAAAATCAAAACTCAAAAAGAAATCGGACAAATTTCCCTCACCAAACTCTAATATAAACTTAGGGACGTTTTTAGCTATGACAACCCAAGAAATAAAGAAACTCAGTAGCCATACTAGGAAGACTATGTAATTTGTCTGCCCATGAGAAAAAAGCCATTGACACCCTTACTAGTCAACACGATTTAACAATAAAACCAATGGATAAGGGGGGCAATATTGTTATTATGACAAATGTCCAATCTATATCCATGTGCCAGAAAATTATAAACAACCAATTATGGTCTAGATTAATTCCTAGATCCTTAATTGACAAATATGACAAAGCATTCTACTTACTAGTTGATAATGCATATCTAAACAACCTAATAAACAAACTTTGGATTTTATACGCACCCCCCCACCCTGGAGTACCTACTTTTTACAGTCTGCCTAAGATCCACAATAACAAAAAGAATCCCCCAGGAAGACCTATAGTGTCTGGCTGTGGTGGAATAACAGAAAATCTAAGCAAGTTCAGTAATGAACACATCAGACCTTATGTGATTAATTTACCCTCTTACATCAGAGATACCATGCATCTCCTTCAAAATTTGGAAAGGGGTGATTGTGCCAGCCGATGCCCTACTGGCGGCAGTTGATGTTGAAGCTTTATATAGCTCCATCCCCCACCAGTTGGGCATCAGAGCCATTGGAGACGTTATATCACAATCGCATAGGGACAATCGGCCCTTCAATGAGTTTATACTTTCCACTTTGGAATATATACATAAACACATGATGTTTTTTCCTTTGATGGCTCCCACTACCTCCAGGTGCAGGGTGTAGCTATGGGGACTTGCTGTGCCCCATCCTATGCCAACCTGTACCTGGGGAAGTGGGAGCAATCTTTCTTGGCACATGATAATCTGTAACATTTTGTCAGAAAACATTCTAAGTTGGTATCGTTGCATAGACGACATTTTGTAAACCTGGGGGGATTGATTGATTTGTTACATCAATGTATTGCAGCTATGAATAAAAATACATGCAACTTAAGTTTCACTATGTCATATAGCTTACTAGAAATCGACTTTCTAGATGTTAATATATCTAAACAAAAGGATGGTAGATTGGCTAGTTCACTACACTAGAAAGACACAGCAGGCAACACAATACTTCATGCCAGCAGTGCACACCACAACCCTTAATTAAATCAATCCCTTTCAGCCAATATTTGAGGTTACGACGTAACTGTTTGGAAAAAAATACATACCAACTAGACCCCAAAAAACTCAAAGAGAGACTACTGCATAGAGGCTATTCCCACAAATGCCTCAAAAAGGCATATAATAAAGCCACAAAAAGATTGAGGCAGGATCTGCTCTTTAAGATGGAGACTCCTAATAAACTACAAGATAGCTTATCCCACAAACTGAGGATCATTACACAATATAATAAACAGTATAATAGGATCAAAGCAATTATATCAAAATATTGGCAAATATTACTTATTCATCCTTCTCTAAGCCCCGTTTATTTCACAGAATCCATCTACCTACCGTAGAACAAGATCTCTCAAAGACGCACTTGTACAGAGCGAATTTACACCCTTTTGACACTTTTTTTTTTGTGAAATGGTAGGGGTACAATGTACCGGTTACCAGTTCACATGGGGGGGCGTGATCTGGGGGTCCCCTTGTTAAAGGGGGCTTCCATATTCTGATAAGCCCCCCCGCCCGCAGACCCCCTTGTGGGGATGAGGCCCTTGTCTCCATCAGCATGGGGACACAGTGATTTGGGGAGCTACTCCAAAGCACCCCCCCATGTTGAGGGCATGTGTCCTGGCATGATTTGGGAGGGAGGGGTGCTCTCTCATCCCCCCTCTTTTTATTTTAATTTTTTTTAATTTTCATACCAGACCCAAAGGGCCTGGTAATGGATGGGGAGGGGAACCCATGCCGTTTTTTTTCAATGAGTTTCATCTATATTGCCGAGACCCGACAATTCATTATAGCCGCAATCAGTTTTGAATGACTTTTTTTCCCTTTAGAAATGTAATTTTTCTGTGGTACTGTTCTAAACACGGAAAAACTGCGCCACTTTACAGGCATACTATAGACATCCCCCAGGCGCGATATTTCAAGGAATATTTATTTTTTTATTGTTTCACTTTAAGCATTATTAAAATCACTGCTCCCGAAAAAACTTTTGTTTGCATTCATACATGTCCCCTCGGGCAGGACCCAGGTCCCCAAACACTTTTTATGACAATAACTTGCATAAAAGCCTTTAAAATTAGCACTTTTGATTTTCATGTTCGTGTCCCATAGACTTTAACAGTGTTCGCGTGTTCGTCCGAATTTTTTGCCTGTTCGCATGTTCTGGTGCAAACAGAACCACGGGGTGTTCGGCTCATCCTTACTGAACAGGAATTTCATAAAAGGGCGTATAGGCCAGTGGCGTACTAAGGGGGGTGCGGGGGGGGCGGGCCGCACCGGGTGCCACACACTGGCGGGGGTGTCAGGCCGGCGCCCCCCTCCGCGATTGAAGCAGACTTAGCAGAGACATTGCGCCGCATCGGCTGTCTCGGCTGTCTCAAACAGCCGAGCAGAGTGAAGCCGCCGGCGCCGCCCAGAGGCGTACTAAGTGGCGGCGGGGGGGTACCACACACGGGGGGTGTAAGGCCGGCACCCCCCTCCGCGATTGAATCGGTGGCACTGCGCCTACCACCCCCTCCTCTTGCGGCCGCGGGCTGTTTGCCTGTGTGATCCCGGATGTCACACAGGCAGAGCCGAGCAGCCGCCTCCCCCTCCTCTCTGTTTATGTGTAAACAGGAGGAGGGGATCTGCTGAGCACATGCCGCCGCGCTGATCTGAGGTACTGAATGGGGGGGGTCTGCACTGAACGGGGGCTAGACTAGACTAAAGAGGGGGGGTTGCACTGAAGAGGGGGGCTGCACTGAAGGGGCGGGCTAGACTAAAGAGAGGGGGACTGCACAGAAGAGGGGGGCTATACTGAAGAGAGGGGGCTACACTGAAGAGGGGGGTCTGCACCGAACAGGGGCTACACTGAAGAGGGGGTCTGCACTGAAGGGGGGGTTTGCACTGAATGGGGGCTACACTGAAGGGGGGTCTGCACTGAGCGGGGGCTACACTGAAGAGGGGGTCTGCACTGAACGGGGGCTACACTGAAGAGGGGGTCTTCACTGAACGGGGGCTACACTGAAGGGGGTCTGCACTGAAGGGGGGGTCTGTGTAACATGCAGGGGGTCCAGAGCTACAGGGTGTTGTGTAATGTAAAGGGGTCCAGAGCTGCAGGGTGTTGTGTAATGTAAAGGGGCCCAGAGCTGCAGGGTGTTGTGTAATGTAAAGGGGTCCAGAGGATCAGGGTGTTGTGTAATGTAAAGGGGTCCAGAGCTGCAGGGTGTTGTGTAATGTAAAGGGGCCCAGAGCTGCTGGGTGTTCTGTAATGTAAAGGGGTCCAGAGGATCAGCGTTTGTGTAATGTAAAGGGGTCCAGAGGATCAGGGTGTTGTGTAATGTAAAGGGGTCCAGAGGATCAGGGTGTTGTGTAATGTAAAGGGGCCCAGAGCTGCAGGGTGCTGTGTAATTTAAAGGGGCCCAGAGCTGCAGGGTGTTGTGTAATGTAAAGGGGTCCAGAGGATCAGGGTTTCTGTAATGTAAAGGGGTCCAGAGGATCAGGGTGTTGTGTAATGTAAAGGGGTCCAGAGGATCAGGGTGTTGTGTAATGTAAAGGGGTCCAGAGGATCAGGGTGTGTAATGTAGAGGGGTCCAGAAGGGCAGGGTGCTATGTAATGTAAAGGGGTCCAGAGGCGCAGGGAGATGTGTAATGTAAAGGGGCCCAGAGATGCAGTTGTGGAGAGGGGGTACACAGTAGTGACAAAGAGATATTGAAGGATGCAGGGGGCACAGTGGGGTATTTTTACATTTTAATGGGGGGGGGGGGGGGGGCCAGATATAGGATCCGCTCCGGGTGCCAAATGCTCTAGGTACGCCCCTGGTATAGGCACATTCTGAGTATGCACCAGTCCAATGCAGATCTTCCACTAGGTAGGCATGTTAGGGATAATCATGGGGGGAATTTTCCACAGATCAAGTTTCTTATCCTGGATCGAGTGCATCCCCACAATAGAGTTGGAGACTGGAACCGAGTATTGCTCCAGCGTGAGACACGCTGGATAGTATACTTGGATGCCACCTCGCCCCCTTGCCTAAATGATATGGTGAGCTATTGTCCCTTTCTGGAGGTTTTCTCATCAGGGTATGGGAGGAGTAAGTGGTTTCTGGATGTGATGGCTGTATGGTCCCTTCTTGGCATTTTGATTCTTTTCTGTTTCTGGTAGACTTTTTTTTTACTGGCTAATGATTAGGTATACTTTTCTGTCCAGTATGTTTTTGTCTATAAAGTTACTAACTATTACTATGTATATGCTATTCTGATTGGTCCATCTGTGAATTACTGCAGAACTACCTTTTGTATTGATGTGCCTTATCATTTTGGTACTCTTGCCCTCTTTTCTTTCCCCTATACAAGGGTGTCTCTTGTTTGTGCATTCCCCTCCTGGCTGGTGATGTTCCACCCGGCACACAAAGGGGGTTCTCCGCGTTTTTACAACGCGGGCTCCCCCTTATGGTTACATGGCGCTGATGGGGTCGGACCCTTGCTTGGTTCCGCCCTTTGTTAGCAGGCTGTGTATTTCGCCATAAAGAGTACCTGTCACCACCTATTACTGTTACAAGGGATGTTTACATTCCTTGTGACAGCAATTAAAGTGATCAGATTTTTTTTTTCTTCAAAAGTGACAAGGTAAAAAAAATAATAAATAAGAAAAAAATTAAATAATTTTAAAGCGCCCCTGTCCCTGCAAGCTCGCGCAGCAAAGAAAATGCACACATAAGTCGCGCCCGCATATGTAAACAGTGTTCAAATCACACATGTGAGGTATTGCCGCAATCGTCAGAGTTAGAGCAATAATTCTAGCACTAGACCTTCTCTGTATCTCTAACCTGGAAACCGTTATTTCTTTTTAAATTGCCGCCTATGGAGATTTTTAGGTACCGTAGTCTGTCATCATTCCATGAGTGTGCGCAATTTCAAAGCATGACATGTTAGGTATCTATTTACTCGGGGTAACATCATCTTTCACATTATACAAAACAATTGGGCTAACTTTACTGTTTATTTATTTTTAATTCATGAGAGTTTCTTTTTTCCTAAAAAATTGTGTTTGAAAGGCCGCTGCACCAATACAGTGTGACATAAAATATTGCAACAATCATCATTTTATTCTCTAGATTCTCTGCTAAAAAAATATATATATATATAATGTTTGGGGGTTCTTCTAGCAAAAAATACGGGTTTTAACTTGTAAGCAACAAATGTCAGAAATAGGCTTAGTCATGAAAGGGTTAAAGGGGCAGCTATGTTTTAAATGAATGCACTAGGCACCATTTTCAACCCACTTATTATCAGATTTTTTTTTATGGTTGCCGTGCTTGTGGGAGAGCATTATCAGGTCACTAACTGGTTTCGCTGGCTGTCAAGTATTGCTCTTTATTGTTTGCAGAATAAAATGGTCTTTTCTGCCGCCTTATCGGCGGCGAAAAACTATTATCAGTGGAGTGCCGACCTTTCCTCAGCCGCTGTCTGGAGTGGCCACTTCCAATTAAGGTGAAGCAATTCAGTAAAACGCTGGAAGTCTTTAAATAAAACATCTCATTTGCAAAGTCATCCGAGCCGAGCCTTCCACGAAGGAGAGCCGGCGAGAAGGACGAAGGCGTGATAGCGATAGTGAAGAGAGATAGAGGCGTCCTCGCAGCCGGGATGAGAGGGAAGATGTAGATTGAATTCTCCCCCCGGGGGCTCCATCTTATTTCCAAGAGCGAATACAGCGCTATGCCGCTGTGATGGAGACCGCGGCGCTCCATGGACCTCTCCTGACAGGATTAATAACAGACAGGGATTGATGTATGGAACAGAGAGATAGAGAGAGAGAGAACCATGATTCCACCTTTCACCGCGCCTCTCTCTCCCTCTAATGAGGCGCTCCGTGAAAATTGCTTTTCCCCATTTCCACCGACAGACCTGGAAATAGACGTATGAATATATTCATAGCTGATGTCCTAACATCCGTGTCAAGCTGTGTAATGCAGCCGACGGAGTTGTTATTTTGTTACAAGTGGAAAATGATGACACTTTTAATGGAGAGATGTCCTTGTCGAGGGAGATTCGGCCACACAGCAGCGGATAAGGCAATCCACCGCCAAGTATTTCTTTATAGAAAGCCAAGTTATCTGTTACCTGTTTCCCAGTTCCCACCGTTGTAGAACTTTGGACTTATTTCACCAAACTTTAAGGCTAGGTTCACATCCATGTGCGTTGGGAAAGAAAACGTGCATAGAAAAGCGTTGCCCTTTAGCCGACATTAATTGTTAATTAACACATTTGCAAACATGTGGGGAGTCAGTGTCAGGGCTGTGCTCAGCCCTTCCCGCTCAGCTGTCGGCTAATTGCCAGCTCCTATCTCTCCACAGTTACTCACCTGTTGATGATATCCTGCTCACCAGTCCTGCCTACTTAAGCCGTCCAGCCCAGAGGATCTCTGCCTTCGCCTTGGTCAACAGCACAAGGAGACTATCTCCTGCGTTCCTGTTAAAAACTTGCTTGGCTGACATCCCTTCTGGCTCCAGATCCTGCTTGCTGTTCCACTACACTGATCCCTGACTTTCTGGCTTGGCTGACTATCCGTTCCGGTTACCGAACTTTGGCTATGTTTTGACTATTTTTTTTCTATTTACTTTTATTATTAAACAAGTGTGATTTAACTGTACTTCTGTCTCGGTCTGATTCATGGTTTCTGACAGTCAGGAACTTCTTTTCTGTTTCTCCCATGTAGGAAAGCCTATTAAAATAAATGGGCTGCCCTACACATGGAATGCAGGAACGCACAGAAGACAAAAGGAAATGCGCAGGCTCCGTTGAACCCTTTACGTGTGAACCAAGTCTAACACAAGAATAAAGATCTCTATTTTCAACCATGTAACTGTGATTTTTTTCTCATTGGACCCACCGTAAATAACTACCATATTTTTTACTGTCACTCATCCTGGAATTTCACCAATTCTCGCCCGTAGGACATCATATGACATCCTGGACTTGAAGTGGAGATAAAAAAACTTGAAGCAGGGCCACCATTCATAGAAGATCCTTGAATTTTTACAATGGATACAAGGCCTTCTCTAACTGAATGAGGTGGAGATCGCAACTTCAGTGTCCCTCCTATTCACCTCATCCAATCATAGAATGGTTTGTATTCATGAAGAAAATACAAGGTGTTATGTGAATATAACGGTGGATCCAAGCAAGCAACCTCCTAGGGTCAGTGTGCAGTGGGACAGCCACTCACATACAACCTGATCAGGACCCAGAAAACTATAGCTATCACTGTAGTAGCATGGACTACTACATTGATTTCCAGCTTCACCAATGGCCCATCAGACATGAGATATGCATATATTGAATAGACTTACCGTATTCAACCCAAGGTATCCCATTCAGCCTGTGAAAGAGGTTGATGTTGTGGTCGTGGCTCCTGTAAGCACCAGAAAGTCCATATACACTATATTACCCAAAGTACTGGGATGTCTGCCTTTATACGCACAAAAAACTTTAAGGGCTTCCTAGTCTTAGTCCGTAGGGTTCAATATTGAGTTGGCCCATCCTGTGCAGCTATAACAGCTTCAACTCTTCTGAGAAGGCTGTCCACAAGGTTAAGAAAAGTGTCTATGGGAAAGTTTGACCATTTGTCCAGAAGCACATTTGTGAGGTCAGGCACTGATATTGGATGAGAAGGCCTGGCTGGCAGTCTCCGCTCCAATTCATCCCAAAGGTGTTCTATCAGATTGAGGTCAGGACTCTGTGCAGGCCAGTCAAGTTCCTCCACTCCAAGCGAACCCCTGTGGTTAGTGTGCAGTGGATAGAACTTTAGTAGGACCCAGAATATGGTGGCTATCACTGGCATGGCTATAGCTTGTTCCCTGCATTCAGAAGGGATTAAAGGAAAAGTTTGTGGTTAGAAAAACATTCATACTTGCCTCTATGCTGTAGCATTGGTCTGATGCTGCAGCTGTCCTTTGTTGGTGCCAAGTCCCAGAAATGAGCAATCACATGACCGCTGATCACTCAGTTCTCAGAGCAGAGAGCATTAACTGTCAGTCATCGGCTTTCTATTCTGCCCCTTTAGCGCTCACTGGAGCACTGGGCTGAGGAAGGGGCGAGTGCAGCTGGCTCCGGCTCTCAACCGCATGCTGAGAGGCAGAGCCAGCTTTCAATCAGTCAGCTGGGTTAAGCCCAACAAGACTGACCCTTCCAGAGCCTGGAGCGGCTCTGCCACATCAGATAATGGAAGCAAGACCCACAAGAGAAGTATTGCCAAAAAAACTATTAAATGTCTTTGGGGGGAGAGCATGTTGGCATATACTGAAGGTTGAGATGTGCACATCGGAAAAATTTGTTCAGTTTTGGATTCATTCGTTAAGTAAATCATTTTGTTTCGTCATATTTGTTATATTAGAAGGAATCGTTTTCAGAATTCGTTTTGCGTTGTTCCGAATTGAATTGTATTTTTGGAAGTTATTTCGGAAGATTGGCTATATTAGTTTTAACGTGTTAATTTGTTATTTCGGCAGATTAAATATGCACTCCGAGTCCCCCCTGCTAGTCCAACCCACAAAGAGGAATGGAATGAGCTGATTGGATGATATCAACTGGAGTCATGCGCATCCAAAAGTAATGGATGGAATGAAAATAATTTCGGATTCATTCATGTCATAACGAATGAATCCGAAATTATTTTCGGAGATTTTGATGGATCCACCTCGATACAACCCAAACACATGTAGCGGGCATAACCCTCGATGGGGCGGCCTTAACTTTTGGGCTTACCGGTTACCTCCGCTTGGCTTGTTCTTCCATGTCTAAGGGTTCCAGGGTTAATACCCAATGACTTTGGACGCTGACACCATAAAAGTCCTTTAGAAAGGTTTTTATTTGCAGGGGTAACATCCAACAGACACAGTCTCATATAGGAACAGAGGGCAAGGGTGAAGAAACCAAGACACCTTGAACTGCAGACTATTTGAAAGTCTATAATGCAAACCCAGAGAGTAGCCACTCGCAGCTGGGCGCTTCAAAGCTGAACAAATCTCTAGCCAGAGATCATGGCAGTCAGCACTTGAATTCGGAACTTGCAAAGTCTCTGACCTTGAAGAAAAGTTGCACGAAAAATGAACAGGAACCTTACCTCAGTACCTGGAACTTTCTCTGTCTCCTTGGCAGTACTGGGAAAGCGTGGATTCGTCAAGGTCCTTGACAACCCAGCAACCAGGCATTTCTTGGGATGCCAGCTTGTTGGCCCTCCTCCGAAGATTCCCCCCCCCCCGGGCGCTTACACGAGCTGCGGTGCCCCTCCAAGTTGAGAGCGCATCCGGACGCCTTGAATCCTCCCTCAGTTACTGCGCCTCGGACCAGCGGGTTCCGAGACTCGGGAACAGACGGATCCTTGCCCCAGACCAAGTGAGTCTAATGGGGCTAGCCAAACTGACCATGTTGCGGGGCATGCTTTGCTCCGCCACCAGGACCCCTCGCGGGGGACCCCGGTCCGGATCCAGGAACAGGCAGCTCCGGCCGAACGAAAACCGAACACGTGACCTCAGCATCTTAAGTACCCTTCCCCAGACTCCTCAGCGGGGCCAGACGCACCCGCCGATTGGCTCCGGGGAATGTTGATACCCAAACCGTCCAACCAGGCCTGGTTTTGGGCCTGTCATGTGCACCTAACAGTACACATGACCAGGCAGAACCCCTACACAGCCCAGCCAAACTGATGCCAAAGTTAACCTACACAATTAACCCCCAGAACCTTCTTACTGTTCTGAGGGAAAAATACTAAATTTGAACATAGCGGACACCTTGCAAAAGTGCCTCCGCTACACACAATAAGGATCTTATTTCACTTTTATATCTCACTGTATTTATTGCTTCCATTGTTCCATGTTTCCATTTCATATGTAGTGCATTTTTTATAATATTGAAAAATGTTAAAGCAAAAAGAATCGGCTGATTATCCAGGAGTCAAAAATGACTGTGCCGCTCTCATCCGAATAAAACAAATTAATCTGAATCAATTCGGATCACTCATTATGTAGTTATTTCTGATGCTTCAAACATTAACAAGAGGCCCCAAAATATTACATCATGTTATCGAAATATTAGACTACATTCACACTCGAGCGTCCAAATTTTTTAAATTTGTTAAAGCATTTTTTTTAAATACAATATGTCAGGCGTTTTTTCAGGCGTTTTTTTTATCTAGGCATTTTGTTTTAGCCAATGGCATTCACTAGGGGGAGGAGGTTACCTGAAAAAAAAAAAGCCTAAAAAAACACTCAAATCAAGTGTTTTCAGGCATTCCCATTGAATTGGGACAAAAAATGCTAAATTCTGCCTGAAAAGAAGCTCATGCACTTTTTTGAGCAGCGGATATTTTTACACGTGACAGAAGGCTAATGCGGCGTACACACGGTCGGAATTTCCGATGGAAACAGTCCGATGGGAGCTTTTCATCGGATTTTCCGACCGTGTGTACGCCCATCGGTCTTTTTCTGTCGGAATTTCCGACGGACTTTGAATTGAGAACCTGTTCTCAATTTTTCAGACGGAAAACCTTTCTATCGAATTTTCCGATCGTGTGTATGCAATTCCGACACGCAAAATTCCGACGCATGCTCGGAAACAATTCGACGCATGCTCGGACGCATTAAACTTCCCTTTTATAGTGCTGTCGAACGTGTGTTATGCCGCTGTAGGCAACACAGCTTGAGCGGAATTCCGTCGGAATTCCGTTGGAAAAACCGTCAGAGTTTTTTCTGACGAGAATTCCGATCGTGTGTACGCGGCATTAGATGTGAACAGGGGCCATTGAAATGAATGGGATTTTGCTTTTTGAGCATTTTTGAGCTACAAGCTACAAAACGCTCAAGAATGAATGGGGCCTGAAACAAATGAATGCAAATTAATTTATTGTTTTCATTCTAATTTAGTTTGGATTCGCATAGATCTGAATTTCTAAATAACAAAAATTTCCTTGGAATTTTGATTAGTAACAAAACAAATCACACTTACTTACTTACCTAACTGAAGGCTGTATAAGAAAACTTAAAACAGTGAAAAGGATAGAGGACCACACTCAAATTTCAAGACCAAATTTAAAGTTTTGCTTTAATAAAAGCAGAACAATATGTTCAACATACAGCGGGTAAAATAAGTATTCACATCACCTCCTGCATTGCATGAATCTATCTATGGTCGCCGCTGCCGGCCCCTATTCAGGTGTCCAGCCCCTTGTCAGGCACAGGGCACCTGAATTACAGCAGCAGGGTTTTTTTTGTAAGGGCCTGATTAGAGCCGTGGGCTGTAATATGCGTCCAGATTAGAGCCGTAGGCTCTAATAGGCTTCCAAAATGGTAAACAGCTGGCGCAATGCTGTGCGTTCGCTGTTTAGTGTTGTGTTAGGAAAGCAAATAAATCGCTTTCCTAACACTGACCCATCTCTCAGCCAATCAGGTGCTCGGGTTTGGTTACCTGTCACCTTATAGGCTCAAACAACAGGCGCTGTGATTGGAGGCCTGATAGAGAGGACTGGAGACATCGAGGAGCGTGGACATGGAGGACGCCACTGTGACCCTCTGCGAGACAGGTAAGTCCCCACACTGGCAGCGTTTGATGGGGCACACTAGCGGCAATTGATGAGGCACACTGGCAGCAATTAATGGGCACACTGGCAGCAATTGATGGACACACTGGCAGCAATTGATAGGACACAGTAGCGACAATTGATGGGCACAGTGGCAGCAATTGATGGGCACACTGGCAGCAATTGATGCGGCACAGTACCGGCAATTGATAGGCTAAGTGGCAGGAATTGATGGGCACACTGGCAGCAATTGATGGGACACAGTAGTGGCAATTTATGGGCACAGTGGCAGCAATTGATGGGCACACTGGCAGCAATTGATGGGTACAGTGGCGCCGTGCATTCTGGCGCCGTGCGCCGGCCCGCCCCTTCTGCCATCTGCGTTTGCATTGAGGACTTGGACGCCTATTCCGGAGCGGCTCAGCCCGGTTTGGCGCCCTTTCTTTACCTCTGCACGCTCTGCGTGATGTTGGTGTGGACTTCCAGCAGGGTACATATACCATGGGAAGCAGCTTTGTTTCACCTCTGTTTTCCTCTCATCTGCATACACATATATTTGCGTTCATGCTCCTGCAATATGATTCCAGTCATCACTTGTTGTTTTTTTCCCTTATTGGGCCACTATAGGTTTCCTTGGTGCTTACACATTTTTCTACTATATATTATGGTGAGTAACAATTATTTACCACCATTCCTATGCACCCAGGTACTTCTTATAACTACGCACTTAGTTCCACTGTTTCTGACATTCTTTGGGGCCTTGGTTTCATCATACATTCACTATTCAACATTCACTATTCAAACCCACTTTAGTTTCTTTATCTTTTTCTATTTCTGGTTTTCATTCAATTCACCACCTTTTTCATTCCATTATTTTTTCCTTTATTATTTTTGTTTTTTGGATATTTCAGGTCTTTCCTCTTTTCACATATGCTTGCCCGTTGCTATGTGTGCTGACTTTCTTTGCTGCCGGACCATCACCTCAGCTCCCATGCCAGATATTTCCGCCATATCCTCTGTTCCATACCCATGGGGCTGGTCTATAGGGCTGTCTCGCCAGGTACGGTGGGGGTGCATCCATTGTGTTTTGCTTTCTTATTTTTTGCCATTTTCCACCTCATCTCTCCCTTCCACTTATGGCACAGTTTTCTGGTTATATATTTTCCAGATGCAACTAGACGTACCCCGCATTGCTCCTGATGAGTGGAGGGTTCCACGAAACGCGTAGAGCTTTCCTAGATGTGACGTCACCCTCATTTTTATATCATCTGGATACCCATGGGGTTTTCCAGAAAAATTATGGATTTTATATATATAATTTTTATTGCCCACGTGGAACTAGGGAGGATTAAACGTGTTAATAAGAAGTATTATATGTATTATTATGTGTATTTATGATATGTTATACATTCATGATCGAATTGTTATGAATTGATTTTTATATATATATCTATTGAATTAAAACCATTATAATGTATTCTATCTGGTTGTAGCCAATGCCTCATTCAAAGTCCCGACCCCTTTTCTCTCTGAATTGATGGACACACTGGCAGCAATTGATAGGACACAGTAGCGACAATTGATGGGCACAGTGGCAGCAATTGATGCGGCACAGTACCGGCAATTGATAGGCTAAGTGGCAGGATATGATGGGCACACTGGCAGCAATTGATGGGACACAGTAGTGGCAATTTATGGGCACAGTGGCAGCAATTGATGGGCACACTGGCAGCAATTGATGGGTACAGTAGCTGTATTTGATGGCACAGTGGCGGCAATTTATTGGTACAGTGGCTGCGTTTGATGGGCACAGTGCTGCGTTTGATGGGCACAGTGGCGTTTGATGGGCACAGTGGCTGCGTTTGATGGCACAGTGGCTGCGCTTGATGGGCACAGTGGCTGCATTTGATGGGTACAGTAGCTGTGTTTGATGGGCACAGTGGCTGCAATTGATGTTTTTTTTTTTACAGTTTGCTTGCGCCCCCCCAAATTTTTTTAGCACCAGCCGCCACTGGCTAATGGTGTATGGAATCTCCACATTAGCTTTTTTGTTCAGTCTGAGCTCTGTGAAGTAAGAGGAGAAATGTTATATGTCTTTACAAATGGTTTTAGGCGTGAAGTGTCTACTCTTGGAAAATCCTGAATCCATTTAGGTAGAGAGGAAGGCAATCTTTCTTATTATTTTACAGAAGCCGGCAAGATTGAGGGTGGAGCTTAGTGGGTATTGCATACATTTACAAGTCCCGTCTATATGATCAGAAAGCCAAGGACAGACTTTTATTAATATGAATGTGCAGATATGGTAATGTGACTTTCGTACTATGCACTTATTATTAATATTATACATTTTCTCTCATTGATAATCATGCTCCTTTAATGCCGCAGGTGATCATGAAATTTGCAGCACAGCGAGCGTGAAAAACTGAAAAAATGAAGCAAAAAAAAAAAATATATATATTCTAGCGTAAATGCAATTTAACAGCACAAAATGAATACTTACCGGCAATATACAATAGCTTGCCTCTAAAAAGAGACATTTTAAATAAGCAGCATACTGACACAATGTATATCTTTTCTTACTTGGAGTATAAAATTACTGTTAGCTTAATTCTGAGACTCGTTCCGCGAACTGCGGGAGATTTGACTCATATTTATTCAGTGAATTATTCCTGAATAATTTTCTCATGTTTCACTTGCAACTACACAGCTTTTAGTCAGTTCAGGCCGGAGTATCTCATTCCCCTTCACGAAGAAATATCTCATCATTGCTTATTTAACTGACGTCTTTGAGGATTGAGTCTGAAGTGGCTGTCGTGGAGTTCGTGACTGCGGGACGGTCAGAGAGAAATCGGGGGTAATACCAGAACATGAGACATCTGAATAGAAGCCCAGAACGTCCCGGGATCCTGGCATTCTGCGTTCACCACTTACCTCATCACCCGGCCGCTCATTAGAGGGTTTAATTTGTTAAGTCCTGACAGAGGTGGACTGGAGGTACATAGGGACTGCTCCTTGACGTCTTGTTTTCCAAGAACCCAGCTCTGCCTCTTTCCTTAATGCCCCGCACACGCGGTTGGAATTTCCGATGGAAACAGTCCGATGGGAGCTTTTCATCGGATTTTCCGACCGTGTGTATGCCCATCAGTCTTTTTCTGTCAGAATTTCAGACGGACTTTGGATTGAGAACCTGTTCTTAATTTTTCCGATGGAAAACCTTTCTATCGGACTTTCCGATCGTGTGTATGCAATTCTGACACGCAAAATTCCGACGCATGCTCGGAAACAATTCGACGCATGCTCAGCAGCATTAAACTTCCCTTTTATAGTGCAGTCGAACGTTTTTTAAGGCGTCGTGTTATTGACCGTCGGAATTTGGTGTGACCGTGTGTAGGCAAGACAGTTTGAGCGAAATTCCGTCGGAATTCCGTCGGGAAAACCATCAGAGCTTTTTCCGACGAGAATTCCGACAGTGTGTACGTGGCATAAGTGTTTTTTTACACCATGACGTAAAGAGAACAAACTTTACTGGCATTTCAATAGTCACATCAAATAATGAAGATAGGGACACCTAATAATGGGTTGAAATGTGAACTGATGGGAAATACTAAAACTGGACAGTGCAAATTTTGTTTTAATGCCAAAGCTTAATTGAGCAAGCTGGAATTAGAAGCTGATTGGCTACCATGCTCAGCTGCACCAGCTTTAGTAAATCTCCCTCCATATGTCTAATTTTTATATATTTTTTTTTTAACATGGTGGACATGGCATCTTGATCTCTCACTTATTTAATACAGGGTATGTTCATGACGCTCAGTTTACAAGGCATGCTAAATTTTTCAATATGAAACTCTAACTCTAACCCACTAACTCTGCCCTTACAGTCCTAACCCCTAATCCAACCCTAATCCTCTAACTCTGTCCCTGCAGCTCCAACCCCTTATCCAATCCTAATCCACTAACTCTGTCCCTGCAGCTCCGAACCCCTTATCCAATCCTAATCCTCTAACTCTGTCCCTGCAGCTCCAACCCCTTATCCAATCCTAATCCACTAACTCTGTCCCTGCAGCTCCAACCCCTTATCCAATCCTAATCCACTAACTCTGTCCCTGCAGCTCCAACCCCTTATCCAATCCTAATCCACTAACTCTGTCCATGCAGCTCTATCCCCTAATCCAACCCTAGCCGTAAATCTCTGTCTATGCAGCTCTAACCTCTACCTCAATCCCAAGCCACTAACTTTGTCCCTGCAGCCCTGTCCGACTAAATCAGTCCCTACAGCATTAACCCCTAACCCGCTATACTCTCTCTCTGTACAGTCCTAAATCTTAATCCAACTCTAACCCACCATCCTGAAAACCCAAACTCTGTCTCTACAGCCCTGAACCC
This sequence comes from Lithobates sylvaticus, assembly GCA_028564925.1. Lineage (NCBI taxonomy): Eukaryota > Metazoa > Chordata > Amphibia > Anura > Ranidae > Lithobates > Lithobates sylvaticus. The sequence continues at coordinate 68,762,158 of CM053038.1, forward strand.
TAATCCAACCCTGACCAACTAACTCTGTCCCTGCAGCTCTAACCCCTGTCTCAACCCCAAACTAACGTTGTCCTTGCAATCCCTTCCGAACTAACTCTGTCCGACAGCACTAACTCCTAACCAGCCCTATCCCCTAACCCACTATCTCCCTCCTTACAGCCCTAGATCCCAACCCAACACTAATCCACTTACTCTGTCAATGCAGCTCTAACCCCTAATCCAACCATAACCCACTAACTCTGTCACTGCAGCTCTAATCCCTAATCCAGCCCTAACCCAAAAACTATGTCCATGCAGCTCTAATCCCTAATCCAACCCTAACCCCCCATCCTGAAACCCCAAACTCTTTCTCTATAGCCCTGACCCCTAATCCAACCCTAACCCCCTAACTCTTTCCCTGCAGCTGTAACCCCTGCCTCAACCCCAAGCTTCTAACGTTGTCCTTGCAACCCCTTCTGACTAACTCTGCCCCTATATCGCTGACGCCTAACCAACTATCTCTCTCCTTACAGCCTTAAATCCTAACCCAACCCCGAATCCCCAAACTCTGTCTCTACAGCCCTAACCCCAAATCCAAACCTAAACTAATAACTCTGTCCCTGCAGCCCTAACCCACTATCTCTCTCCTTACAGCCCTAAATCCTAACCCAACCCTAACCCGCCAACTCTGTCCCTACATCCTGAATCCAGAAACTCTGTCCTCACAATTCTAACCTCTAATCCAACCCTAACTCACTAACTCTGTCCCTGCAACCCCAAACTCTAATCCAACCCTTACCCACTAACTCTGTCCCCACAGCTATAAAACCCTACCTCAACCCTAAGCCACTAACTTTATCACTGCAGCCCTAACCCCTAATCCAAACCTAACCCACTAACTCTGTCCCTGAAGCTCTAACCCACTAACTCTAACCCCTACCTCAACCCCAAGCCACTAACTTTGTCCCTGCAGCCCTAACCTGGTAATTTTACCTCTACAGCCCTAAAGCTATCTCTAACCCTATAGCCCTAACCCTAAAGCAATGCTAACGCACGACTCTGTCCCTATATCCCAAAACCCTCTACCTCTGTCCCTGCAGCTCTAGTGCATACCTAAGCTATTAAGTTTGTCTCTGCAGTCCTAATCCACTGACTCTGTCCCTACAGCCCTAAAACCTAATCCAGCCCTAACCCACTAACTCAGTCCCTGCAGCTCTGAATGCTAACTCAACCCTAAGCTACTAACTTTGTCACTGCAGTCCTAGCCCTTAATCCACTAACTCTGTCCCTACAGCTCTAACCCAACACTAACCCATTGCTTTGTTTCCTAAAGCTCTTACCCAACCATAATCCACTAACAGCAGACCTAACCCAAAATCTAACCCATAGGGATGAGCATGTCTTCATTTTCACAAGATGTCAGTGAAAATCAGAAACTTTCTGCAAAATTTCCCCATTTTGGTGAAATATATTGAAGCCAACAGTGATGGCAAAATTAGAATGGTTTCTTATGGTTTTTAAGGTAGCCCTACAGCTGTAACCCAAAAACCCAAGTCACAGGATTAAAACATGTAACAAATAAAGCCTACTACACTATGAGGCTGCTCTGCTCCCCCTTTCCTTTCTCTATATAAATCCTTCAACCTCGTTTAGCGGACAATTCATGACCAATCCCTTGGCTTTATTCGTGTGATCAGCTATTGGAGGTAGCTTGAATTCCAGATGATACAGAAAACCTTTTTTTTTTTTATATATATATTTGAGACTAAATAACACTCAGTTAAGCTCCAAATTTTTAATACTGAAAACAGCGATGCCAAGGAGGGCTAGTAGTAGTCAGCCACATTCAACTGGACCTGTTCTATAATGCTAAAGACATTTTGTAGCTTCTCCAAGCCGCTTCTACAGTTCTAATGAACTGAAAATAGCTCAACATTTATATCTTATATCTGCACATGTCTTCATTTCCTGCAAAATCTCAGTGAAAATCTGGAAATTTCTGTAAAATTACCCACTTTGGTTTAATACATTTGAGCCAAGATAAAACAAGTTGTGGTTTATTGTGGTTTTCAACAGTGGTCCTAGAGCCCCAACCCAACCCTAATTCACTAACGCTGTTCCTGTAGCCCTGACCTAACCCACAGGGATGAGCAGGTCTTTTTTTTAAAGTCAGCAGCTACAAATACTGCAGCTACTCCAGGGCACCCGCGATGTCCTCACCCAAAGCCGATCTGTCCCTCGGCTCTCGGGTGGAGGCATGCCATCTTTGGTAAGGGAATCAGGAAGTGAAGCCTTGCTGCTTCACAGCCTGGTTCCCTACTGTGCATTCGCGAGTCGCACTGCGTGTCCTTACTGGTCCCTGCTGTCTTCTGGACCTGTGTGTCTCCCAGAAGACAGGGGGGGGAGGAGGGGCCGGACATGGCGTAGATCACCGCGGAGCCTGCAGTGATTTATGCCAGGAAGTGGGAGACAAATACCTGGATTATACAGGTATCTGCTCCCCCCTCAAAGGTGCCAAATGTGACACCGGAGGGGGGGGAGGAATCCGAAAAAGCGGAAGTTCCATTTTTGGGTGGAACTCCGCTTTAATTTCCTCAAAAGTTTAGTGAAAATTAGAAAATTTTTGCACGTTTTCATTTTCCCTTATTTTGGCAAAATACATTTGAGCCAATGGGTAAGGCAAAATTAAGTTGGTTTCTTGTGTTTTTTAAGGGTGGCCCTAGAGTCCTAACCCAACCCTAATCCCTGAATTTTGTCCATTCAGTCCTAACCCAAACTCTAATTCATAGGCATGAGCATGTCTTAATTTCCTCAAAATTTCAGTACAAATTTTGACATTCCTGCAAGATTTCCCCATTTCTGTGAAATACATTTGAACCTAAAGGCAAGGTGGTTTCTTGTTGGTCTTGAAGGGTGCATTGGGCTTTAAATGGCACCTAGGCTTTACCAAAACCCTATTTACCTATCCTGCATTTGCTCATGTCCAAAAAAAATTGATTCTCATTGGTCTCAAAATTTAAAATTCTTTTACAGAAAGAAAGTAAAGCGTACATAAGTTATTATCTATCAAGTTATATATCTGGAACATTCTGTGTTATGCCTGGTCCCTCAGGAGATTCCATCAAGTTGCTGACAGTTGGTGGATGGGTGGGGGGTCAGCGGCAAGCTGTTTTGCCCAACCATATAGACCCCCATTGAGAGATAGGAGAGGTTGGCTTTGGCTGCTATAATCTTGGGTATTCTTGTTCGGAGTTTTGTTTCAGTGCTTTCAGCCATATGTTAATACCACTGAATAATGATAAAATATCATAAATTCTCATCAGGATATTTCATTGCGCTCAGTAATCTATAAGCCACGCTGATGACCTCGCTCACCTTACATGCATTTTAGTTTATGAGAAAACTATAATTATAATTTATCATGCATTGACTTTATCGTAAAAGTTATAAAAAGAGTAAAGCCTTTGTCTCACGCCTGCATAGATCAGCTAAAAAGGATGAGATGAGCAAAATGCAATATAATGAGGAAATTACTGCTTTATCCATTACAAAAAAAATAAAAAATACAACCAAAAAGAGTCTGTTTCCCAGTAAAGACCCAGAAAGATCTCAACTGATTTCCTAATCATACACTGATGACACCTGGGAAGCACAAACAAGTCATATTGATATTCTTTTTACATGCTTTTCATGTAATAATCTAGTACGTGGTTTCTCAACCAGGGTTCCTCCAGAGATTGCTAGGGGTTTCTTCAGCAATGAGCAATTTCTGACTCTCAGATAAGTTCCCACTGACTCTATTGATCTTTTTAGCTATCTGTAAGGAGAAAATTGTTCCCAATAACCACAAATGTAAGTCGTGTTTAACCCACTGACCATCACACCAATGAGTTGTAGATATAGTAATTTTTAGCAGGGGTCCCGAGACCGGAATATTATTTCAAAGGGTTCTTCTGTGTTGAAAAAGGTTGAGAAAGGCTGGATCTAGTTTACATTTATAAAATACAATTATTATTAGAAAATATTACTTGAAACGCTCTTTACATTAACTTTACATTTCAATTTGCAGTCAGTTCTTTCGAGAAAAAAATTGTAATTTAATTAGGGTATTCAAATATACTAATGGCTTAAGGCTAATGGGTGGATTTTGGGAGACCCAGTTCTGCCAAATCATAATCTCCAGATGATGTGTTCCCATCATTAAGGGGAGAAATAGGTAGTGTCAGTTGGAGGAATTGTGCCCCATTTTTCCTACCCTTTCGAAAGAATTATGCCACGTCACTGGTGTCAGTGGAAGGAATGGTGCCCCATTATTGGTGTCAGTGGCAGGAATAACGCCTCAAGGGTCAGAAAAAGGCAAGCAAGGGGCTGCATTCAGCCCCAGGGCCACAGTTTGGAGACCACTGTGCTAGAGGTTGCTAAGAGTTCCTTGACCAATGAGCAATTTCTGACTCTTAGATAGGTCACCTCTGAAACAAATTTACTTTTTAGCTTCTGTATCTGTAATGGGGGAATTTTTCCCACTGACCATCATCATAAGATGGCATTATTCCCACTTTACACAAAGGTAAGGGGGCATTCTTTCCACTGACTACCAAAGTAAGGGACATTCTTCTCACTGACCACCAATGTAGGGTCAATCTGCTCACTGTCGGTCAATGTAAGTGGACATTGTTCTCACTGACTACCAATGTATGACACAATCTTCCTACTGACCACCAATAAAAAAAGGGCATTCATTTTGCTGTATATCAATGTAAGGGGTCCCTTCTCTCAATGAACACCAATATAAGTGGGTCCTTCTTCTATTTACCACTGACCACTGAAGGGGATCCTTCTTCATTGACCACCAAGGTAAGCAGGTACTTCACCGCTGACTACCAATGTAAGGAACATTATTCCCACTGACCATCAATGTAAGTGGCATTCTTTCCACTGACCGCCAATAAAAGGAGACATTCTTTTCACTGTCCACCAATGTTAGGGGGCCCTTTTCTCATTAACCACTAATATAAGCAGGTGCTTCTTCCATTGACCCCCAATGTAAGGGGATTGTTCTTCATTGACCACCGATGTAAGATGGTAGTATACCACTGATTACCAATGTAAGGAGCATCATTCCTTCTGACCACCAGTAAAAGGGAGTGCATTCTCCAAATGACTGCTAATAAAAGAGGTCTTTCTCCCCATTGACGACAAGTGTAAAGTGGCCCTTCTTCTCTGGCTGCCAATGTAAGCAGGTAATACTCCACTGACCACTAATGTAAGGTACATTTCACTGACCACCAATGTAAGGAACACTTCAGGTTTCACTTTCTTAATTTCTTCATCCATGGGTGTCAAATACATCAAATACATCAAATACACCTAATTTCATAATCTTTTATTTCTTTTTATATATCATCCTACTGTTCACATTAATGTACCTTGAGCTGTAGGTTTAGTAATTATTTGCAGGGGTTCCCTAAGACCTGAAAGTGTTCCTTGGTGTTAAATACGTTCAGAAAGACTGATAAAGTGTGGGGGGAGGTTTACTAATCCTGCTACACATGGAATCTGGAGTGCTTGGTAACCAATCAGCTTCTAACTTCACCTTGTTCAATGAAGCTTTGACAATAAAACCTAGAAGCTGATTGGTTACTGTGCACAGCTTGACCAGATTCTACGTGCACCAGCTTTAGTAATCTCCCCCTGTGTGATAACTGTTATGGGCAGCCCCCCCAACAACAATAAATGAGCTGAAAAATGAATTCATAAACGTTTTCCGTCTTCTTTTTGAAATTTCCGCTGACTTGGCATCAGAAACGTACCTTCCCCAATCTCAGGCGGCTCTGCTGAGGAACGGTGGTGTGTTCAGTGACCATGTGTTAGACAACAATACATTTTCTTCTTGTCTCCTCGAGTTAGCAGACTCACAGACAATTCGATAAGATAATGTACAGGGGCCGCCATTGCCAAATATTACAGTTAGCAGCGGTCCCCGAAGAGAGACACCGTGTCAGGAACGAGCTGCATTTTTATTCACCACCTGGATTTCCATATGCTGCATTATTTGCTGTTTTCCTGGAATTTATTTAGAGAAGGCGAGAAGGTTGAGAAATGAATTTTAAAAAGAGCGTCAGCGAGCGAGCGGCAGATGGCGTGTGGGCAATGATGGAAAAGGAGATTGGAGCGCGTCATGTGACCCCGTCTGGGCACCTGTATAAGTCCAAACAAACTCTTAAAGGGGAACTCTTAAAGGAGAATTTAATAGCTAAAGCAAACTCTTAAAGGAGAATGTTAAAGTGGTGTTGCCACCAAAAAAATAAAAATTGGCTTAAAAATCATAAAAAAAAATAAAATAAAAAATAATTGGAAAAAAAAAAAATGTTTTACTCACCTCTAAATGCCTGTTGCTAGGGGGTCCCTCGTAGTCTGCCACCTTCAGTGCCCAGCACCTGACGTCACTTCCCCTAGGCGCCCCACAGTCATCTGGGACCTGTCACGTGTCCCAGATGAGTGAGCGTCGAATCACGGCGCACGGCGCCGCTCGCGCATGCGCAGTGGGTGCCCGGCTGTGAAGCCACAGCCGGGTGCCCACATTATGAATGCCCGCGCCCGCGAGCAGAGAAGGGAACGAGGGGGGCCTCGTTCCCTCACATCGCTGGACCCTGGGACAGGTAAGTGTCCGATTATTAAAAGGCAGCAGCTGCAGTATTTGTTCTGGGCGATGTGAAGTGGTGTATATATGACCAATATAGACTTACTGAATCTAATCCACTCCACATAATATCACCCAGCAACACGAATATTTATTGGATCATTATCCCTACACTCCTATGTTTATCGTGCCGTCCACATATCTATATTGGTAGCACACCTGATTGATCTTAATCTGAGCCTCTTTATTTCTTTTGTTGCAAAGGTTATATGTATGCACATGCATTTTGTTGCACAGATTATATGTATGCACTTGCACTTTGTTTATAAGCAATATTTTTTAATAGATGTCATTTTTATAAACACCTGTTAATACTCAGGTTCACAGTACATTAGTAGTTGTTTGGGACACCCCCTAAACCTATGTGCTCTCTATTTGTACCCTGAGCTGTTGTTGTTTGGGACACCCTGAAACTTATGTGCTTTTTATCTCACCCTACTTTTATAGCACCTTCTTTTACGTACTTTTACCACATGGAATCGCTATCCACGTTTTATACTCACTGTAGGTTTTAGGTTTTATCACTTATATATATATATTTTACATCCTTTACTTTGAACAGCGCCAACACCCCTTTTATCTACTCTTATTTGTAGCTGCTGACTTTTAATTTTTTTTTTTTTTGTGGGCCCTCCTATTTAAGGAGCATTGGGGTAGATTTACTAAAACTGGAGAGTGCAAAATCTGGTGCAGCTCTGCATGGAAACCAATTAGCTTCCAGGTTTTTTGGTCAAAGCTTAAAGGGGTTGTATGGGTTTGTTTCTTTTTTTTAAATAACAAACATGTTATACTTACCTCCACTGTGCAGTTCGTTTTGCACAGAGTGGCCCCCGATCCTCCTGTTCTGGGGTCCCTCCGCGGCTGTCTCGGCTCCTCCCCACAATAGCTAACCTCCCTCTGGGGAGCTCTATCCCGAGGGGGTTAGCTTGCGGGGGCGCTCACACCAAAGTTGGAAATATTTATTTAATTATTATAATAATATTGATTATTTATTTTGTATAATGCTAAATAATAATCATTTTTAACTATTTATGATAATCAATAATATTTTTTATGCATATAAAAGGTAAATAATAATAACAATAATACTACATAATTAATAATAATAATTAATTGATATTATTAATAATTGTTATGCATATACTGTAGCATGTTTTATGCAAACATATTATTATTTGGTTGTAACATGACAAAATGTAGAAAATTTCAAGGGGTATGAATACTTTTTCAAGGCACTGTATCATAGCTGATAAAGAGGAAGTGTGACCCATAGAAATGAGTTGGTTTTCTTATTATTTTGATCATTCAGTATACCATTTTTTTCATCTCATTGTGGTGTTTATGAAAAAAGAAGTGCTTGATTATGTACTTACCTTTTGACTTTTAGGAGCAATTTGCATTATAAAGTAATAGACTTTTGAGGACCTTTGGAAGAAAAACTTATATAGACTTTTTAAAAAGTGTTATACCTTTTATGAACTTCCATACCGCTGAATGTCATATGACGTCCTGGGCTTTCAGTGGAGATATCTGAATGATGCCTGCAGCTACATTCATCGATTGTTTTTACAGACAGCGGGAGGAGACAGAAGTTTACCATAGAGCTGACCGAGGGCCAGATGGTCATCTCCCTCGGAGGCCGAGCGCGATGTTATGACGCCATGTCCGGCCCCGGCAGTAGTAAACACTGCCGTGTGTTCGGCTGGAAAGCTTGAGATCTTTTGCCCAGTTGTCACCAGAACTAGTGTCCCCATTGGAACACTTTAACTACTTCCTATCCAGCGACGTACCCACACGTCGCTGGACTTTTGGTGATTATACCGGGATGATGGGTGCAGCTGCAGACATCACCCAGTATAGTTTTTTAGACCCGGCGGTCGACTCTCTAGCAATCGGAGTGGCTCGCCAGCTGCTTGATTGCTATTACACGTAGCGGAAGGGGACGCTCCTAGCGCCGACTTTCCGCAGCTCTCTCGGGCTCTCCCACCCAACCGGGAGATCCGAGCGACCAGCCGGCACATCCACCAGCTGGCAGGGCAGCCAAGCAAAGACGTGGTCAGCTTTGATCGGCTAGTCGTAACAGTTTACTAGGAAACCATCGGCGCCATTTTTTCAAAATCAAAAGCGTTCAGAAACACCGATCTTGGTTTTTTAATGCTTTTTAATTGCAGAGGAGGGATTTGGGGTCTTATAGACCCTAAATGTTTCCATAAATAGTACTTGTCACGTGCCTATTACTGTCACAAGGATGTTTACATTCCTTGTGACAGCAATGAAAGTGATAAAAAATAAATAAAATAAAAGCAAAAGCAACAGTGTAAAAAATAAATACATAAATAAATCAATAAAAAAAAAAATGAAGGCAACAGTGTAAATAAATAAATGAGTATTTAAAGAAAACATTTTTTTAAGTGCTCCCGTCCTCCAATGCTTGCACGCAAAGGCGAATGGCAATTTGGTCCCGCACGCACGCAAACAGCGATCATCCCATGCATGTAAGTATCACCGCGAATGTCAGATCATGGGCAGTAATTCTAGCACCAGACCTCCTCTGTAAATCTAAAGTAGTAACCTGTAATGGCTTTTAAAGCATTGCCTATGGATAGTAAAATTTACATTGTTGCCGTTGCACGGGCGTGCGCAATTTTAAATCGTGACATGTTTGGTATCTATTTACTCGGCTTAACTTCATATTTTATATTTTACACAACAATGGGGTTATGTATTATGTTTGTTTTTCAATAAAGTTCAAAAAAGTGTATTTTTTCCCCCAAAAAAATTGCATTTGAAAAACTGCTGCGCAAAAAACATGTGGCATAAAGAATTGCAAACCCCACCAGTTTATTTTCTAGGACCTCTGCTTAAAAAAATATATATACATAATGTTTAGGGGGTTCTAAGCAGTGGTGTAACTAGAACCTTCAGGGCCCCGGTGCAAGAAACCATGAAGGGCCCCCCTGAACCCCAGCCGAGGCCCTTCCCTCCGAGTCCGGTGGTGGAACTCCAGGGCTCGGTCACAGGTACGACTTTTGTGAGCCCTGTAGTGCCACCACTGGTATCAGCAGTTTTTTTTATTATTTTTTTTACATTTTAGGAGTCCCATTGGGGGACTTTGGTGAGATATCAGAGGTCTAAACAGACCTATGATGTTACACCTTTGAGACAAAGAGGAAGAAGGGAAAGTTAAATTGGGTCCCTGTCCTTAGGGGAGATGGGGTCCCTGTCCTCACATAAGTAGGAGTCCCTGTCCCTAAGGGAAATTGGGTCCCTGTCCTCTGGGGAGAGGTGGGCCCTGTCCCCAGAGGAGATGGGGTCCTTGTCCCCAAGGGAAATGGGGTCTCTGTCCTTTAGGGAGAACTGGGCCCTGTCCCCAGGGGAGATGGGGTCCCTGTCCTTAGGGGACATATCTCCCAGAAAGACCTGTCAACATCTTTGTATGACGGGGAGGAGGGGGGTGCTGGCAGACAGGCCTGTGGTGTCCTTTGGGGAGCCGGCTCTCATAGGGCTGCACTGCATCTGTGTGCTTAAAGTTTGTTTGCCCGGGAGAAGCATGCAGTGCAGTGTGAGCCGGACTCAGGGGGCAGGACTCTGGCTGGGGAGGACAGACACCGGACTGAGCAGCACTGCATGGAGCAGGAGAGGGGGACCCGGAGGAGCGGCAGAGGACACAGGTTGTGTGGGGAATGCACAACTAAAGAGCAGCCAGTGCGGTAGTCGAGCATGGAGCTCTGCTAGTCACCCCCCACCTCCAGCCACCCGTGCGCCCGGTGCCTAACTGCCTATGCTGCCACCGGCCATATGTAGAGGGGGCCACATGGGCCCCTTGCAGCACAGGGCCCGGTTGCGCTCGCAACTGCTGCACCCCCTATAGTTACGCCCCTGGTTCTAAGTAATTTCCTAGCAAAAAGTGCCGGAAAAAGCATGGACCGGAAGGAGTGTGTGTGTGTGTGTGTTTTTTTTTTTATTATATGGTGCCCCATTGGCCATGCACCCTTCTATACTGATTGCCGGGCTCCATGTTGAATGTACAGACAAAGCTGTTGCATTCATTGGCAGTTCTTCGACAGAAAGGTGAACATTTTAATTTTGAAATGTGTGAAGGGGCAGAAAGCTCCTCATCACCTCCTCATACATGAGAAATAAAATGGTCTCTTTGACGCCGCAGTCTGCGGAATGCACATTGATGGCCGCACTGACAGTTCACCGTATACTCAGCTCTCACCAGAGATGCCATTACTTTGCATTTGGTGGAGACGTGTGGGAGACTCATGGACGCATGTCAGGTTACAGACACAAAGTCTCTCAGTAGATAAATAAACGGCGAACGCGCAGCCTTTGGAACTGGGAACGGTTTGTTTTTACATGGATCTTTCCACGGAGGTTTCACTGAGAGAGAATGTCCGAAATCTGCATCATTTTGAGACATCTGGGCGCCGGGACCCAACAGGCTGGGTACATCAGGAGAACTGTGTTTATTCCTAATTCTAAGGCCTATTTATAAAAGGAGGAAATTTATGCTTTTCTATTATTTTCAAGGGAAATATCGAATTCTGACAATTTGGTCAAATCATACTGTCGCATTGTCTCTATACTGTAGCGGAAGAATTCGTTTTGTAGATGTAGAGATTTTTGTATTTTTTGTAACATTTAATAAGCACTGGTATGCTTTGCAGAATGTCTGTTGGGCTTGGATTACACTTCAGATTGGGGAGGGGAGGAGCAGGGGTGGTTAAAAATAGGTGGTTGGGCCCAGGGCCTTCTTTAATATTGATTGGACCGTCGGGAAACTTTTTCTTGGGCCCTCCCGATTCCACTTGTCAACTATTTTCAGGCAGTGTAGGCTCAAGGGGCAGCTGCTTTGGGCCCCACAACAATGACAGCTGCCCTTTTTCCCCTGCTCTAAAGACAGCCCTGGTTCGGCCTTGTTTTTACTTACATATACAGTCCATTAGAAAAACAAGAAAATACAAAAGAAGAGGCGCCTCTGGGTGTAGTTTTAAAAGCAAATTTATTCATATAAAACAAGAGAATGCAGGCAACTCACATTTTAGTGGTTAGAGGTAGGCATGGGTTAAAGTAGTCCAGAGAGTGGGGATCATCAGATCGGTCTATACATCCAGCCGGCAGAGACGCTGTTGTGTCCAGGGAGCTGCTTGGAGAGAAGCGCTGATCGTGGAGACAGAGCGAGGGATGGAGTGCAGTCGGGGGATGATGACCTCACTGGCATGCGACCGGTTTCGTGTGCGTACTAGACATGTGCACAACAAAAAACATTTGTTTATTTTCGTTTCCGAAAAAAATTTGTTTTCGTTTCCGAAAAAAAATTCGTTTTTTTCGTTTCGTTTTTTTTAAGTTTCCGTTGATTCGTAAACGATTCGTACATTCGTAAGTCGTCAGTGTTCATATTCGTAACGATTCGTACATTTGTAAGAGTTATTTTTCGTTGATTCGTTTTTTCGTTAGTTTAATTTTCGTTCATTCCTTTATTCGAAATTCGGACGCATTCGTAGTTATTCGTACATTCGTACATTCGTAACATTCGTAGATTCGTAATCGGAGCATACTTCATAATTTTATGTAATGTGTATGCTATTATTACATTTTAATAATTTACGAATCGAAAAAAAAAAGTTATGAATCGAAAAAAAAAAGTTACGAATGTACGAATTTTTTCCTTTCAATCTATTCGAAGCATGTTAAGCAGCACCATTGTAAGGGACACGGAAAATTACCAATTCAAAAAAAAAAGTTACGAATGTACGAATTTTTTCGTTCATTTTCGTTGTTCCTTTTTTCGGATTTTCGTTGTTTTTTTTCGGATTCGTTCGATTCGAACGATCCGTTATTCTGATTCGTTCGATTCGAACGATTCGTTCATTCGTACGAAAACGAAAAAAAACGACAAACGAAAAAAAAACGAAACAAATTGCACATGTCTAGTGCGTACTGGCTGAGATGACAAGACAGCCTCGCTCCTTCATCAAGCTAATAGGAGGAGTGAGAGGGACGAATAAATCAAGCCTGGAGGGGGGCAGAGGCGTGGCTAGGGCGGGGACGGCTGCATAGCATTAGTTACTATAAGGCAGAATGGGAAATGATGTTGGCAGCTCATAGAGATCAGGTGATATGGATGCGATCAGGCTGAGGGGGATACATACAATGTGAAAATCAATTCCAGAGATATTAATGAATGGAGAATGGGAGTAATGGTGGAAAGATTATATAGATAAATAAATAAATGAAAAATAATAAAGAATAATAAATGATTAATGTGAATAAAAATAAAAATAAATATAAAAATTAAAATTAAAAAATTTAAATTAAAAAATAAAGATGAAAATAAAAATAAAAATAAATATAAATCAAAATAAATATGAAAATAAAAATAAAATAATAATAATACATAAAGATAAATCAAAATTATATATGATAATAAATGGATGGAAAAAAAAATATATATATATGCACATCAAAATATACATAATATTAACGCATAATGCATATACACACACATGTATGGTCATACAGCAATGGATATATAGTGAGAAATATATGATGGAAGGAACGAATAAATATATATATATTAGAAAAACACTCTAGTGCTTAAGGAGCCTGCTTATGGTTAGAATAATCCCAAGCCGTGATGTCCGGTTCAATTCTCCCGGAGTTACATGGTGGCTTAGTTCCTGTTGAACCATCCAGCACTGAGGTCTCTGAACCCCCAGGCCTTCAGGTTTTGTTCCTGCTATCCAGCCTGTCTCTGAACCCCCAGACCTTCAAACCTGCTCCTTGAGGTTACATCTTTGCTTTCTCTCTGGATTCAGTTCCTCCCATCTCCCCTTAGGAAGCATGTGACTCCAGTTTATATGCAAGTCCTGCCCCTGGCGATACAAGGCAATGATTGGTCCAGGGCTCTCCATACAAACTGCCTGCACCCCAGTCCCCAGTCCGCCTTCCTTACAGAACATTTCCGATGGAAAGTAAGGGAGATATTTCAGGGCAGAGTACAGGTGGCCACACCCCCTCTATTCTATCACTCCTCCCAAACCAAATTAAACAACCAGGCCTAATGAAATGCAAGGCACTGGCAAATTTACATAACACTTATCTAACTAGCACCCACCTAAAGGTGGTGGGCGCTACACTGAGAACCGAGCAATTAAACACCGCTGATCGCTCGGTTCTCAGAGCTGAGAGCCGGTGACTGTTAGGCACTGGCTCTCTGCTCTGCCCCCCCCCCCCCCCCCACGCTCACTGGGGCTGTGGAGGAGGTGTGAGCGGCCAGCTGAGGCTCTCAGCGGCTTGCTGAGAGGCTGAGCCAGGTTCCGTTCCAGGGATGTGGGTGGATCCCGGCCATATGGCCGCAATCTTCCCCGAGCCTGGACCGGCTCTGTGACATCAGCCGACACCGGCCTTCGGCCCCCCACTGTCAGCTGAAAATGAGTCACAGGAGTGCAAAACTAACTGCACTCCTGTGATCCACAGGAGAAGTACAGCCAAATGAGCTTTCCCCGTACTTTTAAATTATATGGAATAGAAATATGTTAGTGTACTCAAAAAGGTTGTAAGAAACAAGCCTATCAAAAGACAACTCAAGCCCCAAAGCACAGGCATCTATCCAAACATGGCACGGTTGAAAGGCTAACACGACCCCCAAAATGCTCTAGCCTTTCAACCTTGCCATGTTTGGATAGATGCCTGTGCTTTTCTCAGAGGAAGGGGGCACAACCCCCAAAACGCATTAGCCTTTCAACCGTGCCATGTTTGGATAGACGCCTGTGCCTTGAGGCTGGAGTTGTCTTTTGATAGGCTTGTTTCTTACAACCTTTGTGAGTATACTAACATATTTCTATTCAATGCAATTTAATGATGGTAATGTTTTTAATTGCCTCCTACTGCACCTCCTTTAGCTGCAAAGGCAGTTAGATGGGAGTGTGCACATGCTGTGGCCATGATACTTTGCCCTTTGCTCTGTTTGACACAATATCTTATATTGCACTCCTGACGAAGCCTTCTATAGAGGCGACACATGTTGGGTTGAGGGTTTTTAGTTCATTTATTTTTTCACTGGTTATGAGCACTTATCTATTTGGGGTAAGCTGGGCGATGGTGCAGTAACCAATGGGAGATATTGGTGTACTGGTGGTGTAGCTTTAGTATAGAATAGCATTGTTACCCGGCTGGTACCGGTACTGTGGCGTGTCAGGCTTCAAGCAGGCAGATAAGCTCCTGAGTAGCCCCAGAAACCTTTAGCATTAGACCAAGCCTGCAGCTAGAGAGGACTAGTCAAGAGTCAAGTTTATCAAATGTTCCTCCGCCAATATAGTTAGGTACATATTATTTTATGTTTTTGAGATCCCCTTTTACTTGGAGGTAGTTGTATCTGACCTCCAAAAATATTTTGGGATATCCCTGCATCAAATCCAGACTTCCCTATAAATATGGTCACGTACAATACTAGGTAGTCTTCTGAAATCTTTGTAAATATACTCTTCTATAATTTATATATCTGGTTAATAAAGTTATGTTTTATGCCATGGTGGTTCTGATGCGTGGGTTTAGCGTATCCCTGCTTATTATTCTTTGAAGGCCATGATACTTTGCATTCAGAGGCGGGTCTCTAATTAGGCAAATTAGGCGGTCGCCTAAGGCCTCACACTCACAGGGGCCTCGCGGCCTCCTAATTTGCCTGTTCTCAATCACTGATTCTCTCTCCCCCCCTCTTTATCTCACCCTCTTTTCTGTGTGCTTGTATTTTATTTCCTATTACGGGCATGAGTGGGGCCTCATGTGTAATTTTCGCCTAAGGCCTCACAAAGCCTAGAGCTGCCTCTGTTTGCATTGCCGCATGGCAAAAGTTACTCCCCCCACCTTCCTATGTGGCAGGCAGTATTGCCATCAAACATAATATATTCAAGTAAATGTGACCATGCCGTAACCACGAGCCAAGCACTAGTCTCACTGTGGTGGTGTGGTTTTCCAATTCAAACAGCCAGTCCAGGTGCCCTAAAATAAAAGGATATGTCATTATAAGACATCATTTTTTTCCCTTTCATTTAAGCCCAGTCTTGCCACACAGATTTACTCCAGGCCTGAGAAATCCTCTTTTATTGTTCAGTTAGAAAGATCTTGACAAAGTGCTGAAAACTTTGTCAAAAAACGCCCCCTTGCTGTGAGTGACAGGTGATTTACATATCTCATGCACTAGCCTAAAAGAGGCACATCCTGTGCAATTATAAAAAGTGAAAAATCCACCCCTCCCCCACATAACAAATCCTGTGATCAATGTGTCCTCAGACACACACACTGCACTATAACAATCATCAGATCACTGCATGTTCTACTCTGTCCAGCTCTGACTACATACATCTCCCCTATATTCTTCTTGCTGTTCACTCAAGAATACATTTATTTTCACTCTGGTCTGTGGATCTGTGGTGTGTGCCTGTCTCAGGCTAGTGCATGAGATATGTAAATCGCCTGTCACTCACAGCAAGGGGGCGTTTTTGACAAAGTTTTCAGCACTTTGTCAAGATCTTTCTAACTGAACAATAAAAAAGGATTTCTCAGGCCTCGAGTAAATCTGTGTGGCAAGACTGGGCTCAAATGAAAGGAAATCATATTCTCTACACTATGACATCATAATTTACATCCACTTTAATGATTCTACATCATTCTCACAATCTAATGTGTGTTGGATATTTTAAGCTGTGCGTCGGATGTGATTCCAAGTATGTTTTTTATCCAATGATAGAGATGCACTTTAATGTTTCACTGGACCACCAAAGGGGGTAATTTCTGATCATCCCTAATGGACAATTGCAAAAAAACAATTAGTGAATTTCTAAGGGTCTAAAGTGGTCCACTGCAGCCATATTCCATTCCACAGTGCTGCTCAGGTGTGCAGTGGGTCTGTGGTGGAACTACCAGGTTCTCAAAAGTCCCACTTGCGACTGGGCCCTGGCATTCTGCAACCTGGGGGGTTGGGGGCACCAAGGAGGCAGGAAGGGGACCCGCTGCAGAACTTGTAGAACTTTTTTTCTGTTGCTGTGACTTGATTGCGACAATGTGTTTTGACATTGTCATGCAAATTTATGTGTGTAAAGGGAGGATCAGTGGGAAGGGCCTTGGGCTCAGAGGAAAAGGCCCGAGGCCGCGATGGTCAGGGGGACCCTTCATGGTTTCTTGCACTGGGGCTCTGAAGGTTCTAGTTACGCCTCTGAAGTGGGTGGTTCTGCTTACTCAATCCGTGTCCTTTGTCTTTCTGCTTCCTCTATCACCATTGGGGCTGTTTGGGGGCTTTGAGAAACCTCTTATGCAGCGTACACACGGTCGGAATTTCCGATGGAAACAGTCCGATGGGAGCTTTTCATCGGATTTTCTGACCGTGTGTATGCCCAACGGTCTTTTTCTGTCGGAATTTCCGACGGACTTTGAATTGAGAATCTGTTCTCAATTTTTCCGACGGAAAACCTTTCTATCGGATTTTCCGATCGTGTGTATGCAATTCCGACACTCAAAATTCCGACGCATGCTCGGAAACAATTCGACGCATGCTCGGAAGCATTAAACTTCCCTTTAATAGTGCTGTCGAACGTGTTTTATGCTGCTGTGTTATTGACCGTCGGAATTTGGTGTGATCGTGTGTAGGCAACACAGCTTGAGCGGAATTCCGTCGTAAAAAACGTCAGATTTTCTTCCGACGAGAATTCCGATCGTGTGTACGCGGCATTAGTTCTGAAACCCTAAAGCACGAGGCTTTCTGTGTCTGAGAGACTGTAAGGAGGGTGTAGAGGGTGTGTCTGGGAATATCTGTCTACCATTACAAGCTGGGGGATCCAAGATCATTGGCAGAAGGAGTAGGGTGGATGGAGCACTATAGCAATACCTGGATGGAAAAATGAAACCATGATTGGGTAGGCTGAACGTTCTGTATGTGTTCTGAAGCCTCATTTTCAGTTTATCCTGGAGGACATGTTTAGTACTGGTAGGTTTAGACTCTTGTTGAACAGCCTGCATACTAACTTGTCTGACGGCGACCCCAGTCTCCTCCCACCTCCCAGCAGCAATTGCGTCCCAGTTGCTAGTAAATATCAATCTTTACAAAGCTTTCCAATGCTCTTCTGAGATTATTAAATGTTCAATAGATATGTGCAATTCGTTTCGTTTTTTTTTTTTAGTTTTTCGTTTTTTTTTTTGTTATTTTCGTTCATTGTTTTCGTACGAATGAACGAATGATTAGCAAAAAATTTTAACGAATAACGAATCGTTCGAATCAAATGAATCCGATTAACGAATCGTTTGAATCGAACGAATCCGAAAAACAACGAAAATCTGAAAAAAAAAAATTAGAAAAAACGAATGTAAGAATGAATAAAATCCGAAAAACAAAAACAGGAACAACGAAAATGAAAATGAACGAAAAAATTCGTACATTCGTAACTTTTTTTTTTTTTTTAATTGGTAATTTTCCGTGTCTTACAATGGCGCTGCTTAACGTGCTTCGAATGGATTGAACGAAAAAATTTGTACATTCGTAACTTTTTTTTTTTCGAATCGTAATTTTTCGTGTCTCTTACAATGGCGCTGCTTAACGTGCTTTGAATGGATTGAACGAAAAAATTCGTACATTCGTAACTTTTTTTTTCGATTCGTAACTTTCCGTGTCTCTTAAAATGTAATAATAGCATACACATTACATAAAATTATGAATTATGCTCCGATTACAAATCTACGAATGTTACAAATGTACGAATAAATACGAATGCGTCCGAATTTCGAATAAACAAATAAATGAAAATTAAACTAACGAAAAAACGAATCAACGAAAAAATAACTTTTACGAATGTACGAATCGTTACGAATACGAACACTGACGACTTACGAATTTACGAATCGTTACGAATCAACGGAAACGAAAAAAACGAAACAAAAATAAACAAATTTTTTTGTTCTGCACATGTCTAATGTTCGAGTATGACACCATAAAGGATCCTTTGCGGAGAGCCCCCTTTTTCTCTTTCCCATTTCCCGACAACCCGATTGTGAACAATGGATGCGGCAAAGCAAAATATCCCCATGACAAACTTTCTATTTGCGGTCACCGAGCCTCATTCCATAGAACATTTGAAGTCTCAGCATTAATAATATTATTTTAAATTCATGACTATTGAGCTCCAGGGACACTTACCGACCACCCTCTCTATATCCCTCCAATAAATTTCAGCGGCTGGAAAGTATGATTGCGCGCAGAGTTTTTTTATGGCAGAGAGCAGGCGGCCTGGTTTTAATTTCCTGGAGATTTACAGAGTGATCCCGGCTCTGCCGGCGAATATTGCGCCCTAATTCCTCAGCCTTCTAAAGCTGCCTCATTCACACGTCGGGATAATTGCAACACCTTGTGTGCAACGGCGAGTATTAGCCTAAAATAAAACGGAGCCGACCTGCAATTCCCCCAGACACAAATTTCCTGATCAAGTCATTTTAGGCCTCAAAGTAACATCAAGGAAAATGTAACGGCTCATTGCAACGATCATTTCTGAATTCGGCATTCCTGTACCAAAACCCTTGGTGCTGATATATTAGTGCGCCAATCCGCCATTTATTTATTCCATCTGGGATTATATATTCTGCACCAAAGTAATATTTGGATATGGGTGATTGTGGGCTTAGATCGGAGTGTTTAGGGTTATTGCTATGCACATGACCTATAAGCCCCCGTACACACGGTCGGAAATTCCGACTGCAAATGTCTGATCGGACCATGTTGTCGGAAAATTGTGGGCTCCATCGGACTTTTTCCGTCGGAAATTTGAGATCCTGCTCTCAAATTTTCCGACAACAAAATCCGATCTGACTTTTTCCGATCGTGTGTAGGGAATTCCGACAGATAAAGTGCCACGCATGCTCAGATCAAACTACGAGACCAAAGCTATTGGCTACTAGCCTCTATGTAGTTCCGTCGTACGCAACGAATGTCACCACGTTCAGAATGATCAAATTTTCCGACAACTTTGTCCGACCGTGTGTATGCAACACCAGTGTTGGACAAAATCCGTCGGAAAAAATCAGACGGATTTTGTGGTCGGATTTTCCGACCGTGTGTACGGGGGCTTAGACTCATTGCCATATACATTGTGGCTGCAGAAATTTCCTTAGGGCTCATTCACATGGGCGGCAGGCAAATTTCTTTCAGTGGTGGTTTACAGGCACCACCTTCTGATTGCCAGTTTTTTTTTTTCTGTCCCCATGGTGATTTTACATTGAACTACCACTCCATAGCACATGGTTGCAGCTTGGTTCCATTCACTCCAATAGGCAAGTTTAGCAGGCAGTGCCACATCTTTCAAATTCTTTCAAATTATCTACTTACTTTCTAGATTGCCTGACTGTTGCTGACCTGGCTTGTCCTGATTATTCTTTTGATTGCAATAAAAATGCAGCACTTATATGAAATGGAGACACCAAGTGAATATTGTGTTAATTAAATATAAGTATAGATATAAAGTCCATATATCAAAGATTCCAAATGATTCCAGTGATCCAAAACAATAGGTGTTGCAATGAAGACCACCACCGATAGGGAGGACACACACTGACCCTTACCCTAAGCATTGGACTACCCAGATAAGTCAATATGGGCATGAAGTTCCTCCAAATTCATTGTGACTGAGATCAACAAATAGAATCTCCTTCCCAGATGTTAATCAAATCTCACATAGATGTAAATCATAAACACTTCATTGCGCAGTATTACTGTTGAGGTGCTTTAATAAAAAAGTGTCAAAAGTACTCACAAACATCGAATATGAAATCGCATTTGTGTCCACTGACAGCAATGAGGAGTAAAAAACAACCGTTTCCAACCAACACAATGTCTGACCGTCAAACGTGGCGACTCCACATAGCTCAGTGCCTCCCTACGCATTTCGTCATCATAGACGTCATCAGGAGCATGGCTATGTTTATGCTGGTCACCCTTTTATAATCAGAAGGCCGGAAATAAAAACAAAGCATGTGCACTTTGAACCTTTGCCTGGACTTGACTTCTTTTTGTATGCCACCAGGCCTGACCTCTGCTTGGACCCAGATCATCCTCTTGCTTGCCACCTGCCTTGAGCCAAGCTTTGCAATGGTCTACTCTCTAGCCTGCTGGACACTCACCTGCTGTCTCTTTGACGTAGCCAACCTGACCCTGTGACCTCTTAGTGGGGAAAACCCAATAGTTGCTACCTGGTTGCAGCTAGCAGCAAAGAAAACTTGGACCACCAAGGTTTTGGCCCATCGTCATATAATGTCACAGATAATAAAGCTTTCCATTGCCAAAAAAACTAAAATACTTAAAAACACATGAAAAACACTTAAAATATTCACATTCGGAAAAAAAAAAAAAATACACACAAACATGCTTCAAAATCACCTAAAAATGCTTGCGCTATAGTGCTAATAGGGACTAAAGTATAGTGGAACCTTTGTTTATGAGTAACGCGGTTAACAAGCGTTTTGAAAGACAAGCAATTATTTTTTTTAAATCCTGACTCGGTTTGTGAGTGTTGTCTCGCAAAACGAGCAGATTCAAGCCAATGGGGTGTGCAGTACTGCATTTGGCCAGAGGTGCGGGGGCGCCAGTGACACTCGGAACGGTTTGGAGCCGTTCGGAAATACTCTGAACCACTCAGAAATACTCAGAAACACTCAGAAATACTCTGTTCCTGAGTGTTTCCGAAACTTTCAGAGGCTTTCCGAGTTCAGCCGAGCTGTCCCCGAGTATTTCAGAGGCTCTCCGGCGCCCCCTCCACCTCTGGCCAACAGAAGTCAATCCGGAACTAATCATCTTTCTTTTCTATTGACTTCTATGGGGAAACTCGCTTTGATATGCGAGTGCTTTGGATTACAAGCATTCGCCTGGAACAGATTATCCTCATAATCCAAGGTTCCACTGTAACAACTACGTGCCGCTGTTCAACAGTGGAAGGTCTCCTGTATTCAATGGGTAGAGCAGGTCTGTTCATGGATGGATAGATTTTATGTTATGTTATATGTGGTTTTGCCAAGTACCTACTGTAGGTGAGTGCACAATATTATTTTACAATAACGTTTGTTCAGATATCCCATGATGCAGGTGCGCTTCCTATTTGTTCGAAGCATCAAGTGCTCAATGCATTTCTATCAAAAATCCATTTCCATAGACAATTCTACTCCATTGCCTGAGAACGAGGTGGCCAATCCTTTATCTCTCGTTTCACTTCACTCATTTTGGAAGCCCAGTCTGGAATTTCAGCTAGTGTATGGGCAATTTTCTATCCTTGCAGATTTTTTTAATGGGGAAGTGTGCATGTATTGCAGAGATGTACTGAATATGTTCAGTGGTGCATTGCATTGTGTGTGCTTCCATGTCCAGGGATGAATTGTACCTGCGGGTTTGGCGGTACATCCCCTGAGTGCCC
Source organism: Lithobates sylvaticus (assembly GCA_028564925.1). Lineage (NCBI taxonomy): Eukaryota > Metazoa > Chordata > Amphibia > Anura > Ranidae > Lithobates > Lithobates sylvaticus. Next base: position 68,784,283 of record CM053038.1, read on the forward strand.
CCTTCAGAAGAGACGCCAAGCGCGCGGCGCACCCCCTCCCGCTTTGTTTATAATTTTTTCCGGCCGCTGCTCGGTGACCCATATTCCTGACATGTAGTCACAGGGACTTGGGGACCTCGGCGTGCCTGAGAACTAGATGGTGCCTGCATTGTAATCACACATTAAATGAAGTGTGCATTCCTGGAAGGCTCGTTCGCTGTAATTCACTCCAGTCAGCATGACCGCACTGATCCCCCATCTTCTATGCGGCTCCTCTCTTTGTTACTTTGTGTTTGTTTGTCGTGCGGACATCTTATAATGCCGCCACAACCCGATTTAGAAGAAAAACGCCAGCTATGCTACAAATTTTAGATAATTGATTAATAAGTTGTTTTGCAATTTAACCTGTTGCCGACCGCCCACTGTCAATTGATGGCGGAGCGGTTCGGCTCTTGTGTCGGGCCGCCGTCATATGACGGCGCTAACATTTTGGCCACAAGGGGGGCGCACGCGCCGCTGGGGACCCGATGCGCGTGCCCGTCGGCCGCGATGTCCGCTGGGCACCCGCGATTGCCCAGTAACTGAGCAGGACGTGGATCTGTGTATGTAAACACACAGATCCACGTCCTGTCAGAGGAGAGGAGACCGATGGTGTGTCCCTTGTACATAGGGACACCGATCGGTCCCCTCCCCCAGTCAGTCCCCTCCCCCCACAGTTAGAATCACTAACATAGGGAACATATTAACCCCTGCAGCGCCCCCTAGTGTTAACCCCTTCCCTGCCAGTCACATTTATACAGTAATCAGTGCATTTTTATAGCACGGATCGCTGTATAAATGTGAATGGTCCCAAAAATGTGTCAAAAGTGTCAGATATGTCCGCCGCAATGTCGCAGTCACGATAAAAATCGCAGAGCGCCGCCATTACTAGTAAAAAAAAAAATAACAATAAAAATGCTATAAATCTATGCCCTATTTTGTAGACGCTATAACTTTTGCGCAAACCAATCAATATACGCGTATTGCGATTTTTTTTTTTTACCAAAAAATGTAGAAAAAAACGTATCGGCCTAAACTGAGGAAAAAATTTGTTAAAGAAAAAAAAAAATATATTTATTATAAAAAAAAGTAAAAAATATTAGTTTTTTTCAAACTTGTACCTCTTCTTTTGTTTATAGCGCAAGAAATAAAAACTGCAGAGGTGATCAAATACCACAAAAATAAAGCTCTATCTGTGGGGAAAAAATTATAAAAATGTTATTTGGGTACAGCGTTGCATGACCGCGCAATTGTCATTCAAAATGCAACAGCGCTGAAAGCTGAAAAATGGCTTGGTCAGGAAGGGGGTGTTCGTGCCCGGTAGGCAAGTGGTTAAATTGTAAAAGCACAAAAGAATCAAGTATTTTAACCACTTGACCTCCGACCAGGCCATTTTTTTGCGATACGGCACTGCGTTACTTTAATTGACAATTGTGCGCTTGTGCGGCGCTGTACCCAAATAAAATGTATGGCCTTTATTTTCCCACAAATAGAGCTTTCTTTTGGTGGGATTTGATCACATCTGCATTTTTTATTTTTTGCGCTACAAAAACAAAAAAAAAAAACAACAATATCTTTTACTTTCTGCTATAAAACATATCTAATAATAAAAATCGAATTTCTTCATAAATTTAGGCCAATATGAATTCTGCTACATATTTTTGTTAAAAAAAAATATAAAAATCCCAATAAGCGTATATTGATTGGTTTGTGCAAAAGTTATACCGTCTACAATCTTTGGGATATTTTTATTTATTTTTAGCTAGTAATGGCGGCGTTCAGAGACTGGCCCCTTTCAGACGAGGCGGACTCCGCTTGCACGGAGCCCGCCTCTGTCCGCCGGCTCAGCGGGGGATCTGTCCGTTGATCTCCGCTGAGCCGGCGGATGACAAGCCTCTCTCCGCTCACTGAGCGGGGAGGGGCTTGCGAGCGCCGCTGATCTCTATGGAGAGATCGGATGAAAACGGACGTGTGGTCCATACGTCTGGATTTGGCGGATCGGACCGGATCGGATGTCAGCGGACATGTCTCCGCTGACATCCGACGCTCCATAGAGTAACATGGAGCGCCCGTTCAGATCTGACAGGCGGATCTGAACGGGCCTTCCGTGTGAAAGGGGCCATAGAGTGACTGCGATATTGTGGCGGACATTCTGACACTAACTGACACTTTTGGGGAATCAATGACATTAATAGAGTGATCAGTGCTAAACAATATGCACTGTCACTGTACTAATGGCGCTGGCTGGGAAAGGGTTAACATCAGGGGCGAGCAAAGGGTTAACTGTGTGCCTAACTAGTGTTTTACTACACGGTGGGATGTGCTTTTATTAGGGGAAGACATGGATCCATGTCCCTGCTTGCCAGATGCCTTCCCTCCTGTCAGAACGGCAATCTGCCTTGTTTATATAGGCAGACTGCTCTTCTGTCTCTCTGCTCGGCAGGTGCCGGCAGTACCCGCCACTTGGCTCCTGCTGCAGAGGTGGCTCTAGGCTTTGTGAGGCCTTAGGCAAATCTTAAACATAAGGCCCCACTCACGCCCCAAAACCGGAAAAATAATTCAAGCAATAAAAAAATAACTGCACAAATTGCATATATTAAGAGCCTTAAATCCTATGAACTATGAATTCACAGTTTCTAGAATTTTAGTGATGACAGGGGGTCAGTAGGTGCCATGATATGCCAGATGGCATATATATCATCAGGGCTGTGTGTGGGGCGTTTGGCAGTAGTGATTATCAGAGCCCCCTTGGTCAGGGGTGACATCACAGGATGTGTCAGTATCGGGCAGGACCGTCATCATTCTGTACCTGGAAACTCCGATGGCAGACAGTCTCCCCGATGATCGCCGGGTGCCTGGTCTGGCATTGGCAGGTCCTCCAGAGTGGAGCAGAGTGAGAGCTGCTCGGCCGCTGCTGGCTTTAGCTGGGCACATGGCAGGAGATCCAAAGAGCCCAGCAGAAGGGGAAGAGTTGGGAGAGGGGAGTACATGGAGCCACCCACTGACCCTGGGACGTGCTGAATTGAACAGTCCGCCCCTGGCAGGGGTAAAAGAAGTAGCGGGCAGAGAGACGGCCCTGGGGACACCGACTGGGGGACATCCCCTCCAATTTCCACACACGTCAGGCAAATTAGGCGGCCGCGAGGCCCCTGGGAGTGCGAGGCCTAAGGCAACCGCCTAATTTGCCTAATTAGAGAGCCGCCTCTGTCCTGCTGTGTGTGTGTGGCATGCGTGCCCCCAGCCTAAAAGAGCTGGATCACATATACAGTGGCGTACCTATGGGGGGGGGGGATTGTTCGCCCCGGGTGCCACACATGAGGGGGGTGTCAGGCTGGCTATGAAAGCCGGCACAATGCAGTGGCGGGTGCAGGAGTTCTGTAGCTGTGCTGGCTCTCTGTGTTTGTGCGAGTGTACAGCGTCTGTTGTTCAATGTCACTGAGCTCACATCGAGCTCAATACCGCCACCTCTGGCTGCTTCCTGTATGTGCGCCCCTTGTGTGTGCTGCCAGAAATGTATTTTCACAGGGACATGTGGAATCAAGACCTGGGACAAGGAAGACCACCTTACAAGTGGAGTCTGTGAGTACAAGGGAGGAGGCTGTTTGTGTACGGGGGGGTAGGGGTGCAGAGCTGTGTGTGTGAGGGCCAGTTGAGTATGTACAGGTGTGTGGAAAGGGGGGGGGGCAGCTGAGTGTTTACATGTGTGAGGGGGCAGCTGAGTGCGTACAGGTATGAGGGGGCTGAGTGCGTAAGGGTATGAGGGGGCTGAGTGTGTACAGGTATGAGGGGGCTGAGTGCGTACAGGTACGAGGGCGCTGAGAGCGTACAGGTATGAGGGGGCTGAGTGCGTACAGGTGAGGGGGCTGAGTGTGTACAGGTGAGGGGGCTGAGTGTGTACAGGTATGAGGGGGCTGAGTGCGTACAGGTATGAGGGGGCTGAGTGTGTACAGGTATGAGGGGGGCTGAGTGTGTACAGGTATGAGGGGACTGAGTGTGTACAGGTATGAGGGGGGCTGAGTGCGTACAGCTGTGGTGGTGGTGGGGGGATAGGATGGGTGGCAGTGGTGAGGGAGAGATGGGATGAGTGGCAGCTGTGGGGGGTGGGATGATTGGCAGCAGTGGTGGTTGGGTGGGGATGGGATAAATGTCAGAGGTAGTGGTGGTGGGGGATGTGATGAGAGGCAGCGGTGAGGGGGGATTGAATGGGATGAGGGGCAGAGGTGGTGGGGGGAATGGGATCAGTGGCAAGGGTGGTGGTTGGGGGGGATGAGATGAGTGGTAGCGGTGGGGGGAATTGGATGAAATGAGTGGCAGAAGTGGTGGGAGGATGGGATCACTAGTGAGGTTGGTGGTTGGGGAAGATGGGATGAGTGGTAGTGGAAGGGGGGATTGGATGGGATGAATGGCAGTGGTGGGGGGGGTGGGATCAGTGGCAGGGATGGTGGTTGTGGGATGGATGGAATCAGTGGCAGCAGGAGTCATATCATCATGGTGGTGTGGGGGGTGGATCAGTGACAGTAGTGGTCCTGGCGGTGTAGGGGGTGGATCAGTGGCAGTAGTGGTGATGTGGGGGGTATCAGTGGTGGTGGTGGTGTGGGGGGGTTATCAGTGGCACTAGTGGTGGTGTGGGGGGGTGTATCAGTCGCACTAGTGGTGGTGGTGGTGGTTTTGGGGGGGAATCAGTGGCAGTAATGGTGGCGGGGGGTATCAGTACTAGCACCTTTTAGAAATATATTTACCTTGAAAAATGGTGACGTGTTCAATCCTTATTTTACCCGCGGTACGCAGCGCTTCATATGCCCAGTGTGCATGAGGCCTAAAGAGAGACAGAGAAAGGACTTGGTGACTTTTCAGGGAATAGGTAAGAGAACCAGCAGCTGTTTTGCATAGACTTGCCCAGAGCTGAACCCTTTTATTCCAGCACAGCAGACAATTCAGGTGTTCCGGGAGAAAGTACAGCGCCATGCGGAGACTGCCACCTCTGACACAGAGCAGGAGGCTACGCACCATGCAAAGTGCCTTTTAAAAATATCTTTCAGCAAATAAAAGACTTATCAGTTTACAAGCTAAAAAAAAAGTCCCTCTTTGCTGGCGGCTCCCCCGGTTGAGAAATAACATTTTAATTGCGTGTTTCGGAGCAGTTATGGCCGGCGGAGGGGAAGGAACCTCGTAACTTGTAGCGATTGTCAGCGCATTAAAATTCCGCAGAAGGGAAGGAAACATGGAAATTGGACAGGTTGGCCGGAAGGGACACTTTTTCTCCAAGATTGATAAGATTCCAATGAGAGATCAATACAGCTTGGTGGAGAGAAGAAAGTGTTGACTTGTTGGAGAGTTTAACCCAATGCGTTCCTGCAGGAAATAAGAAAATTGATCCAGAACTGATGCTAATGAGCACTAGTGATCTCCAAATTCACCTTGAATTGAAGGAATGGTCCATTCAGACATGAGCATTATATTTAAATCAATTTTGGGAAAACAGCTGGGGTTGATTTACTAAAACCGGAGAGTGCAAAATCAGGTGCAGCTGTGCATGGTAGCCAATCAGCTTCTAACTTCAGCTTGTTCAATTAACCTTTGACAAAAAAAAAAAAAAAAAAACCTGAAAGCTGATTGGTTTCTATGCAGAGCTGCACCAGTGTAAAGCACGCCGCCACTGGACTCTAAAGCAGTGGAGACGTGTTCTCTGGAGTGACATCTCATGCTTCTCTGTCTGTTATCCGATGGATGTGTCTGGGTTTGGCGGTTGCCAGGAGAACGGTACTTGCCTGACTGCATTGTGCCAAGTGTAAAGTTTGGTGGAGGGGGGATTATGGTAGACATGTGCACACTGAAATATTTTGTTTCGGAATTTCGTTTTCGTCCGAAAAATGTATTTATTTAGTTACTCCCAAAATTCGCTTTATTTATTTTGTTTCGTTAAAAAATGCATTAGTCCGAAAATCCGAAATAATTAAGGTCGAATCTGTCATTGAAGGCTCATGGTGTCTGTCGAATGTTCTAAGAAGATTCGACGGAGCAGCTAAACTGTACGACGCCGCAATCGTACATTTCCGGTCGAATATTCCGCCTACAAGCTATAGTAGAATTCTAATGTTGGATGACACTAGTAATAATTATATTTATTCATTTTTATTACTAGTCAACCAACATTAGAATTCTTCTATAGCCTATGGGCGGAGCATTTGACCATAAATGTCCGCTCGCGCCGACTGCTTCGTCGAATCTTCATGTCGAATCTTTTCTCTCTATGTCGAATAATCTTGCACTACTAGAGTTATGTTAGGCACATTCAACCTTTTTTGCTATTGTCTCTATAATGTCGAATCTTTTCTCTCTATGTCGAATCTTTTCTCTCTATGTCGAATCTTTTCTCTCTATGTCAAATCTTTTCTCTCAATGTCAAATCTTTTCTCTCCATGTCGAATCTTTTCTCTCTATGTCGAATCTTTTCTCTCTATGTCAAATCTTTTCTCTCTATGTCGAATCTTTTCTCTCTATGTCAAATCTTTTCTCTCTATGTCGAATCTTTTCTCTCTATGTCAAATCTTTTCTCTCAATGTCAAATCTTTTCTCTCCATGTCGAATCTTTTCTCTCTATGTCGAATCTTTTCTCTCTATGTCAAATCTTTTCTCTCTATGTCAAATCTTTTCTCTCTATGTCAAATCTTTTCTCTCTATGTCGAATCTTTTCTCTCTATGTCAAATCTTTTCTCTCTATGTCGAATCTTTTCTCTCTATGTCAAATCTTTTCTCTCTATGTTGAATAATCTTGGACTAATAGAGCTAAGGTTAGGCACATTTGACCACAGGTTCCATGGACACAGATCACTATTGTCAGTGTCATGTCGAATCTCCTATCTATATCGAACTTTTGTCACAACGAAAACAAAAATAAAGCATTTGTTTAGATCGGATCTTTCGGTTTTCGGATTCTGCATGTTCGTTATCGTTTGTTAAAATGATAACGAAAATACCAGAAATCCGGACGAAAATGCATTCGGACGAAAACGTTCCAGTGAAGGGAACTCTAATGCCCCGTACACACAGTTGGATATTCCGATGGAAAAAGTCTGATCGGATTATGTAGTCGAAAAATCCGATTGTGTGTGGGCTATAGGGGGCTTTTTCCGTCTGAATTTCCGACAGAAAAAATATGAGAGCAGGATCTCAAATTTTCCGATCATGTGTAGGGAATTCCGACGGACAAAGTGCCACGCATGCTTACATCAAATTACGAGACCAAAGCTATTGGCTACTAGCCTCTACGTAGTTCCGTAGTGCGCAACGAACGTCACCACGTTCGGAACGATCGGATTTTCCGACAACATTGTCCGACCGTGTGTATGCAACACCAGTTTCAGACAAAATCCGTCTGAAAAAATCGGACAGAATTTCCGACCATGTGTACGGGGGCTTAAGCCTCATGTACACTGCTGCTGGTAAACGGATGTTCAGAGGCAGTTGGATGCTTTTTTCAGCGGCCCCTGAACTCATCCAATGTTATCCTATGTGTACATGTACACAGGTTCGTTTAATGACGTTTTTTGGCAGTTGAGTTTAGAGGCCTTTTTTGGAAAGCAAAAAAATGAGTTAAGATGCTGAGTTTAGAGGCATTTCAAGCGCCAAACGCTTCTAAACGCGGTAACTCGCGTTTAGCCGAGTTTAGTTCACCGGCGTTTTTAATTTTTGGCTATTTTGAAAAAAACTATAATTATTTTTTTCAAACGCTTCTAAACGCAAACGCGGCTAAACGCGGCATGTAAACGTGGCAAATGGATGTTTTAAACGTGGGTTACTGTCTGTCAAGTTAAATCGTTCAGGAGAGGTTGTAAAAACGCCCCGTGTACATGAAGCCTTAGGCCTCATGTATACTGCAGCTGGTAAATGGAGCAGTTGGCCATTTCTTTTCAGCTGCCCCTGAACCCTCCTCTGTTATCTTATCAGTACATGTACACAGGGTTGCTTTCTAAGCAGTTGCATTTAGAGGCATTTTTTGGAATGCAAACAAAAATGGGTTCAGACGGATGTTCAGAGGCATTCGAAATGGAATGCCTGTAACAGCTTGTAAACGCTGCTAAACGCGGTAACTCGTGTTTAGCAGCGTTTTGTTTACAGACGTTTTTCATTTTACAAACGCTTCTAGGCGCTAAACGTGGCATGTAAACGTGGCTACATGGACGTTTTTAGATGCCGGTTTCTAGCTGTCAAGTTAAGTCCTTCAGGAGAGGTTAAACAACGTCCCGTGTACATGAAGCCTTAAGGCGTCAGCATATCAAGACATTTTGGACAATTTCATGCCCCCAACTTTATGGGAACAGTTTGGGGATGGCCCCTTCCTGTTCCAACATGACTGTGGACCAGTGCACAAAGCAATATCCATGAAGACATGGATGAGGTGTGGAGGAACTTGACTGGCCTTCTCAGAGTCATGACCTCCAGCCGATAGACCTTTGTGATGAATTACAGCGCCGACTGCGAGCCAGGCCTTCTCGTTCAACATCAGTGCCTGACCTCACAAATGCGCTTCTGGAAGAATGGTCAAACATTCCCATAGACACACTCCTAAACCTTGTGGACGGCCTTCCCAGAAGAGTTGAAGCTGTTATAGCTGCAAAGGGTGGGCCAACCCAATATTGAACCCTACGGACTAAGATTGGGATGCCATTAAAGTTCATGTGCGTGTAAAGGCCGGCGTCCCAATACTTTTGACAATATAGCGTATATTAACAGCCACAGTGGAAGGACATGACATAAAAAGTACTTTTATGAGTTTTTCAGTTTCCTTCTAATAAAGCTCTGCTGCTTATGCCACCATTTTAGATATAAATGGCGCCTATTGAGGCTCCTCCGACATTTGCGTCTCTCTCAATTACGGATCCTCTCGGTAGGGAAAATGGATGGGGACAATTCCTTGGCCGCTCGGCTCGTTTCCTTCCGTAATAAAGCTTTCTGCACAGAGCTCAGTGTTGATTCGTGTAACAAGCTGAAACAATTTCTGTCGCTGTTGAACTAGAAATAATCAAATAATAATTAGATTACAGTTTATTGTCTAATTAGTTTTGGGAGCGGGGTGGTGGAGATGAGAGTGCCTATGATATTTTATGATACTTAAAAAGCCTTGCAGACAGCTGTGAACGCTTTAGTATTCCACATGTGGTCATGTCTGTCACGCCGGGATTCCCTGTGTGGTGCTCCACGCATGTTGTTGCTGTTTTTTTCCGGTGCTAATTTGTTAGTGTTCTGTACTAGTACAAATGTTTCCCCTTAATTGTTTACTCCATTGATGCTTCCAGTCAGGGCAAACTGGGCACCTGCCCTGGGCCCAATCTTTGTTGGGGGGCCCGCGCTACCCATGAATTAGGGCCCCGGTGAAGGTTTTGCAGAGCTCACAGAGGACGCGGGAGGCTGTATTCCCGAGCTAGCCAGCAGAGAGGGGGTGGGGACCGGAGATCCACTGACGCTCTGACCCCGCCCCATGCAACCTGTATGCTCTGGAACAGAGCGGCTGTAGTGAGAGCTCCTGGCCCTGCCCCCTCTACACTGGCTGGTGAATACAGAGGTCCGGGGGTGGGGCCCACAGACACTCTAACCCCGCCCCATGCAGCCTGTATGCTCAGGGTGGAGCATACAAGCATACAACGGAGCTCTGAATGTATGTAGTGAGCTTGGCTGGCCAGTTATGTCCTTACACCCATAAAATGCCTGACTGCTTAAACCCTGAACTGTGTTATTCAACTGTAAAACTGTGCATTGCTGAAAGTTATCTGACCATCTCCTGTATAATGTCCGCAGTCTCTGATTGTCTCCTGTAGCATGTCCGCAGTCTCTGATTGTCTCCTGTAGTATGTCCGCAGTCTCTGATTGTCTCCTGTAGCATGTCTGCAGTCTCTGATTGTCTCCTGTAGCATGTCCGCAGTCTCTGATTGTCTCCTGTAGTATGTCCGCAGTCTCTGATTGTCTCCTGTAGCATGTCTGCAGTCTCTGATTGTCTCCTGTAGCATGTCCGCAGTCTCTGATTGTCTCCTGTAGTATATCCGCAGTCTCTGTCTCCTGTAGTATGTCCGAAGACTCGGATTGTCTCCTGTAGTATGTCCGCAGTCTCTGTCTCCTGTAGTATGTCCGCAGTCTCTGATTGTCTCCTGTAGCATGTCTGCAGTCTCTGATTGTCTCCTGTAGCATGTCCGCAGTCTCTGATTGTCTCCTGTAGTATGTCCGCAGTCTCTGTCTCCTGTAGTATGTCCGCAGACTCGGATTGTCTCCTGTAGTATGTCCGCAGTCTCTGATTGTCTCCTGTAGCATGTCTCTGCTCCTTCCTCTATAACTCTCCTCTTCTGAAATACTCTACTCTGCTGGATGACTCTGCTCCTTCCTCTATAACTCTCCTCTCCTAAAATACTGTGCTCTGCTGAAGGACTCTACTCCTTCCTCTATCTAACACTCCTCTTCTGAAACAATCTGCTCTGCTGGATGGCTCTGCTCCTTCCTCTATAACTCTCCTCTCCTAAAATACTCTGCCCTGCCACGAGACTCTGCTCCTTCCTCTATCTAACTCTCCACTCCTGAATACTCTTCCCTGCTGGAGGACTTTGCTCCTTCCTCTTTCTAACGCTCCTCTTTAGGAACAATCAGTACCACAGTGGCACCAATATGCTGGAATTTGTAGTTCCCTAATAACTGGAGATGGCGGGTGGCCTGTATAGATCTGTAGCACAGAAGGGATTGTATGTGGGTTGGTTGGCTGTTTGCCTGGATGGTTGTGCTGAGTAGGCTTTGTAGGTCTCCCGCTTGTATTTTGGGGATTTCGGGAAATATATTTCACTTCCTTCGGCAGCCTCAGACCCTATTAGCGTTTCACTTTGGGGTGCCGTGTATCACCATCTGACTTTAACTGTCTTTAAAGAGAAAAATAAGCCTTTGGCTGGAACGTTGGCTGATACACCGGGGCTTTACAATTCTGCACAGAATGCTCACCAATTTGGCGGCTGCCTTGTCTCTCTGTGACCTTGGAAAAGTTGTAGAAGTCTCCCGCCTTCAAGGACTTTAAATCGGAGTATTGGCCTAAGGTTTAATGAATCCCTGTCGGGAGAGTTAGCCGTGTCTATGATGGGCGTGATATTATCTCATAGAGCTCCGATGGAGAAAAGTCTGCACACATTTTTATATCTGAAAATATTGCAAAATTGAAGAATGTCATTGGCATGTGTGTGGGCATCGTTATAGTTCAGTTCTAGCAGAATTCATTTATATCTGAAATGAGGCATGCAAAACTGGACAGCTGAAAATGTTTTTCGTTGTTGGTAGAATAGTAAAAGTGCTTGAGGACTGTAATAAGGACCAAATTATGATATAATGGGTTACCTTCCTGTCCAGGATGTGCCCGGGGTGACCATCCAGTACAGACGTACCATTCAGGACACAGGCCAAGTATAGATTTACAACTGGAGACATAGTCCAGGTACAGACTTACCACTGATAACATAGTCCGGGTACAGACTTACCACTGAAGAGATCGTCCAGGTACAGACTTACAACTGTAGACACAGTCCAGGTACAGACTTACAACTGAAGACATAGTCCAGGTACAGACTTACAACTGAAGACATAGTCCAGGTACAGACTTACAACTAAAGACATAGTCCAGGTACAGACTTACAACTGAAGACATAGTCCAGGTACAGACTTACAACTAAAGACATAGTCCAGGTACAGACTTACAACTAAAGACATAGTCCAGGTACAGACTTACAACTGGAGACATAGTCCAGGTACAGACTTACCACTGAAGACATAATCCAGGTACAGACTTATAACTGGAGACATAGTCCAGGTACAGACTTACAACTGGAGACATAGTCCAGGTACAGACTTACAACTGGAGACATAGTCCAGGTACAGACTTACCACTGAAGACATAGTCCAGGTACAGACTTACCACGGAAGACATAGTCCAGGTACAGACTTACAACTGAAGACACAGTCCAGGTACAGACTTACAACTGGAGACATAGTCCAGGTACAGACTTACAACTGAAGACATAGTCCAGGTACAGACTTACAACTGGAGACATAGTCCAGGTACAGACTTACAACTGAAAACATAGTCCAGGTACAGACTTACAACTGGAGACATAGTCCAGGTACAGACTTACAACTGAAGACATAGTCCAGGTACAGACTTACAACTGGAGACATAGTCCAGGTACAGACTTACCACTGAAGACATAGTCCAGGTACAGACTTACAACTGGAGACATAGTCCAGGTACAGACTTACCACTGAAGACATAATCCAGGTACAGACTTATAACTGGAGACATAGTCCAGGTACAGACTTACAACTGGAGACATAGTCCAGGTACAGACTTACAACTGGAGACATAGTCCAGGTACAGACTTACAACTGAAGACATAGTCCAGGTACAGACTTACAACTAAAGACATAGTCCAGGTACAGACTTACAACTGAAGACATAGTCCAGGTACAGACTTACAACTAAAGACATAGTCCAGGTACAGACTTACAACTAAAGACATAGTCCAGGTACAGACTTACAACTGGAGACATAGTCCAGGTACAGACTTACCACTGAAGACATAATCCAGGTACAGACTTATAACTGGAGACATAGTCCAGGTACAGACTTACAACTGGAGACATAGTCCAGGTACAGACTTACAACTGGAGACATAGTCCAGGTACAGACTTACCACTGAAGACATAGTCCAGGTACAGACTTACCACGGAAGACATAGTCCAGGTACAGACTTACAACTGAAGACACAGTCCAGGTACAGACTTACAACTGGAGACATAGTCCAGGTACAGACTTACAACTGAAGACATAGTCCAGGTACAGACTTACAACTGGAGACATAGTCCAGGTACAGACTTACAACTGAAGACATAGTCCAGGTACAGACTTACAACTGGAGACATAGTCCAGGTACAGACATAGTCCAGGTACAGACTTACAACTGGAGACATAGTCCAGGTACAGACTTACCACTGAAGACATAGTCCAGGTACAGACTTACAACTGGAGACATAGTCCAGGTACAGACTTACCACTGAAGACATAATCCAGGTACAGACTTATAACTGGAGACATAGTCCAGGTACAGACTTACAACTGGAGACATAGTCCAGGTACAGACTTACAACTGAAGACATAGTCCAGGTACAGACTTACCACTGGAGACATAGTCCAGGTACAGACTTACAACTGGAGACATAGTCCAGGTACAGACTTACAACTACATAGTCCAGGTACAGACTTACAACTGGAGACATAGTCCAGGTACAGACTTACAACTGAAGACATAGTCCAGGTACAGACTTACAACTGGAGACATAGTCCAGGTACAGACTTACCACTGAAGACATAGTCCAGGTACAGACTTATCACTGAAGACATAGTCCAGGTACAGACTTACAACTGGAGACATAGTCCAGGTACAGACTTATCACTGAAGACATAGTCCAGGTACAGACTTATCACTGAAGACATAGTCCAGGTACAGACTTACCACTGAAGACATAGTCCAGGTACAGACTCTTTTTGGTCTGATCTATATAGATGTATATAAAATGCACTTTTTATCTATCAAAAAGTGTTTTCCAGCACTAAACCTTTTATCTGATTACTAAATTGCTGTATTTGTAAATCTCAAAAGCCAATATAAAGGAATAGTAGTGGTAAAAAAAAAGCACTTGTGGGTTCAACCAATCTTGTTTTTTTTTGTACAATTCTCCTTTAAGGGGGCGTGGCAAGGGGTGTGTCCAATGCCTGCATACCTTTGCTGATAGGTGTCCCTCATTTCTAGCTCAAAAAGTTGGGAGGTATGGGTAAGTGTACCCTACACAGTGCTGTGTGTATATATGTGTGTGTGGGGGGGGTGTACACTGTTGGAGGGGGGACAGAGGACACTACAGGGGTGGGTGGGCTTTATATGAAGGGGGTCAGATGACTCTGTTTTGGGGGGTACAGAACATTATTGGGGGGGAATGGGGCAGAGGACACTACAGTGGGGTGGGGTTATATGAAGGGGCAGAGGACACAGCGTTGGGGGTAAAGAAAACTACTGTGGGGTGCAGAGGACACTACGGGGGGGGGGGGGGGTGTTGTGAATGGAACAGGATGATGTGTTGGGGGAATACAGAACACTACTGTGGGGGAGAAGGGAAGAGGACACTACAATGGGGGGGGGGGTCATGTTGGACACAGTGGGGGGGGGGAGTGGTGATGTGATGTGAAGGGCCAGAGGAGAGGACACTGCATTGGGGGTGGTACAGAACACTATTGTAAGGGAGGGGGGCAGAAGACACTGTTATGGGGGGGCAGAGGGCACTACTGTGATGTCTTATTTTGTTGGGAACTTGATAGTTTTGTTTTTTAAAGGGTGCCTCATAGTAGACACCGCCCCCCCCCCCCCCTCCATGTTGACTAGGTAGATCTCAACCTTTGAAAGGTTGCCTACCCCTGCCCTAGAGTATCCAAACAAACCTCTATATTTCTGTCCTGACAGGTTCTCATTAAACTACACAGCAGTGGCGGCTGGTGGTTTTTTTTTTTTTTTTGGGCGGGGGGTGGGGGCGGCAAACAACCACCGCACCCCCCCCCCCCGGGCCGCTGTCTGCCAGTCCATCACTTACCACATCTAGGGCTCTCTCCTCCTCTTGTCCTGTGGCTTCGGTGTCCCCCAGCACAGCGGGGTGGCAGGCAGAGGCCCCAGTGTCCTCTCCGTCTCTTTTCTCCTCGTCCTAGGCATCCAATAGGACCGCCAGACGTTTTGGCCAATCAGGAAACGGGTCTCACGCCCCGCTTCCTGATTGGCGGGGAGGACATTAAGTGTGAAAATAGCGAATGTTCATTCGCTATTGGCACACAACTGGGTGAGCTCGGAGTGCAGTGCTCTGCGCCCCGATCCCACCCTTTTTTGAAAGGGTGGAATCCATAGTCCATTGAAATCCATAGTCTGGCAGCCTGTATGTAGATCAGGGGGCCGGATGTATGGATAGGGGGGCCCTAATGGACGGGCTGCCACTGCTACACAGCATCCAATCCGGACCTCGGAATAAAATGCTATAAAAAGGATCAGGATTGCAGATTGTTTCCCCTGAGCGATCATGTTGTGTCATATTTCTATACTGTAACAATAACGCCAAACATGGAGGAAGCAAACAGTTGAATTATAAGGCATCTATACATTGGTCCCTCAGGGGCCACTACACCTAAGCAAAAACAGTTTTATATGAAATATCTTCTGAAAAAATATATTTTGCATAGAAAATGCTCCCGCCTCCCGTTATAAATCGGAAAAATGAAATCAATTAAAAAATAAATTAAAATGTCCTCGCCTGCAGATTTTAATGCGGTATTTTACAGATTTTCCTCCCGTAACGCCTTTGGCCGCTCCAACCAGAAAACAACGTTTTTTTTTTGTCACAACTTTTAAAATGACAAACGGGCCGCAATAAAGAGACCAGCGGGAAGATGTTTAGTGAGTGTAAAATGTGAATTTCTACGTTATGTTGCAGAACATTATTGAAGCCAGGATATAAAGCCACGAGGGAGCGTCTAAATTGGGGGGGGGGGGGGGGTGTTTGGGGGGTGTTATAAGGAAAAAAAAGGCAGATTAAAAGTCACGCTTTCCCTCCTTCCGCTGTTATTATAGAGGACATGATGGCCCTTTGCTGTTTCATGTTTTCATCTTGGCTTTATAGAGCTGCGTGGTCTTTGGAAGAGGCTGCTTGTAGCAGGTTAATTTTCCCCTAAATTACTTTTTTATACCAGGCAGGAAGTGTGATAAGCAATGCCCAGCAATGCCCAGCAATGCCCAGCGCTGCCTTCCGAGACCCACTCAGGTCAATGTTCTGTTCTAAGACTAAAAGAAATAACGGAGAATATTCAACAATATTCATCAAATCATCCCTCATGTATATTGCTAGCTGGCTGTACAAGCCGTGTCATTATTGGTGGGGTTTCGGTATCAATATATCGCCATCCTAGGCTCAGTAAATATGGTGGCTTTTCTCAGCCAAGGTTCCGTGGAATCATGGGGGTTACTCTAGAACAGTGATGGCGACCCTTTTTGAGCCGAGTGCCCAAACTGAAATAAATACATTGGTTTTATGTTGCAAAGTGCCAACACGTCAATTCGCATGAGAGAGAGAGAGGGGCAGAGAGGGAGGGGGGCAGAGAGGGAGAGGGGGCAGAGAGGGAGAGAGGGGGGGCAGAGATATGCTGAAAGAGAGAGGGAACAGAGAGAGGGAGAGGGGCTGAGAGAGAGGGAGGGGGCTGAGAGAGAGGGAGGGGGGGGGCTGAGAGAGAGGGAGGGGGAGAGAGAGAGAGAGGGAGGGGCTAAGAGAGAGGGAGGGGGCAGAGAGAGAGAGAGGGAGGGGTGTGAGAGAGATGCTGAGAGGGAACAGAGAGAGGGAGGGGGGCTGAGAGAGAGGGAGAGGGGCTGAGTGAGAGGGGGAGGGGCTGAAAGAGAGGGAGAGGGGCTGTGAGAGAGCGAGAGGGGCTGAGAAAGATGCTGAGAGAGAGGGGGGCAGAGAGAGAGAGAGGGGTGTGAGAGATATGCTGAAAGAGAGATGGAACAGAGAGAGGGGGGGGGCTGAGAGAGAGGGAGGGGTGTGAGAGAGATGCTGAGAGAGAGGTGAGCTGAGAGAGAGGAGGAACAGAGAGAGGGAGGGGGAACAGAAACAGAAGAGGGACAGAGAGAGAGGGGTGCGAGAGAGATGCTAAGAGAGGAGTGAGCTGAGAGAGAGGGGGAACAGAGAGAGGGGGACACAAAGAGGGGGGCTGAAAGAGAGGGAGGGGGGGCTGAGAGAGGAGAGAGAGACCTCTAGCTACAGAAATGTCTCTGCGTGCCAGCTGTGGCACGCGTGCCATAGGTTCGCCATCACTGCTTTAGAAGATGTTATGGGTTCCTTGAGTAATGAGCAATTTTGGCTGCTCAGATAAATAAGCTCTGACACCACTGATCTTTTAAGTTGGGTATTCCAAACTTTCCATTAAAGAAAAAGAAAAGACATAACACCTGTGGTCAAAAATGCTGCATCATTGGTATCAGAGAATGGAATAGTGCCACATCATTGGTATCAGTGGAGAGAAAGGTGCCACATTGTCGGTATCAGTTGGAGGAATAGTGCCCCATCATTGGTAATAGTGGAGAGAATAGTGCCCCACCATTGGTATCAGTTGGAGGAATAGTGCCCCATCATTGGTATTAGTTGAAGGAACAATGCTCCATCATTGGTATCAGTGGAGAGAATAGTGCCCCATCACTGGTATCAGTTGGAGGAATAGTGCCCATCATTGGTATCAGTGGGAGAAATAGCGCCTCATCACTGGTGAAAGTGAAAGGAATAGTGCCTCATCACTGGTGTCAGTGAAAGCAATAGTGCCCCATCATTGGTGTCAGTGAAGGAATAGTGCCCCATATCAGTTGGAGGAACATTTCCCCATCATTGGTATCAGTTGGAGGAACAGTGCCCCATCATTGGTATCAGTGAGAGAAAAAGCGCCCCATCACTGGTGTCAGTGAGAGAAATAGTGCCATATCATTGGTGTCAGTGGGAGAAATAGCCCCCCATCATTGGTGTCAGTGGAAGGAATAGTGCCCCATCACTGGCATCAGTTGGAGGAACATTGCCCCATCATTGGTATCAGTTGGAGGAACAGTGCCCCATCATTGGTATCACTGGGAGGAATAGGGTCCCGTTATTGGTGTCAGTGGAAGGAATAGTGCCCCATCATTGGTATCAGTTGGAAGAACAGTACCCCATCATTGGTATCAGTGGGAGAAATAGCGCCCCATCACTGGTGTCAGTGGAAGGAATAGTGCCCTATCATTGGTATCAGTTGGAAGAACAGTACCCCATCATTGGCATCAGTTGGAGGAACAGTGCCTAATCACTGGTATCAGTTGAAGGAATAGTGCCCCATCATTGGTATCACTGGGAGGAATAGTGCCCCATGATTGGTGTCAGTGGAAGGAACAGTGCCCCATCATTGGTATCACTGGGAGGAATAGTGCCCCATAATTGGTGTCAGTTGAAGGAATAGTGCCCCATCATTGGTATCACTGGGAGGAATAGTGCCCCATAATTGGTGTCAGTTGAAGGAATAGTGCCCCATCATTGGTATCACTGGGAGGAATAGTGCCCCATAATTGGTGTCAGTTGAAGGAATAGTGCCCCATCATTGGCATCAGTGAAAGGAATAGTGCCCCATCATGGGTTTTACTGGGAGGAATAGTGCCCCATCATTGAATGCTTTGCAGAGTTTTATTACTTCTACAATATAGGAAAGTGACTGTATGGTCAGAGAATAGGATAAAAGGTTATATGAGGATCCGGTAAGAGGGAAGTGCCGCCTGGAGATCTGAAGTATCGGCCCCAATTAATCAGCAATAAATGAATCCCCCCCCCCCCCCCACCTTAATTCATTAGTAAGTCTTGCTGATTCTGCGGGTCACCTCTCAAAGGCAGATTCATTATTGCAATTAAATCTTGATGGTATTTTAGGGATAATGAGATGTTAATATTCATGAGCTGTGGACTCCCATACACAGAGGCGGGGAGGGGAGCGATGGCTTGTTTGATTGCACAACGCATTCAATTACAGGTGCAGCTCCTTGTGAGTCCGATTGTAGCACAAATCGTCTGATCTGCCCCGGGGGGGCAACCCAGAACCACCAAATACAAGAAAATACCAATTACTAAATAACTCAATGAAAGAAAAACTTTAGTTATAAAGGACATTCACCACCTATGAGCTCAGTGCTTGTCCATTCATCAATGTCCTCCATGATATACGGCTGCTTCACCCCAACCAATGAGACTTCCATTTACTTAACCTGCATTTATTTCTATTATCTGTAACTCTGCTTCCTGACGTATGCCCGATCCAGTCTATGACCCCCCCCCCCCCCCCCCAATATGTATATTCATCTGAAGGGTCACAGCATTATGTAAGTATCTATCTATATATCTTACATACTTCTATCTATCTATCTATCTATCTATCTATCTATCTATCTATCTATCTTACCTTTATCTATCTATCCTATATTTTGTATGTATGTATGTATGTATCTATCTATCTATATATCCAGCTATCTATCTTACATCTGTCTATCTATCTATCTATCTATCTATCTATCTATCTATCTATCTACCTATCTACATATCTATTTATCTTACTTCTATCTATCTATCTATCTTACTTCTATATATCTATCCATCTAGCTATCTATCTTACTCATATCTGTCTATCTATCTGTTATCTAGCTATATATCCAGCTATCTATCCAGCTATCTATTTATCTATCTTACATCTGTCTATCTATGTATCTATCTATCTATCTATCTTACTTCTATCAATTTATCTTACTTTTATCTATTTATCTATCTATCTATCTACCTATCTATCTGTTATCTACCTACAGGGGGTCCCCGAGTTACGAACTCGTTAGGGACTGCCCGCCTGTACGGAAGTCGGAAATGTTCGTAAGTCGGCTGCGCATGCGCAGACCGACAAATACGGAGATTTCTGGACATTTCCGATGTTCCGTCTAATGCCGTTCTGTGCATGCGCTGCAAATTACGGACATTTCCGGCATTTTCTGAGGCTCCGTATGGCCGCGCCTGCGCAGAACGGCCGAAAGACGGCGAAAAAGAGCGAAAAATGGCGGAGGGTCCCCGCAGCGCCCCGTTCGTAAGTAGGGGTTGTTCGTAGGTCGGGCGTTCGTAAGTCGGGGACCCCCTGTATCTACATATCTATCTATCTTACCTCTAGCTATCTATCTTACTTCTATCTATCTACCTATCTACATATCTACATATATATCTATATATCTATCTAATTTTTATCTATCTATCTATTTTGTATGTATCTATCTATCTATCTATCTATCTATCTATCTATCCATCCTTTACCCCAACCACTAAGACTACCATTTACTAAACCTGCAGTGATTTCTATTTTCCATAACTGTTTCCTGCCTGATCCAGCCTATTCACTCCCCCCCGTTGTATTATTTATCTGAAAGGTCACAATATTATCTATCAGATGGAGATATACTATATATAGATGTGGGTATTTTAAATCAGAACGATTGGGAGGAGTGCGGCGATCGGACCGTGTTTTCCATTTTTACAATATGGCGTATGCGCGGCATTTTATGATCTGTGTAATTGGATGTGTGTTCCCAGTGCCGTATAAGAACCACATCAAATGAATTTAAGCTGCAGAGATTAAAGATGAGAAACAGACTGTATTTCTGCGGCACATAAAAATGTTCCACAAGTAAAAGAAATTAAACTACTAATCCCTTTAAATACCCAGAATTCTCCAGTCTCCAGCCAGGCTGGGAAGTGCAGAAAGTCATCAGTCGGCAATTGCTGATTTCTGGATGGAAATACTTCTGCTGCAGTGGATTCTTCTGTAGCCCTAGAGGATGGTCGGGGGGGGCGCCGATCGGCGTTCCACCAATCAGCCAGATGAAGTCCGATGTACTGTCCCACAATGCATCACCGCACAGGTGACACGTGCCAAATCCTCAATTTAACCACTTCAGCACCAAGCGATTTTACCCCCTTCCTGACCAGAGCACTTTTTGCGATTCGGCACTGCGTCGCTTTAACTAACAATTGCGCGGTCGTGCGACGTTGCACCCAAACAAAATTGACGTCCTTTTTTTTCCCACAAATAGAGCTTTCTTTTGGTGGTATTTGATCACCTCTGCGTTTTTTTGCGCTATAAACAAAAGAAGAGCGACAATTTTGAAAAAAAAAAAAAAAACACAATTTTTTTACTTTTTGCTATAATAAATATCCCATTAAAAAAAAAAAAAAAAAAAATGTTTTACTCAGTTTAGGCCGATACGTTTTTCTTCTACATATTTTTGGTAAAAAAATCGCAATAAGCGTATATAGATCGGTTTGCGCAAAAGTTATAGCGTCTACAAAATAGGGGATAGATTTATTGCATTTTTTTTTTTTTTTACGAGTAATGGCGGCGATCTGCGATTTTTTTTTTTTCGTGACTGCAACATTGCGGCGGACACTTTGGACACTTTTGACACATTATTTGGGACCATTCACATTTACACAGCGATCGTTGCTATAAAATTGCAGTGATTACTGTGTAAATGTGACTGTCAGAGAAGGGGTTAACACTAGGGGGCGCTGCAGGGGTTAATATGTTCCCTAAGGTAGTGATTCTAACTGTGGGGGGAGGGGACTCACAAGGGGAGGAGACCGATCGGTGTTCCTCTGTACTGGGAACACATGATCGGTCTCCTCGCCACTGACAGGACGTGGAGCTGTGTGTTTACACACACAGCTCCACGGTCCCGCACGGTCCCGCTGTTTTCACGGGCAATCGCGGGTGCCCGGCGGACATCGCCGGCGGCGCGCGCCAGCCCCCTAGGCGGCCGGGAATGGTAGGACGTCATATGACGCCCACCCAGGATGGGAGATCCACCTTGTGGACGTCATATGACTATGGCCGGGAAATGAAGTGGTTAAAGTGTATATAAACCCTAATAATTAACTTCTCCTATTTACTCCATTTGGGTCCTTTAAATATACCATTGAAAGCATTTTGTTATACTTGTTTAACCACTAGCCGACCGGCCACTGTCAAATGACGGTGGAGCGGTGCGGCTCTTGTGGCGGGACGCCGTCATATGACGTCGTCTACAATTTGGCCACTGGGGGGCGCGCGCGTGCCGCGGGAGGCGCGCGATTGCCCGGTAATCGAGCAGGACGTGGATCTGTGTATGTAAACACACAGATCCACGTCCTGTCAGAGGAGAGGAGACCGATGGTGTGTCCCTTGTACATAGGGACACCGATCGGTCCCCTCCCCCAGTCAGTCCCCTCCCCCCACAGTTAGAATCACCAAGATAGGGTACATATTAACCCCTGCAGCGCCCCCTAGTGTTAACCCCTTCCCTGCCAGTCACATTTATACAGTAATCAATGCATTTTTATAGCACGGATCGCTGTATAAATGTGAATGGTCCCAAAATGTGTCAAAAGTGTCCGAAGTGTCCGCCGCAATGTCGCAGTCACGATAAAAATCGCAAATCGCCGCCATTACTAGTAAAAAAAAAATAATAATAAAAATGCTATAAATCTATCCCCTATTTTGTAGACGCTATAACTTTTGCGCAAACCAATCAATATACGCTTATTGCGATTTTTTTTTACCAAAAATATGTAGAAGAATACGTATCGGCCTAAACTGAGGAAAAAATTTGTATAAAAAAAAAATAAAAAATTGGATATTTATTATAATAAAAAGTAAAAAATATTATGTTTTTTCAAACTTGTCCCTCTTCTTTTGTTTATAGCGCAAAAAATAAAAAACGCAGAGGTGATCAAATACCACCAAAATAAAGCTCTATCTGTGGGGAAAAAATGATTTGGGTACAGTGTTGTATGACCGCGCAATTGTCATTCAAAATGCGGCAGCGCTGAAAGCTGAAAAATGGCCTGGTCAGGAAGGAGGTGTTCGTGCCCGGTAGGCAAGTAGTTAATAAGTGCAAAAAATACCAGTTGATCCTGCCAGAAATCCAGTGAGCTGATAACTTCCTGTGCTCTCTTATTGCGTTGCACCCCTATCCATTACATTGTTCCTAGTTCTCCCTATGGACTGCAAAACATCTCCCACCTATGTTATGGAGATGAGGAGGGGGAGGCGTTTTGTAGCCCTGTCCCTGGGTGACAGTGCTTTTTCTCCATAGAGAGAGTGCAGTGAGTGAGCATTGTCACCCTAGGACAGGAAGTGTGTTACTGGCAGGATCATCAGGTGAAAATGAAGGAAACAAAAAAAAAAAAGAATGAGGCTACCACAACGCTTCCACATTAACTACAGTGCATTTTACCAAAAGGGCAAAATGTCTTGATTTTCACCAAAATGTTATTGAGGCAAAAAAAAATCTGATTTTGCCCACCCCTTTATGTAAGTAAACCAATGTGTAATTATCCTCTTCAAGTCCAGTTTGTGTACCTCTTATGCACTGCGTATGTGCACATACCTACCAATATTATGGCCCCCAGTGTTCCGTCAAAACAGCCAACTCGTCGAAATCGCCAACCACGTCACTTCCGGTGACTCTCCAGCATCAGTAATTGAACATTTCGACGAGTTTTGACTAGACATGGGAGACGTCAAAAAATTTGTTTTGTTTCGTTCCGTATAAAAAAAATAAATAAATCGTAATTCGTGTACGAAATTTAATTCGGATTCGTACGAAATACGAATTTTGTACGAATCGTTAATATCGTTACGAATTGTTACGAATTGTTACGAATTGTTACGAATTGTTACAAATCGTTACGAATATCGACACTACTTCCTCTGAGTGATTGGTAGACAATAGACTAATAGTGTTATGTAACGTTAATAACGTTTTCGGATAATTCGTTATTATTCGTAGAGTGTCAATATTCGTTATACTGAATCTCAAATTCATTCGAATCATTCGTTATATCCGCTATAATTTCTTTCATATTACCTTATTTATCGGCGTATAACACGCACCGGCGTATAACACGCACCCCAAGTTTAGGAGGGAATTTTAAGGAAAAAAAGTTTTAGAAGGGAAGTTTAGGGGAAAAAAAAACTTACATTTAAGCGTCATTTGCAGCTTGCCCAGCGTCCTTTGCAGCCTTGCCCAGCGTCATTTGCAGCTTGCGCAGCATCATTTGCAGCTTGTCCAGCGTCATTTGCAGCTTGCCCAGCGCCACTTGCAGCTTGCCCAGCGTCATTTTCAGCCTTGCCCAGCATCATTTGAAACCTGCCCAGCGTCATTTGCAACCTGCCCAGCGTCATTTGCAACCTGCCCAGCGTCATTTGCAGCCTGCCCAGCGTCATTTGCAGCTTGCCCAGTGTCATTTGCAGTTTGCCAGCGTCATTTGCAGTCTTGCCGACGTTTAAATTTCCCGCCGCGAGACAAACCGTGCATGCGCGGCCGAAAAAGACCGAACCACGGCCGAAAAAGGCCGACGCGCGGCCGAAAAAGACCGAGCCGACTGTTCGGCTCCACTCGGAGTCCCGCCTCCCTGCTGTTTCGGGAGCGAGCGCAAGGAGGCGGGACTACGAGCGCAGCTGAACAGTCGGCTCGGTCTTTTTCGGCCGCGCTTCGGCCTTTTTCGGCCGCGGTTCGGTCTTTTTCGGCCGCGGTCGCCATTTTTCGGCGCCGCAACCAATTTTTGTCATTTTTTTTTGGGGGTATCGGCGTATAACACGCACCCACGACTTTCCCCCGATTTTTAGGGGGAAAAAGTGCGTGTTATACGCCGATAAATACGGTAGTTGAAATTCGTCATTTGGTAGTTTGGATTCAGATAATTTGGAACCGAAATTCACAAACGAAATTTCGTATTTCGTACAGAATTCGTATTCGTAACAATTCGTAATTCGGATTCGGAATTTCTGATTCGTACGGAACTAATCGCACTTGTCTAGTTTTGACACCGGCAGCGTGTACACTCCACTAGACATTGTTAGTCAGCCCACTAGTAACCAACAACATCACCGCCTCCAAGGCGGCGACAACTTTTTTTCCTCCTTAGCCGCTGCTCTATCAAAACAGCCAACTCGTCACGTACTAGAGTCTGTACGCTGCCGGTCTTGTGTCAAAACAGCCAACACGTCGAAATGTCAAATTACTGATGCTGGAGAGTCACCGGAAGTGACGTGGTTGGAGATTTCGACGAGTTGGCTGTCTTGACGGAACACCAGGACCATAATATTGGTAGGTATGTGCACATGCACAGTGCATAAGAGGTACACAAACTGGACTTGAAGAGGATAATTACACATTGGTTTACTAACATAAAGGGATAGGCAAAATCAGATTTTTTGGCTAGTAGTCACAGGAATTCCCCACCCTGACTCCCTTGTCTATGTGCTGGAGACATGTCCACAATAAAGGGCCAAACACACTGCCGAATATCGGGCGGTATCGGCCAGTTCAATAGAAATAGATATAGATGACATTCGGCCCATGTGTACAATGTCCGGCTTCTGTCGAAGGGGCATGACAGATGGAGGTCTGCCAATCGACATATGATAAGCGCTCTCAGCCAATGGCTGAGTGTGCTGACTGGTGTGTTCTAGCAAGGGGGACATCCCCCTTTCAGAACACAATAGCTCAGCGGGGAGGATCACTGTACTAACATCAGATTGTACAGGATCTCCTCCCGACCTCTTCAGCCCACTGGGTTGAACGAAAAAAAAATGATAATACGTCCCCTTTAATTGCCTAGCCGTGGGGTCGCGCGCGACCCGGTCGGGAGCTCCGTGACCATGGCCACGGGACCAGCGGACCCGATCGCCGCTGGTGTCCCGCGATCGGATCACAGAGCTGAAGAACGGGGAGAGGTCTGTGTAAACAAACCTCTCCCCGCGCTTCCTACACTGCCTGTCACTGATCGGCTGTTCCCTGTCATCGGGAAAGCCGATCAGTGACATCAGACGTCAACCCCGCCCCCTAATGTAAAAAAAAACACACGTCACAGACCATAATCCCTCCCCGCCCCCTAGTGGTTAACTCTTTCACTGCCAGTGTCATTTATACAGGAATCAATGCATTTAAATAGCATTGATTGCTGTATAAATGACAATGGTCCCAAAAATGTGTCAAAAATATCCGATGTGTCCGCCATAATGTCGCAGTCACAATAAAAATCGATGATCGCCGCCATTACTTGTAAAAAGAAAAATCAATCAAATACCACCAAAAGAAAGCTCTATTTGTGTTAAAAAAAGGACGCCAATTTTGTTTGGGAGCCACGTCGCACGACCGCACAATTGTCAGTTAAAGCGACGCAGTGCCGAATCGCAAAAAGCGGCCTGGTCCTTTAGCTGCAAATTGGTCTGAAGTGGTTAAAGCAGAACTTCCCCTTTTGGGTGGAGCTCCGCTTTAAGTCTCGATTAGCCAGCGCGTGCCCACCAGGATGCCCAGAAACAGTAGCCCCAGATACATAAAGTACTTCACACTACTAGTTTATAAATGTTCCACCGCAGATCAAGCTCTGATCTAGGTTTCCAAGTGACACATCTTCGGCGGGAATAGTATAAAAAGTTAATAATATATAGTTGGTAGTAGCCGGTGCAAAATGGGCAAATGCTTCATTATGTAGCTCTTCAGGTCCAGCCGGGGCAAGATAAGAAATATGCCCAAGAAGAGTACCAAATACCTGGCTAGTGTAGGTGCGTCTGCACAATCTGTTCGATACAATGTTCCCACTGTTCTGGGGACTTCCTGGCCACATAATCCCGATAGATACTACCAGCCAGTCAAAGGATTTCAGGACCCGGTTCTCCTACTTTCTCTGCCTGGGAGGAGCAGAAAAAATCCCCGACCTCCTCCATGGACCATAGTCAGTGGGTAGCCCATAGTCCCCTTCAAAACCCCCTGTCTTGGTTGGATCTGTCACAACAATGTCTTGCATTTTCAAAGTGCTGATGGCCAGGCCGCTTGCATCATGGAAACACATGCTGTTGGGTGCTATAGCTCTGGCAGCCATGCCACACTTGCGGGTGTGATTCCTCTTTCCTCCTTCTTCTCCACACTCTGCTGTTCTTCCCCTCTGACCAGGTACATCCCTTTCCCAGCACTTGTTGCTGACCCCATCTGCCTGACCTTTCCTTCTTTGCCCTCCCACAGGTTTTAAAAATTATGGGTTTGGCTACAAATGAGGCATGGCTTTGTTGGTGTGGGTAAAAGTGAGTGTGGTCAGTTGGGTGTGCCTGGTTTAATTTTAAAAATCTGGTTACCTTCTCTCTGAGTTAACGCACACTCAAATAAGGTTGATGCTGAGATCCCGGGACATGGCCCAGCACACAGCATCAGCGGCACAGAGGAGATGTGGGACTGTTCACGGCAAATCAAGGGACAGAGAAGATGTGGGACTGTCCCGGCAAATCCGGGACAGTTGGCATATTTACTGTATGTGAATATGTGATAAAGATGTGGGACTGTCCCGGCAAATCCGGGACAGTTGGCATATTTACTGTATGTGAATATGTGATAAAGATGTGGGACTGTCCCGGCAAATCCGGGACAGTTGGCATATATATGTGAATATGTGATAAAGATATCTGAGGGAAGAATGGTAGATGGCAGCAGAGTTGAGAACTCATCTATAATGAATCAAAGTTAAATCCTCCTTTCTGTCTATTCATCTAGAAATGTCTTATTTTCCCTCATTTTTCAAAGTTTTTATAATGTAAAAGTTTTCAGCAGTAGCTCAGAGTGCGAGAGGTGCCGACCTCACATGACCAGCAGACGAGAAAAAAAAAAACCCTTGTTATTTCATCCCGCACCCCGTGGGCTAAGAGAAAGAGAACGTTCAGATTTCAGATCTCCGTGACATCGCCACGACTTACATCAAAGCAGCCAAAAAAAAAAAAAAAGAAACACTTTCAACAATCAGGCTGAGCGAAATATCACTTAACACGAACCCGCCGCACTGTCCATTATAATATTCTTCTCTTTCTCCTTTGAGATCTCCCTGAACTGCTTCCCTCCAGATAACAATCAGATACAGAGAATGAAAGGCGAGCAAAATGAATAGTTCGGCAGTGACACAACATGACGGAGATAATTCCCTATTCAGAAGGCCACAATGGACGCTCTGCGCTTGCCTCTTTCCTCCGGCGGCTCTTCGAAATTTTGCAGGTTTTCTGCTGGTTGCGGATAATGGCGGCTTTTAACTTGCCTCGGGTTTGCCAATTTTATGCAAAGTTTGTACAGAAAGAGCTCAGGCTCTATTGAGAGTTAATTGGAGGGATTATTTTGGTCTTAGCGCCCTGGTCGGTGTGATCATTTTTTGCCGCAAACACAACTTCACTATATTTAGTGCTCAGCTGAGAACACTGGGCCAGGAATGCAGCTGCCTATCCTGTGTTTTAGGCCCCATGCACACGAGACGCAGATGCAAACTCTGCTGAACGCACGTTTTAAAAAGCAGAAGCCTGCGTTTAAAAAGCGCGTTTTGCCGCGTTTTCATGCCGCGTTTAGCCGCGTTTGCGTCTATAAGCGTTTGTAAAGATAACATCATATAGACCCTCCCCAAGCTCAGAAAGCATGTATTATTAACTATTTCTGCCATTTTGATCAGAGTGAGCAGCAGAGAGAGCCGTTGTACACTTGCATTTGCCTCTCTTTCTGTGTTTTATTTTTTTGGAAATGGATCCCATATTGAATATATGTCAGGAAATGCTCCTGATTTGCTCTTGATGAGGCAGCAAAGTCGTCGCAAATTACGTGAGAGGTCCAGAGTCAGAGCTCGTCGATATTGGACCCATCCGTTGATGGCACAGTGAATGTCTGTTGGATATTTCACAAACATGTATGCATTACTGAGTATATACGCTCTATGAACTATCTAAACTAATTACCACATTTTAAACAAATTTTTCTAGTATTTTTTATGGTTTACCATCATATTTCTGAGTTTTCTGGTCCAAAAAATTGGGTTCCTTTTAAAAAGGCTTATAAACGCAGGTGCTGCGTTAAGCGTCTGAAACGTGGAAAAGCAAAGTATCTGAACGCATTTTTTTGCTTCCGGAAAAACGAGGTTAAACACAACTGCATAAAAACGGGAAAAAACAAGACTGTGTACATGGACACATAGGATAACATTGCATGCGTTCAGGGGCAGTTGAAAAAAGTGTCCAACTGCCTCTGAACGCGCGTTTAACAGCGTCTCGTGTGCATGAGGCCTTATTGGTAAGGAAAGCTACTTATATATGAAAGTGACCTGCGCTATGCGTGAAAAATGTAAAACCGGAAGTAAATTACAAATTGTACTATCCCTAGCAGCTGCTTAACCGATTCCCGACCGCCTCACGCCGATATACGTCGGCAGAATGGCACGGCTGGGCAAAACCACGTACCGGTACGTGGTCCTTTAAGAGCCCAGCCGTGGGTCGCGCGCGCCACTGGCGGCGCGCTCGCGACCCGGTCGGGAGCTCTGTGACCACGGCTGCGGGACCAGCGGACAAGGTCGCCGCTGGAGTGTCCCGCTATCGGGTCACAGAGCTGAAGAACGGGGAGAGGTCTGTGTAAACAAACCTCTCCCCGCGCTTCCTACACTGCCTGTCACTGATCGGCTGTTCCCTGTCATCGGGAAAAGCCGATCAATGACGTCAGACGTACAGCCACGCCCCCCTACTGTAAAAAAAAAACACAACACGTCACACTTAGCCCCTCCCCGGCCCCTAGAGGTTAACTCCTTCACTGCCAGTGTCATTTACATAGGAATCAATGCATTTAAATAGCACTGAATTCTATATAACTGACAATGGTCCCAAAAATGTGTCAAAAATGTCCGATGTGTCCCCTATAATGTCGCAGTCACAATAAAAATCACTGATCGCCGCCATTACTAGTAAAAAAGAAATATTAATAAAAATGCTATAAAACTATCCCCTATTTTGTATAACTTTTGCGCAAACAAATCAATAATCGCTAACTGCGATTTTTTTTTTACCAAAAATATGTAGAAGAATACGTATCGGCCTAAACTGAGGAAAAAATATGTTTTTTTATATTTTTTGGGGATATTTATTATAGCAAAAAGTAAAAAATATTGCATTTTTCTCAAAATTGTCGCTCTATTTTTGTTTATAGCGCAAAAAATAAAAACCGCAGGGGTGATCAAATACCACCAAAAGAAAGCTCTATTTGTGGGAAAAAAAGGACGCCAATTTTGTTTGGGAGCCACGTCGCACGACCGCGCAATTGTCAGTTAAAGCGAAGCAGTGCCGAATCGCAAAAAAGGGCCTGGTCCTTTGGCTGCAAATTGGTCCGGGGCTGAAGTGGTTAAATGTGCTCCCCTTCTTTAGCACACAAATATGGGATGTAAAATATTGAAAACAGCAGTGCTCCTTAATTATTGCACCATACCCCTGTGCAATTGCTTAAAGCTACACACGCAATTATTTCTAAAATACCCCTAATTCAGCTCAGAGCTTTCTGAAGACATCTATTATGAGACAAAACACATAGAGGCACATAGACCCATTGGGAGTTCTGCTATTTTTCAAGAAAAGCTACCAAACGGTGTCTGTAGTCTGCACCTTAAACCTGAAGTTTAATATGCTTATATTTTGCCTTCCCTGGTTTCTCCTTCCCCCCCTTCATCAACTAATTACATTTTAAATAAAACCTTTCAGTTTTCATTAGATACCATATTTTTCGACCCACCGAGGTTATCGTTGGGTCTCTGTGCTTCTCTGGGCAATGCAGGCAGATCAAGGCTGGTGGGAGGAGCCAGCAGGGTGCTATACATAGTTACATAGTAGGTGAGGTTGAAAAAAGACACAAGTCCATCAAGTCCAACCTATGTGTGTGATTATATGTCAGTATCACATTGTATATCCCTGTATGTTGCGGTCGTTCAGGTGCTTATCTAATAGTTTTTTGAAACTATTGATGCTCCCCGCTGAGACCACCGCCTGTGGAAGGGAATTCCACATCTATGCCCCATACACACGGTTGGAAATTCCGACCACAAAATCCGTCTGATTTTTTCCGATGGATTTTGTCCGACACTGGTGTTGCATACACACGGTCGGACAAAGTTGTCGGAAAATCCGATCATCCTGAACGTGGTGACGTTCGTTGCGTACGACGGAACTACGTAGAGGCTAGTAGCCAATAGCTTTGGTCTTGTAATTTGATCTGAGCATGCGTGGCACTTTGTCCGTCGGAATTCGCTACACACGATCGGAAAAAGTCGTCGGAAAATTTGAGAGCAGGATCTCAAATTTTTTCCGACGGAAAAAGTCCGATGGCGCCCACACATGGTCGGGTTTTCCGACAACATGGTCCGATCGGACATTTTCCGTCGGAAATTCCGACCGTGTGTACGGGGCATTACAGTAAAGAACACTCTACGCAGTTTAAGGTTAAACCTCTTTTCTTCTAATTTTAATGAGTGGCCACGTGTCTTATTAAACTCCCTTCCATAAAAAAGTCTTATCCCTATTGTGGGTTCACCAGTACGTTATTTGTATATTGAAATCATATCCCCTCTCAAGCGTCTCTTCTCCAGAGAGAATAAGTTCAGTGCTCGCAACCTTTCCTCATAACTAATATCCTCCAGACCCTTTATTAGCTTTGTTGCCCTTCTTTGTACTCGATCCATTTCCAGTACATCCTTCCTGAGGACTGGTGCCCAGAACTGGACAGCATACTCAAGGTGCGGCCGGACCGGAGTCGTGTAGAGTGGGAAAATTATTGCTTTATCCCTGGAGTTAATCTCCTTCTTAATGCATGCCAATATTCTGTTTGCTTTGTTAGCAGCAGCTTGGCATTGCATGCCATTGCTGAGCCTGTCATCTATTAGGACCCCCAGGTCCTTTTGCATCCTATATTCCCCCAGAGGTTCTCCCCTAGTGAGTAGATCGCATTCATATTTTTGCCACCCAAATGCATTAATTAAAATTTTTCTACATTAAACCTCATTGCCATGTAGTTGCCCACCCCATTAATTTGTTCAGATCTTCTTGCAAGGTTTCCACATCCTGCGGAGAAGTTATTGCCCTGCTTAGCTTAGTGTCGCCTACAAATACTGAGATTGAACTGTTTACCCCACCCCCATCCTCCAGGTCATTTATGAACAAAATAAACAGAATTGGTCCCAGCACAGAACCCTGGGGTACCCCACTACCCACCCCGACCATGACCTGATTATTCCCTATTTATCACCACCCTCTGAACTCGCCCTTGTAGCCAGTTTTCAATCCATGTACTCACCCTATGGTCCATGCCAACGGACCTTATTTTGTACAGTAAACGTTTATGGGGAACTGTGTCAAATGCTTTTTCAAAATCCAGATACACCACGTCTACGGGCCTTCCTTTATCTAGATGGCAACTCACCTCCTCATAGAAGGTTAATAGATTGGTTTGGCAAGAACGATTCTTCGTGAATCCATGCTGATTACTGCTAATGATACTGTTTTCATTACTAAAATCTTGTATATAGTCCTTTATCATCCCCACCAAGAGCTTGCATACTATTGATGTTAGGCTAACTGGTCTGTAATTCCCAGGGATGTATTTTGGCCCTTTTTAAAATATTGGTGCTACATTGGCTTTTCTCCAATCAGCTGGTACCATTACAGTCAGTAGACTGTCAGTAAAAATTAGGAACAATGGTCTGGCAATTACTTGACTGAGTTCCCTAAGTACCCTCGGGTGCAAGCCTTTTAGTCCCGGTGATTTATTGATGTTAAGTTTCCCAAGTCTATTTATAATTTTGTCCTCTGTTAGCCATGAGGGTGCTTCCTGTGATGTGTCATGAGGACAAACATTTCAGTTTTGGTTACTGAGGCCCCCCAATTCCCTCGTGAAGACTGAGGAGAAGAATAAATTCAATACCTTCGCCATCCCCCCATCCTTTGTAGCCAGATGTCCTTCCTTATTCATTATTGGGCCAATATGGTTTGTCCTCCCTTTTTTAGTGTTTATATACTTTTGTTCGCTCTTTTAAATTTATTTCCCAATGGGATGCACTGGCTAATGCCCTTAGTTACTATGCTTTTAAAGCAAACCCATCTCTCCTCTGTGTTCTTTGTTCCTAAGATTTTATCCCAATTTATATCTTCTAGCAAGGTTCGTAGTTTAGGAAAGTTGGCTCTTTTGGAATTCAGTGTCTTTGTATTCCCCTTGTGTTTCCTATTTGTGTGATTTCTACTGAAGCCAATTGACCTGTGATCGCTGTTCCCTAAATTGTCCCGTATTTCCACATCTGTGATCAGGTCTGTATTGTTGGTAATCAGTAGATCTAGTAACGCCTTGTTTCTAGTTGGGGCGTCTACCATCTGACCCATGAAATTGTCCTGCAAGACATTTAGGAACTGGCGAGCCTTAGACGATTGCGTGGTTCCCTCCGCCCAGTCTATGTCTGGATAATTAAACCCCCCCCATTATGAAAACGCTTCCCATCCTTGCTGCTAATTAAAATTGTGATTGGAGATCTGTATCCCTCTCCTCCCTCAGGTTAGGGGGCCTATAGCATACTCCCAGTATTCTTTTCGCTTTAGCTTCATCCCTTTGGAGCTATACCCATAAGGATTCCACCTCCTTCCTAGCTCCCTTATTGATCTCATCTCTGATTACATTCACTTGTACATTATTCTTGATATATAGGCATACCCCTCCCCCTTTTTTTTGCCTCTCTATCCCTGCGATAAAGGGTATACCCTTGAATGGTTGCCAGCCAATCATGAGAGCTGTTGAACCAGGTCTCTGAAATTCCCACAAAATCCAAATCCTCCTTGTTCATCAGTATCTCTAATTCACCCATCTTGTCCCCCAGGCTCCTGGCATTGGTGAACATGCCATGTAGTTTAGACCGGTTGCATACTGTCCTCTTATTGGGTGTTCCAAGATTGCAAATAGGACTTGTTACTAAACTTACCTTGGGTTTATGTGCTTTAGTCAACCTACCACTAATGCCCCCAATACTACCCTCTGGAATGTGTTCATTGCTGACTATCTCTCCCTCTGCCCCCCCGTCGCCTGGTTTAAAAACCCCTCTAACTTTTCGGCCATCTTCATTCCCAGCAGGTCTGCACCCTCCTCATTTAGGTGCAGTCCACCCCTTCTATATAACTGGTGACCGTCTGAGAAGTCGGCCCAGCTCTCCAGGAACTCACCACTGGGTTTTTTAATTCTTATAAATGAAAAAAGGCCAAATGTTTTTCTCTACATTTCTGTTATAAAATTTTGCAAATAAATACTCTTTCTTCATAAATTAAGGCCAAAATGTATTCTGCTACATTTGCTTGGTGAAAATAACCCAAATCAGTGTTTATTATTTAGTCTGCAGAAAAGTTATAGAGTCGACAAACTATGGTATATACAGTATATCTGAAAATTGATCAATCCTGATGTACTGACGGCCTATCTCATTTCTTGAGACCCAAAAATGCCAGGACAGTACAAATATTCCCCAAATCCCCCGTTTTGGAAAGTAGACAGTCCAAGATATTTAGTAACAGCCTTAGAAGTTAGATTTTTTTTGTCTAAGTTTTTTGTAAAATGGAGAGATTAAAAAAATATGTTTTTTGGACATTTTTTCTTTTTTTACATACTGTCACCGAGGCAGTACAGCGTCATCATATAACTGGTGTGATCAGGGACACTTTCCAAGCCACATCTTTATGGAGCTGGCTGGAACAGAAAAGGGCCTTCCCCCAACTGTTACTACAAAGTTAGCAGGGCACAACTGTGTAAAATGTCTTTGTATGATGTAATACTAACAGAACCCTTCGCTTTGAACCATCTGAACTCTATTATTTGTAGAAAAGTACGATTAAACACAAAGTATATTTCTGTCCTTTGTATGTTTTGCGCAGCCATTCATAGACCATTGCAGCTGATTTGTAAGACTCGGCTTGTAACAGCTATTTAGGGACTCTGATGTATAAAACATTAATGAGAGATGTGCTTTTTATGTTCTTTAAACCAGCCGTGGTAGATAATTTATTTGTGAATAATTTATATTATCAATAAAGTAAAGTAAAGGTTTTTCATCTACCTTGCTGGTGGAGGTATAGTTGGCCGGGCTCCAGGGGACAATATTTAGATCCCACTAATTGTGTAGGTTTACCTCTAGGGCGATTGGCAGTATGAACGGAGCCTGAACTATATGTGTAGGAGTTCTGCCTTTTTCCAGTACAACCTGACCTACCTGAGATTTTATAACTATAAAAAAAAACTTTGCACAGTAAAAAATACAGCATATGAGGTACATGAAAAAAATAGTAATGCCCACCCGGACCAAGGCTAGGAGTTTTGACTTCACTGACAACATTTTTCGATTTCACTCTTTTATGCCACGTACACACGGTCGGAATTCTCGTCGGAAAAAGCTCTGATGGTTTTCCCGTCGGAATTCCGACGTAATTTCGCTCAAATTGTCTTGCCTACACACGGTCACACCAAATTCCGACGGTCAATAACCCCACGCCTTAAAAAACGTTCGACTGCACCATAAAAGGGAAGTTTAATGCTTCTGAGCATGCATCAGAATTTTGCGTGTCGGAAATTGCATACACACAATCGGAAAATCCGATAGAAAGGTTTTCCGTCTGAAAAGTTAAGAACAGGTTCTCAACCCAAAGTCCGCCGGAAATTCCGACAGAAAAAGACCGATGGGCATTCACACGGTCGGAAAATCCGACGAAAAGCTCCCATCGGACTGTTTCCATCGGAAATTCCGACAGCGTGTATGCTGCATTAGAATCAGAGATTTACAAGGTAGTGAGGCCAGAGGGAGGATTACAATGACTCCCTCCATATTTTGTTCTGACAGGTACTCTTTTTGTGGACACCTGGCTATTACAGCAACTATACAGCTCAAAATATGTGGACCCTCCTCCTTCCAAATGACAGACTTTAGGTGTTTCCAATGAACTGTTCTCCTACTTTATCCACTTTCAGACGATCCCTGAAAACTCATCTCTTCAGAGAAGCCTATCTGCCCCCCACCTAACAACTGTACATTTATCTTCTCCATTAGCACGCCCCCCACAGTTATTACCTCTTGTATCTCTTGACCTTCCCTCTTAGATTGTAAGCTCTAATGCCCGTACACACAGTTGGAAATTCCGACGGAAAATGTCCGATCGGACCATGTTGTCGGAAAATCCGCCCGTGTGTGAGCTCATCTGACTTTTTCCGTCGGAATTTCTCTCAAATTGTCTGACAACAAAATCTGATCTGAGTTTTTACGATCGTGTGTAGCGAATTCCGACGGACAAAGAGCCACGCATGCTCAGTTCAAACTGTGAGACCAAAGCTATTGGCTACTAGCCTCTACCTAGTTCCGTCGTATGCAACGAACGTCACCGCGTTCGTAATGATTGGATTTTACTGACAACTTTGTCCGACCACGTGTATGCAACACCAGTTTTGGACAAAATCCGTCTGAAAAAATCAGACGGATTTTGTGGTCGGAATTTCCGACCGTGTGTATGGGGGCTAAGGAGCAGGGCCCTCTGATTTCTACTGTATTAAAGTGTATTTTATTTGTACTGTCTATCCTCAAGTTGTAAAGCGCTGCGCAAACTGTTGGCGCTATATAAATCATGTATAATAATAATTCATAGTACACTGTTCCAGTTTGTCCCGGCTCACACAGGATGTTAACCACTTCAATACTGGGCACTTAAACACCTTCCTGCCCAGACCAATTTTCAGCTTTCAGTGCTGTCGCACTTTGAATGACGTTTGTGCGGTCATACAACACTGTACCCAAACTACATTTTTATCATTTTGTTCCCACAAATAGAGTTGTCTTTTGGTGGTATTCGATCACCTCTACGGTTTTTATTTTTTGCTAAACAAATAAAAAAAGACCGAAAATTTTGAAAAAAATATGTTTTTTTTTGTTTCAGTTTCAAAACTTTGTAAATAAGTAAGTTTTCTCCTTCACTGATGGGCACTGATGGGGCTGCACTGATGGGCACTGATAATGCGGCACTGATGGGTACCGATGAGGTGGCACCAATGAAGTGGCACTGATGAGGTGGCATTGATGGGCACTGATATGTGGCTCTGATAGGCAGCACTGATGGGCACTGATAGGTGGCACTGATGGGCGACACGGATGGGCACTGATAGGTGGCACAAATTGGCACTGATAGGTGGCACAGATTGGCATGGATAGGCGGGATGGATGGGCATGGATAGGCAGCACGGATGGGCATGGATATCAGTCGGAGACTCTTTACCGAGATTATAGTTGCGGGGTGTCAAACTGACACCCCGCAACAACGATCGCCGCGATGCACGCCCTCGGGGGCGCGCAGTGGCTCAATATCCTGAGGACGTCATATGACGCCCGGTCAGGATTTTGAAACCACTTTGTCACCATCATTCTGCTATATGGCGGGCGGCAAGTGGTTAAATATAAATAAAAGATGGGTGTTACCAACCATTTTCCACCAATAAGGGGCACATGTTCAAATGACATATTTCCTTTAACATGCATTTAACCAATCATAATGTCATATATAATTAACTCTTTACATCTCTGTATCTAAGCAAACTCATTATGTCACCAGGGAAACTCCCTTATAACTCCAGACAGACACATAAGTTTCTAATTTCGAGTTTCGATTTCAACACAAGCTCACTTCTTAAACAACAATTAATTTACTTGATCAGCAAAATGATACACTTAAAAGCACAGTCAAGCCACAAATCGCAAAACGAGTATGAACATAAGGCAGGCTTTTTACAGGCCCCTTTCAGCTGCCTTCTCCCTTTGCTGGCTCTGGGGATGGTAGGTAAAGGTACTCACACTGTCCCTTGAAATCCTGCTGCTTGGCAAAGACTGCTGTACATTTCCTTCCTTGCAACGCATGGTGTCTCCTGGATGAGACTGAAAGGTAATGAAGATCCCTCTGGCCAAACTTCTCCATATTACAGACAGCAAAAACAACCCCTGACTGCCCAGGTACTTCAATATTTATGGGCACATCTTACCACCCTGCCAGACCTCCTGCTTGGGGATTGGTCAAACTCCCATAAATATTCAGATCCACCCACTAGCTTCTAAACGTTTCTGGAAACTTCCAGAACCAGGGGGAGGCGACAAAGGCCTGACCTGCAGAGCACTCCAGCCTGGCCTAAGCTTGAACCCCACAGACTTTAGCTACCTGTGAGCCAACCTAAATTTGCCTAAACTACTTACATCTTACCTATTCACACTATGCACACCAGGTGGTGCTACACAAGTTTGGTGTGAAGGAACTCGGGTGTCTTGCACAGAGCTCTGACCTCAACCCTATTGATCAACTTTCGGATGAATTGGAACGCCAATTGTGAGGGGGGTCTTCTCATTCAACATCAGTACCGGATTTCACTAATGGACACAATTCCTTGTGATCCCAGGTGTCACATACCTAACTGGAGGCTGAGGTGACAAGAGTACCCATGAAGGTGGTAACAGAGGGTGCTATGCCCAAACATGCACGTGTTGCCTGAAGGTGAAGCTGCCTGATAGTTCCAGATGTGAGTACACCCAAGAGCAGAGAAGTAGTCACAGCAGATGATTCTCTGGAGGTGCTGGCGGATCTTGACAGATGGGTAAAGCAGAAAGCAAGGTCAGAAGCCAGGCCAGGGGTCAAACACAGGAAGTCATTCAGGAGCAGAGGCAGAAGCGTAGTCGAGATCAAGCTGGAGTAACATAGGATGTCA
The DNA here is from genome assembly GCA_028564925.1 of Lithobates sylvaticus. Taxonomy (NCBI): domain Eukaryota; kingdom Metazoa; phylum Chordata; class Amphibia; order Anura; family Ranidae; genus Lithobates; species Lithobates sylvaticus. The sequence goes on from CM053038.1 coordinate 68,822,556, forward strand.
ATCAGAAACAAGGCAGAAACAGACCCATGGAGCAAGCCGGGTTCAGAGCCAGGAGAGAAGCCAGAGCAGGTCAAGGGTAAGCCGGGTCAGTAACGTGCAATTAAGCAGAAGTACAAGGCACAGGAACACAATTGTGAGAGGAGCTGTACTTATATAGGCCAGTGGACGATGGCAATTAGCGCCAATGCGCCATCGCGTAGAATAATTTGCTGATGCATGCCATTCGCTAATGCTCATGCATAAATTAGCATGGCCATACTGGATATTGACCTATTGCCAGGTCTTCTCTGAATTCTTCAATGACACCAGTATGTGGTCTAGAGCAGGGGGTCTCCAAACTTTCTAAACAAAGGGCCAGTTTATTGTTTGTCAAACTCCCTGGGAGCTGGAATGTGGCCAGCTTGAGTAGAAAATACTTTGGCATCAATGGGAGTATACAATGCTTCATCATTGGTATTAGTTGGAGGAATAGTGCAAGTTGTTGGTATCAGGGGAAGGATTACTGCCCTATCATATGCGTCAGAGGGAGAAATTGTGCTCCATTATTGATGTCAGCCTGAGAAATTAGTCCCTTGTATTAGAAAGAGTGTTAGTGCAAATCGTAGCTATCAGGGGAAGGAATAGTGCCCCATCATTGGTGTCAGTGGAAGTCGGAAGAAATGGTGACCCATTGTTAGCGCCCAAGGGCCAGATAAGGGCAAGCAATGAGCCACATCTGGCCCCCGGGACGCAGTTTGGAGACTGTGACGGACCACGCATAATCGCAAGGCAAGAGGCTCGCATTCAGTCCCCTCCAACAGCCTCTGTCCCGGCAAGGTCTGTCACAGAGACCACTGGTCTACTCTAGAGCACAGCATTGGCTGAGCAGAGAGCCATGATATGAGACTGTCCCAGATTTGCTGGGACAGTCCCATAAATCTCGTTGAAAGTCTTTCCGGAAGAGTGGAGGATAGCCACAAAGAGGGGCAACTCCATATTCATGGTCATGGTTTTGGGTCCAACAAGCTCATATAGGTATGATGGTCAAGTCATATAGTGCACTTTAAACTTCTTTTCCTTTTACATCCTGCAAGGTTTCCTCAATCTGTATTTGTTGTTAAAAGCTTAAATTGAAAAACTTGGGTAAAGGACATCTAAAATGTCCAGCAAAATCAAGCAGGGCCGTGGGTTGAGGTTGACACACACCAAACACCATTGGGAAATTGTCACTCCCTACCGATCAGGGTCAGTCCTCAGCATCTATGGCGGAGTATAATTTACATCCTCTGTAATGGCTGTTATTGTTGACCTCAATGAAATTACTGACTCCCGATGTCATCTACATTGTTCTAGAAATTCTCCGAGCTGCAGAAAACATCAAATGCCTTTCCCATTTCCATTTGATTTTTTTTTTTTTTTCGACTGGCTAATGGATGAAGAAGAGACGGAGCGCCTAACGTTGCAAACACTCAAGGTTCAGCTATAATTACATCTGCCGGGGTCATGGGGGCCGTTGCGGAAAAGGGCGAATTTTTCGGATAATGTACAAGAGGCGTTGAAACAAGTTCAATCAGATTGAAATTTTCTGTGTCCATCTAGAATGATTCAGGTAATGAATAGCAGCGAGCGCCGGGGCGCTGCGTAAAGTGGAATCCTAATAGGAAATCTCTGCTGATGAAAGCACGGAAGCAGATACTTTTTAAATGTTCCTACAAGGTTGTTTATTTCTCGGATGCTCCCTTCACCATCGTGCGCAGCTGACAAAGCGGCATTGAACCCATGAAGCAAAGTGACACCAGGTTATCTTTGATCGCGAGCTCACCCGCTATTAAATGAAAAGCTAAAAGTGTGCATGTAATGTAAACCCAATCATCTAAATCTCATAGACGCTTTAACATGTCAATGCCATTTTCAAAGTCATTTTCAATCCTTTTTTAAATCTACAGCTTTCCTTAAAGCGTTGCTCCACCCAAAAGGGGAAGTTCCGCTTGTTTGCACCCTGCTCCCCTCCACTGCCACATTTGGTACATTTTGGGGTGGAGCGGGTACCTGATTTTGATAGGTTCCCACTCCCACACTAAGACCCCTTTCACACCACAACGCCAATAGCGTCGGCGGTAAAATGCTGCTATTTTTAGCGGTGTTTTACCGTCGGATTTGAGGTGCATTTCGGCCCCTAACGGGGCACTTTTACGCTTTTAAAGGGTTAAAACCCCCGGCAAAACGCTGCAATAGTGTGAAAATTTCAATCTGATTGAACTTGTTTCAACGTCTCTTGTACATTATCCAAAAAATTTGCCCTTTTCTGCAATAGCGGCGTTTTGCCGGCGGTATTACAGCGCTGCCCCATTGATTTCAATGAGGAGCAGCGCTGGAGGAGCGGTGGAGGAGCGGTGAGTTCACCGCTCCTTCACTGCTCCAAAGAAGCTGCTGGCAGGACTTTTCCTGACGTCCTGCCAGCGCACCGCTGCAGTGTGAAAGCCTTCGGGCTTTCACACTGCAGACAATGGTGCAGCTGTTTTAGGGCGGATTGCAGGCACTATTTCTAACGCTATAGCGCCTGCAATACGCCCTTGGTGTGAAAGGGGTCTTACGGCTCAGATCGCCGCAGCGATCTGAGCCAGAAGTTCGGCCCCCCCTCATTCCCCAACAGTCTTCTAGGACACATCACAGGTCCCAGAAGATTACGGGACCATTCACAAGGCTCAGCCCGACTCACACATGTGCAGTAGAAAACAGGCTGGGAAGTCGCAAGGCTTCTCTTCCTGTTTCGCTTACTAGAGATTCTAACGCCTGCACTGGAAGGCAATTGAAGAATCAGTTCGGGTGAGGATAGCGTTGGACCCCTGGGCAGGTGAGTGTCCTTATAATAAAATAATATTGGGGTTCCTTTACCTGTCCGATCTTATTCATACAATATCCCCATATTTTAATACCTTAAAAACCCTCATACTATGTAAGTATCTATCTTTATGCAATATATTCTGCAAAAATCAGTTTTTCTATGTATAAAATCTTTCCATATCGGCCAGGCTTAGTATGGCTGTGTCCGCAGAGGCGTAACTAGAACCTTCAGGGCCCCAGTGCAAGAAACCATGAAGGGCCCCCCTGACCCCCGGGGCGACCCAGCCCCATATTTCAAGGGGCCCATGTGTCACCCCTGTACACCTGGATAGGAAGAGCGGCGGTGACGGCATATAGAGGACCCAATCCCCTCCATTTTCTTCCTGCAGCCATGACTTCAGGAGGAAAATGGAGGGTATTGGTTCCTCTATATTCTGCCCGCTACACCTCCTATTCAGGTGTACAGGGGTGACACATGGGCCCCCTGAAGCATGGGGCTGGGATGAGTGGCAGTGAGCGGTGGTGGCAGTGACGGGGGAATGGGATGGCATAAGTGGTGGCAGTGGTGGGGGGTTGGATGGGATGAGTGGCAGCAGTGGTGGGGGGATGGTATCAGTTTTGGCTGTGAGGGGGGCTAGATCACTGGCAGTGGTGAGGGTGAGGGGGGTGGGATCAGTGGTGGTGTGGGGGATGGGATCAGTAGTGGTGGTGGGATCAGTGGCGACGGCAGTGGTGATGAGGGGGGTGGGATCAGTGGTGGGGGTTGGTGGGATCAGTGGCGGCTGCGGTGATGGGATCAGTGGTGGGGGTTGGTGGGATTAGTGGCGGTGATGGGATCAGTGGCGGCGGTGATGGTGGTGGGATCAGTGGCGGTGATGGTGGTGAGGGGGGGTGGGAGCAGTAGAAGTGGTGGTGCTATCCTCCCCCACCACCACCTCTGCCTCATACTGATCCCATCCCCCCACCACCACCACAGATCTCATCCCTATCCCATGGGGGTGATAGGGATAAGATCTGTGGTAGTGATGGGGGTCAGTAAGAGGCAGAGGTTGGGATCAGTTGCACTGACTATTTTGTCACTTACTTTGTCAGTCGCTCCATACCTCCAGGGATGCTCCTGTGTTATGGGATCTCCTGCAGAGGGGAGAGCTGCATTGTTGTCAGACGGTCAGCTGACTTTCCCTTCCAGCGTCTGCCCCTGGACAGCGGAGGACGTGATGACGGGCCCCTGGACACCGGAGGACGTGAGGACGGGCCCCTGGACAGCAGAGGACGTGAGGACGGGCCCCTGGCAGGGGAGAACGTGCGGGCGGGCCCCTGGCAGGGGAGGACGGGCCCCTGGACAGCGGAGGACGTGCGGGCGGGCCCCTGGCGGGGGAGAACGTGCGGGCGGGCCCCTGGCGGGGGAGAACGTGCGGGCGGGCCAGTGGGCCCCCCCACAGTGACGGAACTTCAGGGCCCAGTCGCAAGTGCGACTGATGCGACCCTGGTAGGGGGGGGGGGGGCGGGGCTGGTGGGGGGGGGGGAGGCGGGGGGGAGGGAAGGGAGGGGGCGGCGGGGTGGGGTGGGTGGGCGGGTGGAGGGGGGGAGGGTTGGGGGAGGGGGAGGGCGGGGGTGGGGGGAGGAGGGGTGGTGGGGGGGGGGGGGGGGGGGTGGGGGGGGGGGGGGGGGGGGGGGAGGAGGCGGGGAGAGGGGGAGGGGGGAGGGCGAGGTGGAGGGGGGGGAGGTTGGGGGAGGGGGGGGGGGGGTGGGGAGGGGGGGGTTGGGGGGGCGAGGGGGGGGGGAGAGGGGGGAGGAGGTGGGGGCGGGGAGGGAGGGGGGGGGGGGGGGAGAAGGGGTGGGAGGAGGGAGGAGGGGGAGGTGAGTGGGGTGAGGGGGGGGGGGGATGGGGAAGGGGGAGGGGTGGAGGGAGGGGGAAGGGGAGGTGGGGCGAGGGTGGGGGAGGTGTGGGGCGGGGGGGCGGGGAGGGGGGGGGAGGGGGGGTGAGTGCCTGTTGGGGGGGGAGGAGAGGGGGGGGGGGGGGTGAGAGGGGGTTGGGGGGAGGGAAGGGGAGGCGGCGGGGGGGGGGGGGTGGGGGGGGGGGGTGGGGGGGGGTCGCGAGGGTGGGGGGGGAGGAGGAGGACGGAACTTCAGGGCCCAGTCGCAAGTGCGACTGATGCGACCCTGGTAGTTCCGCCACTGTGTGTCCCTATGGGAGGATTTTTGCTTCCAACTCCCTCAGTGGTCACCAGACTTGGGTTTCACCCCGACAAATCCCATTGAAATAACCATCTAACTGTTTACATTGCTTGTTATATTGGATAATATATTTTTATATATATATATGTACATATACTTATTAAATGTTTTTTGTATGTTTACTAGATTTATAAGCTCCTGAAGAAGCGCAATTGTGTGCACAACATGTAGAGCGGAATATCTTCTCGTGACTTGTTTCTGAGACTCTATTGCTCCATGCACCCCACTCCTCTTGGATATTGTTATTGGTTCTATTATAATTATTTCTATCCCAGTGGATTAGAATATATTAATTGGAGGTGTTATCTTAGTCTCTGAGGTCATTTGTTTTATGTCATCATAGTATGATTTGTGGTCTTTTTATGTTTTTGTATACCACTGTTTTAACTCTATCCAAATAACATTTCAATATTTTTTATCTTATATGTGTGCCTACAAAGTCCATCTTTGCAATTTTCTTAGTTTTTTTCCTTATAATAAAAGTTAGCAGCTACAGTATTTGTAACGGCTGACTTTAAATTTTTGGGGGGGAGCCTGGAGCTCCTCTTTAAACACTTCCCCCTGTTTGGACATCATATGACGTTCTGAGGTTTAAGTGGCTGTTTTGGGATTATGCCTATAGCAACAGGAATTCTCCCAGGATCAAAATTTGCCACCAGTGATTTTCTTTCATCTAAAAGCGATTTCAGTGGCTATAGAGCCACTTGATCACTTCTACAGGGGGGTGCCAATTAGTTAGCCAAGAACCACTCCAATCAGCGGCATCCTCTGGAGTGTCAATGAAAAGAGGGAAGTTTTGGGACTTTAAATGAGGCACATGGAAAACTGGGCTCTGTGCCTTCATCCCTATTAATGTATATGAAAAAGAAGAGTTTGGGACTTTAAATTGGATGCGTGAAAACAGCTGGCAATTAGTAAAAGCATAAAAATGTCATATATTTACACGTGGACTCATAATATAGTATGAAAGATATATATATGCTGATGCTGAGAGCAGATTTTATTACAAAGCTTCATCAACAGGTAACAAGAAACACATAATTACAACAATACATCCAGTGCCTTGAAAAAGTATTCATACCCCTTGAAATGTTCCACATTTTGTCATGTTACAACATAAATGTATTTTATTGGGATTTTATGTGATAAACGAACACAAAGTGGCACATAATTGTGAAGTGGAAGAAACATAATAAATGGTTTTCAATTTTTTTTACAAATAAATATGTGATAAGTGTGGGGGGTACATTTGTATAGCGCGCCCCCCCCCCCCGAGTCAATACTTTGTAGAACCCCCTTTCACTGCAATTACAGCTGTAAGTATTTTTGGGGATGTCTCTACCAGCTTTGCACATCTAAAGAGTGACATTTTTCCCATTCTTCTTTAAAAAATATCTCAAGCTCTGTCAGATTGGATGGAGAGCGTCTGTGTACAGCAATTTTCAAGTCTTGCCACAGATTCTCAATTGGATTTAGGTCTGGACTTTGACTGGGCCTTTCTAACACATGAATATGCTTTGATCTAAACCATTCCATTGTAGCTCTGGCTGTATGTTTAGAGTTGTTGTCCTGCTGGAAGGTGAACCTCCGCCCCAGTCTTAAGTCTTTTGCAGACTCTAATGCCACGTACACACGGTCGGAATTTCCGATGGAAACAGTCCGATGGGAGCTTTTCAACTGATTTTCCGACCGTGTGTATGCCCATCGGTCTTTTTCTGTCGGAATTTCCGACGGACTTTGGATTGAGAACCTGTTCTCAATTTTTCCGACGGAAAACCTTTCCAATCGTGTGTATGCAATTCCGACACGCAAAATTCCGACGCATGCTCGGAAAACAATTTGATGCATGTTTTATTTTGTTTTATGCCGGACAGATTCTCCCACCTGATCTGTGGATCTCTGCAGCTCCTCTAGAGTTCCCATGGGCCTCTTGGCTGCTTCTCTGATGAATGCTCTCGGATGTATACTGCCCAATGTTTTTTTGTTGTTTCCAGTGTTGTTCTCAATGCGTTCTGACAGTCAAAACTGTGGCTTCCCCTGCTCAGCCACGGCCTCCTGTTCCCCTGCTCTCCACAGGTCATCACGGTGGTGGCTTCTGTTTCCTCCCTCCTCCTCGGCGGCCAATCGGGAGTCTTCTCTTTTCGGTCAATCGGAAAATGGGTCTTAAACCCGCTTCGGATTGGCCGGATTAAGGATCAGTGTTTCAATTCATTCGCTGTTGTAACACCTGGGTGGGCTCATGGCACAATGCTCTACAATGCCCACCCTATTTTGAAGCCTATTAGAGCCTATGACTCTAATCAGGTGCTTAAAAAAAAAACACCCCCGCCGTTGTAATTCATGCGCCTGAAAGGGCCTGGACGCAATAATAGGGGGTGGCCGCGGCGGCCATAGATAGATTCATGTTACGCGTCAGAGAGCCAGAGCATTGTGTGTATAAGTCATGAAAAATTCACGTTAGTGGTCCGTGGGATTCAAAATTGTGAGTTTAGTGGTCGTGAGGTCCGAAAGGTTGCCGCCCACCGATCTAAGCTAATGATCTCAAAGTGCCCCCGGAAGCCTAACCTGCCTCTAGCCTTTGCTGGTTATCATACCCTAAGTTAAAGCTAGCTATAGAATCCCAGACCAGAAGGGACAGGGTTAGCTAAAAGGAAACAAAGCTGTATATAAAATCTATTGCATTAAACAGGTTTACCTACCAATATACTGAAAGGAGACCACTACACATAAAGTAGCACAGACCTGTCTATCTGGCATTGTGCATGTGAGATAACAACAAGGATTTGTCGCAAGGATTTAGATATACACTCAGCAGCTGCAGCTAAACTATTAGATAATAGGAATACTTACATACCTCCTAACTTTTTGAAAAACGAATGAGGGACACCTATTAGCCAAAATATGTAGACAATGACAGGACACACCCCCTGTCACGCCCCCTTAAAAGGAGAATTGTACCAAAAAAAAAATGCTAAGCTAAACCCACAAGTGCTTTTTTTTTATCACTACTATTCCTTTATATTGGCTTTTGAAATTTACAAATGCAGCAATTCAGAAATAGGTCGAAAGGTTTAGCGCTGGGAAACACTTTTTTAGAGATAAATAGTGCATTTTATATACGACTATATAGATCAAAATGATGGACAAATGAGAAGGAAAGAGGGACAGAGGGACATTGCTCAAAATCAGGGACAGACCCTCGAAATGAGGGAAAGATGTACTTGCACATCGCTGGAACGGACAGGTTCAGGTAAGAAAAAAAGGGGGGGGGGGGCAATGGGGGCAGCTGCAGCACAGAAGGTTTTTCACCTTAATAGATAGAATCCATTAAGGTGAAAAACCATGAGACTTTACAACTCTAAGCAACACAGACATAACAAGTGACCGAGAGCTTCTCTCTCTCTCCACTTCCTCCTTCCGGGGTTTCAAAGCCAACAACACAGGGACAGGAAGTGCGTACATAATATATCTATAGGCATTTAGAAATTCAGACAGTAGAGGGCAGCAGATCCCTACAATCTATAATTTGTGGATGTGCCCATGACAGCATGAATGAAGTTGGATGTCATTCAACCTGGAAGACTTGCGACATCTAGTGGCAGAAAGGAATAATTGCAGGCGTCAGCTCTGAATCGAAAGTATTACAGCAAAATCTGATTTTTTTTTTTACTTGAGCTGAGGTATTTTTATTTTATTTTATCCTAAATCCACAATACCAAGATAAACCCTTATTTGCAGAAAACTTTGATTAGAAATAAAAAGCTTGTGAGCGATATGAATGTTGAGTCATGAAGTTCCCCCAGTGACCCAGTCTTCCTTTGCTCTTCAAGCATTTCATCCCAGCCGCAGCACATTGACGTGATTTCCCTTTGTAAGGCGTGTTAACTGACGCACGTTGCAGGTTTTAATTGCTCGCTGTCTTTAGTTCTTACCGCCTCAGATCTGGTGGCTTTGAAGTGTACTTCTGATCATTATGAACTTTGCTTTCTAATTATGTCGCTGGGTTTGTTTTCTAGGATTAGGATGGAAGAGTAGGAGGTCTTTCCAACACGTCAGTGTATAAATTCTCCGAGTTTTATGTCCTGTGAAACGGCATGTTCTGTGCGAATGGGTTCAAAAACGAATGTTATTGGGCCATTTTCGCTCCAGGTCGATTGCTATTTTTTTATACAGGATAGAGTGAATCAGGAAAATACTGCATTAAGCCACTAGGTGGGGGTGCTGATCATAGGAAATCAATACAATATTTGTAAACAATTAGTGCGCTTAATCAACCTTAAAATAAATCATATATGGTGGATTAAGTGCGCTAATTGTTTACAAATATTGTATACTTTTATGTCATGATTTTAAGTGTGGGAGCACTTTAATATTGGTTACAGCTACATCATTTGGTTATCTTAATATTTATTTGGGTTGCTCTGGATTTTAATTCTTATCAGCGCTTTAGTAATTTTTACTCCCTTCCATAGGAAATCCATAATTCTTTTTTTTTTTTTACATTGTCAGCCTTGTTTAGTGGCCATAGTTATTTTCCTGATTCACTCTATGCTGTATTAAGATGATTAACATTTAGCCTGGGGAGAACATAGCCTAATAACATTCTTTGTATTTTTTTTTTTTTAAGGCAGGAATATTTTTATTTCATTTTCATAACAAAACAGAAAAAAAATCATTACAATAGAATTTCATCACCTAACAAAGAAATTCCATAGCTAAGGAATATCTGAAAAAGTATCCATAAAAGATTGCCTAAAGAAATACCTTTTTCTTTTTTTCACAGTAAACGTTTATTGAAAGTTAAGTTGGATACATACATGTAATGGTAGAGTAATCAAAAAAAATTATTAAAAAAAAGAAATTAAAAGAGGTCATAACATATAATAATATATATAGCATTATAAAAAAAAAAGTGTCTTACATAGATATAATAGAAATGTCTTAATTAAGCATTAATAAAGCATAAAAATAACTATAGAAAAAAAAACAAAAACAGACAAAAAAAAAAAACTGCTGCATCTCTGATATAAAATCTTATAAATCTGGCCATTAAATCTATTAAACTTATAAAAACTAGAATAACATTGCAATTAGCTTAATGGGTACTTAAGATGATGAATATAAAATAAGTATAGATGATTCCGCACAAGGAATAAATACCAGCAGGGAAGAAAATGTGTATATATAAAAAATATATATAAAAAACTATATAAGATAGATAAAGAGAACTGCTGCCTCTACTAATTACTGCCAATTGAGTGGAGTAGATAATATAAAGAGAGGTGAGGTAAATGTGGCGCTACTAGAACTACTAGTCAAAAAACGAATGTGTGGATGATTAATAATGTGACTCAATCCAACGTGTAATACTGTAATATACTGCCTAATCATTGGTGCTCGTGAAAATTAAACGTAAACAATTAACACCTTTCTAAATAATTTCCAAATACTGTATATTAAAATAGTGACATTAATAAAATTAATAAGGAATGAAAATGTCCATTCCTTATTAATTTTATTAATGTCACCATTTTAATATATTTGGAAATTATTTAGAAAGGTGTTCATTGTTTACGTTTAATTTTCACGAGCACCAATGATTAGGCAGTATATTACAGTATTACACGTTGGATTGAGTCACATTATTAATCATCACCTGACACTTAAGATGATGGTAATAGAAAATAAAATTAATAAAAAATGTAATAATGATCTTTAAAAATTGTTATTTACTATGATTTTCAGCCCCATCTAGTGACCATAATGTGATATTTTCTTAATTTTAAGGACCATCTAAAAAAGTTTCCATAAAAGACTACCTGATTACATTTCTTAATATAGCATTAATATAGCATAAAAAACAAACAAAGAAAAAAAAATAAACTATTAAAAAAAAGCAACAAAAACAGATGCAAATAAAAAAATTAAAAAAACCCAGCTGCATTTTTGGTTCCAAATCTTATAATAAAAATTAAAAAAACACAGCTGCATTTTTGGTTCCAAATCTTATAATTTCAGACATTAAATACAATAAGCTTATAAAAACTAGAATAACATCACAACTAGCTTAATGGGTTCTTCTGATTATGGTAATAATAAACAAACCAAGTCAGCGTTGACCATTGGAAATTGATAGTTAGTTCTAGGTGTAGTCCTGGACTCTGAACTCTCCTTAAAGCAAAACATCCAATCACTGTCCAAATCCTGCCGCGTCAACCTCCGCAACATCTCCAAAATACGCCCCTTTCTAACCAATGACAAAACAAAGCTCTTAATTCACTCGCTGATCATCTCTCACCTCGACTACTGCAACTCCCTTCTCATTGGCTTACCTCTACATAGTCTATCACCTCTTCAATCCATCATGAATGCTGCTGCCAGACTCATCCACCTTACCAATCACTCTGTGTCTGCCACTCCTCTCTGTCAATCCCTCCACTGGCTTCCACTAGGCCAAAGAAATTAAATTCAAAATACTAACAACTACTTACAAAGCCATCCACAATTTCGCCCCCAGCTACATCACTAGCCTAGTCTCTAAATACCAACCTACTCGTTCTCTTCGTTCCTCTCAAGACCTCCTGCTCTCTAGCTCCCTCATCACCTCCTCCCATGCTCGCCTCCAGGACTTTTCCAGAGCCTCTCCAATCCTATGGAATGCCTTACCCCAATCTGTCCGCCTATCTCCTACTTTATTAGCTTTTAGACGATCCCTGAAAACCCTTCTCTTCAGAGAAGCCTACCCACACCTAACAACTGTATTTTAATTTTCTCCATCAGCTCATCCCAGACAGTTATTACCTTTTTGTTACTTGACCCTCCCTTCTAGATTGTAAGCTCTAACGAGCAGGGCCCTCTGATCCCTCCTGCATTGATTTGTATTGTACGTGTACTGTCTGCCCTCATGTTGTAAAGCGCTGCACAAACTGTTGGCGCTATATAAATCCTGTAATAAAAGTCAGGGGGACAACACAAAAAGTAGTCAACGCGTTTTGAGGGTCCTAGAGTGCCTCCTTCATCATGGATATAAAAAATATATAAGGACATCACCGTATCAATCTGATATCAAAACAATAGCACCTCCTTGGGGGTCATGCATAATAAACCATACAATTTCAGTTCATCAATAGGTTAAAACATAAACAAGTACATACATTTAAAATAAAATAATAATAATAAGTTAGTTATTAAAAAAAAATTATAATAATATAAGTGCGTAAATAATAATAGTTATTAAAAAAAATATATATAATATAAGAGACTATATAATGATAATAATATTATTATTTTTATTGTCATTATTATCATTATATAGTCTCTTATATTATTATAATTAATTATTTTTATTATTATAATTATTTATGTTTTATTATTATTATTATTATTATTCTCATGATATAGTCTCTTATATTAGTATGATTAATTATTTTTAATATTATGATTGTTATTATTATTATTATTATTGTTGTTAATATAACTATTATTATTATTATTATTATTATTAATAATAATTTTGGTATTATTAGTATCTTATATAAAAATAATAATAATAATTAAAATAATGAATTGTAATAAGAGTCTATATAATAATAATAATAATAATAACAATACTTATTAAAATAATGAATTGTAATAATATAAGAAAAAACATACATTGTAAAGTTGGGTGTAACTCCGCTTTAATATTCTAGTACAAGGCTAAGTTACTCCAACCCCTAACATAACCCGAAATCCTGGCTTTCCACCTAATTGCCAAAACTAAACCCAACCGTCACCTCCAACAACGAATCCTCATCTTCCGAAAAAACGGTAATACTGAGCTGATGTTACATTCACAATGCGTCAAAAATCTGTTCTGTATAATATAAAAAAAATCACAGGAAGTAAAACCGCTGTTGGCTAGATGACAGATTGATAAAGAGTTGCCGTCTTTCTATATTTGCGCTACATCTGCAAAGCTGAGCTGTAAGAGTTATAAATCTCTCGGTTTCTCTATGACTTTCTCATTTATAACTACTGCTGTAACCACCGAATGTCTTTTATATAGCGAAGTCCTATTACACATTGCAGATGGTGTGGATGGCAAAATTACACAAACACTGTGCCTTATCTGAGTAAACACAGGCAGTCAAGAGCTACTATATACGGTATATATATATATATATATATAAAAGTACTCGCCGATACCAATTACTGATACCTACCGCAACTGTTTTGTTTTTACTTCAGCTGTCAGCAATGGTACAAAGCATTGAAAAGTTATTTACAAATTAAATAAATTGATTTATTTTTAATTTATATAATAATAATTTATATAATTTATATATGTTAATATATAAGTGTAAAAATATTCACTAACAAAGCAAACAAAAAACGTTTTAATTGTTTATCGTTTATAAAATAGACGTGAACAAAAGAAAAAAAGAAGGAAAATAATAATTAAGGCTGATTAGAGTAAATTAAGGGTTATTAAGGGGTTAAACAGAGAAACATTTGTTCACCCCTTTGATCTGCAGGTGAAGAAACAGAAATATAAAAAAAGAAACAATGTTTCTTTTTATTTTAGTGTTTCAGGGCTGAGCAATGTTGTTAATAAACATTGCCGGCTGCTGTTTTTTTTTGACAGCTCCAATTACCGGACTTCTTTAACACTGGGGAGACCCACTGACAGCTCAAAGAGCCGAGCCTGAAAGTATCGGTTTGAGGTATCGGTGCATTTGCACTAGGGGTGCAACGGATCATCACGGATCCGTGATCCGAATGGGTCAACCTGTTCGGATCGGCACACCACGCGATCCGCGGAGCGCTCCGCTGCCTGCCTCGGCTGTAGGAAAGGCCGCGGCTTCGGCCTAGCAAAGGGAAGACACTACAAGGAGGGTTTAGAGAGTGCTGCTCACCCCGGAAAACAGAAAATGGGAAAAAGCTCCCCCACACTGGGGTTTTTAGGCAGCAAAGAATGAATGTAAAAGAGTACTATGTAAAAATTCAATGTTTATTAATATAGAAAAACATGGCACGCATGGTTAAAAAATGAGCTCCACCAGGAAAATAATTATACAAAATAAAATAAAAATAATGGGTGTACACTTGCAGACATCAATTTCATACAAACATTGTACAGCAACATCGACAATGTAGAAATATAGCTCTGACGCGTTTCAACCCACGTATAGGGGTCTTCTTCAGAGGGACAGTCTGCCAATAGTGTCTATCCAAGGAAAAAGAGAAAAAAATGTACATATATATTGCTATATGGAGATCCTTCCTTAAAAGCGAACAGTTTATCTCTCCCCACATAGGGTTTTTAAAACACTCAGCCCCCGCTGCAATCCAGGGGGGACAAGAATCCGATGATGTGTCTTACGAAAGGTCACACTTATAAAGCCCCTCCCAGCAAAAGCAAAGGAGGTGATGCAATCATCAGTGATCGAATTATGGACAGGTTACACCTGGGTATATAAAATGATTTGGAAACACCCAGTATAAGGAGACTGTAGGTAATGACCTACCCCGAGATGGATCTTAAACGGAGTGACACTTTGAGGTTCAAAGTCCAAGAAGGTAAGTCACCTAGTCATATAGGAGCTAGGTATTGGTCTGACCCTCCTGATGTGGAAATGGAGAGGCTTCGGCCTAGCTCTGGAGCGGCGGCCATCTTGGTACACCAGGCGGCGGCGGCCGCTATCTCGCCAGGAAGTGACCTTTCGTCGCTCCCATCCTTCTACACCCCTCACTCCTGCACAGTAATGGTAGAGTGAGAAGGGGGCAAGCGGACATCTTGTTACACCGACCAGAGTTTTAGATTTCACAGTTATTTTCAACACAAAACAGAGCTTATATGCTTAAATACAGTATTTGTAAATCCGACAGACTGTTTAAATTTTAAATTTTAAAAGCAGCAGGAAACCTGCTGACCTTACATGGTTGCTAATGTGACAGAACACCTCTGATTTTTACATTTAACATTTCTAAACAGTCCGTCGGATTTACAAATACTGTATTTAAGCATATAAGCTCCGTTTTGTGTTGAAAATAACTGTGAAATCTAAAACTCCGGTGGGTGTAACAAGATTTGTCTTTTTTTTTTTTTTGCTGATCTGGAAAACGATCCGATCTGTGAGTTTTTTGATCCGTTACACCCCTTATTTGCACGAGTACCGATACTTGTGCAAATATTCGGTACCGGCACTGATACCGATACTAGTATCGGTGCAACCCTAATATATATATATATATATACAGTACCTCACAAAAGTGAGTACACCCCTCACATTTTTGTAAATATTTTATTCTATCTTTTCATGTGACAACACTGAAGAAATGGCACTTGTCTACAATGTAAAGTAGTGAGTGTACAGCTTGTATAACAGTGTAAATTTGCTGTCCCCTCAAAATAACTCAACACACAGCCAGGGCCAGATTAAGAACATCATGGGTCTGGTGCTCAGGATTTTGGTGGGGCCTTTTATAAACAATAAATAAATAAAAATGCAAACAATTTTTTGTCATAACAAATTAAATTAAAGAGAGAGGGAGGATGAGAGAGAGAGAGAGAGAGAGAGAGAGAGAGAGAAAGGGGATGAAAGAGGTGTGAGGGGTAAGAGAAAAAGGATGAGAGAGAAAGGAGGGATGAGAGAAAGAGGATGCACATGAGCATGCGTGGGAATAACATCAACGCAGCCAAGGCAAGTGACTGAAGGCACAGAACCCGGAAGGAAGACCGGGTAAAGATGGAAGCGCCCGGGCCGGATTGATCACAGCACTGGAGGGCTCAGTCTGACAATTTAAGTGTACCCTAATGTGCTAATATGCTGTGCATACTTGTACATTATGGCATAACCTACCTAAGGGCCTCTAAAAAATAGTAATGTTAGAAAAGTTTACTAGCGCTTTAATATCATTGGAATCCAGGAGCCTCTCATAGGGCCCCCTACTGACCCGCATAGTTGCCAACATTTCAAAAATATTTTCAGGGACACTTTTTTACAAGTGCTATATTTAGAGTAGCTGACATCCATGGGCATCCGCAGGTAGGGGCAAGGGGGGTCAAGTGCCCCCCCCCCCTGGAATCAGGGATCGGATCTTAAATTCAGCACAGTTGTGTCTCTGTCGAGGTGCCGCACCCGGGTGCCACCCACCAGTGGGGTGACACCATTAAGGTGCTGTCAAGTTTAGTGTGACTTTGGGCTCTTTTCCCTGCTCAGACCAGCAGAGAACTCAGCGGTGCTGTGACGGAAGAATGGCGAGCTGCGGGCTATCAGAGGTTTCCCCCGCTCGCCCCACCCATTCTTCTGTCAGGGAGAAGAGACGGCGGCTCTCACCAGGTTCCCCGCCCAGCATCCTGCCCTGCTCCGTTCCTTCCCTATTGGCCATAACTGAGGGCCAATCAAAGGCGACTAGGAGAGGCAAGCTTCATGGGACAGGTAGTCCCAAAAGATTGGCGGCTCCATTTTCCACAGGGAGGAGGCTACAGCTCGATCAAGAGAGAGATTGAGAGACTGCAGCCTGGAAAGAAGCTGAGGGAGAGAGTGCTACAGGATGAGGAGTGTGCTGGGCGGAAGCCAGAGAGAGAGCCTGCCAGGGCCACAAAAGAGAGTCATGCTGTCCAGCACCACCAGAGAGAGAGCCACACTGGCCAGCACCACCAGAGAGAGAAGGACTGAGCCACTACCAGGGTACAGACATGCTACACTACTGACCAGTGTCGCCCCCGGGGAACCCAGAGTGAACGATCGTCCAGCCGGAGTGATCACTGCTGTAGTTTTGCTGGGTCTGGTAAGAGAGCCTGTTGGCCATTACCCATTACTTATCCTAAGGACTGTAATATGTCTGCAGACTCTGACCATAATAATGTGATAATGACATTGTCAAAAAGGGGCGGTGCATGGGGGACCCTAAAATTATGCCCCCAGCTGAAAAAAGTTCTGCGGACGCACATGCTGACATCCCCTATGTTCATCTATACATCACAATAGTAATTACAAAATTAAATAAGTACTAATAATGGGGCAGAACAAATATGAGGACTGAGATTTCCTTTAGTTGAACTAACAAAAGTGGCCCATTCTAGAGCTGGTAACATTGAGGATATACCGTATAATTTTAAAGAACTGTTTTTGTGGGTAAGAGGCATAGAGGAGGAGAATGGATGGTATAAAAGTGGGAAGTATGTGCAGGTGAGGGAGAGGAATGTGGAGGGTTTAACAGTGGGCACTATGTACATGAGAGGAGTGCGAAGGGTATGGCAGAAGGCACTATGTACAGGAGAAGAGTGTAAAGAGTATGACAGTGGGCAGTATGCACAGCAGAGGAGTGTGGGGGGTATGACAGGTAGCAGTATGTACAGGAGAGGAGTGTGGAGGGTACGACAGTGGGCACTATGTACGGGAGAGAAGTGTATGACAGCGGGCACTATGTACAGGAGAGGAGTGTGTAGGATATGACAGCGGGCGCTATGTATAGGAGAGAAGTGTGGAGGGTATGACAGTGAGCACTATGTACAGGAGAGGAGGATGAAGTAATCTGGGAAGGGAAAATGTAAAGGTTTGTGGAAGGATGTTTAGGGACTGCGTAGTGGTTAAGTGGGCCATACATGGATTGAAATTACACTAATTAAGCAGAGACCAGCTATAGTCGATCTATGTATGGGCTACCTGGTTTTACACAAGTCAACCTATTAACCGACTTGAGTACAACCAGCCTGTCAGGTTTTCCCCAAAACAATCAGTGCTGCCAGCTATAGTTAGCAACACTGATCAGCGTATTCACTGTCAGAACACAATAACACTGCAGGAGTGATTCCCCCATTCACAGGTCAGCAGGTGAGAGGGTGTGTGGGGACAGGCTGTAACTCTAAACATGTAACCTGTAAAAAAATTTAAAGCATTGCTTAGTACACAAAAAAATGGTGCTAACTTTAGTGTTTTTTTATGAATGAAACAGTTTCTTTCCAAAAAAAACGTTTGAAAAATTGCTGCGCAAATATCGTGTAACATAAAAAGTTGCAGACCACCATTTTATTCCATAGGGTGTCTGCTAAAACAATATATATAATGCTTGAGGCTTCTGAGTAATTTTCTATCAAAAAAAATGATGATTTTTACATGTAGGGGAGAAGTGTCAGAATTGGCCTGGGTGGCAAGGGGTTAATTATCATAAGTAATATACAGATAATTATTATAAGCCCTGTGAGTTCATCCTCCCAGCTTGTATTTATACTGGCCGCTCTGTATGGAGCTTCTGACAGGCTGTGCAAGCAGCCCCATATCTCCGGAACCATAGATGATAGCATCCCCATATTTTAACCAGTGCTGGAGTTGGTCTTTAGCTACCTACCCCTAATGTGGGGTCTCTGTGACTCCTGATCGCTGAGCTACAACCCTCAAAGTCGATCTTTTTTTTTTTTTTTTTTTTTGAATTTTTTTTTTTTTTTGGGGCAAATGGGCCTATCTTGAGAAAGGGGCCTGGAGCTGCAGCTCCAATAGCCCCTATGTTAATCCGGCCCTGCACACAGCCATTAATGTCTAAACCGCTGGCAACAAAAGTGAGTACACCCCTAAGTGAAAATGTCCAAATTGGGCCCAATTAGTAATTTTCCCTCCCCGGTGTCATGTGACTCGTTAGTGTTACAAGGTCTCAGCTGTGAATGGGGAGCAGGTGTGTTAAATTTGGTGTTATCGCTCTCACTCTCTCATACTGGTCACTGGTGACACTGATGAGGAGGCACTGATTGGCAGCACTGATGGACACTGACGAGGCAGCACTGACGAGGCTGTACTGATAGGTAGTATTGATGGACACTGATAGGTGGCACTGATGGGAACTGGTAGGCGGCACTGATAGGTGACACTGATGAGGAGGCACTGATTGTCAGCACTGATGGGCACTCATGAGGAGGCACTGATGAGGCTGCACTGATAGACGGCATTGATGGGCACTGATAGGTGGCACTGATGAGAACTGGTAGGTGGCAATGATAGGTGACACTGATGAGGAGGCACTGATTGGCAGCACTGATGAGGAGGCCCTGATGAGGCTGCACTGATAGGCGGCATTGATGGGCATTGATAGGCGGCAGTGATGGGAACTGGTAGGCGGCACTGATAGGGGACACTGATGAGGAGGCATTGATTGGCAGCACTGATGAGCATTGTTGGGACTGCACCGATAATCAGTGACCTGATTATCAGTGTCGATGTCCCTTTTACACAAGCTGGTTATCGTCTCTCTGTCAACGTGAGGAAAGGAGTGCTGATAACCGGCTTCTGTTTACCTCCATGATCAGCCGTGATTGGACACATGGTGAAAAGCTGCTGATTGGCCCTTTACCTCTATATGTGATCAGCAAAGCCCGGAGGACACTGTTATCATAGAGCACGCCGCATACGCCCCGAGTCGGTGCGATCACGGGATGCCATCATATGACAGTCTTCCAGAACTGGACGACCTCACTGTAGCCGTCATTCGGCTATAGCGCGGTCGGCAATTAGTTAAGGTAAAAATTTTCTTTCAGCATATTTGTTTCGTAACAAATACTAATTTATCCAAAGTTATGAATTATCTGAAATAACGAATGCTGCATCTAAACAAATGGAATAATAATAAACAAATTAATAATAATAAATAACAATAATAATAATAAAAACGTTATTATTATTATTATTATTAAGGATACAGCGGCTCGCTTCCTGGCCCGCTCATTAACAACCAGCTATTATTCACTGTGCCCTGATTGGGCAAAGCCATGCACCTGACCAGGTGCATTGCTTCAGCCAATCAGGTCTTAGAATGCACTGTGCCTCGTGCAGTGCATTGTGGGGCGCTTGGCGGGTGATCATCCCGCCGAGCACCCCGCAAATTCGGGTGTTCGCTGAACGGGCAAATGGGCGATGCTCGGTCCGAACCGTTCGCCCATCACTACTCAACGCTAGTTCTAACTCTATCTCTACCATAACCCTAACCCTTACACTAACTGTAATGCTAACCCTAACTGTAAACTTAGCACTCACAAACCCTTACTTTAACCGTACCATTCAAACTAACTTTAACCCCTACCGCAACCCTAATGCCCCGTACACACGATTGGAAATTCCCCTCAGCAAAAGTCCGATGAGAGCTTACGGTCGGAAATTCCGACCGTGTGTATGCTCCATCAGACTTTTGCTGGTGGAATTCCTGCCAGCAAAAGATTGAGAGCATGTTCTCTATTTTTCGGTCGGAAAAATTTCCGTTTGGAAATTCGGATCGTCTGTAGCAATTCCGACGCGCAAAATTCCTACGCATGCTCGGAAACAATTCGACGCATGCTCGGATGCATTGAACTTCATTTTCTTGGCTCGTCGTAGTGTTGTACGTCAGCGCGTTCTTGGCGGTCGAAAGTTCAGAGAACGTGTATGCAAGCCATAACACTAATCCCAATGCTACTCCATCCCTGGTTTCTAACGTCATCCTTACAATAGCCCTCACCCTTACTCTAACCCTAATGTTAACCTAAACTCTAAATCTAGCATTACCTCTCACTCTAAACCAAGAACTAATCCTAACCTGTACTTTAACCCTAACATTACCACAACCTCTAACCCTAATCCCTACTTTAACCTTAACTCCAACCCAAACAATTACCCCTAACCCTTACTTCAAACCTAATGCTTACCCTTACCCTAGCACTACAGTCTCTAAGCCTTAATCTAACCCTAAAGCTAACAACAACCCTTTGTTCACAACTTTATCAACAAAGCCATGTCATTGACATTGTCATTTTTTCTTTTATGCACTCTGTATGGAAATTTTTGTAAAATAAATAAAAATAGTAAAAGTTGTTTTTAAATAAAAAAAAGGAGCTTCCCCATTAGAGACCATTTCTCTCCCTAAACACTTATGACGAATAAGTAAATTAATGTAAAATACTGTAGAAAATTCCACATTTGGCCTCTAGATGGTAGTAAGTAAAATAGGAATTTTCACGGATACCAGCCACCATCTAGTGGCCAAATGTTGTATTTTCTATTTTAAATCAATGAAAGACAACTGACTATCATAGGAAATAGCCTGATAACATTCATTTTGTTTGCCCCATTTGAACAGAACAAATGTTTATGCAGTTTTAATCGATGAATTGCTATGATAATTTTTTTTTTAAATACACCTCTTAGTGTCACAAACATGTAAAAAAAAAAAACAAGGCTACTCCAAACATCTATGTATTGCCTTGTCACCTCTCATCATCCCCGAACAGGTGACATTGTACAAGCGCCATTGTTTTTAGCCGCCAGCGTGAGTGTATTCCACACAGCGGATCGCACATTTTCCGAAATTATGATTTTACTTCACTTTATATGTTTTCTATTGAGTATTTGTGTGTTTATTACTTTTCAGTTAATTATTTTCTGGTCGTTTAATTAAAACAGTAGTTAACAGTCCATTTCCTTGTGCATCCTGGGAATAAATCACGGCAACCATAAAACCGACTACGTGGTGGCAGGATGTGAAATTAATGACATATAAAAGGCTGTCAGTAAAATAATGCCCAGAACACGGCGACATTCATAAACGCATGAAATGATTTTATCTTCTGTTTTCCCGAGATAAAGGGAAGATGCTGCACTTTGTAGAGATTGGCCAATAAAGTTTTTTGTTGTGAAGAAAATGGTGTCACGTTAAATGACAATGAAAATGGTGAGTTGTTGTTGTACAGAGAGTTTGCTTCTCATAAGAAAACTGGTAAAGTTTATTACACTGCACATTCTTACCTGCTTGTGTGCAGTAGATACTGATATTATTCAAGTGCACTTCCTGACACTATTATTATTATAATGCAGTTCTTCATATTACAGCGGCGGCCCGTCCATAGGGGGTGCATTGGCGCCGACCCCCCCCCCCCCCCCCCCCCCCCGCCCCCCCCCCCCCCCCCCCCCTCCAGGCAGTCACAAAAAAAAAAAATGTAAAAAAAAAAAAAAAAAAATACTGGCCCTTTAAAAAAAAAATACAAAAAAAAGGTCCTTAAGTGCACTGTGTTCACTGTGTTAATTTGGAGGACACAGGAGGCTGCTTTTGGGGGACACAGGAGGCTGCATTTGGTGTGACACAGGAGGCTGCATTTGGGGGACACAGGAGGCTGCATTTGGGAGACACAGGAGGCTGCATTTTGGGAACCCAGGAGGCTGCATTTGGGGGACACAGGAGGCTGCATTTTGGGAACACAGGAGGCTGCATTTGGTGTGACACAGTAGGCTGCATTTGGTGTGACACAGGAGGCTGCATTTGGTGTGACACAGTAGGCTGTATTTGGTGTGACACAGGGGGCTGCATTTGGGGTGACACAGGAGGCTGCATTTGGTGTGACACAGTAGGCTGCATTTGGGGGACACAGGAGGCTGCATTTGGGGTGACACAGGAGGCTGCATTTGGTGTGACACAGGAGGCTGCATTTGGTGTGACACAGTAGGCTGTATTTGGTGTGACACAGGGGGCTGCATTTGGTGTGACACAGGAGGCTGCATTTGGTGTGACACAGTAGGCTGCATTTGGGGGACACAGGAGGCTGCATTTGGGGTGACACAGTAGGCTGCATTTGGTGTGACACAGGAGGCTGCATTTGGTGTGACACAGTAGGCTGTATTTGGTGTGACACAGGAGGCTGCATTTGGTGTGACACAGGAGGCTGCATTTGGTGTGACACAGGGGGCTGCATTTGGTGTGACACAGGAGGCTGCATTTGGTGTGACACAGGAGGCTGCATTTGGTGTGACACAGGAGGCTGCATTTGGGGGACACAGGAGGCTGCATTTTGGGAACCCAGGAGGCTGCATTTGGGGGGACACAGGAGGCTGCATTTTGGGAACACAGGAGGCTGCATTTGGTGTGACACAGTAGGCTGCATTTGGGGGACACAGGAGGCTGAATTTGGGGTGACACAGGAGGCTGCATTTGGTGTGACACAGGAGGCTGCATTTGGGGGACACAGGAGGCTGCATTTTGGGAACCCAGGAGGCTGCATTTGGGGGGACACAGGAGGCTGCATTTTGGGAACACAGGAGGCTGCATTTGGTGTGACACAGTAGGCTGCATTTGGGGGACACAGGAGGCTGAATTTGGTGTGACACAGTAGGCTGCATTTGGGGGACACAGTAGGCTGCATTTGGTGTGACACAGTAGGCTGCATTTGGGGGACACAGGAGGCTGAATTTGGGGTGACACAGGAGGCTGCATTTGGGGGACACAGGAGGCTGCATTTGGGGGACACTAGGGGCTACATTTGGTGTGACACAGTAGTCTGCATTTGGGGGACACAGGAGGCTGCATTTGGTGTGACACAGTAGGCTGCATTTGGGGGACACGGGAGGCTGCATTTGGGGGACACAGGAGGCTGCATTTGGGGGACATAGGCTGCATGTAAGGATGGACTCTGCTGGGGACACCTGATGGCATCTGGTGGCAGGCGACGTGGCTAGTGACACACTCAGGGCTCCCACTGATTCTACATTATGGCGCTGGTATTTTTGCCTTCTAATGCTATGTAATGTAAACTAATGGACAATGCTATAAATTGGTATCTGGCTCCTTCTAGTGGTACAAACTTGAAATGGACTTTTATTTTCTATTTCAAGAACATAGGGAAAACCTAACAGGAAGTGACTTAATAGTTTTTTTCTTTGCAAAAGGACTCACCTACCCAGAATGCCCACTCACTTACCCATGAACACTGAGTGGCTGAACTGCATGCTGGGTAGGAAATAAAAGGCCCGTGCGGCCATTTTTCGGTCTCTTCTGGATGCGTGGCCTGCCTACAAGGATCTGTGAGGAGGTGTTCCCCAGAGCGCAGCCTACTTTTATGCGGAGCAAAGCTGAAACCACCAGAGACAGTCTACACTACAGCCTTCTGGAGCAGCGGCGTGGTCGGATCGGGAAGGTTTCAGAGACATCTCACGGAGCCAGACGGAGGTCCTGGTCATTCTGCGGAACGGTGCAGTGTGACAGAGCTGACTGGAGCAGGACTGAGGATCAAAGGAGCGAAGGCATCCATCTGTCTGGACCTGGTGTGGTTAAAGGGCTGTTGCCCAGAAGTTTGTACTGCATTTTTCACACATTAGACTGACTTTACAGCATTGTTGGGACCTGTAGTCCCACGGAACAGTTCAGTTCCATAGAGTTACACTTACATAGGCCTCAAGCCTGCTTTCATTATCAAGTGACTGCCGCTGGAAGTACATTCCCAGGGATGGAGTTCACAAATACTTTACATTGATTGAAGTTACTGTTTTACTTTATCCTACACTGCTTTATTGATTGGGAATCTTGTGGATTATAAGTACTGCAGTATAAATGGCTAGCTGAAGAAAAGAAGACAAGAGACTATATTCCTTACTGTAAGGCCTTACAGCGTTGCTATTACTCACTAGATACTGTAGGGGGAATATTGAGTAATTGGCTTAATACAATCTGTTATGAGGCTTGTTCATTCTCCAAACAGGTGTAGCAGTGTATACCCAGGTGACAATATAGGTAAAGTGTTGAGCCAAATCATTGGGGGTGGAAATAGCAGAGTACAGGCCCAATAAATTACCAGCAGCTCCTTCAGGGGTAAGTGCTACATATATACAGTATATTTATTGTATACCTGACATATACCACAGTGGTGTACAGAGAAAACCTGAACCATTAAGGTGTCTGCACTCTAATTATCCCACCATAGTCACACACTATTATTATTAGTATTATACATTTATATAGCCTCTGACATATTCCATAATGCTGTACAGAGAACACCAAGCTATTGACATCCGCCTCTGCACCAGAGGAGTTTACACTCTAACGTCCTACCACTGTTATTATTATTATACATTTATATAGCTCTGACATATACCACAGCGCTGATCATAGAACAACAAACCAGTAACAATATCAGTCTCTGCACAGAGGAGCTTACACTCTAATTATCCTTCCACAGTCACACACTATTATTATAAATTTATATAGTTTTGACATATTCCACAGTGCTGTACAGAGAACACTGAGCCATTTATATCAGTTTCTGCAGCAGAGGAGCTTACATTATAATGTCCCACCACAGTCACACACTATTATTACAACATATTATTATACATAATATAAGGTAAGTGATGTCAGGAAGACTCTGGATTGCCGCACACCGAAAAGAATTGAAATCCTGTGCTTTTATTGCAAAAACGAAGATCACATCAAATATTCCACAGCAAGGGGGTACAAAAACTGACGCGTTTCGCACTGGGATCAGTGCTTACTCATAGCTAATAATATAAGATAATTATAAAGTGGAGTTCTGCCGTTTTTTTTTATAAAGTCAGCAGCTACAAATCCTGCAGCTGCTGACTTTTAAAATATGGACACTCACCTGTCCAGCGCGCCCGCGATGTCGGCACCCGAAGCCGATCTGTCGATCGGCTCTCGGGTGCTGCCGGAGATGGCGGATCTTCGGTATGGGAATCAGGAAGTGAAGCCTTGCGGCTTCACTTCCCGGTTCCCTGCTGCCCATGCATATGGACGGTCCCTGCTGTCTCTGGGATCCGTGTGTTTCCCAGCAGGCAGCGGGGGGATAACAGGAAGTGGCGTAGCTAGCCACGGAATCTGCGGCTATCTATGCCCGGAAGTGGGTGCACATACCTGGCACCGGAGGGGGGGAGGGTTCCGATGAGCGGAAGTTCCACTTTAGGGTGGAGCTCCGCTTTAAATAATTATATACAGGAATATAATATATATATATATATATATATATATTGTTCAGGACGCCAAGGTTGGGTGCTATGTAGCACCAGTATTTGGTTTGTGGTCCCTTTAAGGGAGTAGCAGCGTTGCTCAGGGGGTCACCCAAAATGGGTGAGGGGGTCCGGGAGTAGCCGAGCAGGAGAGGACTGACTCGCAGTCCTCTCTATGTTAATAAGTTATTTGGGAGGCTCTGAAGAGATATTTGGGTGGGAAAGAGCCTCCCTCCCTGACCACAATGATTCAGCGCACAGGGGGTTAAGGGCCTCCAGGAAGACAGCTCATAAGACAGGAAGTAGGGAAGAGTTGTTGGTGTGAGGAGGAGTAGGTGATTACACCTGTCGGTTGAGCTGTGTGGATGTCTGGAGGCTTCTAAAGAACCTGCTACAAAACCGTATGTGTTTTCCTTAAATTTGTTTCTGTGCTGAAGATAAGCTGATTTTCTTTTATGCTGAAGTTAAGCGGACTTTGTTTTGTATTTTTGCCTGTGCGCTGAAAGCCTTATTTTTGACTTTTTCTTACAAATAAATGTCTTTTGTTATAAAACTAACGGTTTATGCACTTAATCCCGTGGAGCTATTGTCCCCAAAGACCACTATATATATATATATATATATATATATATATATATATATATATATAACTGTATATCTGACATATACCGCAGTGCTGTACATTGAACACAGGAACCATTAAAGCGGAGGTCCGCCCCCCACATGACAAGATGTCCAAAGACATGCAGGTGGGTTAATTGGCTTCTGTCCAAAAATTGTCCCTAGTATATGAATGGGGACCTTGGATTGTGGGCTCCTTGAGGGTAGGGACCGATGTGAGTGTGCAATGTACAGGGATAGGGACAATTGTAGACACTCACTCAGGTTGAACTGGATGGACTGATGTCTTTATTCAATCTTACTAACTATGAAACTAAGTCAGCAGCTACAAATACTGTAGCTGCTGACTTTTAATATTAGGACACTTACCTGTCCAGGGAGCTTGCGATGTCGACACCCTAGCTGATCTTCGGATGGCTGTCAAGTGCAGCCGCCGCCATTGCTGGTAAGGGAACCAGGCATTAAAGCCTTTCGGCTTTCGGCATGGGCAGCTGGTACCCTACTGCCAATGCGCAAAGCGTGCTGCGCTTTCTAATTATATTCTAATAATACACTCTAATATCCCACCACAGTCACACACTATTATTAAATTTACTGGCATATTACCGATTTGACTTTATTTCTTTGATTTGTTATAGGGAAAGTTTTTCTATAATTATAATATCATTCAGCTATTTATTAGTATAACTTTCTGCTGTTTATTTCTGTAGCAAAGTTTTAGAAAAAATAATAACAATAATAATAAGAAGGATAGTAATAGTAATAATAATATTATTAATAATAACAACAACAGTAACAAAACAACAACAATAATATTAAAAATAGTCATAATAATAAAAACAACAACAATATTAATAATAAGAAGAATAGTAATAACAATAATATTATTATTATTATAATAATAATAATAATAATAATAATAATAATAATAATAATAATAACAAAAACAAAAAAACAACAACAATAATAATATTAATAATAAAAACAAGACTAACAGACAAGGAAAATCTATTATAGGAACTAGCAATGCTCAGTAGCCGGCTGAACATTGTAGAGTAGAATATAATAAGATAATTCATTCCTCATTTATTTTTCAGTGGGATTTGTAATATCGCTCCGTATAGTCTGACACTTTGAAATATTGGTACATGTAGTGCCGCAGTGTATAGTAATTAAATCAGGTGCCCAGCTGGGAAAAAGAATGCACTTTTATTGGCTAACTTGCAACCGCGACGTTCACTCCTCCCTGAAGATTTAGATCAAGCTTAGGGAGGGAGATTCTTCAGCTGGTGTAGAACTACAGATCCCAGTTCTTGCAGACTTGGAGGGATGCCATTGCAAAGGTGTGTAGCCAAAAAACACCTTTATAATTCAGTATAACTGACAAACAGACGGCTGCTCCTGAGACTTCCCTCTATGTAGTTTGTCTGGAAGGGATAATTTGGGGTTCACTTCCTCTCACTGTTATTTATCAATGTTTGCAATGAGGTGCACCTCCCGGCTGATCACTGCCAGGGTAAGAACTGATTGGGGTGGATTTTTCCATGCAACTGCTACAGCGCCCCAGTATAAGGTGTTCAGAGCGCTCAGTAATTACATATGTTTGCTTGATGTGAATGCTGCCATACATAGCTCTCAACTGTCCCTGATTTTAAGCAAAGTCCCTCTGTCCCTCCTTCCTCCTCATTTGTCCCTCATTTTGGTCTGATCTATATAGTTGGATATAAAATGCACTTTTTATCTTTCAAAAGTGTTTCCCAGTGCTAAACCTTTCATCTGATTTCTAAATTGCTGCATTTGTAAATTTTAAAAGCCAATATAAAGGAATAGTAGTGGTTAAAAAAAGCCCTTGTTGATTTATTTAACCTTTTAATTTTTGGTTAATTCTCCTTTAAGGGGGTGTGGCAGGGGGCGTGTCCTATGCCTACATGCATTTGCTAGTAGGTGTCCCTCATTCCCATCTCAAAATGTTGGGAGGTATGTGCCATATCCTCACCATATTTACACTAAATGACTGACTCTGTGCTCCCTTTTTTATAAAAAATAACCTTTGATTTCCTCCTTTGTTACATTTCAGTGCTGCTGATTTCATGCAGCCTCTTCCCGCCGACATACAATGACTTCATGGCATTTCTAAGGGCAGGCTTCCTAACGGTGACAACAGTGGACCGTGCCTATGTAATGTGTGTTGAAACAGCCACTTGTATTCTCCATCAGAAGTCCGTCTGACAGGGTGACAACCCAAAAGCACATTTGGGAGTCAAGGGACAGAGCATTGTCATCCTATTACAGGAAGTGCCTGAACAAGAACTTTCATGGCGGGATCACCAGGGATTATTTCAATGAAAACGACAGATTCAAAAAATCTGAGAATTACTTTTAAAACATGTTCAATCATATAATAGGTTTTAGAGTTTGGGTTCACATCTCTTAACCACTTGCCGCCCGCCATATAGCAATTTGACGGCGGCAAAGTGGTTGCGACATCCTGACCGGACGTCATATGATGTCAACAGGATATCAAGCCGCTGCCCGGGGGCGTGCATCGTGGCGATCGTTGTTGCGGTGTGTCAGTCTGATACACCGAAACTCCGAACTAGTCTCTCTGACAGAGACTCTTTACCACGTGATCAGCTGTGTCCAATCACGGCTGATCACGATGTAAACAGGAAGAGCTGCTGATCGGCTTTTCCTCACTTGCGTCTGACAGACACGAGTAGAGGAGAGCCGATCGGCTGCTCTCCTGACAGAGGGGGTCTGTGCTCATTGTTTATCAGTGCGGCCCCCCCTCGGATGCCCGCCCAGGACCACCAGGATACCACCACTACCACCAGGGATGGCCACCACACTGGACCACCAGGTATGCCACCCTAGACCACCAGGGAAATGTCAATCAGTGCCCAGGCAGCTGCCAATCAGTTCCAGTGCCACCAGCGATGCCTATCAGTTAAATCTATCAGTGCCAGCCATCAATGCCCATCGGTGCTGCCTTTCAGTGCCCTGCAGTGCCATCTATCAGTGCCACACATAAGTACCCATCAGTGCAGCCTTTCAGTGGCCATCAGTGTCACCTATCAGTGCCAATCAGTGCCCACCAGTGCCGCCAATCAGTGCCCATCAGTGCCGCCTATCAGTACCCATCAGTGCCACCTCATCGGTGCCGCCTCATCGGTGCAGCTTATCAGTGCCCATCAGTGAAGGAGAAAACTTACTTATTTACAAAATTTGATTTAAAAAAACAAAGAAAAACATATTTTTTTTTACATTTTCTGTCTTTTTTTATTCGTTTAGCAAAAAATAAAAAACGCAGAGGTGATCAAATACCACCAAAAGAAATCTTCATTTGTGGGTACAAAATGATAAAAATTTAGTTTAGGTACAGTGTAGCACGACCGCGCAATTGTCATTTATAAAGTGACAGCAGTGAAAGCTGAAAATTGGCCTGGGCAGGAAGGTGCAAAAGTGCCCTGTACTGTATTGAAGTGGTTAAATAATTGTGAGTGAAATTAAAATAGAATTGAAGTTTTGGGGTTTCACTTTTACACTTACCAACATTTCAGTCTCCAGGACACAGTAAACTCCGCCAAAGTCCACCTTCAGCCTGCCCAGTAAAGGGGTGGACCTTCCCAGACCCTGTTGACTTACTAGAGTGGCCCTCCCAAAACCCCACCTCTAATTATGCAGGGACTGCCTACTTGCTGATTTGATCACCATAATAAATGCCTAAGGGCTTGTTTACATTTGCTTCAAAATGTGGCATGGGACACATTTTTTAAAGCGCTCTGAATGTCAATCAAAGCTCCTGTCACTAAATAAAATGGTCACCTTACAGTCTTGTTCACACGTTGTGTTTGCTTCAAAAATTATACTCTATGTCACTTTCTTGGTCCTTCAAAGCGTCTCCAAAGCCTCCATAGAAGTCTATGATAATGTTCACTAACAGCACCTGCAGCTTTTGTGAGGCTTTTATTCAGAGTTAGCTTTGCTTTGTTTTGGAGGTATGAGATATCCCAGGATCCACTGGAAAACCAACAAGTGAACCGGAAAGGCGTCACCAGCAGTCACTTCTGGTTCATTTGTATATATCCTGGAAGTGTCTGGTGTGCAGCATGAAGCAACATGAAGGTGAGCAGGCACCAGGACAGAGCGATGCACAGCGTGGGAGTAATGCTGCAGGAGGTGAGTGGTGACCGGAGAGAATGGAGGATCAGAAAACCAGAGGATCAGCTGAGCTGGGAGTTACTACTGAGTGAGGGATCAGCAGAGCTGGGAGTTACTACTGAGAGGGGGATCAGCAGAGCTGGGGGTTACAACTGAGCGAGGGATCAGCAGAGCTGGAGGTTACTACTGAGCGAGGGATCAGCAGAGCTGGAGGTTACTACCAAGTGAGAGATCAGAAGAGCTGGGGGTTACAACCGAGCGAGGGATCAGCAGAGCTGGAGGATACTACCGAGCGAGGGATCAGCAGAGCTGGAGGATACTACCGAGCGAGGGATCAGCAGAGCTGGGGGTTACAACTGAGCAGGGGATAAGCAGAGCTGGAGGTAACTACCAAACGAGGGATCAGCAGAGATGGGGGTTACTACTGAGTTGGGGATCAGCAGAGCTGGGAGTTACTACTAAGCAGGGGATCAGCATAGTTAGGGGTTACAACTGAGCGGGAGATCAGCAGAGCTGGAGGTTACTACTGAGCAGGGAATCATCAGATCTGGGGGCTACTACTGAGCGGGTAATCAGCAAAGCTGGGGGTACCACTGAGCAGGGGATCAGCTGATCAAGGGTACTAATGAGCTGAGGATCTGCAGAACAAGGGTACTAATGAGTTGGGGTTCTACTGGGCCCCTTAAAAACAAATAGAAAATCAACACACCCACAGCATTTGCCAAGCATCAAAAAAATATCACGGAAGCATTAAAAAAGCATGTTGGATCAGTCGAAGTTGAAGCAAATGTAATTGAGCCCTTACTGAGTTACTGGCCTGGGCATCCCCTGGGACACAGCATCATTGGGACTGAGGTTCAAGATGTGGGAGTCTATCAGCAAACCAGGACAGTTGTCATCTATGCACTTTAACACCAAAGTTACATTTTGTGTTTTTTTTGTTGTATATTTCTGTGTTGTTTCTATTTCTATATATATTTTTCTAGATGTATTCTTGCCATTGAGCTGCATTTACATCGTAGAATTCAATGTTTGCTTGGAAACAAAGTTTTGTTCCTGTCGCTCCCCATAGACGCCTACATTGGCTTCTCTTTTAATAATGTTAAGAGAAGAAACCATTTTTGTGTTGATCGAGTAAAATAAGATCTAACTTCTAGCTGTAGAGATAGAGTGATGAGATTTACTAATATCAACTAACCCTCCCTCATGTAGATGCCCCCCCCCCTGAGAACCGCGGCAGACAGCGATGCATGCCAAATAAAACCGATTCTTGTTATCGCAGTATACAGCGCTAAAGTTACTGCCATACTTGCTCTGGCAGCATCTGAAATCAATCAATGTGCCAGTGGCCCCCACCGCCCCGGGGCCCCCTGTGCTGGATTGTGTTATGCTTAGGCCTGATGACTTGCACCCCCCCCCCCCCAACATTCAGAAGATTCTTCTTTCTGGCCTTGTTGTCACATTAAAAATCAAAGCATTTCTTGGCCTCGGAGAGAAGCGTTCATGTTCTAAGGTGGATTTAGCACTTTCTTCTCGTGTTCCCGATGAGAGATGACAATATAACAAAACTGAAGCCTCTCCATTTCAGCCACAGCTCCTGAGCGCCTCTTTGGCTCAGGTCCTGGGCATGACGGAGCGTGTCAGGCCGACTCTTCTTGGCTAATGTTGGGTGGAGTGAGGTGTTCGAAGATGTAGCGGCTGAAGAGGAGTCTTAGCACGTTATTTCACTAATATTCCTGAAAATGTTTAAACCCCTCTGAGCAAATAACATTTCCTGTTCAATGTCATCGTTCTGCAATGTACAGACCTGAGGTATTGGCCTTCCTAATGGTGTCATGGTGTTCCAACATGTTCCAATGGGACATTGGTGAAAATGTTTCTCTTAGAACTAGGAATGAGCTGGAAAATTACAGATTTCGTCTTTGCAAAAATGCCATCAAAATTAGCCTCTAAGTTCTCCCATGAATTTACTCCCAATTTTAGGGTGCAAGACTTATGGCGCGTACACACGGTCGGATTCTCCGACAACAAATGTTCGATGTGAGTTTGTTGTCGGAAATTCCAACCATGTGCAGGCTCCATCGGACATTTGTTGTCGGAAATTTCAGACAACAAAAATTTGAGATCTGGTTCTCAAATTTTCCGACAACAAAATCCGTTTCGTGTGTACACAATTCCGAGGCACAAAATTCCACGCATGCTTGGAATCAAGCAAAAGAGCCGCACTGGCTATTGAACTTAATTTTTCTCGGCTCGTCGTACGTGTTGTACGTTACCGCGTTCTTGATGTTTGGAATTTCCGACAACATTTGTGTGACCGTGTGTATGCAAGACAGGTTTGAGCCAACATCCGTCGGAAATAAATCCAAGATTTTGTTGTCGGAATGTCCGATCATGTGTACGCGACATTAGACTTGCCATTATCCAACCTCTGGCCCCACATTCAAATGTATCAGTCATATTAGAATTACTGCCTTGGCCTTACCTTACACTGCCCACCTGTTCTTGCCTTGGCCTTACCCAAGCTTGATCACCTGTCCCTGCCTTGGCCATTTTCTACACTGAACACCCATCTCTGCCTTAGCTCTATAATGACCACCGGTCTTGTTTTAGCTTTACCCTACATTTAATACCCGCCCCTGCTATGTCCCTATTTCAACAAACCATCCCTGCCATATTCCTGTTTTGACCACCCATTCTGCCATTCACCCTTTCCTAACTTAACCACCCATACCTGCCATGGTCTTTCCCTACCCTGGCCACACATTTAAGGTACATCCCCTCCCTACAATGCCCACCTATCCCTGCCATGTCCTTCCCTACTTATACCACTCATCCCTGCCATGACACTTCCCTACCCTGATCACCCATCTCTGGCATGGCCCATCAATACCCTGATTACCCATTCCTGCCATGACCTTTTCCAACCCTGCCCACTTATCCTTGCCACGCCCCCTCCCTACTTTTAGCACCCATCCTTACCACAGTCCTTCCCTATTATGACTACATATCCACGATTTGGCCTTATGCTACAATGACCACCTATCACTGCTATGTCCCCACCCTGATCACCTGCCCCTGACATGTCTCTCCCTACCCTGACCATCTTTTTCTGATGGGCACCTTTTCCTTTTGGGTTCTTGTGCCTAGCAGTGAGTCCTCCACCATAGGGGGCCTAGAGAAAGAGTCGGTGATGCAGGATCTGGAAGTGAAGGGGTCTGTTGGGGTATCTGTCTTTCCTGCTGGCTTTGATAGCTTCATGAAACTTCTCCCTGGAATATACACAGAGAAGCATCTCTTCAGCCTAGGACAAGCCACATCTGGGGTCCATTTGTGTATTATTCATTGCTGATCCTATTATTGAATACCTCAATCCATATCCTGTAACAAAAAGAAAATTCTGGAAATCCCTTCTCCGGGGGGTGGACAAGTCTAAGCATCTCTAAATTCTTATAGTGGCCCTAAATTTATAATCGGGAAAGGCCTTACATCGCCACAGTTGACCAAGTTAATGGTTTTCATTGAACGTTCATCGCTCTGTAAGATACACATCCCGTACACCGAGCAGTCATCTCAAATTTGGAATCAGAAACAGATTGTAGGTTGGGGCAAGTGATAATGACGGGCTCTTAACCCCAGCATTCCTGTGGCCATCTGGTTACCGTCAGTCACACATCATTGAGCGCTTTACAATTGAATCATAAAATTGAGCGTGCCTTGTTGAGGCTTTTCAGCTTGTCCCAGATGCCAGGCCAAGATGGTGTGCTTAGCAGCAAAGGATTTTGGGAAGAGGGCATGTAAATTAACACCTAAGGCAGAGCCGGTCGCAGAAAGAAGATCCTGAAGTCATGTTGAGTCCAGACGGTGATGAAGTGAAGTGTTTAGAGGTGAAAAGCTACATGAGAATATTACATGAGCGTGAGGGACTCTGCTGAGCAACTTCAAAGGTGAACAGAAACCAGAGAAC
Organism: Lithobates sylvaticus; assembly: GCA_028564925.1. Taxonomy (NCBI): domain Eukaryota; kingdom Metazoa; phylum Chordata; class Amphibia; order Anura; family Ranidae; genus Lithobates; species Lithobates sylvaticus. The sequence goes on from CM053038.1 coordinate 68,857,095, forward strand.
AGAAAATAAAGATCGGCCCAGAGAGGAACCCAGTGCAGGCTGGAGGACACAAATACCACAGCTGGGTTACTTATGTCAGTGTTCTTCATCCACCAGACCAAGCATAATGTATAAGGGATTCTTAGTGATTAGGATTCAAGTCCAGCCAAGACAACATCTGCCTGGGGTTTGTCAGTTTCCTCCATTCTCTCCTTCAAAATCTAAAAACGTGGGGAGTTAACTTGCTTCCTTCCAAATTATCACTAATCAGCTATATAAAAGTATTTCAATAATATGCCACATCATTTCAATATTCAGTATTTCAATATGGTAGGCCACATCACTGCTCTGTTCACAGCGCATGCGCCTCTAGCCACCATGCCCCCCAGTTCACAAACGATACCTTCCCCGAGCCAGAACACCCAAAGTAGGGCAGAGACACCGCACCAAAAACTCCCACTGGGCAGGAGTGATGAAAACTATCTTATGCAGGTCTTCCAAGAGAAAGAGGACCCCACCAGATATTTCCACCCAACACAGTTCACCAAGAAATAAAATCCACTTTAGGAATTTAGCAATGCGTGTGGCAGTGGCCTCTTTCAGCAGGATAATGTGCCCTGCCACTCTGCAAAAATGGTTCAAGAATGGTTTGAGGAACACAGCAATGAGTTTGAGGTGTTGACTTGGCCTCCAGAGTCTCCAGATCTCAATCCAATCGAGTACCACACAATTTGTAGGACTTAAAGGATCTGCTACTGACGGCTTGGTGCCAGATACCACAGCATACCTCCAGAGGTCTAGCGGAGTCCATGCAATTATACAAAGAAAACACTGCGCTAAAGGTATAACAATAGTAGGTTAGAAGCCAGCGCAAAATATAGGATACACTATGTCAGTAGAATATACACAGTGCAGTGCTAAGTAAAATGATCACAGACAATTAAATCATATCATAAAGTCCAGAGTGACATAAGTGATAATCCTTTTCATGTATAACAGCTGTCCAAGGTGAGTTAGTGATTAACCATACACAAGTGCACAGTGATTTCTCTACGGGTTCACTAAGACCCCTTTCACACTGGGGTGCTTTGCAGGTGCTAGAGTGCTAAAAAATATTGCCCTCTTTAATATTGATTGGACCCTGGGCAAAACTTTTCTTGGCCCCCTCCATGCAGTTTCGCTCTCCACCTGCTCTGAGACATACAATAAATAGCAGCTAGACTCAAAATCTGTTTACTGAATCAGATTAGGCAGCTATTGCGATTGGTTGCCAGAGGGTACAGTGTATCATTACCGCTCACTGACTGGTTGCTAGAGGTTACAGTGTATCATTACCGCTCACTGACTGGTTGCTAGAGGTTACAGCACACATTATGGCTCACTGATTAGTTGCTAGAGGTTACAGCACACGATTTCTGCTTGTTGATTGACTGCTAGAGATTACTGTGGATATGACCTCAGGGGGGCATGATATACACATCAATGCCGCCGTCCGCCGCTATTTACATATGAATGCAGCCGCTATTTACATATGAATGCCGGTAATTTACATGTAAACACAGGGTCTGCAGGTGAGTCATCTGTACACAACAAAAGGGCAGAACTTGGCAGTATTAGTAGCAGCACTTCACACTGAGATATCGGGGCAAAGCAGGGGACTAAAACCTCAAGGGAATTTAAACCAGGGTAGTTGGCAAGTATGAGGCAGCTGCTTTTGGCCCCACAACAATGATAGGGCCCAGGGCAGCTGCCCCTTTTGCCCTGCCTTAAAAATGGCCCTGAAGCCACATCTTTGCAGCGCTATAAGAGTGGTGTATTTACCGCTCCTAAAGTGCCCCTTCCCATTGGAAACAATGGGGCAGCACCGCAAACCCGCCGGTAGTGTACTGACAGAGCTTGAGAATAATAAAAAGGATGGCATATATGTACACAATTGAAAATTATTTTAGGTTGGTCAGGTCTCTGTTTTAGAGGGTGTCTTCCACCCTGCATTTATGGGAAAAAGGGGTTGTGACCTGTTCCAATCTAAATACAACAATGACATGCCTCCATCCCTGCTTTATATGGAAAAAAGAAAGGTTTTGGACAGAACTTTAAGTGAGGCATATCAAGGAGTTTGATGGTGGTTATTTGCAGTGATGTAAGTAACTGAGTTACTTAACGCAGTTACTTTAGAGCAGGGGTCTCAAACTACCGGCCCTCCAGATGTTGCGGAACTACAAGTCACATCATGCCTCTGCCATGCCTGTAACTGTCAGCCTTGCAATGCCTCATGGGAATTGTAGTTCTGCAACAGCTGGAGGGCCACCAGTTTGAGACCCCTGCTTTAGAGGGTAACGAGTAATCTAACTGATTACTCTTCCCCTCATGGTAACGCAGTTCCCATTACTTGGGCGACGTTACCGCAATTACATCTACCGCCACTAGATGGCAGTAGTGTAATTCCGGTGTCCTGACGAAAAATTCCCCCCGCCGAATAAGGACCCCCCTGTATTGCGCAGGCGCATCGCTTGCACAGTACGAAGGACTACGGAGCTTACGAAAATTGCCGAACCTAAACAGCTCTGAGTGAACTCTACACCGCGCAGGCGCAGTTAACATGTACGAGGCGATGCCGCACGCTCCTGATGCTCGTGCTCAGTGATGTAAGTAACCCAGTTAAAATAAACAGAGTTACTTAACGCAGTTACTTTAGAGGGTAACGAGTAATCTAACTGATTACTCTTCCCCTCATGGTAACGCAGTTCCCATTACTTGGGCGGCGTTACCGCAATTACATCTACCGCCCGGGAGGCCCGCCGTGGCCGCGCTGCCTGGCCGTTCGTTCTGCTGCGGGGAGGGGGGCTTTAGCCCACTGAGCTGAGAAGAGGATGAGACTCAGAGAGACTGTCTGGACCACCCCGCCTATCCAGAGAGAGAGAATGTAGGGAGGCGGGGCAGACACTGAAAAATAAAGTCAGCTGACCAGCTGACACCAATCGAGTGAAGGGGAGGGTCTCTCTCTCTCCCCATGAGGAAAGGCATCCCTGGAGGCATTCAAGTAAGTGACTGTCTGACGATTCGAATTGCAGTGCAATCGATCCATCCCAAGTCCTCCACCACCTCTGCTTCTTACTGATCTCTTCCCTACCCACCCACCATCACTTCTACAACAGAGGTGATGGGGGGGGGGGGGGATAGGGTAGGGATGAGATCAGTGGTGGTGGGGGATGGGATCAGTAAGAGGCAGAGGTAGTGATGGGAGAGGATGGCACCACCACCGCTGCCCCCCCCCCCCCAAGTACCATGGCTGCCTGCCACCCCCCCAAGTACCACCACTGCCACCCCCCCAAGTACTGTACACCACCACCACCACTGCCACCCTCCCCCAAGTACACCACCACCGCTGCCACCCCCTCAAGTACCACCGCTGTGTACAGCTCACTCAGAGCCGTTTAGGTTCGCCAATTTTCGGAAGATCCGTAGTTACAGTCACAGTTACTTTGCTGCGTAACTAATTACTAACTTTTCCAATGTAGTAACTGAGTTACTAACGCAATTACTTTTTGGGAGAAGTAATTTGTAACTTAACTAATTCTTTTTTTAAAGTAAGATGACCAACACTGGATATTTGTTAAAGGATGAATTGGATTTTTTATATATAAAAAGACAATATTAGATCAATAGTATTAAAAATATCAATATGCAATAATATAGACTGAATAGTGTAATCACAAATATTTTTATATGAACACTACTATGTAAATCCCTTGTGATTACACTATTTAGTCTATATTATTGCATGTTGATATTTTTGATACTATGGACTATTGATCTGATATTGTCTTTTTATATATAAAAAATCCAATTCATCCTTTAACAAATAACCACCATCAAACTCCTTGATATGCCTCACTTAAAGTCCCATCCAAAACCTTTTCGCCTTTCATAATGTCACAATATATATATATATATATATATACACACAAACACGCATGTGTCTCTCTCTGCACACCATAATCCCTTGCCGACCGCCACACGCCAATATACGATGGCACAATGGCAGCGGTGGGCAAATGGGCGTACCTGTACGTCCCCTTTAATTTTCGGGGCTAGTGGACGTGCGCGCGCCCGAGGCGTACAGCGTAACCGCGCCTGTGGGTCCCGCAGACTCTTGTACTTCAAAAAAAGGAGGAAAGAAAAAAAATATATATATAGAGCTCCAATAACGAGGGGTGGAGAGGTGATCTTTAGTTTAAGACCACCTTGTAAAAAGGGGTGGAACTCCGCTTGCAAAAGGCTGCGCACACCTATGATTGGTGTATATTTGTATACTTATTTGCCTGGGTGTAGCAGTAATATTTTGTAGGTTATTGTTTATTGATTTGTGAATGGAAAAGTCGTTTTTTTGGAAAAAATAAATAACATTTGACTGCAAAAAGAAGACGTAAAAAAACAAAAAGACGATCCTGGAAATCTCTGGCTCACTTGTATGACGCTTTGTTTTTAATACAATTTATTGCAGATTTAGTTCTTCCCCTCCAGCCTGGAACGGATTACGCTGAGTCAGCGTCCTGGCGGTGTGTCATTCCGCGCACACTCCGCGTGTAAACACAAGGCGCCGCTCGCGGCTTCCCCTTTACAGAGAAGTGACTTTTTTTAGCAACATGGAAAATGAACGTGGAAGTTGCAGAGTAAACGGAGAGACGGAGAACATGTGGCAGTGATTGGAAATTGGGAAAGTCGAGATCTTCTTGTTCCCTTTAATTAGAGTCTCCGGGTTTTATCCGCCTAGAAGATCTGACAGTTTTGGTTCTTATTTTCCGTGGAGCGGCCACGGCGGCCTGTTGTGTTTGTACTGGAGGCTGGAGGTATTATTCCAGGACAGAGTCACATCTTATGAAAAAAAAGTCCTTGTTTGTGCTGGAAGATCACATAGAGAATTCCAGAATTTCAGAGTTCCCAGGGTAGGGTGGGGGGCTAAATGGGGACCTGTCACTGCATCCAAAAACATCCCGCTGGACGGAGAATGTACTATGAACAGGAACTCTGAACACATTATGAGTCAGGGTTTGTAATATATACTTGAAAGTAACTTTCACATTTGGCTGTGATTGCTGTTCCATATTTTCATTTTACTATACAAACAGAGGTGTAGATTCCCCATCTAGTGGCTGCCTGCACGTCAGGCACCAACTCAACAAAGCTGCTTAACAATTGCTTAGATCAGCCTTTCTCAACCTTTTTACACTGAGGGACCCCTGAAATAACTTTCAGGTCTTAGGGAACCCCCCGCTATTATTTATTATATCTGCAGCTCACGGAACATCAGCAGGATCAGTAAGCTGGTATATAAGAATAAATAAAGGAATATGAATTGGGGTGTACTTGACGAAGAACACCCAGGGCTGAAGAATTGAAGACAGTGAACGTTGTGGTGTTTTGGTGTTCCATCACATAGGTGGTTAGTAGAGAGGAGCCCCCTTACACTGGTGGTCAGTGGTGTGGTGCCTGCTTACAATGGTGGTCAGGGGAGGCAAACCCTTCTTATATTGGTGGTCATTGGGAAAATTTACACCGGTGGTCAGTGGGAAGAATGCCCTTTATGTTGGTGGTCAGTGGGAAGAATGTCCCTACATTGGTGATCAGTGGGAGGAATACTTCTTATATTGGTGGTCAGTGGAAAGAATGCCCCTTACATAGGTGGTCAGTGGGAAGAATGTCCCTTACATTGGTGATCAGTTGAAAGAATGCCCCTTACAATGGTGTTCATAGAGAGGAATGCTTCTTATATTAGTGTTCAGTGGGAAGAATGCTCCTTACATTGGTGGTCTGTGGGAAGAATGGTCCTTATTGGTGATTAGTGGGAAGAACGCTTCTTACATTGGTGGTCAGTGGGAAGAATTCCCTTTATATTGGTGGTCAGTGGGAAGAATGTCCCTTACATTGGTGTTCATTGAGAGGAATGCTTCTTAAATTGGTGACCAGTGGGAAGAATGCCCCTTACATCTGTGATCAGTGGGAAGAATGCCCCTTACATCTGTGATCAGTGGGAAGAACGCCCCTTACATTGGTGGTCACTGGGAAGAATGCCCCTACATTTGTAATCATTGGGAGGAATGCTCCTTAAATTGGTGGTCAGTGGGAAGAATGCTCCTTACATTGGTGGTCAATGGGAAGAATGCCCCCTAGATTTTTCATCAGTGGGAAGAATGCCCCTGCCCTTACATTGGTGGTCATTGGGAGAAATGCCCATTATGTTGGTGGTCAGTGGGAAGAATGTCCCTTACATTGGTGTTCATAGAGAGGAATGCTTCTTATATTGGTGTTCAGTGGGAAGAATGTTCCTTACATTGGTGTTCATTGAGAGGAATGCTTCTTATATTGGTGATCAGTGGGAAGAATGTTCCTTACATTGGTGGTCAATGGGAAGAATGCCCCTACATTGGTAATCATTGGGAGGAATGCTCCTTACAGTGGTGGTCAATGGGAAGAATGCCCCCTAGATTTTTCATCAGTGGGAAGAATGCTCCTTACATTGGTGTTCTGTGGGAAGAATATCCCTTACAATGGTGATCAGTGGGAAGAATTCTCTTAACATTGGTAATCAGTGGGAAGAATTCTCTTAACATTGGTGGTCAGTGGAAAGAATGCCCCTTACATTGCAGCATATGTGTTTTTTTTTTTTTTTAGGCTTTTTATAGGCTATTCATTGTTATTTTGTTATTTCTGACTGGAGTTCTGCTTTAGACATGTTCTTCTGAAGAGTCACTTTATTCTCCCCATAGAAAAAAAAATGCATCTAAATGAGGCGAAGTTTATTCATTTAACTTGAGATGAATTGGGGCCATTCCACCTCCTCTCCACCTCAAAACAGAATCATACAAATAACAGATTGGGCAAGAAGCAAATATAATAAAACTGTGAATGTGACTCAATCATGGATGGTGAGCTGAGATGAATCACACAAAGACTTGTAAAAAAAAAATGTATCAACTGATAAATAAAGAGTTACATTCGAGGAAAGGAAATGCTTAGCGGGAACTGCGACACATCCATTATTACAGGAATAAATCACGCTTCAATATCAGTTTAAATTTTCATTTTCTCTTTTGAAGGATTATTGCCTATAAATCTGAAATTGTTAAATATTTTAAGTGAATGATAGATTGTACATAAAGTGCTGGAAACGATACCGGCTTCCTGTGTGTGTTTTTCCTTTTTTACTACTGTTTATGAATATTCTCATACAGCTTTAGTTCTATCATTGTGTGTGATTGAGTATGACACCATATAAATGGAAATAAAAATAAGAAGCTTAACCACTTAAGGACCGGGCCTCTTTCTGAGATTTGTTGTTTGAAACTTTTTTTTTTTTGCTAGAAAATTACTCAGAACCCCCAAACATTATAATTTTTTTTTCTAACACCCTAGAGAATAAAATGGCGTTCGTTTCAATACTTTCTGTCCCGCTGTATTTTGCGCAGCCGTCTTACAAGCGCACTTTTTGGGGAAGAAAAACACTTTTTTGAATTAAAAAATAAACAGTAAAGTTAGCCCAATTTTTTTTGTATATTGTGAAAGATAATGTTACACCGAGCAAATTGATACCCAACATGTCACGCTTCAAAATTGCGCTCGCTCGTGGAGTGGCGACAAACTTTTACTCTTAAAAATCTCTATAGGCGACGTTTAAAAAATTCTACAGGTTGCAAGTTTTCAGTTACAGAGGAGGTCTAGGGCTAGAATTATTGCTCTCGCTCTACCGATCACGGCGATACCTCACATGTTTGGTTTGAACACCGTTTTCATATGCGGGCGCTACTCACATATGCGTTCGCTTCTGCACGCAAGCTCGGCGGGATGGGGCGCGTTTAAAAAAAAATATGTTTTCTTATTTATTTTACCTTATATTTTTTATTTTTACACAGTTTTATTTTTTTTTTTAAATTGTGTCACTTTTATTCCTTTTACAAATAATGAGACAAAAAGACCTTAGATCTCATATCTACACTAAAATGCAATAGAAAAAGAAAAAAGAAAAAAAAAATTGTCATTTGAAAAAAAAAATGTCCCTTTAAGAGCTATGGGCGGAAGTGATGTTTTGACGTCACTTCCGCCTTGCAATGGTATGGAGATAGGTGGGGGCCATCTTCCCCTCACTCGTCTCCATACCCAGGAAGGACAAGGATCTGATCACCTCCACCACTACCAACGGCTCCGGTAAGCGGCGGAGGGCACCGGATAATGGCGGGAAGGGAAGCCCTCTCCCGCCGCCGATAAAAGTGATCTCTCGGCGAATTCACCACAGAGACCACTATTATTGGAAACCGGACCACTCACTGAAGAAGTGGGGTTATGGCAGCTAGCTGCTGCCATAACAAAGATATCCCTCTTCAAAGTTAGGACGTATATCGGTAAGGATTCTTCAAGAATTGAGAATTGGCGACCCATTACCCTTCTTAATGTTGATAGGAAGATACTGGCAAAAATAATTTTCTGACATTTATCGTCTGTAGCGGGCAATCTACTTTCCAGCCACCAGCACTGTTTGGTTCAGGGTAGAAGCACTTTTTCAGTGGTGTTAGCTGTCCGGCAGGCCTCTGAGCGGTGCAGAGCTTCAGGCTGGAGAAAGTACTTGCTGGCATTGGATCAGGCTAAAGCTTTTGATTAGGTCAATCATGAGTACCTATGGCTGCCTCTTGGCAAGTATGGCCTGGAGGGGGGCTTTATTGATTGGCTGAAGACCTTATATAGGGGGGCTAAAAGCTTCATGCTTGTGAACGGTTGAACCGGATGGCCCTTTGAGGTTGGCTCGGGTGTGCGTCAGGGGTGTCCTTTGAGTCCTCTGCTATACGCGCTCGCAATCGATCCCTTCATCCGGAGGTTAGAGAGCAGACCATTGTGCAGGGTGTCTTTGGGCATTCCTGGTGAGCCTTCTCTGAAGGTCATGGCCTATGCTGTTGACGTGTCTGTTTTAATCTCTGAGACAGAGGAGGCAGAGGAGGGGGTCTCGGTGATGGAGCAAAATGCTGAGGCATTTGGCTCAAAGATCAATCAGGATAAAAGTGAAGTTTTTTGGATGGGCAAGGAAGGCGACAGCTTTGAGCTTCCGGATGTCTTCCCAGAGCCCTGACAGGAAATTAAAATTTTAGGCATTAAATTTGGTCCCGGCGATTATGGCCCCGCAAATTGGGAAAGCAGGCTACAAGATGGCGATGCCAAGGTTGCCACCTGGAATGTTTGGAAACTCTTTTACAGGGAAAGGGTTGACCTGATTAAAACTTACCTGATCCCGGTATTTCTGTATGTCAGCTTTGTCTGTGTTTTGCCAGGGTCTCTCTATGCAAGAATCTACAGCTGTTTCTTCCAACTGTTATGGGGGAACAAATTGAATCTCGTTAAGAGGTCTGTAACTTACCTTCCCAGGCCAATGGGTGGCCTAGGTATGGACAACCCAATGTTTATTTTTCTTTGATGTTTTTTAAACATAATTTCGCAAACATGCTGGCAGAGGAACCGCCAGGGTGGGTTGGTATTTTTCAGTCCTGGTTTAGGCCTTTTCTGCTGGGAGAATGGTGGGCTAGTGAAAAGCCTGCGGGTCCGACATGGTGAGCTCCTGACTTATGTTGCCCTGTGCCTGAAATGGAAGCAGGGGCCAGTGACGGCAGAGGTAATTAAGTCTCTTCCTAGGAAGAACCTGGAGAGGAGGGTTGTTGAATCTGCCTTTAGTGAGCCATTGGATTGCCCAGGCCCTGTTATGAGGGAGGGTCTGCATTTGCTCAATCTAGAGAGAATACCTTTAAAGTTTCGGGATTCGGCCTGGCGCTCATTCCATGGCAGACTCTATGTAAAGGGCAACCTGAAGCATCATTCTGTGGATAACCGTGGTTGTCCAAGAGTGGGATGTGGTGGTGTGGAGGAGACAACGGACCACTTTTTGTGGAGTGGTCGTACTGGGCCTTTGAGACACATCGGGATTTGGAGACACTTTTTCTAGTTAGCTTAGTAGTCCATTTTTTAACATGGAATACACAACATTCTGGGTGAAGCTGGGAAGGTTGAGGTTGGGAAGGTTCAGGGTCCTAAAAAGGACAGGTGGCGGCTGGGGGCCTGGACAAAGGCGTGGAGGTGTCACGGTTCCTACCAAGCCTTTCAGACAGCCAGGCGTGGTCGCGCCCCAAGTGGCTCTGGGTGGTATTGAACTCATGCCTGTCAGTTGTTGCTCCTGTTTCTTTACCTCTAAGCCACGTCTCAGTTCTATTCAGCCTGTTTCCAGCCATGTCTAGTTTTAGCATAAAGTACTGTGGGCAATTCTCTGTACCTCTCACTCCTGGATCAGCTGAGGCAGGTTACCTAATTAGCTGGGTATAAAACCCTGTCTCACTCTGAGGGCTTTGGCAGTTCATTTTGTCATGTGTGCCAAGTGGTCTTGTGCTCCTGTTGCAGAGATCCAGTGTTCCAAGACTGACCCCGGCTTCAGACCCTGGCTTTGTTTATCATTATCCTGACTTCTGGAATCCCTGACTGGGGCTTTACCTTGACCATCCCTTGGCTATTCCTGTCAAGCCCCCGTGCACAGATTCACAGCCCAGGTAGCTTATCTCTTTGTTACCTTGGACTGTGTTTATTTGCTAGGGTGAGCGTACATCTCTGCGCCATGGACTCCAACCTAGGTAAGCCCTTACAGGAGGAATGGGTGTGCAGCTTTCTTTCTGTCCTTTTACGTCCCCTAGATTTTTATATAAGATTGTATTTTTGAAAAAAGGCTGCATGCATGTGTAATGGTTTCTTAGCCTGAGGGTGTTTTAGGTGGAGGTTTTGGCTTTCTTTGGGTTGGTATATTTAGTTTTCTTTATGTTTTTACTATGCTGATGTAAGCTATTTTTGTTTATATATTTTTATTTATTTTGTATATATGTAAATATGTTTTTAGTATGTTTGTAAGATTTTTAATAAACAAAAATGTATACTCTAATGCCTATTATCATTATTCAAAATTTTATAGCTGGGATCACTGAGCTGTAAATGTCATTGTGAAGTCCGGTAATATTGGTACCCCAGATGTGGAATTTGCCAGATTTATTTGCTCAGGAAAGTCTGGTAATAAATTGGGCACACATCCCTCATCTCCTGAGCATCGCCCTCTCCACTGATTACCGAAAATAAACAGCCATTTCATTCTGACAGAACACTGACAGCGGAGACTCGCCAACATCTCTGGGCGTCCGATATCTGCCCTGACTAAATAGGATTTGTTGAATATTTAAATATTTGCAGTAAAGATATTCAGGAATTTTATTTCAGACATTTGTACAAGTGCCATGTAAAGACTAAATCACTTGCAGTAAAATGTAAACAGCATTTTAATTCGCATGCGCAAAATACGGCACGCTTCCAAAAATAAACATTGCAGTATTATTATGAGTTTCATGTGCCCACACAGGTGGTCTCGATGTATCATTCGATTTCCATGCAAAACCAAGATTATTTTTTAGATTTGGATGGAATGTGGAAGGGCTAAAACCCCTGCTAGGCTTTTATTGCTGTCTGTGTTACCCAAAGCCCCCCCCCCCCGCGTGTCCTTAATTCCTGTTGTGTCTCTGGGATGAGGAACGCTTTCTATTGCCTGCAGAAGATTGGTGACATCATCTTAGTCCAGGCAGAGTCTCTACTGGAGCTCTAGGATGTCTTTTAACTCCTCACTGTCTCCTCCCAGTGGCCGTCTAAGGATCAATATTGAGAGGCAGATCATGTCATTGGCTGCCACAGCAGTGTCATGATTGGAAGCCTGTCCTGTTGGCGATTGCAGGCCAGGAGCATTCGGTGAGATCTTGGTCAGTGTGCTGTAAGCACAAGTCAGCAGAGTAGTGGTCAAGAAGCAAGCCAAGGTCACACTGGGAAGTCATCAGTCGCAGTGAAGAGGCAGGTTGAGGTCACACAAGAAAGTCAGCAGAGTCACAGTGAAGAGGCAGGCTGAGGTCACACTGGGAAGTCAGCAGAGTCATGGAAAATAAGCAGGTTGAGGTCACACCGGGAAGTCAGCAGAGTGACAGTGAAGAGCCAGGTTCAGGTCAAACCGGGAAGTCAGCAGAGTAATGGTGAAGAGGCAGGTAGAGGTCACACCGGGACATCAGCAGGGTCATGGCGAAGAGGCAGGTTCAGGTCACACTGGGAAGTCAGCAGAGTCATGGAAAATAGGCAGGTTGAGGTCATACCGGGAAGTCATTAGAGTCACAATGAAGAGGCAGGTTGAGGTCACACTGTGAAGTCAGCGGATCCATGGAGAATAGGCAGATTGAGGTCATACCAGGAAGTCAGCAGAGTAATGGTGAAGAGGCAGGTAGAGGTCACACCGGGACATCAGCAGGGTCATGGCGAAGAGGCAGGTTGAGGTCACACTGGGAAGTCAGCACGGTCATGGAGAAGAGGCAGGTTGAGGTCACACCATGCAGTCAGCAGAGCCATGGTGAAGAGGCAGGTAGAGGTCACACCGGGAAGTCAGCAGGGTAATGGCGAAGAGGCAGGTTGAGGTCACGCCAGGAAGTCAGCATGGTCATGGAGAAGAGGCAAGTTGAGGTCACATGGGGAAATGAGCAGAGTCAAGGAGAAAATGCAGGTTGAGGTCACACTGTGAAGTCAGCAGGGTCATGGAGAAGAGACAGGTTGAGGTCAAACCGGGAAGTCTGCAGGGTCTTGGAGAAGAGGCAGGTTGTGGTCACACTGGGAAGTCAACAGGGTCATGGAGACGAGGCAGGTTGAGGTCATACCCATAAAGTTACCAGAATACTAAAAAGAAAGTATGAATGGACTTTTGAGGTACCCAAAGATTACACATACATTTTACATTTAAAACATCAATTTCTTTATTGATAAATATCCCAAAAAGACAGCATAAATATTAATAAAAGATTATAATGAAATCACTAAAACCTCCTCAAAAATGGAACCCCTTAACCAGTATTTTGTACCATTCTATTCCAATGGGGCTGTGAGGCCTCCATATGTGTCCATCCTGGTGTCAGAATGGAAACTGTCAAGGGGATCCAATTTTTTTCCTACATGTTTCACAGGTAAACCCACACTTCTTCAGGGGGTTGGGAGAACCGTAAGAATCAGTCCTGGTTTCCTCCTTTCCTTACACCTCCAGTTTCCCCTGTGATCTGTGTTCCCCATTTTGTATCTATTATATATAGTTAGTTGCTAGTTTTTCTGTTACTTGGGTTGTTAGGAATTTTTGTCAGTTGGTTATGGTTCACTTGTATTTTCACGTTTGCTGTGTATTATGGTTGCTAGTGTTTGGATGTGTCTTGCTCACTGTTAATAAACTTGCCGAAAGCGGTTGCTCAGTCCCCTGTGTGAAAATCAAGTCAGCAGCTGACTTAAAAAAAAAAAACAAGAAAACAACCACTTACTTGTCAAGGGATCCAGTGCCATGCTATCCCGATCGCGTTTCTTTACCGCTCTTCGGTGCTTTACCGCTCTTATAACTGTGGACAACCGACTGTAACTGCTTGTGGCTTCACAACCGACTTCCCATTGCGCATGCGTGAGCTGCGCTGTGCCTTGTGTATGGTCCCACAGTTTCTTGGGACCTGTGATGTGTCCCAAGTGGTTGCAGAGAGAGGAGGAGGGAGCCGTACTTCCGCTCCTTTCCTCTAGGTAGTCGGAGCAAAAGTGGGAGTGGGTACCTGTCAAAACCAGGTACCCGCTCCTCGCCCCCCAAGAAAATATTCAGATTTTGACAGAGGAGGGGATAAGGAGGAACAACCAAACTTCTTCCTTTTGGGTGAAGTTACGCTTTAAATCATATACAGCGGGTAAACTAAGTATTGAACACGTCACCATTTCTCTATTTCTATGTGGTATTGACATGAAATTTTCACCACACAACCCATGCAATCCATACATACAAAGACACCAAAACAAATAAGTTCAGAAATTAAGTTCTGTGTAATAAAATGGAATGACACAGGGAAAAAGTATTGAACACGCTAACTGAAATGTATTTAATATTTTGTTCAAAATGCTTTCTTGGTAATGACAGCTTCAAGACGCCTCCTGTATGAAAAAACATGTTGCATGCATTGCTCAGGTGTAATTTTGACCCATTCTTCCACACAGTCTTCAAATCTTGAAGGTTCGGTGGTCCTCTTTTATGGACTCTGATCTTTATTTCTTTCCACAGATTTTCTGTTGGATTTAAAGAGGAAGTAAACCCTGATGGGTTTTACTTCCACTTTTTCCCCTGCAAAGTAAAAGCATAATGGGCAAGTATGCACCGCAGACTAGCCCATTATGTTGCACTTACCTGCAAAGGAAGCCAGCGATGTCACCACTGTCCCTGCTGTATGCACCCCTGTATTCCTTCCGGGGCCGTGGACTCCGGCTCTCTGACTGGCCGGAGTCGCGTGACGTCACTCCCGCGCATGCCCCTAAAGTAACAGCCCCTAAAGAAACCACTTTAAGTCAGATTATTGGTTGGGCCATTCTAGCAGCTTTATTTTCTTTCTTTGAAACCAATTGAGAGTTTTCTTGGCTTTGTGTTTGGGATGATTGTCTTGCTGAAATGTCCACCCTCGTTTCATCTTCATCATCCTGGTAGATGGCAACAGATTTTTATAAAGAATGTCTTGGCACATTTTTCCATTCATCCTTCCTTCAATGATATGAAGTTTGCCAGTACCATATGCTGAAAAACAACCCCACACTATTATGTTCCCACCTCCAAACTTCACTGTTGGTATGGCGGTGTATTGGGGGTGATGTGCAGTGCTGTTTGACCTCCAAACATGGTGTGTATTATGGCATTATAGCAGTTAAATTTTGGTCTCATCTGACCAGACTATATTCTCCCAGTATTTCACAGGCTTTTCTGAATGTTGTGCAGCAAATAATAAACAAGCTTCAACATGCTTTTTTTCAGCAATGGAGTCTTGTATGGTGAGCATGCATACAGGCCATGGCGGGTGAGTGCATTACTTATTGTTTTCTTTGAAACAATTGTACAAGCCTTTCTGAAGCTCTTCACAAGTGGTCCTTGGCTCTTGGACAACTCTTCTGATAACTCTTTTCACTCCTTTATCAGAAATCTTGCGAGGAGCACCTGGTCGTGACCAGTTTATGGTGAAATGATGTTCTTTCCACTTCCAGATTATGGCAAAAACAGTGCTCACTGGAACATTCAGAAGTTTAGGAATCCCTCTGTAACCAATGCCATCCATACGTTTTGCAACAATAAGGTTGCGAAGATCTTGCGAGAGCTCTTTGCTTTTACCCATCATGAAATGTTTCTTGTGTGACACCTTGGTAATGAGACACCTTTTTATAGGCCATCAGTTAAGACTGAACCAGCTGATAATAATTTGCACTGATAAGGGGCAGGATTGCTTTCTAATTACTGATAGATTTCAGCTGGTCTTGGCTTTCCATGCCTTTTTTGCACCTCCCTTTCTTCATGTGTTCAATACTTTTTCCCTGTGTCATTCCATTTTATTACACAACTTCATTTCTGAACTTATTTGTTTTGGTTTCTTTGTATGTATGGATTGTATGGGTTTTTAACAAAATGTGGTGAACCTTGAATGTCAATGGCACCTTTAGAAATATTTTTACCTAGAAAATTGGTAACTTATTTTACCCACTGTATAGTCTAATTGCAGTTTCCTAATGCCCCGTACACACGCTCTGACTTTCCCGCGGGAATGTCCGCTGGACCTAGTCCGGCGGACAAACTGCTGGACCTTCCAGCGGGGCTTCGCCGGACTTTCCGAGCGTGTGACTTGCCCACACACGCCCGGACTTCTCCGGCGGACAATCCGCGGCAAAAAGTCCGCCGGACTTTTGAAAATGAACGGACTTGCCACACGGAGCAAAGTCCATTCATTTAGAACGTAACTGCAGGTAGACGGGACTAGCGAAGGCAGTGACTGCCGCTGCGCTAGCCCCGTCACCTGGCATGGATTTAAAGGGAATCCCTACGCCGAAAAAACGGCGTGGGGTCCCCCCAAATCCATCTCAGACCCTTATCCGAGCACTGCTCCGGGGGGTCTTCTTCCGTCTTGGGGGGGGGTCTTCTCGCCAGACTCCTCCTGCTATTTTACCTTTTACCGAGCAGAGGAGCCCAGCTACCTTCTTCGTCGTCGCCGCTGCCGTCTGGGGGTCTCGATCCGCCTTCCGGGGTCTCTTCTGTTCTTGCCGCTGTCTTCTTCCTCTTCACAAGGGAACAGTAAAGGAGGAATTATTACCCTCTCAGCAGCCAGCATCAGGTGGAGATTGATTACTGGATTCTACTGGCTGCTGATATACACCCTCTGGTGGACACTGGTATTAAAACCTTCCGCTCTGGGAGCCACAGTGCCACCAGCTGGTGATCCAGGTCCTGACAGTCTGTTTGCATGGTGTATCAACTCCAAGTATGTTTATGTAACTAGACTCCACCACAACACTTTTCATCAAAGATGGCTTAAAGATAGGACGAAAAGTGTTGAAGACGAGTCTAGCAACTCAAACTTTTAACCGCTTGCCGACCGCCTCACGCCAATATACGTCGGCAGAAGGGCATGTACAGGCAGAATCACGTACCTGTACATTGCCCTTTAAGAGGCGGGCGCCAAGCTCCGTGAGTCGGGTCGCGGGTTCTGCAGACTCGATTGTCGCGGGAATACCCACGATCGCCTCATGGGAGGAAGAACGGGGAAATGCTAATGTAAACAAGCATCTCCCCGTCCTGCCCTGTGATCGGGAGCAGAGATCAGTGACGTGTCACACACAGCCACCCCCCCACAGTTAGAAACACGCCCCTATGACACACTTAACCCCTTCACTGCCACCTAGTGGTTAACCCCTTCACTGCCAGTGTCATTTACACAGGAATCAGTGCATTTGTATAGCACTGATTGCTGTATAAATGACAATGGTCCCAAAAATGTCTGATGTGTCCGCCACAGTCACAGTCACGATAAAAATTGCTGATTTCCGCCATTTAAAAAAAAAAAAAAGATTATTAATGAAAATGCCATAAAACTATCCCCTATATGGTAAACGCTATAACTTTTGTGCAAACCAATCAATAATCGCTTATTGCTATTTTTTCTACCAAAAAATATGTAGAAGAATACGTATCAGCCTAAACTGAGGAAAAAAATATAATTTTATATATATTTTTGGGCTATATTTATTATAACAAAAAGTAAAAAATAATGCTTTTTTTTCAAAATTGTCGCTCTTTTTTTGTTTATAGCGCAAAAAATAAAAAACACAGAGATGATCAAATACCACCAAAAGAAAGCTCTATTTATAGGGAAAAAAAGAACATCAATTTTGTTTGGGAGCCACGTCGCACGACCGCGCAATTGTCAGTTAAAGCGACGCAGTGCCGAATCGCAAAAAGTGCTCTGGTCAGGAAGGGGGTAAATTCTTCCGGGGCTGAAGTGGTTAAGGAGGATTGTTCATGGATTTCATAGAGATTGGGACAATATTGGTTTGTCCTGCACTGTGATATATGCAATATTGTATCACCGCTATCACTTGGGGAATATCTTCTGCACATTTGTTTATTATGGATGTGACCAGTAACGGTTATGTTCTCCAGTAATTGGCCACTTTCTTCTTGTCACAATTGCAGCAATAAACGGTTATTGGAATCAGTACAGATGAACCCGGCCTGAGAAACTCCTCCAAGATTACTTTTTAAACTTCAAATTCCGCTATTGAAATGATAAACCTTCAAACAAAGTGTCACTCGGCCCAGAGAAAACAATTATTGGAATACGCCGGTATTTAATGTTGATCTATTTCCTGAGAAAACTTTGTTACGTTATTCCGGGATAATTACTTCCGAGGCTGCGGACGGCCTGGGTGAGCCTATCTGTCTGTCTGTGAAGATTTACAATAAGGGGACAATAAATCGCCACGGCGAGGAACAGCGCTATTTACCACCGTGGGGTGTTTGTCATTTTTTTTATTTTTTTTTTTAGCCAGACTATTTATTTCTGAAGCCACGCCGCGCTGCTCGATAGCGGTTTATCGGAATATTTTATGCTATTCTCCAAATGAATAAAATGAAACCGTATCTTTTAATGGAAAACTCAATATTTATTACATGCAAGGTCATATTTTGCAAGTGATGCATAAATATGTTGCGGCTTCCAGGTTTAAACATATCAAAAAGAAATAGTTATATTAAAGGGAATCCATTGTGGATTTCCAGAAAGTCGTTACACCAGTAACTTTGTAGTCTGGCTTGTATGCTGTCCCATATTTTCATGGTAATATTTTATATTTACATGTGGAGATGCTCCCTCTAGTGACGGTGTGTGTGTACCGCATTGCAATGAGTATCCTTTATGAACAGACATTACTAGAAGCAAGAATGGCAGATGTTTGCTGTCCCATATTGTCATAATATTATATCAGGTACAACTGATTAAATTCTCATTGATTAGCTGCTGAGATAAGATCACTGAGCCAGAGAGTTCATTGTCTTCAACCAGTAGAATCGATTCCAACCGGTACCACTCAAAGCCAGACCCAATATAGGTTCCACCTCCTCTCTTTAGTCATAATAGAACAATGCCGCACACCACTATGCTTTTTTCTTGACTTTCAACAAATGTTTTTTATCCAACAAACAACAACACGATGCTGCTGTTTTGACTGTCCGGAATCCTCTCTGACGCATTTCTCCACGACTTCAAAAGGGAGGTCCACCCTAAAAAACAAAATCATAAAAAGGCTCCAAAAAATTAATAAATAGTTTTTTTTCACTTACCAGAAATGGCTGTTGCTAGGCAGATCGTCCTAATCTGCCTCTTCCTATTCCGTGGTGATCTTCGGTCTTCTCCTTCTTGTGCTGTCTTCTGGTGAATGGGGCGCGGTGTGTTGCGGGAACTGTGTGTGTCCCACAACACAGCGCACCCCATTCACAAAGCGATGCGCGACTCGCGCATGCGCAGTAGGAAACGGACAGTGAAGCCGCAAGGCTCCACTGCCTGTTTCCCTTACCTTGAATGGCGGCGCCGTGACCCAAGAGCCAAGGGACGGGTCAGCCTTGGGCGGCCGACATCGCTGGCACCCTAGAAAGGTAAGTGCTTATTAAAAGTCAGCAGCTACAGTGTTTGTAGCTGCTGACTTTAAAGTGGCAATCTATGCATTAAGGAAAAAACCTTCTGGGTGCAGCTCCCCCCACCTCCCAAGCCCTCATCTTGATCCAACAATGTACATGAGAGCAGTGGCTCTTCCGGGTCTCTCTCCTCATTGGCTCACACAGCAGCAGCAAGTGGCTAACCGTGTAAACTGGAGATGGGGGGGTACAGATGGGAAGGGGAAACCAGGACTGGGATCAGAAACAAGAGGAGCAGATAAGAGGCAGTAGGACACAGGATGCAAGATCTGGGTCTGGATCAGAATAAATGGTATGCAGTCTCTGGCAGCAGAGGAAAACACTGGAGCAAGAGGAACTATTGGGGGAGGATCTAAATACCCTCCCAGCAGCCAGCATCAGGAGAAAACTGATTACTGGGATCTGCTGGATGCTGGGAGACACCTTCTGGTGGACACTGGAACTACAACCTTCCACTCTGGGAAACACAGTGCTACCAGCATGTGATCCAGGTCCAGGACAATGGGGCTTGGTGCCGTTATGTTGAACCAGTCCACCAACACAACTTAAAGTGGTTGTAAACCCTTCCATATACCCAGCAAAGTGACTGGCCTCAGGTGATACACAGAGATGAAACAAATCCTACATTGTACCTGATTATCTGCAGTCTCCTCTTCGCTACATCTGTTGAAAGTGCAGAATTTAAACAGCTTGTCTGAGCTTCCAGAAAGCAGAGTGCGGAGAGCTGAAGTTACACTTTGCAGAACTCAGTGAGAGCTGATTGGGGGGAAGGGACACCCCTTCACACAACACACGGGGACAGAACTTAGGCTGTCAATCACAGGCTCTGTCCTGGAGCTCCCTCCCCTGACACCTTCTTTCTCTTGGTGTCAGGGAAAAAAGAAAAATACACAATATACAATACACTATACACTACACACTATAGAGCAGTGATGGCGAACCTTGGCACCCCAGATGTTTTGGAACTACATTTCCCATGATGCTCAACTACACTGCAGTGTAGTTGAGCATCATGGGAAATGTAGTTCCAAAACATCTAGGGTGCCAAGGTTCGCCATCACTGCTATAGAGGGATATGCTTTGTTCATATTTCATGTCTGAGGTTTACAACCATTTTGAAGTGGAAGTAAACCCTCCTATCGTTTTCAGCCAAGGAAGCTGCCATCTTGGCCTCTGTTCAATCTTCAACTGCCATGATGCTGCACATGTGAACAGCAGTGTTGGTCATCCTACTTTAAAAAAGTAATTAGTTAAGTAACAAATTACTTCTCCCAAAAAGTAATTGCGTTAGTAACTCAGTTACTACACTGGAAAAGTAATTAGTTACGCAGCAAAGTAACTGACTTTTTTTTTAAATATTCTATACGTGTAACTAAGGGGCGGGTCTAGTATTACTGTAACCAAGGGGCGCATTTATTATTATTGTTATATATCGTGTAACCAAGGGGCTGCTCTATTATTACTCTAACCAAGGGGCAGATCTGTTATAGCGTGTAAGCAAGGGGCGGGTCTATTATTATTATATTGTGTAAGGGGCGGATGGCTACAGAAGAGGGCGAATGTTAAATTAATGGGCAGAGCTCGCTATATAACAATAATAATAAATGCGCCCCTTGGTTACAGTAATACTAGACCCGCCCCTTAGTTACACGATAGACGCCCCTTGCAGAGTAGCACGAGCATCGGGAGCGTGCGGCATCGCCTCGTACAATTACATGTTAACTGCGCCTGCGCGTTGTAGAGTTCACTCAGAGCTGTTTAGGTTCGGCAATTTTCGAAAGCTCCGTAGTCCTTCGTACTGCGCAAGCCCTGCGCAGTACAGGGGGTCCTTATCCGGCGGGGGGACTTTTTCGGCAGGACACCGGAATTACACTACTGCCATCTAGTGGCGGTAGATGTAATTGGGGTAACTAAGCCAAAGTAATGGGAACTGAGTTACCATGAGGGGAAAAGTAATCAGTTAGATTACTCGTTACCCTCTAAAGTAACTGCGTTAGGTAACTCAGTTTATTTTAACTCAGTTACTTACATCACTGGTGAACAGTTATGACACCAGCCATTGGATGGTTTGACAGTTTGGTTTTTTTAAACTATTTAAATCAAAGGGCAGGGGCGGACTGACAACTCATGGGGCCCCCGGGCAATTGGAGATTATGGGGCCCCCAGGCAATCAGAGATTATGGGGCCACACAGTATACAATCACACAGTATACACATACATGTACACACAGTATACACAGACATGTTTCTATTGGCTGAGAAGGTACTGGAGAGGTGGGGCAGCTATAATCTCAGGATTTTTAGACCAAAAGGATGTCGGTAAGGGACATTTCAGAGACAGATGTAAGAAAAACTGATTTTTACATACTGTCCCTGGTTTTACTAAGGCTGGCAACCCTGATGGGGCCCCCTAGTGGACCGGGGCCCTCGGGAAGTGCCCGAGTGGCTGAATGGTCAGTCCGCCCCTGTCAAAGGGTTTACTTCCGCTTTAAGTTAAGTGATTTCTCCTATATCAGCAGCGACATTCGCTCTGCAATCACCTCTATGGCTTTGCTGCAAATTGCTGATGGAGGACACTTTTGCTCCCGGCATTGGAGCTGCATTAAGAATTTTCCTCCTAACAAGTGTCGCTCAGAGGACTCATTTCAGCTCATACCCCTACAGCCCCTAAATAAAACCTGCACTCCCCCCTCTGTCAGCATCACACGCTATGGATTTATAATACAAAACACGAATGATGGAGAATGTAACTTTGGAGGAGGTCGGGTAACCGGAATCCCAACTATTGGCGCAGAACAAGTGGTGGGGCTGCCCGTCCTCAATGCCTCCATTCATAGACTTACCAAGCAGTCTTATCCAAGCCACTGTAACAAGCCATGTCTGTCCCTCCTAATGTAATATTATATCAGCAGAAATTCTGTTTAAATTGAAAATAGCCTCCCCCCCCTCCCACCCAAACTCTGATTCTCCCAGTACAAGTGCGATTTTCTGCAGGCTCCTAGACAATACGCAGTGTTCACCCGCTCACTTCCTCTGCTTGTATTCACCATAAATTGATCCGCCGGCTAATTATTTTATTTTAAGCGGGGTCTTTGGATTTGGATTGCAGCGAGGGGATCTGATGATTTTCTACTACATCACCTCCATTCCAACGTCCAAGGCAGTTCCTACGGCTACAGAAACGGGGCAGATAATTGGTCAGGATCAACAAAATTAGATATCTTAGCTGGACAGAGTTTGCCAACATTTGGGACTGTCCTGGTAAATCTGAAACCATTATGCCACCTACACACAACCGGACTTTCAGGCAGAATAGGTCAGACGGAATCATTCTGTCGGCTATTCCGATCGTGTGTGGGATAATCCGATCGTTTTTCTTAAAATTCTCAAAATTCTGATGGAGCTACAAATAGAACATGCTTTAAATATTTCCAACGGAATCAATTTCTATCGGGAAAACCATTTCCTCTGTATGCTGATCCGATGGACCAAATACGACGCAAGGGCAGCTATTGGCTACTGGCTATTGAACTTCCTTTTCTAGTCCCGCCGTATGTCATCATGTTCAAAAAGAACAAACTTTGGTCCATTCGTGTGTGTGCAAGTCCGTTCGTTCGTAACTCCGTCGGCACTCAGTTGGAACTCTGTCGGGAGAACCGTCGGACCTTTTCGGCCGGAAAGTCCGGTCGTGTGTATAAGTGTATATTGGTAAAAACTAGGGCTACACCAATACCATTTTTACTACATGGTTTAGGAGATATTTAGAAAAAATCAGGCATCGCTGTCTACGGCGCATGCCCTGTAGACAGCGGCGCGCAAGCGCACTGCGCATGCCGATATCACGGCGATATGCCGCTTTCGTGCACATGCGCGGGAGTGACGTCATCATCGCTCCAGCGAATGACAGCGCTGGAGCAGCGAGACCCGGAAGTCACTCCGGGCTTGATGGCGGCGC
Organism: Lithobates sylvaticus; assembly: GCA_028564925.1. NCBI lineage: Eukaryota > Metazoa > Chordata > Amphibia > Anura > Ranidae > Lithobates > Lithobates sylvaticus. The sequence goes on from CM053038.1 coordinate 68,880,131, forward strand.
AGAACATCGTGGATGAGGGTCGCTTCGGGGCTTCATTCTCAGGTAAGTCATTCATAATGAGTTAGTATGCTATGCATACTAGCTCAAAATGCCTTTGCCTTGCAGGTTCCATTTTTTTTTTTTTTTTTGGAGGAGGCTTTACTTCCTCTTTAAGGGTTATTAAGGGGTTAAACAGAGCAACATTTAATACAATTATATTTTTTTTTTACTTGATAGGTTGCTTTAAACTGATTTCACCTGCAGATTGAAGTACATCTCTTTGATCTGTAGATGAAGAAACAGAAAGATAGAAAAAGAAACATTGTTTCTTTTTGTATCTATCTGTTTTAGTGGCTGAGAAATGTTTTGATAAACATTGCTGGGCTGCTTTTTTGTTGACAGCTCCAATTGCCGGCACTTCATTTACACTTCAGCTGTCAACAGGGGAACCCCACAGACAGCTAAATGAGTCATTGGTTCTTAAAGCGGGATTCCGCCCACCTATCATTTTTTTTTTTTAAAGATCCTTTATATCTTTTAAAAAGGACAATGTAGTACTCACATTTTGTGTCTCCCAGTTCCCCAGCTTGCCGATTTCGTCGATTTTGCCGACTTTTAAAAGGCTATCTTTTAAAAAAGTGTCCAGGCGGTTGTCATTTTGCTTGTGGGCATTTGAAGCCCACAAGCATGTATTTCCGGGAGGCGGTGAATGCTGTGCTCCCAGCATTCACCGCTCGATCCCACGCATGCTCAATGCTAACAGCGAGCAGCGCCGTAGAATTCAGGGTTGCCATAGCAACGGGCCGCAAGATCTCCGAGATCTCGGCATGACGGCGTTCCCCACTGATTCATGGGAAGACTCTGAAAAAGCTCCCAGGGGTCTTTGTGGAGCCGGGGAAAGGCGATAAACACGCCTACTCCCACGGGAGGAGAGCCCGGAAGTCAGCATTCTTCTGAAAAATAAAAGGTAATTACGCCAATTTTTTTTTTTTTAATGCCCAGTTAATCATCTATGACTATAAGTGATTGCAATGGGATTAACTTAAAATTTTGGGTACAACACCGCTTTAAGGATGTCAGTGGGGGGAATCTATGTACATTGCAGCGAATTTGACAAACTTTGTTGCAGATTCCTACCTTTTTGTTATTCTGAAGAAATAGCTGTTTGAGTGAATGTGAATGAGTGACTTTATCAATCAGCTGCTGCACTTGCAAGGTTCTAATGAGGAAAGTGGCAGGGTCTGCGTCCTTTAGACGTGATTTCTCTTTTGGAGTATCTCACCAATAATTACATTTTTGTTGCAGGGGATGCCAAAAATCTGACTTGTATCTTAGTGCAGACTTCTAGGAACAGTGCAGAGACAAGGTCATCCAGCATCCAGGGCAAAGATGCTAAACTGCACCCCCATATCTATTTTTTTCTTTTAATGAATGTGTCTGGCCCCTCCCCCCCTGCACATTGTTTACCTAGGCAAACAGCGTTCCCTGTTCCCCTTTTTGTTTCCCGAGATATGAACATTACATATCCCAGTAGGCAAAGCCTTTCTGTCACCTACCTGTTAGAAGAGCCTGACATGATGAGGAAGGCCTTTATTACACCTCTAAATCAAGGCCCCTGATAGAGGAGCAGGCAGGAGGCGCAGGAGTACAGAGTGACACGAGTGTCTGTTGGTCTTGCTAGCGGCAAGGCTGGATGGACTCTCTGGATCAAGCAGGGGAAGACCATCAGTAGATCAGTCAGTGGCGGCCTGTGCACTGTGGGCACACGGGCGCCGCCCCCCCCCCCATCCATGCGCCCGACCCCTTTCAGGATGCCAGATGCATGGATTCCTATGGCGGGGGTGGTACTTTTTGAAGTACCTGATTAAAGCCAGAGGCTCTAATAGGCTTCAAAATAGGGTGGGCTCGGGGCGCAGAGAGTGCGCACTGATCCGACCCAATTGTGTGATGATAGCAAAGTCATTTTCACTATTTTCACACTAATCGTCCTCTCTGCCAATCAGGAGCCAGGGCGTAAGACCTGTTTCCTGATTGGCCAAAGCGCAAGGCCACCCTATTGGATGCCTGGTGCTTAGGAAGAGGAGTGGAGGACTCAGTGACACACGCTGGAGCGGAGGTCACGATAAGTACCACAATGTCAGAGCCGTGCGAGTGGGGAGGGGGGGGGTCGATGGGCACAGTGGCTGCGTATGATGGGCACAACAGTGGCTGCATTTGATAGGCACAAGTGGCTGTATTTGATAGGCACAAGTGGCTGCATATGATGGGCACAAGTGACTTCATTTGATGGGCACAAGTGCTGCATATGATGGGTACAATGGCTGCATATGATGGGCACAATGGCTGCATTTGATGGGCACAAGTGGCTGCATTGATGGGCACAATGGCTGCATTTGACGGGCACAAGGGCTGCATATGATGGGCACAGTGGCTGCATATGATGGGCACAGTGGCTGCATATGATGGGCACACATGGCTACATATGATGGGCACAATGGCTGCATATGATGGGCACAGTGGCTGAATATGATGGACACAGTGGCTGTATTTGATGGGCACAATGGCTGCATTTGATGGGCACAGTGAGGCTACAGTTGATGGGGGGGAGGGTTTCAGTATTTTTCAGTTTGTTTACGCCCCCCAAAAACTTTGAGCACCAGAAGTGACAGAAGTAGAGTCAGATGAAGCGGGTTATACACAGGCAGACTGATCAGGTACAGATGCATAGGCAGGAGCAAGGTCAGGATGCAGGCCGAGTCAGTAACAGACCAGTGCAGCAGCAGCAAGGGGCACAGGCAGAAGCGAGGTCAGAGGCAGGCCAGGGTCATGCAGTTGGAGTTCAGGAGTAGTCAAGACAAGCCGGGTCAGTAACAGTAGCCAGATGCAGAGTAACAGGTTGCAGGTATGCAAGGGAATGCTGTAGACAATACAGCACTGAAGCATAGCACAGGCTCAGTTTAAATAACCCGCTTGGCTCCAATACAAGCAACAGATGTGTGCGCACGAATATGCGCACGCATGAGCACGTGCACATTTCCTACAAGCATGTAAAGGAATATGGAATAGCCTGTGGCTATGCACAGGACACCGTCCTTCCTGACGCTTTCCTTCAGTAAAAGAGAAGGGGGACGAAGGAGAAGATAATGGGGAGAAGATAATGAGGCACACTGAACTTGGAATTGCTGGCAGGCTCTTGATGAGTCACGGCAAAACATGGCGGCACTGGACCAATCACTGCCAGAAGAGAGGAGGATCACTGCTGGTTGGGTGAGTATCTAAAATGTGCTGATTTCACCGCCATTAAGGTAAGGGTTCGAAAAACAAATCGTAATGAAACAAAACGCACATGTCTAGTTCTTATTCCCTGACCAAGGGTAAGCAATAGAGCTCAGAAACCTGCATACTGGTCTCAGGTCAGGATCACCATAACGGACAAGCAGCCATCATTTTTCAGGAGGAGGTCAGCGGCTTCAGCGCTTTCTTAAAGTCTTCTTCACCTCGGCCTTGAGCTGCGAACACCCCCCCCCCCCCCCCCCCAGCCTCCTAGAATAATATTTCGTCCTTGAAGATTCCACATGAGATTAGTTAGAGAAGGAATATTTGTATAACGTGCGCTTTATTATCGGAAGGTGCTGTTACCGGCGCAGTGATTGATAGCGCCTAACAGCTACAGCAGGTGCGGCTTGTCTTCCAGCGTAATAAAATGTTATTTTTTTTGTTCTTTAAATCAGATCCCAGTGAGACTAATTATTTATAATTACGTGAGAACACCTTTTTTTTCGATGCGGAAAAATAGACTGAAGAATAAGCTGCGAGTTTTTTTTTTTTTTTTTTACACTTTATCTCCTTTCCATCTGATTCGTATGACAATGAGTGCCGCGCTCTCTTCCCTTCTCTTTCCCCGAAATATCGCCTCTCCAGAAAAACTTTCCAACTTCCAACGCACATTTTCCAGGCGTTCGATGGAATCTGCCTGTTTAATTGGCGCCGGGCGCTTGCCAAATTATGCCGGATTCAGCTCGCTAATGATTCACACTTCTGTAAACTGTGTAGCAGATGAGCAAATTAATTGCACAGCCCTGACCTTGCTGGACGGGGCGATCGGCTGGAGGCGGCGGAGCGTGTACGAACTTTGGACATTTCCAACTCAATTTTGGTAACTGCTTCAAAAATAGTAACAGAAGCTCCTGACAACTAGAGAGTGAGAAAAATCTTATAGGGTATAAGTCAAGGCAGATCTCCAGAGACTGATGGGCCCAGATATGTCCTCAGGATGTCAACAATATGTGGAGAAGACAATGCCGAAGGCTTATTTAAAAGTCCAGTTCATTTTCTTAGTCATAGACAACCTGAGGACTGTTAGGTCCTCAGGATGTCAACAGAAGTATCAGCAAACAGCCAACACATTTCAGGGGTCTTCACCAGCCCAGCTTCATGAGGACTGAAGGTACAATACATTAAACATAGCACCCACCTAATATTGAGTATGTCTCTCTATTGCTGCCAAAAGAGCCCTGACCCATCAAGACATGGACTCCACTAGACCTCTGAAGGTATGCTGTGGTATGTGGCACCAAGTCATCAGTAGCAGATCCTTTAACTCCTGTAAGTTGTGAGGTGAGGCCTCCATGGATCAGACGTGTTTTTCCAGCACATCCCACAGATTCTCGATTAGATTGAGATCTGGAGAATTTGGAAGTCAAGTCAACTCCTCAGACTCGTTGTTCTGTTCCTCAAACCATTCTTGAACCATTTGCAGTGTGGCAGGGTGCTTTATCTTACTGAATGAGGCCACTGCCATAAGGGAATACCATTTCCATGAGAGCCAATCAGGAATCTGCCCCACCCCCGTCCCTTAAAGTGATTGTAAACCTCAGTCATGAAAAATGAACAAAACATATCCCTCTGTAGTGTGTACTTGTCTCAAGCACTACGCGTCATTTTCATCTGCTGCCTGCTTCCTCTGCTATCAGCATGGGTGACTTCTGACAAGTTTTCCTGACACCAAGAGAACAATGGTGACAGGGGAGGGATCTCCATTGGAATGTTCCACCCGGGCCATCTGTGATTAGAATTTATCATTGATTGATTGATTGATCGGTTAACCTTTTGGCCCTCCACAGGGTCAAATGTATGATGTGCACAATTGCGTTTCTCTGGGACTTGTGGTTCTTCATCAGCTGTAGGCCTGCAGGTTGTCCACGCCAAATTTAAACCAAAGACGTCCTTGCCAAGAATTAAAAAACATGGCGGTACAATATTAATGGGCTGTAAAAAGTGACACGGCAGCCGCAGCCACGTTCCATTCCATTACGGGAAATCCCACGGCCCTGCGTTGCTTTTGTTATTTTTGGTGCTGATACAAAAGGGATATAAACTCATTAACCATAATAATACAAATGAAAAAAAAGAAAAAAAAAAAGTTCATCTGAATTTTCTCCAAACACACTGGAAATGCCTCCTCTGAAATAAACCTCCTGTTTTTGCCGAGCGTTCGGTGGCTCCCCGCCGTCTTCCGAAACGGTTTTACAGCGCAATTAAACTCGGAGGTATTTGTTTAAGATTTCTTTTTCCAATCTCGATGGCCAAGTCACACACCCCATAAATAGCCACCAGTCTAATCTAAAAGCAATTTGGGTTCCATTCTCGTTACCGTTCCTAGCCAGCCCCATGTATGATTGGAAAACCTGAATTCTAGAAATATTGATAAAGTGTTGGGAAAAACTGCGGCAAATCGGCTCGGAGGGTCTCTGGATAAAGTGGCTTTTGTAATTTTGAGATGGTGATTTTTTTTTTTTTAAGCAGATGGCTGGAAAGTCGGATTGCAGAGCTCAGATGAAACTTCCTAACTACGACCCAGATTACCGAGGGAACCGACCCACCGCCGGCACACACTGAATGTTATATTTACATGAGGGAATCTTGTGAGGACGGTGTTCTCTGTACAGCACTGCAGTATACGTCAGAGCTATATAAATGTATAATAATAGTGTGTGACTGTGGTGGGACAAGATAACATAGAAAGAAACATATTTTAATGACAACAAAAAAGAGACTAAAAACCCTGAACCTCAACTTAAACACAATGCAGGCGAAGAAACATTTGGGCGCTGGTAGGCTGCATTTGATGGGCACTGGTAGGCTGCATTTGATGGGCGCTGGTGAGGCTGCATTTGATGGGCGCTGGTGAGGCTGCATTGATGGGCGCTGGTGAGGCTGCATTTGATAGGGGCTGATGAGGCTGCATTTGATGGTCACTTCATTAAAAAGGTGGGGTTTATATGGGCAGGGGAAGTGGGGTGGAGTCAGGGGTGGAGCCAAGGGGGCGGCAAAATGAGGTTTCACCTAGGGTGTCAAAAATCCTTGCACCAGCGCTGTTCACTGCACTAGGAGAAACAATAGGTGCAAACAGACTTGACAACCACACTTTCTGACACTGACTGGGGAACCACAGACTGAGGGGACACTGACACCACAGATGGCCTCGCAGACACAGATTCTGACGGGACAGGGACACTAGGATTCCCTGGTACAACCTCCGCCAACCCAGACTCCTCTCTATCCGGACGGAAGAATTCCTCCACCAGCTCTGGCTTATTGTGCAAAGCCTCAGGACACCGGCTATAAGGGTGACCAACCTTATCACATAGGTTACATTTAATGATGTTACTGTCCCTCGCCAGATGCCCCAGATCCTGGCACAAAGAGCACTTCTGTTCTGGACAGGACAGGAAGAGGAGAAATGTCCCTTGACTCCACATTTATGGCACAGCTTAGGTTGACCGGGGTAGAATCCTATCTCTACCAATAAAGGCAGAGAAGGGCAAATGCTTGACCACAAAAAGTTGGGAGGTATGGCATGGGCGTCCGCAAAACTTTTTTCAGGGGGGGCATAATTTTAAGGTCACCCATGCTCTCACCCTTTTCGACAATGTCATTTTCACGGTCAGAGACTGCAGACGTAGTACAGGAGATGGTCAGAGACTGCATACATGGCCCAAGAGACTGTCAGAGACTGCATACATGGCTCAAGAGACTGTAAGAGACTGCGGACATGGCACAAGAGACTCTAATGCCCGTACACACGGTCTGACTTTTTCCGTCGGATTTTCCGACGGACAAAGTTTTATCTCCTGCTCTCAAATTTTCCGACAACAAAGTCCTATCGGACAATGTTTCGATTGTGTGTAGCGAATTCCGACGGACAAAGTGCCACACATGCTCAGATCACATTATAAGACCAAAGCTATTGGCTACTAGCCTCTACGTAGTCCCGTCGTAGGCAACAAACGTCACCACGTTCAGGATGATCGGATTTTCCGACAACTTTGTCCGACCGTGTGTATGCAACACCAGTTTCGGACAAAATCCGTCGGAAAAAATCCGATGGATTTTGTGGTCGGATTTTCCGACCGTGTGTACGGGGCATAAGAGACTGCATACATGTGGGGGGAGACAGAGAGAGACAGGAGGGTGACAGAGAGAGAGAGAGAGAGAGCGGGTGACAGAGAGAGGGGGTGACAGAAAGAGACATAGGGGATGACAGAGAGAGACAGAGGGGGGTGACAGAGAGAGGGGGTGACAGAAAGAGACAGAGGGGGGTGACAGAGAGAGACATAGGGTGGTGACAGAGAGAGAGGAGTGTGATAGAGAGAGAGACAGAGGGGGTGGGGGGCAGCCGCCCCTCCTGCCCACCCCTTGTCCCGGCCCTGGGTGAGAGAGAGGGGGGTGAAAAAGACAGAGGGGTGACAGAGAGGGGTAATGGGGGGTCAGAGAGAGGGACCCCCTAGCCCTGTCTGCAGTCCCTCAAGTGCCCCTATGTCCAAGTGGTGTGTGTAATGCTCAGTACGGTACCTTGCATGCCAGTAGGATGTCCATGATGGCCAGCAGCTGGCAAGACCCGTTTTCATTCTGGGTGAGGACAGGGCTGGCCGCTAGCGCTAGGATAAAGACCGAGTGGGGAACAAAATCCTGATCCGATCCCTGATTCCAGGGGGGGGGGCACTTGCCCCCCCCTTGCCCCTACCTGCGGACGCCCATGAGGTATTTTAATCTCTGATACTGTGTAGAGGAGACCTTCTTTAGTATCTCTGTGGAGAGCAGTGCGCTCTCAGGAGTCGAGAGACAACGTGTGAAGTCAGGCAGTTAAAAGGGAGGCAACTGTCACACCGACTAATTAAGAGAGAAAATATTATTATTTGTTTAATTAACCCGCCAAACTACAATCTGTTAAATCTGAACTTGAGCCAATTAAATACACCAATGAAATACATAGTATAGAGGAGCCGTGTTATCTAGTGAAGGATCTGTATTTCTATCCATACAGTCCTGCATTTGCACAGCTCTGACTGACAGATCAGCCATGTTGGTGGCCTAAATTTTTTTCTCTGCTTCAGCTAAGCACCAATCTTTGGTCACCTCCCTCCCCTCCAGGATGTGATTGGCCAGTGAAGGAGCGGAGGAATGAGGGACAGAGGGACATTGCTCCAAATTAGGGACAGTCCCTCAAAATCAGGGACGGTTGGGAGGTATGCTATTCTGTAGTGCTGTACATATATCACTGGGACAGTCCCTCGGAATCAGGGACGGTTGGGAGGTATGATATTCTGTAGTGCTGTACATATATCACTGGGACAGTCCCTCGGAATCAGGGACGGTTGGGGGGTATGATATTCTGTTGTGCTGTACATATATCACTGGGACAGTCCCTCGGAATCAGGGACGGTTGGGAGGTATGATATTCTGTAGTGCTGTACATATATCACTGGGACAGTCCCTCGGAATCAGGGACGGTTTGGGGGTATGATATTCTGTAGTGCTGTACATATATCACTGGGACAGTCCCTCGGAATCAGGGACGGTTGGGAGGTATGATATTCTGTAGTGCTGTACATATATCACTGGGACAGTCCCTCGGAATCAGGGACGGTTGGGAGGTATGATATTCTGTTGTGCTGTACATATATCACTGGGACAGTCCCTCGGAATCAGGGACGGTTGGGGGGTATGATATTCTGTAGTGCTGTACATATATCACTGGGACAGTCCCTCGGAATCAGGGACGGTTGGGGGGTATGATATTTTGTAGTGCTGTACATATATCACTGGGACAGTCCCTCAGAATCAGGGACGGTTGGGAGGTATGATATTCTGTAGTGCTGTACATATATCACTGGGACAGTCCCTCGGAATCAGGGACGGTTGGGAGGTATGATATTCTGTAGTGCTGTACATATATCACTGGGACAGTCCCTCGGAATCAGGGACGGTTGGGAGGTATGATATTCTGTAGTGCTGTACATATATCACTGGGACAGTCCCTCGGAATCAGGGACGGTTGGGAGGTATGATATTCTGTAGTGCTGTACATATATCACTGGGACAGTCCCTCAGAATCAGGGACGGTTGGGAGATATGATATTCTGTAGTGCTGTACATATATCACTGGGACAGTCCCTCGGAATCAGGGACGGTTGGGAGGTATGATATTCTGTAGTGCTGTACATATATCACTGGGACAGTCCCTCGGAATCAGGGACGGTTGGGGGTATGATATTCTGTAGTGCTGTACATATATCACTGGGACAGTCCCTCGGAATCAGGGATGGTTGGGAGGTATGATATTCTGTAGTGCTGTACATATATCACTGGGACAGTCCCACGGAATCAGGGACGGTTGGGAGGTGTGATATTCTGTAGTGCTGTACATATATCACTGGGACAGTCCCTCGGAATCAGGGACGGTTGGGAGGTATGAGCACAGCTGGCGGTCTTTGAGGTACCAAATCAAATTCATGAGCTTACACCTTTTACATTGGAACATTTATTTTTATGTTTTGTGATAGATAACTGGAATTGTGTTAACTTTTTTTTTTTGTCAAGCTTCACGTCCAGCTGTGATTGGTTCTCAGGGATAGCAACCTTTTTATTGGAAAGAGATGGGTGTAGCGTTTTGAATATTTAATTTGCAGAAGAGTTTTTGTTTTATTTTATTTTGTATTATTGGGTTTTGGCAGAAGTTGTGCGGAGCGGCTCTGTGAACAGACACGGCTGTCAGGACTGATATTCCCTGGAAAAGAAAACGATGGAATGTCCACTTCTGTAATCGGCCCAGGTCTCTGCACCCCTTATCAGGGGCCCCAGGTGGTGGTGCAGAAGGGGCCCCATGATGCACCTGGACAGGGGTGACCTTGGTGTGTGTGATGCAGAGCTCAGTGCTGGCAGCAGGCAAAGGAGCGCAGTACACAGCTGAGGCGGCAATCAGGAACCAGCAGGCAGCAAGTGACGTCCCGCCAGGTGCAGGTGTGCTGAGTCATAGTGATCCTGAGCGCCATCCGAGGACTCTCAGCATGATCATACACCGCCGAGAGATGCCAGAGACGCAGGAAATCGATAATAGACCGGGTGGATCGACGTGTGACAGTCAGAACTCACAGCTGGAGAATCACAGAAACCAGAATTATATTAGATTTGTGCTAATAACTCATTGTGTGCCACGCTGCCTGCAATGACCCATTGTGTGCCACTCTGCCTGCAACAACTCATTGTGTGCCATGCTGCCTGCCATGACCCATTGTGTGCCACTCTGCCTGCCATGACCCATTGTGTGCCACTCTGCCTGCAATGACTCTTTGTGTTCCAGTCTACATGAAATTACCCATTGTATGCCAGGCTGCCTTCAGTGCCCATTGTGTGCCAGGCTGCCTGCAATGACACATTGTATGCCACACTGCCAGCAACGACTCATTGTGTGCCACTCTGCCTTTAATGACCCATTGTGTGCCACTCTGCCTGACATGACCCATTGTGTGCCACGGTGCCTGCAATGACCCATCGTGTGTCACGCTGCCTGCAATGACCCATTGTGTGTCACGCTGCCTGCAATGACCCATCGTGTGTCACGCTGCCTGCAATGACCCATTGTGTGCCAGGCTGCCTTTAATGACCCATTGTGTGCCACTCTGCCTTTAATGACCCATTGTGTGCCACTCTGCCTGACATGACCCATTGTGTGTCACGCTGCCTGCAATGACCCATTGTGTGTCACGCTGCCTGCAATGACCCATCGTGTGTCACGCTGCCTGCAATGACCCATTGTGTGCCAGGCTGCCTGCAGTGACCCAGTGTATGCCACACTACCTGCAGTGACCCATTGTGTGCCACGCTGCCTGCAGTGACCCATTGTGTGCCACACTGCCTGCAGTGACCCATTGTATGCCACACTGCCTCCAAGGACCCATTGTGTGCCACGCTGCCTGCAATGACCCATTGTGTGCCATGCTGCCTGCAATGACCCATTGTGTGCCCCACTGCCTGCCGTGACCCATTGTGTTCAAAGCTGCCTGCAATGACCCATTGTGTGCCACGCTGCCTGCAATGACCCATTGTGTGCCACGCTGCCTGTAATGACCCATTGTATACCACACTACTTGCAATGACTTATTGTCTGGCTGTATTAACCCATTGAGTGTTACAGTGCCTGCAGCATTACACACAGTGCCATGCTGGCTGTAATAACCATTGGGTACCACACTGGCCCTATTAACTACTGTGTGCCACTCTGGCCCAATTAACCCACTGGGTGCCACAGCGGCTGAATCAACCCATTGTCTATTACAGTGGCTGCATTATTCCACTGTGTACCGGAATAACCCTTTGTATACCACACTGGTAGCACTGTAAGTCCCGCTGCCTGAAATAACCCACTATGTACCAAACTGGCTGTGTTAATCCACTTTGTGCCATACTAGCTGTATTAACCCATTGTGTGCCGCACTAGCTACATTAATCCACTGGCAGCATAACCCCTTGTGTTAATTAATGAGTTAACATTAATTTACGCTACTTGAATGAAACCACCATGTGCCATACAGGCTGCATTTACTGTGTGCCAGAGTGGCAGAATCAACTCGCTGCATTAACCCACTCTATGCCACACTTCCATAATGAAATATAAATGATAATTCCATCTGGGGATGGCGGGAGCCCCTCGCCATGCCCATGCCAGTGTAGAGATCTCAGCGCTGTAAATATATATATATATATATACTCTCTCTCTAACTCTCTATCCTTCTCTCCGTCATTCATCCCTCCACTCTGTCTATTCCTGGCTGCACTTATATGCAAGTCAGCAAATACTGTCACAATGGAGAGATTGTTATAGAATTTCTAGACTAGCGGTGAAGTCCTGGATACAAATAACAAATGATCCCCACTTCTTCCAGCAATCATATTACTTGTAGTAAGGGATTTCCTAAAAGGAGTCAGGTCTATGTTGGCACAGCGAATCTGCCTTCACACATCCAACCACGCAGGCTGTGTTAACCCACCGTGTGCCTTGCTGGCTGCAATAACTATTGTGTACCAAATTGGCTGCATGAACCCACTATGTGCCACGCTGGCTACATTAACCCATTGTGTGCCACCATAGCTGCATGAACTAATGTGTGCCACGCAGGCTTAATTAATCTAATGTGTGCCACGCTGGCTGAATTAACCTAATGTGTGCCACGCTGGCTTAATTAACCTACTGTGTGCCATGCTGTCTGAATTAATGTGTGCCACGCTGGCTGCATTAACCCACTGTGTGCCATGCTGTCTGAATTAACCCATTGTGTGCCACCCTAGCTGCATGAACTAATGTGTGCCACGGTGGGTTAACTAACCTAATGTGTGCCCTGCTGGCTGAATTAACCTAATCTGTGCCATGCTGTCTAAATTAATGTGTGTAATGCTGGCTGAACTAACCCATTGTGTGCCACCCTAGCTGCATGAACTAATGTGTGCCACTCTAGCTAAATTAACCTATTGTGTGCCACCCTAGCTGCATGAACGAATGTGTGCCACGCTGAGTGAATTAACCTAATGTGTGCCACGCTGGCTGAATTAACCTACTGTATTCCACGCTATCTGAATTAATGTGTGGGATGCTGGCTGAATTAACCCATTGTGTGCCACCCTAGCTGCATTAACTAATGTGTGCCACGCTGGCTGAATTAATCTAATGTGTGCCACGCTGGCTGAATTAACCTAATGTGTGCCACGCTGGCTTAATTAACCTACTGTGTGCCATGCTGTCTGAATTAATGTGTGCCACGCTGGCTGCATTAACCCACTGTGTGCCATGCTGTCTGAATTAACCCATTGTGTGCCACCCTAGCTGCATGAACTAATGTGTGCCACGCTGGGTTAACTAACCTAATGTGTGCCCTGCTGGCTGAATTAACCTAATGTGTGCCACGCTGGCTTAATTAATGTGTGTCATGCTGGCTGAACTAACCCATTGTGTGCCACCCTAGCTGCATGAACTAATGTGTGCCACTCTAGCTGAATTAACCTATTGTGTGCCACGCTGAGTGAATTAACCTAATGTGTGCCACGCTGGCTAAATTAACCTACTGTATTCCACGCTATCTGAATTAATGTGTGCGATGCTAGCTGAATTAACCCATTGTGTGCCACCCTAGCTGCATTAACTAATGTGTGCCACGCTGGCTGAATTAACCCACTGTGTGCCAAGAAGTCTGCATTATCTCACTGCGTGCCATGCTGGACACAATAACCAATTTTGCCAAGCAGGCTGCAAAAGCCTGTGGTATGCCACACATTCAGTGGCATGCTGGCTGCACTAACCCTTAGCATACTGCACTGACCCCATTAACCTACTGTGTGCCCACCTGGCCAAATGAACCCATTACCTATTATAATAACTGCATTAATCCACTGTATATTGTACTGGAGTGGCTTCATAAACCCTTTGTATGTCACACTAGCAGCATTAGTGGAGAGGAGGAGATGATGTCACGATCTTCGCTTTATCCAATCTGAGAAAGTCTTGCATTCATTAAAAAAGATTCAAGGTGCTCTCTGATTGGTGGCAGAGTGCCCAAATTGGTTATGCCCCCCTCCAGGTCACTGATCCATGAGCCAGTCTGATGGGGGTGGGGGCACTCTAATGGGAACATTTGATGTAAAGGGGGCACTCTGATGATGACAGTTGATGTAAGGGGCACTCTGATGGTGACAGTTGATGTAAGGGCGCACTTTGATGATGACAGTTGATGTAATTGGGCACGCTGATGGTTACAGTTGATATAAGGGGACACTCTGATGCTGACAGTTGATGTAAGGGCACACTCTGATGGTGACAGTTGATGTAAGGGCACACTCTGATTGTGACAGTTGATGTAAGGGCGCACTCTGATTGTGACAGTTGATTTAAGGGTGCACTCTGATTGTGACAGTTGATATAAGGGGACACTGATGGTGACAGTTGATGTAAGGGCGCACTTTGATGATGACAGTTGATGTAATTGGGCACGCTGATGGTTACAGTTGATATAAGGGGACACTCTGATGGTGACAGTTGATGTAAGGGTGCACTCTGATTGTGACAGTTGATGTAAGGGCGCACTCTGATTGTGACAGTTGATGTAAGGGTGCACTCTGATGGGGGCAATTGATATACGAGTCGTGCTCTGAGGGGGATAATTGACATAAGGAGGGCTCTGATGGGGTCATTTAATGTAAGGGGCATTCTAATGGGGATAGTTGATGTAAGGGGCACTCTAATGCCCCGTACACATGGTCGGATTTTCCGACGGAAAATGTCCTATCGGACAATGTTGTCGGAAATTCCGACCCTGTGTAGGCTCCATCGGACTTTTTCCGTTGGGTTTTCCGACGGACAAAGTTTTATCTCCTGCTCTCAAATTTTCCGACAACAAAGTTGGACTTTTTCCGATCGTGTGTAGCGAATTCCGATGGACAAAGTGCCACGCATGCTCAGATCAAATTACAAGACCAAAGCTATTGGCTACTAGCCTCTACGTAGTCCAGTCGTAGGCAACAAACGTCACCACGTTCAGAATGATCGGATTTTCCGACAACTTTGTCCGATCGTGTGTATGCAACACCAGTGTCGGACAAAATCCGTCGGAAAAAATCCGATGGATTTTGTGGTCGGATTTTCCGACTGTGTGTACGGGGCATAAGAGTGGCAATTGACTGAGGGAGGCACTTTGATGCAGACAGTTGATGTATGGTGGAACACTGATGAGGACACCTAGGGGTTGATTTACTAAATGCAATTAAAGTGCAGTTGCCCCAGAGCTTATTAAATAAGCAGAAGCTCTTCTGGCTTCCATCATCCAATCATGTGCAAGTAAAAATGCTGTTTTTTAAATTTTCCTTGTATGTGATTGGGTGCTCCTTGTAAAGTGAAGCTTTACCTTATTTACCAAGCTCCGAGCCAAGCTGGCCAAATATAAGTTTGCAAAAAGCATCCTTCCTAGAGTTCCATTGTAGGTGGAACCGCTTTTAGTTTGAATGTCTCTAAGTACAGAGATTATTATTAGGCAATTTGAATATTTCCCATTAGAAGCAGAGACAGCAGCCCCAGACACTCAGACAAGACTTTATGATTGACATTGGAGCTGCAGACTATAAACCCATCTGAACAGCTGATGTCTCCGCATTATGAATTATTGATGCCTTTTCATGCAAACCTGAGATTGTACCACTTAACGAGAGTCGTCGGAGCCGACAAATTGTCTTGACGCTTCGTGTAATTCTACAAGGGCTCGCACCTTGCCAGGGACCTCGGCCATGACACTTCGAAGGGGGTCGCCCATCTCCTGCCAGGCACAGCTGTCAGCGCTTGGATCGCTCAGGTCTGCTGGTCTCGAAATGATGATCTGCAGATGTCCTCGGTGCCCAGGGCCAGAAATCAGCAGAAGACTTCCTGAGCGCCGCCGGTTCCTATCCAAGAGGAAGGGCTGCACAATTCAGAAGCTGAGATGCGATTATTAATTCCAGCACTTGACAAGCGAAGGCCCGAAGCCGCTGTCAGCACTTGAGCGGATCACACGAGTCCGGCACACAATGCATCCTAAAAGGATCTGAAATGAAAGCGTTGGCCCTTTGCCCCTCGATGGCGGTAAATCCAGGACTTTGCTGCTTTCATATTTTTTTGTCTTCACAGTCATTACGCAGTCATTAGTCGCTTCTGAGGATCTCATTGATTTGATGTCTTTCACCTGCGTCCTAAGTCTTCTTCTTAGAGTATCAAAATCATCGGCAAGAACATTCATACAATCAAAAAACGCAGAATATTGTCCACAGCTTTAAAGTCCCCATAGATGTGAGTTCTTGAAAAAGGCCTTTTTTGGGTGAAGGATGAAAGGACATTTTTTTTTTTTTTTTTGCTCTGTGAAATTTTGATCTTTATATATTTTTCACCTAATTATTGAAGAGATATACTTTCCAAACTTCCTAGTCACTTCCAGCCTATCCTCCATTTTCTTTGCTGGATGCCTTAAAGTAGACATGTGCACAACAAAAAAATTTGTTTATTTTCGTTTCGTTTTTTTCGTTTCCGTTGATTCGTAACGATTCGTACATTCGTAAGTCGTCGGTGTTCGTATTCGTAACGATTCGTACATTCGTAAGAGTTATTTTTTTCGTTGATTCGTTTTTCGTTAGTTTCATTTTCGGACGCATTCGTATTTATTCGTACATTTGTAACATTCGTAATCGGAGCATAATTCATAATTTTATGTAATGTGTATGCTATTATTACATTTTAATAATTTACGAATCGAAAAAAATAAGTTTTTCAAATTTTTATGTTCAATCCATTCGAAGCACGTTAACCACTTCAATACCAGACACTTAGACACCTTCCCGCCCAAGCCAATTTTCAGCTTTCAGCGCTGTCGCAATTTGAATGACAATTGCGCGGTCATGCTACACTATACCCAAACAAATTTTTTATCATTTTGTTCCAACAAATAGAGCTTTCTTTTGGTGGTATTTGATCACCTCTGCGATTTTTTATTTTTTGCGCAACAAACAAAAAAATACCAAAAATTTTGCAAAAAAACAAGTTTTTCTTTGTCACTGTTAATTTTTTTTGTAAATAAGTGCGTTTTCTTCTTCAATGACGGGCACTGATAAGGCGGCACTAATGGGCACTGATAAGGCGGCACTGATAGGCACCGATGAGGTGGCACCAATTAGGGGGCACCGATGAGGTGGCACTGATGATGGGCACTGATAGGCGGCACTGATAGGTGGCACTGATGGGCATTGATAGGTGGCACTGGTATGCAGCACTGATGGGCACTCAGGTGGCACTGATGGGCACTCAGGTGGCACTGATGGGCACTCATAGGCGGCACTGACGGGTACTTATGGGTGGCACTGATGCACACATATAGGTGGCACTGATAGGTGGCATGCATGGGCACTGATAGGTGGGCATGGGTGGGCACAGATGGGCACTGATAGGTGGCACTGATGGACGCTGATGAGTGGCACTGATGACACTTATGGGTGGCATTGCTGGGCATCCCTTTTTTTTACTTTTTTTAAATTAAATATGATGTGCCAATCAGTGCCCATCTGTGGGCACTGATTGGCATATTTTTTTAATTTTTTTTTACATGTGGATGGCCATGGGGGATGTACCTGGCCATCCACATGCTGGGGGCTTCCCTGGTGGTCCTGGGGGCTTCCCTGGTGGTCCTGGGGGCTTCCCTAGTGGTCTAGTGTGGGCATCTGAGGGGGGGCTGCGCTGATAAACAATCAGCGCAGACCCCCCCTGTCAGGAGAGCCGCCGATCGGCTCCCCTCTACTCGCGTCTGTCAGACGCGAGTGAGGAAAAGCCGATCAACGGCTCTTCCTGTGTACATCGCGATCAGCCGTGATTGGACACGGCTGATCACGTGGTAAAGAGCCTCCGCCGGAGGCTCTTTACCGAGATCAGTGTAGCGGTGTGTCAGACTGACACACCGCTCCACCGATCGCTGCGATGCGCGCCCCACGGGCGCGCGGCGGCTGTTATCCTGAAGGACGTCATATGACGCCCAGTCAGGATAACGAAACCACTTCCCGGACGTCAATATGCTATTGACCGGGCGGGAAGTGGTTAAGCAGCGCCATTGTAAGGGACACGGAAAATTACCAATTCAACAAAAAAAAAAAGTTACGAATGTACGAATTTTTTTGTTCAATCCATTCATTACGAATCGAAAAAAAAAAAAAAAAGTTACGAATCGGAAAAAAGTTACGAATCGAAAAAAAAAAGTTACGAATCGAAAAAAAAAAGTTCCGAATGTACGAATTTTTTTGTTCAATCCATTCGAAGCACGTTAAGCAGCACCATTGTAAGGGACACGGAAAATTACCAATTCAACAAAAAAAAAAAGTTACGAATGTATGAATTTTTTCGTTCGTTTTTGTTTTTCGGATTTTCTTCATTAGTACATTCGTTGTTTCTAATTAGTTTTTTTTCGGATTTTCGTTGTTTTTCGGATTCTTTCGATTCGAATGATTCATTAATCGGATTCGTACGATTCGTACGATTCGAACAATTCGTTCATTCGTACGAAAACGAACGAACGAAAATAACGAAAAAAAAACGAAAAACGAAAAAAAACGAAACGAATTGCACATGTCTACCTTAAAGTGAACCTGTCAGTAGCTCTACAGCTCCATATACATACATTGCCCATAGCTCCCAACTGTCCCTGATTTCGAGGGACTGTCCCTGATTTGGAGCAATGTCCCTCTGTCCCTCATTCCCCCTCATTTGTCCCTCATTTTGGTCTGATCCCTATAGTTGTATATAAAATTCACTTTTTATCTTTCAAAAAGTGTTTCCCAGAGCTAAAGCTTTCATCTAATTTCTAAATTGCTGCATTTGTACATTTTAAAAGCCAGTATAAAGGAATAGTAATGGTAAATAAAAGCCCTTGTGGATTTAATTAACCTTTTTTTGGTTAATTCTCCTTTAAGGGGGTGTGGCAGGGGGCATGTCCTATGCCTACATACATTTGCCAGTAGGTGTCCCATCTCAAAATGTTGGGAGGTATGATTGCTGACATGTTACAATATAAACATGTGCAGCAACTGTATCATTTACATTTTTTTGGAATTTTTTTTTGATTATTGATAGATAGTCATCCTTGGGTTCCAGTCATAGTTCAATAAATCATTTACTGACTCCACAAGTCTGGGGAGGAGGCTGCAGGGGCAACAGTGGAATCTGTGTCTAGAAAGAGATTTATTTTCTCCTGACCAATCACATTGCCCCTTAAGATATGCAAAAATGGGACAATACGAGTATTCAGATTTATGCAAAATATTAAGAAGGAGACTATTTGTTAGTTTTACAAAAATAATAATAAAATTACAAATAATAATAAATAATGCTATGTTAAAAAAAAAAAAAATAATACTAATAGTAATAATAATAAAAATAATATTAATAAATACACATATATATATATATATATATATATCTATATCTATATCTATATATCTATATATACATATATATATATATCTATATCTATATCTATATATATATATATATATATATATATATATATATATATATATATATATATATATATATATATATATATATATATATATATATATATATATATAGATCTATATATATATATAGGTATTTTTTTTTCTTATTTATTTTCCCTTTTATTTTTTATTTTTACACTGTTTAAGAAAAAAAAAAAAAACATTGTGTCACTTTTATTCCTATTACAAGGAATGTAAACATCCCTTGTAATAGAAAAAATCATGACAGGACCTCTTAAATATGAGATCTGGGGTCAAAAAGACCTCAGATCTCATATACACTAAAATGCAAAAAATAAAAAATAAATTGTCATAAAAAAAAAAAAATGGCCCTTTAAGAGCTATGGGCGGAAGTGGCATTTTAACATTGCTTCCGCCCTGCAATGGTATGGAGACGGGTGGAGGCCATCTTCCCCTCACTCATCTCCATACCCAGCAAGGGTGAAGATATGATCGGAGGGGGCGGGGGTCTCTCCCGCCGCTGATAAAAGTGATCTTGCTGCGAATCTGCCGCAGAGACCAATCTTATCGGAAAGCCGACCGAAGAAGAGGATACCGGGGTAATGGCGGCTAGCTGCTGCCATAACAACGATATCCCTCTTCAAAATACGAACGTATATTGGGCGTGCAGCGGTCCAGAAGTGGGTAACAATGCAAGAGCTCAACTGGAAGACAGGGCCGGAGCGTTGTCACCCTATAACAGGAAGTGCCTGAACCAGGACCTCCATCACAGGATCACCAGGGATTATTTTAATGAAAGCTGCAGATATAAAAAGATTGAAAATTACTTTTGAAATGAACATGTTAAAGCTCCTATGATATTTTATTGATTGGATTTACATCAAGGCCATTCGTTGGGCATGCATGTGTGATTTCCCGCTGGCTGATTGCTGTGTTCTTTCGGCGCATCCGGGTGAAATAATTCTTCCTGAAAAGTTTTACATGCTCAGTGCACTCCAGATCTTCCCGTCCGTTATTTGTTTCGAGATATCCTTTGTCCCCCCCCCCCCATCTGAGCTGACGGTGCATTTGATCTTTCATCTGCTCAATGTGAGGGGAGAAGCCACCAGATGTTGGCGGTGATTTGTGAAATGGAGACAGGCTCGGGTACGAGTGTATGCCATCTGTTAATCCGGCTACCAGCACACCAGCCTGGCACCATAACAGATGAGCCCTGAAAACACCTCATCTGTTGGCATCTTCCCTTCTGTCCGCGCTGGGTCATTCGATTCCACGCCACGGTCATTATGCCACGCTGCGGCAGTCTCCTTATAAGAAAGCCTATTTTTTGGCAATAACATAAAACGGGGATATTTTGTGATGACTGTTCGTCGCACGGTCACTGGTGGGACATTTAAACTTTTGGAAGCAGCCAAGGAAAAACCCATCAAACTCCAACAACAACAAAGTATAACAATAGGTGTTGGATAGGAAAAAAAAAATCAACACATATATGAATTATAATTGATTGATTCTAAAAATAATTATTTATTGCACTGCCTTTCAGAAAACGGTGGCCTTTGACACACTAAAAAGATGGAGGGGACCTTTACTCAAAAAATGAATAAAGATTTGCTATCTTTTAGTGAATATCGAGAAAAGCTACTTTTCTGTAAACAGAACCCCTGAAAAAGCTGCCTTTTGTCTGTAATTTCTCCGGAGAATTAGCAGTGCACTCCTATTTGGTAGCCTAAAGCCCCATACACACGATCGGACTTTTCGACAACAAAACCGTGGAATTTTGTTCGAAGGGTTTCGGCTCAAACTTGTCTTGCATACACACGGTCACACAAATGTTGGCCAACAATTACGAATGCAGTGATGTACTAGACGTACTGCGTGTTTTTTCAGCTCTTTAGCTCTACCCTTTGGGCTCATTCTGCTAATTTTGTGTTAGGCTCCTTTCACACTTGTGCGACTTCCCACGATTTTTCCGTGATTTGTGGGCGCAATTTTTGCCGCGATTTTGCTGCGATTTCAAGGAATGCCTGTGTAAGTGGCATCAAAATCGGACCAAAGTAGTGCAGGGACTACTTTGAAGTTGGAAGTTTTGAAGTTGAAGTCGTACTAATATGAATGGCTGTCATTGGAAATCATGGGGAACGACTTGTCATGCTACTTTGCGGTCCCAAATCGTGGGACAAGTCGTATAAGTGTGAACGGGGCCTAAGGGAAGCCTATCACGTCTCCAACTAATCTTTTACCACATCCATCAGCTCATTCCCCACAGTTACAACCTTTTGTACCACCTCCCCCACCCTATTAGATTGTAAGCTCTTCTGAGCAGGGCCCTCTTAACCCTCTTCTATTTCATTGTATTATAACTGTTTTGTCTCCCTTTTATATTGCAAAGCGCAAGTTTTTTCATGCAGGCAGGAACTTCTGCTTTGGCGCCAACATTCAGCTAATCACAGGGTCCGAGATAGCTACTATCGTCTTAGGAGGACGAGAATCCTCTTTTGATTGGTTACTCGCTGGTAATGATACATTGTTACAGAAGCTTAGGGAAATGAGATATAGCACCCTCTAGTGCTAGAATAGGTATAGAAAAATTTACTTGATAATCATGGTAGTTGCATGAGTCTGTTAATTGGGTCAGGGTTCAGATTAAGGTCAGGCTGGAAGGCTCTGCAGACCAGTCCTCTTTCGCCTGCCCTTGGTTCTAGAGGTTTCATGGAAACTTCTAGAAGCTAGTGGGCGGAGGTATAAGGGCAGGGATCTGAATATTTATGGGAATCTGGCCAATCCCCAGGCAGAAGGCCTGGCAGGATGGCTGAATCAGCCCATAAATATTATGGAGGGTGGCCAACAGGTTAGTTGGGTGGAAGATAGATGGTGAGGTGCTGCTGGGTAGCCTGGGAGGGGGCCCCGGAGAAGAGGGTTTTTGCCTCCAGGCTGGAGGAATGAGGAAAGCTTCAAGAGGGAGCTTCACTGCCCTGTAGTCCACCAGGGAAAGACAGCCTGCATAGCCTGGAAAGGAACCAGCCCAGCAGAAGGCCGGAAAGCAGTTCTATCCATAGCTGCAGGAGAAGGACAGTGTTAGAACCTCTACACCACCAGGGCCTAAAAGGGATAAGTCTGAAGATGCATGTTCTTCGCAAGTCTTCAGGGGACATTTTATTGGTTGCCCAACTCTCTTGCCCTGGAATCAGATACCATAGCCAGGTGTGCTGGTATTTTTCATTTAGGGGACTGAGAGCTCCTACAAGTTGTGACTTTGCTAAAAAATCCACCAAACTCCTAGGAGGGGATTATTTTCTAAAGACTGTTGGTGTTCCGGAGGGAATACAGTCAAGTCAAGTGTAAATGTATGTCCCTTGCGCTACTTTGAGTATACAGAAAGTCTAAAATACGTAAACAATGGTGCTGTGCGGCAAAATGTGGCGTGTTCACAAGTACACAAAATAGAGATAAATATATAAAAGAATTTCGCGCAAAAATAGCTAAAGAATAAATATAAAGTGCAATATGTATAATGACCAGTAGTGGACACTGGTGCTAGGGAGAGGTGATTATTAATTAATTAAAATCCATGGCGTAATATAGGTGACTGATAATAAAAAATAAATAGATGCGTAGCACATATGTAAATATAATAAATAATATATTAGATATTTAAAGTGTCATATGCATAAAAACCTAAAATTGGTTCTAGTGGTACTCAATGTGCATAAACAGGTGTAAATCCGTGACTGGTGAAACACAAATGTAATATATATAAAGGTATATATAAAAAGACAATAAAAAGACAATAATAAAAATATATAACAATGGTGAATGAGTGATTAAGTGGTTCCATCTGATGAAGACATGTGACGTGTCGTAACGCGTAGGGAGTGGCCGTAGGCAGAGAAAGACACCAGGAGACGTGAGAAGGCGCTGAGAATGCCTGGGAGCAATTTTTAACTCTAAATGCCTGTTTGATTTTATCTTAATGTAAGAGTCCACTTATTACTTGAATACATATTTTAATTACCATTCAAAATACTACACTAGTGGAGGCTTCCCCTTTCTTCTTTCCCCTGGCGCTGTGTCACTCTGACACTGAGCATTGCAGGACCCAAGATTTAAACGTCCTTAAAGGAGTACAAGAAGTACATTACTCTTACTACGTTTGCCGAATATCTGTATCTAAACCACATGGGGCTATAGGACACCCCTGAGAGGCTTTACTTTAACATCTTTAAGGTGAGAGTTCTGGGAGACCAGTGATTGGATATAATATATGAAAACCAGGACCAAGCGTCTACCGTTTTTTAAATAAGTTATCCAGAAAGTGTTGATCATGTGGATGAACTGAAAACATTAAATTTACCATTGTATGATCCACTAGATGGTTGTGCCTGATCGCACACCATTGAACTATTAGGATTGGACGGATCAACTTGGACACTGTTTTATTTATATATTTTTATCCATTCTGGGACTATATGAACTTATTATCTATATTTTACCCATTTTTGGAACCACTTAATCACTCATTCACCATTGTTATATATTTTTTATTATTGTCTTTTTATTGTCTTTTTATATATACCTTTATATATATATTACATTTGTGTTTCACCAGTCACGGATTTACACCTGTTTATGCACATTGAGTACCACTAGAACCAATTTTAGGTTTTTATGCACATGACACTTTAAATATCTAATATATTATTTATTATATTTATTGTTAGTCACACGCATCTATTTATTTTTTATTATCAGTCACCTATATTACGCCATGGATTTTAATTAATTAATAATCACCTCTAACTAGCACCAGTGTCCACTACTGGTCATTATACATATTGAACTTTATATTTATTCTTTAGCTATTTTTGCGCGAAATTATTTTATACAGTCAAGTCAAGTATCTGTTGTTTGCAGTGTGCCAGAGAAGGAAGTTGTCCTGTTGTTTTTGTTTTTTGAGTCATGTTGGGCAACCCATAACCCTTTACCCTATCCAAGTTGAAAATGTCCCTAATAATTCCTAAAAACCAAGCCAATGGACTGTTTATTGTGTCTGGATGCATGTTGGTAAAGGTATGTTGCCTGGCTGTGGAGACTATAGGGGCACCCAAAACTCAGCAGCACCTAAGGGGATAGTGCTACAAGGACACAGGCCATTTCTTAGTTCAAGAATCTACCACTGGCCAAAAGCGTTCAAGGAATAGGCCATGGCTGTCTTTTTAGGTTGGTTGCTAAAAATTATACAATAATACTACAAAATAGATCTAAATCTTGTGTTCCGGACCCTCTGCTTTTTTTTTGGGGGGGGGGGGTTCCTATTGCATAATTCTAGTCTCTTGTCTGCAAAGTTTGTCATTTTCCTAGATTTTAAAATGTTGCAGAATATGGTAAATTAAATAAAAAGCAATAGAAATAATGATGTTGGTTGAAGGTTAGCGTTGTAGGCGGCCCATGCCATTGGAATCCTCGTACCTGGTGGTCATGTTTCGATGAATCCTCTCTCGTAATTTAGATAAGAACAAGGAAAAAAAACTTGTCCTCAGCTTGTATCTTGTAGCTCAGATAAGGCTTAATCCAACCCGGCCAGGAGCCGAGGACACATAAAATATCTTTATCTGGAACAAGTACATCGAAAGGTTAATCACACAGTGAGGAAAAGAGAGGATGGAGAAGGGACAGTTTTATGTTCCTCCTCACAGAGACCTTATTAATCATGTCCTCCACCATTTTATATACGAGTTAGAGACCTTCTTTACTCTGATAGGGAGACTGATACCGGGGGAAATGTCTGCTATGAACACACATTATTGTGGCCAGATTCTGGTGTCTGAAACTTTGTCATTTTAGGTGGAATTGAATAACAGCAAAATTCACAAGTCATAAAGCGATGTACAAGGAATGTTCTGCTAGTACCAAATTGTATTAAAGTGGGCCCAAACCCTAAACTTTAATATAGCCCGCACCAAATTAAGCCAATGTTAAAGAAGAATTCCACAGGTCTTTATGTAAATACTCTACGATATGTTATCTCACTAAATTGCTTATTGCATTGTTGAATTACCATATGATGAATTAAAACGATGTCTTTCTATAGATGGTATGGGTGACGCCTCTTGAGGAAGCAGCATTGGTCGCGAAACTGGTCGAGGAATACGTTAAACCCCACATCAATGTGCCCCCACTTATCTGTGGGGTCCTGTGTAAATTTGTAAACCCTAAAATATTTTATATATGATCTACTCAACAATCACTGTAATGTCTTGTTGTGTATTATTGTATTATCTCTTATATTTGTTTAAAAAATGTTATATATATTTTTTATAAGTCTTTTGGTTCTATCTGGGTACCGGAATAGTCCCCACCACTATTTGATGCTTTAAGGCAGGGGTCTCCAAACTGCGGCCCGGGGGCCAGATGTGGCCCTTTGCTAGCTTTTATGTGGCCCTTGGGGCAAAACTCCTTCCACTGATATGAGGCACTATTCCTCTCCCTGACACCAACAATGGGGAATTAGATCTTCCACCGATACCAATGATGGAATACTATTCCTCCTACTAACATGGGGAATACTCCTCCTATTGACCACCAACCCTGAGGCCATATTCATTGTCAATGATGCTGGGCCCGTGACATTTTCTACCCCTGCTGGCCACAATCCGGCCCTCCTAAAGTCTGAAGGACAATAAAGTGGCCCTTTGTTTGAAAAGTTTGGAGACCCCTGCTTTAAGGGTACTATTTGGAGTAGCCCTTGATTCAGCTTCTTTTTGCCTTTCCTATACAATTATGGGATGATGGTACCTACCCCTACTTATGTTAATTTTGTTCTGAGGCTTCTCCATTTAAAAGAAGAATTCCAGGCATGGATAGTTTTTACACTGATCCAGCTTGGATACCTGTGGGATCTCTGTAGGTGATGGAAATCATTGTAGGCACCCATACTACAGGGGTCTCCACTAGCTTTTGGGTCCTACAGCTGTCCTACTGCATTGTGAACACAGGACATTTTTTACTCACCCTTTTCTCAATTAATGGAAATCATGCTCTGATTGGATGAGGTGGAGAGCATGATGTCACCAGCCCAGCTTTCCAACTTGTCCAATCAAAGTAGGTTTTGCATTCGTGTAGGAAATGCAAAGTGATCTCTGCATGGGGGCTGTGCTGAGTAGGCGGGCACCCTGTGTACACAATGCAGCAGGTCAGCCGCTTGGCAAAGGATTCAGAAGCTAGTGGAAATCACTGGAATAGTGTGGTGTAGTAGTGGTGTCTGCTACAGTGATTTCTGGCTTCTAGGGCAGCCTTTCTCAACCTTTTTTACCCCAAGAGGAACCCTTTGAAATATTTTCCGGGTCTCATGGGAACCCCTGCTAAAATGAATTAAGTGGTGGCCAGTTAGAAGAATGCCTCTATCATTGCTGGTCAGTGGGAAAGATTTCCACCCTTATGCCGCGTACACACGAGCGTAAATTCAGCCAGCAAAAGTCAGATGAGAGCTTTTGGTCTGAAATTCTGACCGTGTGTATGTCCATCGGACTTTTGCTGGCTGAATTCCAGCCAGCAAAAGATTGAGTGCAGGTTCTCAATTTTCCAGTTGGAAAAAGTTCAGATTGTCTGTACCAATTCCAACACGCAAAATTCCTACGCATGCTCGGAAAACAGTTTGACGCATGCTCGGAAGCATTAAACTTCATTTTCTCGGCTTGTTGTAGTGTTGTACGTCACCGTGTTCTTAACGGTCAAAAATTCAGCAAACTTTTGTGTGACCGTGTGTATGCAAGCCAAGCTTGAGCGGAAGTCCGTCGGAAAAACCATCCAAGACGGAAATTCCACTCGTGTGTACAGGGCATTACAGTGATGGTCAGAATGCCATCCTAACAAATTGCTAAAGATCTGCAGAGTGGCATTGGATGTGGAAGTTAGGTAGGCACCAATGGACTGGAGGCCAATCAGTCACAGCTCAAGAAACACAATAGAAAAAACACTCTTGTGCATAAGTATGATGGCCCAGCTGAGGTGGAAGTTATAGTGCACTTCACCAGGGGTATTGCTTCAGGCTTTGCTACCCTCTAGGACTGGGGGTGTCCTTGACAAATCTGAAAAAAAAAAGACAGCGCAGCAGCCTAGTGTGTTATCCCACGTAAATTTATTCAAGGTATAAAATATTAAAAAAACTACTAATGAACATGAGATGTTAGTAAGCTCAAAACAGCTACTCTTCCATGGCTTAAAAGTCATGGAATACACAGTCTCCAGACCCTGGGGGGACCACGCTGGGGCCCTAATTTGCTGATGCATTTTGATGGTTTGTCCTTCTTCCTCAGAGTCACAGCTCAAGGAACCCATAGCAACCTCTGGAGGAACTCTAGTTGAGAAACACTGTTCAAGGGGGATCTCAAAGGCATAGGCGTCGCTAGGGGGTGGCTATTGGGGCCAATACCCAGAGTCTGGGGCTCATAGCCCCGAGTCTCTTGTCCTGGTCCAGAATGCAGGGATAAGGGGCAGACTGAGCCGTGGTTGAGCTGGCTCCGGTTCCAGCTCCGCCCCGCCCCGCCCCACCTCCACCTGACTCTACTCTTGGTCACTGGTTGCTAGAGCCGCCTACCGGCTAGCAACCAGTGATGTCACAGCCACAACTTCCTTCCTGCCCACTGTGCCCACACTGCCCAGCATTCAAAGCAGAGGAGGATTGCATTTCCTCATCCTCCGCGCTAGTGCTCGTGGAGCCTGGCCTGCGACTCCTGGACTGGAGTGTCCCGCCACTAGTCCGGTGGCGGCGTGGAGTGCCACCGCCCAGCCAAAAAACCCTGCGTCACTAGAGTTACCAACCCCCCCCCGCTTGCCTAGGACTTTGGGCTGAAGCCCCTGGTGTTTTTGCCACCTAGCAACGCCCCTGCTCAAAGGTATGGTATGTACATAGTTACGCTGGTCTCATGGTGTTAAAATGCTTTTATATCACCCAGGATTCTCAATTAGCCAGGTTGAGGAGTTCCAGGGTGCTTCTTTCATTTGGAGGAAACCGTTTTTTCAGCTTCCTCAGTGGTTAGCAAATTACCTTCACTTCCCTACACTTCACTATCTGTAATGGTGCTAGGTGCTCACCCCCACTTTTATTAGTATCACTTTATATGTGAGATTCTCACTATCCATACATGTTTTACATGCACTATCCATGCATTTGTGAGGTCAGGCACTGATGTTTGACGAGAAGGCCTGCCTCGCAGTCTCTGCTCTAATTCATCCGAAAGGTTGAGGTCAGGACTTTGTGCAGGCCAGTCAAGGTCCTCCACCCAAAACTCATCCATGTCTTTATGGACCTTGCTTTGTGCACTGGTGCGCAGTCATGTTGGAACAGGAAGGGGCCATCCCCAAACTGTTCCCACAAAGTTGGGAGCATGAAATTGTCCAAAATGTCTTGGTATTCTGACGCCTTAAGAGTTCCCTTCACTGGAACTAAAGGGCCAATCCCAACCCCTGAAAAACAACCCCACACTATAATACCCCCTCCACCAAAAGATTTGGACCAGTGCACGATCAAGATCCATAAAGACATGGATGAGCGAGTTTGGGGTGGAGGAACTTGACTGGCCTGCACAAAGTCCTGACCTCAACCTTTGGGATGAATTAGAGCAGAGACTGCGAGCCAGGCCTTCTCGTCTAACATCAGTGCCTGACCTCACAAATGCTCTTCTGGAAGAATGGTCAAACATTCCCATAGACAGACTCCTAAACCTTGTGGACGGCCTTCCCAGAAGAGATGAAGCTGTTATAGCTACAAAGGGTGGGCCAACTCACAATTGAACCCTCCGGACTAAGCCCCCCATACACACGGTCGGAAATTCCGACGGAAAATGTCCGATCGGACCATGTTGCCGGAAAATCCGCCCGTGTGTGGGCTCCATCAGACTTTTTCCGTTGGAATTTCCGACAAAATCCGATCAGACTTTTTCCGATCGTGTGTAAAGAATTCCGACGGACAAAGTGCCACGCATTCTCAGATCAAATTACGAGACCAAAGCTATTGGCTACTAGCCTCTACGTAGTCCCGTCGTACGCAACGAACGTCACCACGTTCAGAATGATCGGATTTTCCGACAACTTTGTCCGACCGTGTGTATGCAACACCAGTGTCGGACAAAATTTCTGACCGTGTGTATGGGGCTTAGACTGGGATGCCATTAACCGCTTCCCGACTGATTTTGTGGTCGGAAGTTTCCGCGCCGCTAGCGGCGCGCTCGCGACCCGGTCGGGAGCTCCGTGACCATTAAATTTCATGTGCGTGTAAAGGCAGGTGTCCCAATACATTTGACAAAATAGTGTATTTACATAGGTGCTATTTAAATGCACTGTGTAAAGGCAGGTGTCCCAATACATTTGACAATATAGTGTATGACCGGCATTACCTTAAAAAAAAAAGATCTATAAGCTACAGATCCTTTGTTAAAGGCATTTAATTGCCTAAAGATAATGAGTCTGTGGTCCATCAAAGCCGACGGAACAATCTCCCGTCCAAAATTCTGTATGAACTGGAAACCGTCCACAAGTCTGGTGACACCAAATAAAATGTTAACAAATGCCTTTAAATGATGGAAGGATTATGTGTCCGACCTGGTTTGATGCCAGTAACATTTCCTCCAATGTGGAGCGGCATTTAATTAGGATCAGCCCTTATCTCTGCCAATGCAGAAATCTGTTGAAACAAAGTTTTTTTTTTCTTTTTTTTTTTTTAACGCAGCCTTAGAAATTTCGCTGAAATTTTCCTTTTTGATGGCGGTGCCCCTTGGCGGTCTCATCAGCCCCTTTTTCCTGACAATTAAACTCTTCATCTGTTGGCAAATATAAAAAGCTTCAAAATTAAGCCGATTTGAAACCGCCACGCGCCGTGCACAGACCTGCGAATCCCAAATTGCTTTTTTTTTTTTATTATTATTTAATTTTTTTTTTTTTTTTTTAGCCCTTTTCAAACCGCCATTCAATTGTGTTGTGCGCAGATCTGCCTTTTCATGTCAGATGGAATCGCCTCCTCTTAACATGGGAGATATGATTTTATTGAAATGGCGGTATGAAGCTGCGATTCTTCCTCCCGGCGCAGCCCCCAGCACAGGAGGAAAGGGGGGGGAGGGGATTTATAACTCGCTGTGCTGCAATTAAAAAACCTTCCATCACCTTTATCTTAAATGTACTCTCTGAAAAGTGGGGAACGTGGGAGGATTATAGCGAGTCGGCGGAGAGCTGCGCAAAGCACTTTGTGCTTGATGAAATTGAGATTTAAAAAAAAAAAAAATTATTTTAGAACAGAATTAAAAGGATAGATTTTGGACTCTGCTCTTTTTTTTTTTTTTTTATAAAATGGAAAAATTTGAAAGCCAAGGCAAAGATATTGTTATATCGTCTTTAACCCTTTGTGAGGTTCTCGGCAACGTTCACCAATTCCATTGCGAACGGCGAGAGACAGGCCGGCTGAGTTATCAGGTGGAGATGAAATTCTAAAGGTTGGAAGGACAAGAGAGCAGACACATTGTTATAATATAGAGCCCTGACATTCTGCCGTTTATAACCCCTAATATTTAACTTTGGAAGTTCATGTGAAAGAGAAGAAAACCTGAAATGGAAATGGCTTCTTGTGCTTTTATCACCAAAGGCGTAACGAGAGTGGAATGTACACTCTATATTACCAAAAGTATTGGGACGCCTGCCTTTACACGCACATGAACTTTAACCACTTCAGCCCCGGACCAATTTGCAGCTAAAGGACCAGGCCCCTTTTTTTGCGATTCGGCACTGCGTCGCTTTAACTGACAATTGCGCGGTCGTGCGACGTGGCTCCTAAAACAAAATTGGCGTCCTTTTTTTTCCCACAAATAGAGCTTTCTTTTGGTGGTATTTGATCGCCCTGCGGTTTTTATTTTTTGTGCTATAAAAAAAAAAAGAGCGACAATTTTGAAAAAAAATTCAATATTTTTTACTTTTTGCTATACCGTATTTATCGGCGTATAACACGCACCCCAAGTTTAGGAGGGAATTTTAAGGAAAAAAAGTTTTAGGAGGGAAGTTTAGGGGAAAAAAAAAAAAACTTACATTTAAGCGTAATTTGCAGCTTGCCCAGCGTCATTTGCAGCTTGCCCAGCGTCATTTGCAGCCTGCCCAGCGTCATTTGCAGCTTGCCCAGCGTCATTTGCAGCTTGCCCAGCGTCTTTTGCAGCCTTGCCCAGCGTCACTTGCAGCCTTGCCCAGGGTCATTTGCAGCCTTGCCCAGCGTCATTTGCAGCCTTGCCCAGCTTCTTTTGCAGCCTTGCCCAGCATCATTTGCAGCCTGCCCAGCATCATTTGCAGCCTTGCCCAGTGTCATTTGTAGCTTGCCCATTGTCATTTGCAGCTTGCCAGCGTCATTTGTAGTTTGCCCAGTGTGATTTGCAGCATTGCCAGCGTCATTTGCCTTGCCCACGTTTTAAATTTCCCGCCGCGAGACAAACCGTGCATGCGCCGCCGAAAAAGACCGAGACGACTGGACGGCTCCGCTCGGAGTCCCGCCTCCCTGCTGTTTTGGGAGCGAGCACAGGGAGGCGGGACTACGAGCGGAGCTGAACAGTCGGCTTCGGCCTTTTTCGGCCGCGGTTCGGCCTTTTTCGGCCGCGGTTCGGTCTTTTTTGGCGTCGGTCGCCATTTTTCGGCGCCGCGCGCTTTTTTTGTCATTATTTGGGGGGTATCGGTGTATAACACGCACCCACCACTTTCCCCCGATTTTAAGGGGGAAAAAGTGCGTGTTATAGGCCGATAAATACGGTAATAAATATCCCCCAAAAATATATAAAAAAACTATTTTTTTCCTCAGTTTAGGCCGATACGTATTCTTCTACATATTTTTGGTAAAAAAAATCGCAATTAGCGATTATTGATTGGTTTGCGCAAAAGTTATAGCGTTTACAAAATAGGGGATAGTTTTATAGCATTTTTTTATTAATTTTTTTTTTTTTTGGCGATCAGCGATTTTTATTGTGACTGCGACATCATGGCGGACACATCAGACATTTTTGACACATTTTTGGGACCATTGTCATGTATACAGAAATCAGTGCTATTTAAATGCATTGATTCCTTTATAAATGACACTGGCAGTGAAAGAGTTAACCACTAGGGGAAGGGAGGGGTTATGGGCTGTGACGTGTGTGGTTTTTTTTACATTAGAGGGCGGGGCTGACGTCTGACGTCACTGATCGGCTTTCCCGATGACCGGGAACAGCCGATTAGTGACAGGCAGAGTAGGAAGCGCAGGGAGAGGTTTGTTTGCACAGACCTCTCCCCGTTCTTCAGCTCTGTGACCCGATCGCGGGACACCAGCGGTAATCGGGTCGCTGGTCCCGCGGCCGGGGTCACGGAGGTCATTCTGCTGCAGTATATCTGCGCGAGGCGGTCTGAAAGCGGTTAAGGACCACCTCACGCCGATGCACGTCGGCAGAATGGCACGGCTGGGCACAACAACATACAGGTACGCTGCCCTTTAAGAGCCCAGCCGCGGGTCGCGCACGCGCCAGCGGCTGCACACTCGGGACCCGGTCCTGAGCTCCGTGGCCACAGGACCCGCGGACCCGATGGCCGCCGGTTTTCCGCGATCGGGTCACAGACCTGAAGAACGGGGGGAGAGGTAAGTGTAAACAAACCTCTCCCCGTGCTTCCTAGTGAGGCTGTCACTGATCGTCTGTCATAGGGAAAGACGATCAGTGATGTCACACGCCAAGCCACGCCCCCTACAGTAAACAAAACACATAGGTCACACATAGGTCACACTTAACCCCTTCTCTGCCAGTGACATTTTTACAGTAATCAATGCATTTTTAATCGCACTGATCGCTGTATTAATGACAATGGTCCCAAAAATGTGTCAAAATTGGCCGACGTGTCCGCCATAATGTCGCAGTCACAATAAAAATCGCTGATCGCCGCCATTACTAGTAAAAAAAAAAAAAATATTAATACAAATGCTTTTGCACAAACCAATCAATAAACGCTTATTGCGATTTTTTTTTTTTACCAAAAATATGTAGAAGAATACGTATCGGCCTAAACTGAGGAAAAAAAATGTTTTTTTATATATTTTTTTGGGGATATTTATTATAGCAAAAATTAAAAAATATTGCATTTTTTTTTCAAAATTGTCGCTCTATTTTTGTTTATAGCGCAAAAAATAAAAACCGCAGAGGGGATCAAATGCCAACAAAAGAAAGCTCTATTTATTGGAAAAAAAATGGCGCCAATTTTGTTTGGGAGCCACGTCGCACGACCGCGCAATTGTCAGTTAAATCGACGCAGTGCCAAATCGCAAAAAGGGGCCTGGTCCTTTAGCTGCAAATTGGTCCGGGGCTTAAGTGGTAATGGCATCCCAGTCTTAAGCCTTGTACACACGATCAGATTTTCTGATGGGAAATGTTGGATGTGAGCTTGTTGGCAGTAAGTCCGACCGTGTGTACGCTCCATCGGACATTTGTTGTCGGACTTTCCGCCAACAAATGTTAGCTAGCATGTTCTCAAATTTTCCGCCAACAAATGTGTGTTGTCGGACTTTCCGATCGTGTGTACACAAGTCCGTCGGACAAAAGTCCAAAGTACAAACACGCATGCTCGGACGCAGAAGCGGTCGGTCTTGTAAACTAGCATTCGTAATGGAGAATTAACATTCGTGACGCGGCAAATTATGAAATATCCAAATGCAGCGCACAATTCTCTTCTTCTTTAATGGGATAATAATGAAGCTGCTTTGCTGGTGATACTGATGGAGTTTATTGCAAAAAAAAAAATTCAAAGGCTTTTTTTTTTCTAGTGATATCAAGAATAATATTATTATGTTTTATTTTTTATTTTTTTATTATTTGGGCAAGTTACCACAACACCATTATCCTGTAGTTTTTAAGATCAAAGATACAACTATGTTGGTGTCCCTTGTCAATTTTACATTGTATTTTTTTTAAATGTAACTGCCGACTCCCAAACTGTCATTTGAAGTAAAACACATAGCCAAGTATTATTCTACACAATTTTTTTATTGTGCATTAAAAAAGAAAACAAATAAAATTAGACATGCTATCTGACAATAGAACTTAACCAAAAAGTGCATTCTATGCATCCAAAAATATAGAAAATATACCAAATCAAATCACTATTCAACCAAAAAAAATTATGTCAAAGCAATAACTCCAAGGCCAATAATAAATAACATGTTATCTCCTCCGATTCCGCAACATGTCTGGTTGACAAACAGCCGTTCAGAAACGAACTGAAAAGCGCGAAATGAAAAGTGCGAATCAACACTCACCAAACTTCTACAGGCCGGTCAAGTTCCTCCACCCCAAACTCGCTCATCCATGTCTTTATGGACCTTGCTTTGTGCACTGGTGTGCAGTCATGTTGGAACAGGAAGGGGCCATCCCCAAACTGTTCCCACAAAGTTGGGAGCATGAAATTGTCCAAAAAGTCTTGGTATGCTGACGCCTTAAGAGTTTCCTTCATGGGAACTAAGGGGCCAAGCCCAACCCCTGAAAAAACAACCCCACATCATAATCCCCCCCCCCACCAAATGATTTGGACCAGTGCGCAAAGCAAGGTCCATAAAGACACGGATGAGCGAGTTTTGGGTGGAGGAACTTGACTGGCCTGCACAGAGTCCTGACCTCAAGCCCATAGAACACCTTTGGGATGAATTAGAGTGGAGACTGTGAGCCAGGCCTTCTCGTCCAACATCAGTGCCTGACCTCACAAATACGCTTCTGGAAGAATGGTCAAACATTCCCATAGACACACTCCTAAACCTTGTGGACAGCGTTCCCAGAAGAGTTGAAGCTGTTATAGATGCAAAGGTGGGCCAACTCAATATTGAACCTTACGGACTTGTATCTATTTATTAACAAATTTATAAAAAAGACGTTAATAAAATGAATTAATAATTCGAAATAATAAATAAAAAAGCCAATGCACTTACAGTACATGTATATTAAAAGATAGGAATCTCGTACAAAAAAAAGCAGGAGGCCCCACTGTGCCCTCCAGCCTGCTTTCCAGTAAGTGGAAGTGACTCACCGGAAGTCCCATCCTACGTGTTTCGTCATCAAATCGTGATGTCCTCAGGACTATTATTCCTTTCTGGACATTTTGTGACCGGCTTGTTCATTCAAGGAGTCAACTCCATCTGGTGAATGCGTTGTGAGGATCTGGGGTACGCTGGAGTTGAAGACACTTGCATGGATGTCATCCCCTGATGCGGCACTTATTTTTGTCTTTATTCCAAATGGGATTTACATGCGTTTTTTTGTTTTTTTTGTTTGCACAAATAACATTCAAATATTGTCACGTATTTTGTTAATGCTGCTTATTTTATATTTGTTATAGCGCTGCCTCCCTTGATTATGGTTATTTGTATTGACATTTTAAGACATTCAATGTCTTGCGACAGCAGCAGATTTTGTTCTTTGTAAGCACTATTATTTGAGTGGATATAGTGGTACAGTAATTAAGCCCAGGTGGGTGTTTTTTTTTTTTATAAAAACAGTATTAAACCCAAACCAAACATTTTATTTTATTGCAGCTTACCAATTCTTAGATGTGATGGCTGCATTCATTTTTTAGGCTTTTATACTTCTATTTTTATCTGGTGATCCATCCAGTAATTCTGGTTCACATCTCCACTACAAATCATCTCAAGCCAAACGCCTGAAGCTCAAAAAAGTTTTGGAGATTTTTTTTGAAGCTCAAATTTTTTATTTTTTTTTATCATTTTCATTCCAGAGAGATGCATGGAATCGTTTGATTGTTTTAGCGCATTATCGCATGCTTTTCTGCAATAATTTAGTTTAAAAAAATAATAATAATCATTAGTAATAATAAATAAACAATAAATAAAAATACACAAATACATTTTAAAGATCATAAATAAATAAATAAATAATTAAATGAATAATAAAAATAAATAAACAATAAAAATAAATAAAATAACCCTAACCCCAACCCTTAATATCAACCCCTAAACCTAATTCTAATAACTAACCCTAATAATAATCCTTAACCCTAACCCTAATATTATCCCCTAACCATAATTCTAACCCCTAACCCTAATATTAACCCTTAACCTAACAACATAAATAAAAATAAGTAAATCAATGAATAATAAATACTGTATATACTCGAGTATAAGCCAACCTGAATATAAGCTGAGGCACCTAATTTTACCACAAAAAACTGGGAAAACGTATTGACTCGAGTATAAGCCTAGGGTGAGAAATGTGCAGCTACTGTAAGTGGAAAAGAGGGTCAACAATGCCCATTTGCAGCCATAGGTCCCTCAAACTTGGTAGTTAAGGGTTCCTAGATGCCCCCTAGCTGCAGCCAAAATTTGGGGTCTCTGGACCCAAAGGGTCCCGAAATGACATTGCTGCAGATGGACACAGCTGACTGACTTTGGGGCCCTGTATCTCGGGGCCACTTGGTGCTAGGAACTCCATTGGATATGTTGTAGTGTTGGTTCCACTGGGTTTGCGCACCAAATTTGGGGTTCCTAGCACCAAGTGGGCCCGAGATACGGGGTCCCAAAGTCGGATTAGAAAATGTCCTTCTCTGCTGCAGAAAAGTGCTTGACTCGAGTATAAGCCGAGGGGGGCACTTTCAGCACAAAGAAATGTGCTGAAAAACTCGGCTTATACTCGAGTCAGTGGCGGAACTACCACCATAGCGACCCACGTGGGCGCTATGGGGCCTGCAGCTGAGTGGGGCCTGGTGAGTCGGCATGTAGTGCGGGCGGCGGGTGAGCAGCTGAGCTGCCCGTCCGCTCGGCACTTGCACAGTCACACTGACTGTACCAGTGGACACAGCTGGGCGGCTCGGCGGGCAGGTTATAGAGTGGACGGGAAGCTGCCAGCTGGGGGGCTCGGTGGGTGGCCAATCAGCGGGTGGCGGAGCAGAGAGATGACATCATCTCACCGCCCGGTGCCCGCCCTGCATCCTGGCAGTTCCACCCTCACTCACTGTGCAGGCAGCAGAGAGATTACATCATCTCTCTGCTGCCTGACTCAGACTGGGACACAGGAAGTGACAATCCCCATTCCCCACCTTAGCAGGAAAGTGACAATCCGCAACTTGTGGCAGGTGACGTGGCAAGTGGACAATCCGCAACTTGTGGCAGGTGACGTGGCAAGTGGAAAATCCGCAACTTGTGGCAAGTGACAATCCGCAACTTGTGGCAGGTGACGTGGCAAGTGAAATCTGCAATGTGCGACAAGTGGACAATCTGCAACGTGCGCAGGTGGCAAGTGACAATCCGCAAATTGTGGCATGTGACAATCTGCAACTGGTGGCAGGCGACGGTGGCAAGTGACACACTTGGGGCTCCCATTGATTCTGCATTATGGTGAGTTGAACTATTTAACTTTCTATAACAATGTAATGATAGAAATAATGTTCTTCAATCATCCTCACACCATAACAACCATGGTGCCATGATGATTAAAGCGTTAACACCAGCCATTTCCTAAATAAATAACCCCCAAAAAATCGTATTTTCTGGCAGTGCCCCTCCCGAGACTAGACTCTGGATACGCCCCTGGGTGAGGATGAGAAATGTAAGTTTACTGTTAGGCCTCCTGGGCCCTGTGAGTCCAGTCATGTCCCGACACACGCAGCCGCATACAGCAGCCACTCTGCCATCAAACGCAGCCACTCTACCCATAAATTGCCACCACTGTGCCCATCAAGCGCAGCCACTGTGCCCATCAAGCGCCAGGGCCGGACACCTGAATAGGGGGCGGCAGCCGCGACAATAGATAGATTCATGCAATGCATGAATCTATCTATTGGAGATTGACTGGTGCAGGAGAGAGGGGGCAGCGCTCCTGCGCCCTCTATGGACGCACCGCCACTGAGGTCAGCAATGTGTGTCCTTCAGAGGCTCCATATAAGCTATATATATATATATATAATGTATATATATATATATATGGTCCCTAATCTGTGGTGGTAATCTGTGGTTCAATGGCATTAGTTAATTTTTTTTGTGTGGGGGGGGGGGGGCTGTTTGCAGGGGGGCCCCATACAACATTTTGCTATGGGACCCTGGGATTTCTAGTTACGCCCCTGACTCGAGTATATACGTTACATAAATAAATAATAGAATAAATTAACCCCTAACCCTAACCTTACAAAAAAGTAAAAAAAAAATTATAATAAAAAAATAAATAATAACTAAAAGTGGATGAAAAAGCTTAAAAACACAGCAGCATGAAACAGATGATATTTTTCTCTATAGGCTAATAAAAAGCTCAGAAATTCCCATACAACCCGAAATAACACTGAAAAATGCTCAGGTGTGAATGCAGCCTAATACACGAGGTGTGTTACTGGCCAGATCTCCAGGTGAAGACAGAGGGGAAAAAAGCCAAAGAAAAGAAAACTAATGCAGCTCTAATGATTGGTAAGATGCAATATATTACATTTTTGGTTAGGGTTTAATACCCCTTTAAATGTAGAAACGGATTTACCAGGTCTACCATTTTATTATACATTTTTCCTGTTAGAAGACATTAAAAAAAAAAAAAAATAGTAATTTTTTTCTTCTGAATGAAAAGCCAGACTGGTGCTTTGAGTTCCTCTAACATAATCGATCGATAAGGCTCCCTCGTTGTCTCCATCTCGTGTTACGTCAGACTGATTGGCACGTCGTCCGTTCTAAAATTCCCATTGTAAGAGAGCTGTTTTCACCAATAACTCCGAGCCGTGACAGATGTATTGATTGGTGACACATATATAAGTTACACAGGCTCACTAACTCCGCAGGTCCCGTGATCTCCACCTGTTAGCGTTTAATGGATCCCTCCAGAGTCTGCAGACACCTAGTCAGACAGGAAGCGGAGTTGTTCTCCCAGGGATGGAGCCCCAACACCTGCTATCCCCCTCTGGCTGGTGTGTTTATTAGACTTTTCTGCTCCCGATTGACCTCCATCAAATAAGATGAAATGGAATTACCAGCACACAGAACTTCCTCCCCGGCAAGAAGCCACAATTCCTCATCCCGATTCTCATGGTCTTTGTAGAAACTGACAATTATCTCACCTATTAGCACAGCTCTGCCTACTCCTAAGGGGCCAATTCACACTAAGGCCTTTGGAACAATGGCAATACTGACCTTGGTGACAACTTGCCAGAAAAATGATTGGTAAAATGTGTAGAGAAAATGCTGACATTTTCTATGCATAGCTCCCTCGTGGTTGGAGATGTTGCAGAATGTAGCCCACCAGTGATGGAGCAATGCAGGTGAGTATTTCTCTGCCCTGTAACGTGACCATATTACTGGCAAGTTGTCACCAACCAGGCTGCTGGTGTGCCATGAACCAAAATGAGGTTGAAGTGCAACACTGGTGGTGTGTGGTGTTGGCTCAGGACTCATGTGCTCCTAGTGCAGGATGAGGTGAGTGTAGCACTACCCCTGTAGGGGCCACTGGTAACATCCGGTTCCTTTCTAATAGTACAGAGGCTGCCCATCACCACAAGCACCACTTCATGCACTTCAGCTCCAATAACTCGGTCTAATGCCCCGTACACACGGTCGGAAATTCCGACCACAAAATCCGTCGGATTTTTTCTGACGGATTTTGTCCGACACAAAGTTGTCGGAAAATCCGATCATTCTGAACGTGGTGACATTCGTTGCGTAAGACGGAACGTGCTTCGAATGGATTGAACAAAAAAATTAGTACATTCGTAACTTTTTTTTTCGATTCGTAACTTTTTTTTTCCGACTCGTAACTTTTTTTTTACAATAGGTTTGGTCTCGTAATTTGATCTGAGTATGCGTGGCACTTTGCCCGTCGGAATTCTCTACACACGATCGGAAAAAGACCGATCGGATTTTGTTGTCGGAAAATTTGAGAGCAGGATCTCAAATTTTTTCCGTCGGAATTTCCGACCGTGTGTACGGGGCATATGGGATGTCTTTTTGAAATGTATTGTGTCACGCTTACCCCCTAACACAGGTGGTCAGACACTATAGCTGGCTTCTCTGTTCTTCACCTTCAGCAGCCCCCTTTCTTATAAAGCAAGCAGGCCTACCGGTACTCAGTGGCCCCCAGGTCTTATACACAATGCTATAGTGAGTGGCCACCATGCCATGGCAGCCATAAAGTGAGCAAAGCAAACAGGTACTTGTGGTTGGCAGACAGGCAGAGTGGTTCAATCCAGTCCAGGTTAAAGGCAGGCAGGGTTCAGAGTACAGTCCAATATCC
The DNA here is from genome assembly GCA_028564925.1 of Lithobates sylvaticus. NCBI lineage: Eukaryota > Metazoa > Chordata > Amphibia > Anura > Ranidae > Lithobates > Lithobates sylvaticus. The sequence continues at coordinate 68,920,699 of CM053038.1, forward strand.
GTTCTGAGGTCATACAGGGCAGACAGACAGGGGGCTTGATCAGCTATTACACATGTAATCACACTTTATCACATGCATGAGACTGAAGGTTTGGCTGGCTCAACTCAGGTCTGGTCTCCACCCAGAGTCTAACCACATTAATCACCTTGCAGGTGGACAAACAGACATGGAAAATGCCATAGCCAAAATCAGGAAGCTGGAATGGGGAGTACGAGCGCTAGACACTCCTGACATATTGCTTGCAGAACTTTAAACAGGAGAGAGGTTATGGCATGGGATACTCCAAAATGCTGCACAGTAAACAGGAAGGCACTCTTGTCTAGGCTCAGACTCCAGAATCCTGCTAAGGACAAGAGAATGGTCAGTGCTCTGAGACCCTTTGAGAGTGGCCTTAGTCCACAGCTACCACTGGCACTTATATCCCCAAAGCAGACACAGTCACCAGGTATCACAATTTATGGTCATTACTCAGAAGTTCCTAAGACTGCTGCACACCACCGAGCTTCCTCCGGACACGATCCAGTGAGGGAGACAAGCCTTCTCTATGCCCGATCCCTATGGTGAAGTCCCACAGCTAAAATCTCTTGAAGATCACTCAAGGCCTTCAGCCCTTACACTGACAAGGCTGCAGGAATAGCTACATAGTCCTCATGCTGCCTTAGAATGGCAGCAGCCCCACCAAGGGTTGGAACACTCTGTCACGGCCCCTACCGTGCCTTTTAGACAGCCAGGCGCGGTCACGCCCCAAGTGGCTCTGGGTGGTATTGAACTCATGACTGTCAGTTGTTGGTCCTGTTTCCTTACCTCTGAGCCACACCTCAGTTCTATTCAGCCTGATTTCCAGCCATGCCTAGTTTAGCATGAAGTACTGTGGGCGATACTGTTTGTACCTGGATCAGCTGAGGCAGGTTACCTAATTAGCTGGGTATAAAAACCCTGTCTCACTCTGAGGGCTTTGTCAGTTCATTTTGTCATGTGTGCCAAGTGTTCTTGTGCTCCTGTTGCAGAGAGCCAGTGTTCCAAGACTGACCCCGGCTTCAGACCCTGGCTTTGTTTATCGTTATCCTGACTTCTGGAATCCCTGACTGCGGCTTTACCTTGACCATCCCTTGGCTATTCCTGTCAAGCCCCCGTGCACAGATTCACAGGCCAGGTAGCTTATCTCTTTGTTACCTTGGACTGTGTTTATTTGCAAGGGTGAGCGTACATCTCTGCGCCATGGACTCCAACCTAGGTAAGCCCTTACACACTCCTTCAGAGTATTTATCCCCAGCCACCTTCAGGAGCCAGGACACTACTCTCCAGGGATTGGCCATGATAAACAATTAGGATGGTCATCTGAAGCTCCCTCCCTATGTTCCGGAAAACCTTCTTCCAGAGGCAGGGGGAAGCAATCAAACTCCAAGCTCATGAAACCCAGAAAAAAACAATCCATTTTCCCTTGACTACAGAAGGAGCCAAAAACTAAATTTGTCTGGCATCCTGGGCTAGGAGGGTGAAATGTGAGTATCTATCAAGTTTCAGAGCTTAGCTTTAGAGTTAGGTTAAAGTTGGGCTTAGCTGTACGGACTAAGAATCATAAACTTTTTAGTTTTTTTTTTCCCCATGATGCATTTTTCATTGACGTAAAAGAACATACATTAAAGAGGAAGTAAAGCCTCCAAAAAAAAAAAAAAAAAAAACGGAACCTGCAAGGCAAAGGCATAATGAGCTAGTATGCATAGCATACTAGCTCATTATGAATAACTGACCGGAGAACAAAGCCCACGAAGCGACCCTCATCCACGACCTCCTCCGCCGCCATCAATCCCGGAGTGACTTCCGGGGTCTCGCTGCTCCAGCGCTGTCATTTGCCGTGATCTCGGCATGCTCAGTGCGCCTGCGCGCCACTGTCTACGGCGCATGCGCCATAGACAGCGATGCCTGTTTTTTTATAAATATCTCCTAAACCATGTAGGTTTAGGAGATATTTATTGGACCTACAGGTAAGCCTTAATCTAGGTTTACCTGTAGGTCAAAGTGGTTTGTAAGGGTTTACAACCACTTTAAAACAGTTTTGTTCCTTGTTTCAATGCACTTTGTATTGAATGTCAACATACATTATAAAGCATATCAACATGCGAGCACATCATGATGCATTGATATGTGTCATGGCACTAAATACTACTGGGATAGAGTAGAGTGGGTGTTGGGATTGGGGGCATTAAAGGTTGTTTTATATGATAGAATTATGAACAATTAAAAGTACTGTATATATGACTCTCGTGTCTTTTATTTTATTGCTCCTCTCGATACTTCTGTGGGTTGAGTCACTGCTGGATACCCATTGAGGAAAGATGTGTTGTATGTGAGCTACCTCACCAGAGCCAATGGGCTTTTCTGATTCTATGAGGGTATAAGGTATGTATACTGAGATTTTTTTTTCCATTTAAGGAATAGGAAGGAGGTTTTGGAGGGTATGGGTTGAGCAGAATACTGGAGTCAAACCTTACGTTGCAATTGGGGTTACATATTACTGGGGTAGAGGAGGGGTGGGTGTTGGGATTGGCGGCATTAAATGTTAAAGGACAAAAGCCAACACATTTCAGGGACCAAATGTGTTGGCTGTTTTATATGATCAAATTATGAACAATTAAAAGTATCTTGGCCTCTTTTATCTTTAGGTTTAATGCTCCTTTTGATACTTCTATGACTCACTTCTAGATAACCAGTGAGGAAAGCAGTGTTGTAAGCCAATGGGCTTGCCTGATTACCTTGTTTATATGTCCTGCCAGAGGGAGGAGGGAGGGTTTAAGGTACTGCATGTATGCTAGGATATTTATCAATCTTTAGCATGAGGGAGGGGATGTGTTGGAGGAATGGGTTGGGCAGAATCCTGGGGTTGGACTTTAAGGTGCAGTGGGGGTTACATACTACTTGGGTAGAGGAGGGGTAAGTATTGAGGTTGGAGGCATTATATTTTAAAGGACAGGGCAATCATTTAGTAATGCAGTTTGGTGGGGAGTGAGTTTAAGGGTTGATTTTAGGCTCATCTGGTTTCTTCTTACCTTCTGTCCCGGAGGCCACACAGGAAGTAAAGGGAATTTAAACGTTGGGACCGTATTGACCATTTTAGTATTCATACAAGGTGATCACATCCACCTTAATCACCTCTTATTAAGGGTAAATTAATTAAATACAGAGAATCTGGTGATGGATGTGACCCTCTATGAATATCAAGCTCCTAACATGTCATCCTCCGGGAGTGATTTGGTCAGAGCTGGGGACAGCTGTCTGCCTGGAGTCTGATAGAGGATTTGCTGGAGGAAGAGCAGAGGGAAGAGAACAGGTCCACATGCTCCTCTTAATCAATCTGGTGCCTTGGCTGTGGCCATACATAGGAGTTGATGAGCCATATTCCGACATTAGTGCCTCCTAAATGAACCATAAAGCAGAACTTTGTAAATCATCAGAGAGGTTTGGTGTTGGAGCTCAGAGCTCTGCACAGCTTGAAGCTCTTCCTCTGGAGTTACGGTACATTCTACAGACGTGCAGAGACTGTGACTAACACTGACTGCTGTCTGTTAGACGGTCAGAGTCATTATACCAATACCGCGGATGCGGAGCAAGACGGTCATCTGTCAGAGATAACTGAGCATACAAAGCACAGAGATAACTCACGGATCAGAATGAGCTGTGCCATCAAATGCTTTATTACCCAACACCCTCAACAAGCTATGTGTCTGTTCCAACCACCAGCTCTACATCAAACTGGTTGGCAGGAAAACGTTTAGGACTGTGGCAGAGAATGAAGATTGCTTCCTACTGCTACTTCTCCTGTGTAGTCAAGAAGCCACCTAGCCATTACACATAATGCAATTCAGTTTACCATCAATACCCCTTTCTTTAAATCCTCAACCACAGCACTTGTGTTCCTTGTGGTACGCCGCTCTGCCCGCCCAACCAATTGTAAGGTGTTGAGAGGCCTCAGCCAGCACTACTCCACTAACCACCCCTAAGATGCATTTTGCCCCACCCACTAGGACATAGAGGCCTAAGCCCCAGTGGACAGGGCAAAACACATCAGAGGGGAGAGGTTAGGGGAGTAGTGCTGGCTGAGGTCGCCCAACACCTTACAATTGGTTGTGCTGGGAGAGCAGCATCCCACTTGTTGTATATCGCTACCACTGGATGAGTTATTGGGATGCCGGGACCCCCACACCTGAGGATCGAGGGGAGAGTGTCCTCTTGCTTGGAGTTCCAATGCAATACTCCCAATGCACACGTACCTGCACAAACGGCTGTATCTTAAATTGGGTGCTGAAATGACCAACGGCTGGAACCTACTGCAATCATGAGAAGGAAGTGTCACCAGCACACCAGGATCTCCAAAATTGGGTCCAAAATTTTAATCACATAGTATCAAGCTTCTATTTATTTTTTTGATACTATGTGATTAAAATTTTGGACCCAATTATGGAGATCCTGGTGTGCTGGTGACACTTGTTTCTCACTCTTGCTTGGAGTGGCACTACAGGACTTTATCTGTATCTTTATCCATATTTCATCTATAGGTTGATGCACTAGTCTATATAAAACATATTCTACGTGTCACATGGTTATCTCATATAATTTACACTATAGAAGCCCATTATAAAAGCCCATATGAAACCCCCATCCACATCTGCCCCATTAACATATATTGCATGATCTTTTTTTTTTTTTACCTTGTGAAGTAAGATGTCCACGGTCCAGGACCCTGGCTGACACCTTTCCGGGGGTGTGGTGGCTAATCCAGTGCTGCAGTCCCATTGCACTGATGTCACTCCTCTTTTGGATCCTGAGAGAACCCTGCCACTGGGTAGCTAATAGGTAGTGTTCACACCATTTAGGCAGTGACATGGACACCATAAATAGGACCCTGCCTCAGAAGAGCCAGTCTCCACTGAAGACTTGGGACTGGATGCCCACAGTGGCTGGAGGCCCCCTGAGTACTCCACAGTGCACCTCAATCTCACATAGTGGCTTCTAACCTCCCATAGTGGCCCACAGTGCCTCCAGGCCTCCATATTACCCCTCAACCGCCCAGCCTCCCACAGTGCCTTCTAGCCTGCTGCAAATCCTCCAGCCCCCAACCTTCAACAGTGTCCCACTGCCCCCAACCTCCTACAGTGCTCCCCAGACCCCATCCAAAAACCTCACAAGGCCACCAATTCAGCAGCAGAGACCCCTAATCCCCTTCGCAATCCCCACCCTCCCCACAACTTGCCCCATTTAAAGCCTTCTAGCTCAATTTCAGTATGTTTTGTATTACAAAACTTTTCTTGTGTGAGTATAAACATATCCTTTACTATTGGGGCATGGATGGATTTGGAAAAATTTACCAGGCCCTTGTCCCAAAAAAAGGTTGAGACCCCCTGCTCTATAGAAGAGATAAAATACTTAACTAGAGGTGTACGAGCCTCAATCTGCCGAGCCCAAAAATATGTATCTATCATTTCAGATCCTGGCCACACCTGAGATGGCCGGATGGTATTTAGAAGCACCTGAAGTCCTGGAGGACTCAACTTTATGATTCTTGTTCTCATCCATCATCTATTGATCCGTCACCAGATCGTGGGCACGGAAGAGCACGTTCAGAAAACATTGTTCAGCAGAGACGGCGGGACGGTCACAGCTCACTTTCTCCCCTCATAATTCCGATTTTCCAGAAGAGATAATGGTAGAAATACGGCCCCGGCTCATGTCACCGTAAAGGAATTTTATACGGGGAACGCCATTATGGCCTATCATTCGGAAATGTCAGGCGGATAAACTGCCGAGGGGAGCGCTGCGGGCTCTGGTGCCGGGAGATCACTCATCCCTCCTCTGACGCCTTTAACGATCTGTCGTTGGGCGCCGGTAACATTTTGAAGTGGATTGTATTGTTAATGCTTTTATGGGAGTTTAAAGTTCTTTGCAGCCCATCTGTGGGAAACGAAATCGTCGCCTTCCTCCCCTCCCGCAGATTAACCTGAAAATTTCATTAACGCCGTCAGGCGATCAATAAACGGCGAATGACTTTTTAACGTCTGACAACCTCGATGATTACGGCGTTTTCCCTCATAAAAGCGCTCGGGAAATGTCACTTTGGAGCACGATTATGTAAAGATCTTCAGAAGAATATTTCAAAAGTCTTTTTTCCCGAAAAAAACCCATCAAACTTATTTTAAGATTTGTAATTACCTGTAGTCACTATCATCACTTGCACACTGGATGGAATTTAACATCAGGCTGTGAGTAAGGCTTGGTAGACATCTATAGCGTGGGCATTTCCGTAGGGCAGCCCATTCATTTTAATTGACTGCCCTATGAGCGAGAAACACAAAAGGTAATTCCCTGACTCTTTTCCAAATATGCACCTCCCTGAACCTCATGAATGGCAATGAACAATGAATGGCACCACCACGCATCTTCTAAATGGCAGTGCGCTTCTCTGTGTGTCTGGAAAGCACGCAGTTTCGCATGTATTCCCAACACACATAGATATGAACTTAGCCTAAGCGCACATAAACTTAGTGGAGGAGGGTTTAGACTAGGTCCATATCTATGCGCATGGTGAACACACGCAAAACCACCTAATTTTCCACCCCATGTGACACTTCTGATTGCCTTGTAAGGGGCTCCCACAGAATAACTGACAGTTGGCAAAGAACAGGAACATGTTATAGTGACGTTAGCAGGACCCACCCCACCTGACACTCCTGAACAGGGGCCGACTGACCATTCGCCCACTCGGGCACTGCCCGAGGGCCCCGGGCCACTAGGGGGCCCCATCAGGGTTGCCAGCCTCAGTAAAACCAGGGACAGTATGTAAAAATCAGTGTTTTTTGTACATCTGTTTCTGAAATGTCCCTTACCGACATCCTTTTGGTCTAAAAATCCTGAGATTATAGCTGCCCCACCTCTCCAGTACCTTCTCAGCCAATAGAAACATGTCTGTGTATACTGTGTGGCCCCAAAATCTCTGATTGCCTGGGGGCCCCATAATCTCCTATTGCCCAGGGGCTCCATGAGTTGTCAGTCCGCCCCTGCTCCTGAATACCCTGTAAGGGGCTCCAACAGAATAATTGACTGCAGGCAATTGACAGGAACATCCTGTAGTGAGGTTAGCAGGACCCACCTCATGTGACATCCCTGAATACCCTTTAGGTGGCCCCACATATTAATTGACAGTGGGCAAATGACAGGAATGTCCTTTGGTGATATTAGCAAGACCTAATTCATGTGACACTTCTGAATGCCTTGTAGGGGTCTCCAACCGATTGACCGTGGGCAAAGGATGGGAACGTCTTGTAGTGATGTTTAACTGGACTCCATGTGACACCCCTGAATATCTTGTAGGTGGCTCCAACAGATTAATTGGCAGTGGGAAAATGACAGGAATGTTGGTGTCAGCGGGACTTACCCCATGTGACACTTCTGAATGCCTTGTAGGGGTCTCCAACAGATTAATTGATAGTGGGTAAAGGATGGGAATGTCCTTTAGTGACGTTAGTGGGACCCAACTCATGTGACACTTCTGAATGCCCTGTAGGGGTCTCCAACAGATTAATTGATAGTGGGTAAAGGATGGGAATGTCCTTTAGTGACGTTAGTGGGACCCAACTCATGTGACACTTCTGAATGCCTTGTAGGGGTCCCCAACAGATTAATTGATAGTGGGTAAAGGATGGGAATGTCCAGTGGCGGCTGGTGCTCAAAATTTTTGGGGGGGCGCAAATAATTCTGAAAAAAAAGCCCATCAAAACGCAGCCACTGTGCCCATCAAAACGCAGCCACTTTGCCCATCAAAACGCAGCCACTTTGCCCATCAAAACGCAGCCACTTTGCCCATCAAAACGCAGCCACTTTGCCCATCAAAACGCAGCCACTGTGCCCATCAAAACGCAGCCACTGTGCCCATCAAAACGCAGCCACTGTGCCCATCAAAACGCAGCCACTTTGCCCATCAAAACGCAGCCACTTTGCCCATCAAAACGCAGGAGCGCCATGTTGGCACCTCTTAAGGCTTAGTTTGCACCTATGCAGGTGTGACAGCATGAATGGGCCATTCATTTCAATAGGCTGCCCTACACATGACAAATTGCAGAAAAGAATTGCAAACAGTTTTTTTTTTTTTTTCTTTTAAATTTGCACCACACTGAAACAAGTGGCACTTTTGTTAACATGATGATGGAGGACTGCCCTACCCACCTAATCCAGTATTCCAACTGCCACAGGGCAGTTGGGCAGTGCAAAGGATGCACCCTTTTGCATCCTTTGCTGCGGATCTCCTCCAGCCTCTTTGCATCCACTTCTTGCTTACATGTGCCCATCAAAACGCAGCATTATTGACCACACCATCTGTGTGCTGGCACAACTGTCCAATGGTGACACGATTGATAGATCGGTGGAATTGTCAGTTTGTATTTAAAAAAAAAAAAAAAACCTGTTATACTATCTCCTCCCCTCCCCCCCCCCCCTTCCCCTCCTCTGCTCTTCCCAGCAACCACAGGAAATACACCTGTTACTGTTACCTGCAAGATCACCAGCCGGTGACATGTCCCCCCCCCCCCTCGCCCTGCACTTACCTTGTCTCAGGTGACGGCGGCATCGTGTCCTCCATTTCCTCTTCTGCCCGCTCCTCCTCTCATCCTCTGCTATGATTGGACGCCTGATAGGCGCCCAATCACAGCGCCTGTCGTTTCAGCCAATCAGGGCACAGGTCACACGGACCTGTGCTCCTGATTGGCTAAGGGGCAGTACAATGTTAGCAAACCGAATTCCTTCGGTTTGCTAACATCAGTGCTGAGTGACAAGGAACGCACAGCGTTGCGCCCGCTTGTCACCTTTTTGGACGCCTATTAGCGCCTACAGCGCTAATCAGGTGTTTCCAAAAAACACCCCCACCACTGTAATTCAGGCGCCCGGTGACCGAAAAGGGGCCGGACACCTGAATAGGGGGTGTCAGCAGAGACCATAGATAGATTCATGCAATGCATGAATCTATCTATGGTATATAGAAAGTGACAGGAGAGGGGGGGCGGCGCTCCTGCGCCCTTTATGGACGCACCGCCCCTGGGAATGTCCTTTAGTGACGTTAGTGGGACCCAACCCATGTGACAGTTCTGAATGCCCTGTAAGGGTCTCCAACAGATTAATTAATAGTGGGCAAAGGACAGGAATGTACTTTAGTGACGTTAGCGGGACCCACCCCATGTGACACTTCTGAATGCCTTGTAGGGGCTCCAACGCATTAATTGGCAGTTGGCAAAGGACAGGAACATCCTTTAGTGATGTTAGCAGGAGTCACCCCATGTGACACTTCTTAACAAGGCCCCTGATACTGTAAGGGGGTAGCACTAGTACCCCTGTATGGGGTCCAGGCCAGCAGGTAGGGGAGGGGCCTGAGCAGCAGGGAAATCAGTGATTAGCAGGAGAGGGAGTGATTGGTGAAGCTGGTGTGGGAAGGGGCAATTAGAGGAACTGATCCCCTGGGTGTCTCGACCTGCAGCAGCTAAAAGCTGGCTTCTCCTTCTCTCCCTCCCATCGACTTTCAGTTTCTACAGGGAGATACAGAGAGACACACAGGGCATAGGTTCCTGCTATTGCACCATCCCGGCTCACTGAACACCTTCCCTGTCCAGGATTCAATCCCCCCTGCTGCCCGCTAATAATGATTATAGTGTATTCTTAATGAAAATATAATTGTAATATTTTTTTGGGGGGCCCTGTGATTTCTAACAGCAGCCCTGATCCTGAATACCCTGTAGGGGGACTTCAAAAGATTAATAGACAGCAAGCAAATGACAGGAATGTCCTTTAATGGTGTTAGCATGACCCACCTCTTTTATAACTTCTGAATACTTGTAGGGGTCTCCAACAGATTAATTGATATTTGGCAAATGATGGGAATGTCCTCTAGTGATGTTAGCGGGACCCACCCCATGTGACACTTCTGAATGCTCTATAGGGGTCTCCAACAGATTAATTGATATTTGGCAAATGATGGGAATTTCCTCTAGTGATGTTAGCGGGACCCACCCCATGTGACACTTCTGAATGCTCTATAGGGGTCTCCAACAGATTAATTGATAGTTGGCAAATGACGGGAATGTCCTCTAGTGATGTTAGCGGGACCCACCCCATGTGACACTTCTGAATGCTCTATAGGGGTCTCCAACAGATTAATTGATATTTGGCAAATGACGGGAATGTCCTCTAGTGATGTTAGCGGGACCCACCCCATGTGACACTTCTGAATGCTCTATAGGGGTCTCCAACAGATTAATTGATATTTGGCAAATGACGGGAATGTCCTCTATAGTTAGCGGTCTCCAACAGATTAATTGATAGTTGGCAAATGATATTTGGCAAATGATGGGAATGTCCTCTAGTGATGTTAGAGGGACCCACCCCATGTGACACTTCTGAATGCCCTATAGCGGTCTCCAACAGATTAATTGAGAGTCCTGTTGTGATGTCAGCAGGAAGCGTAACACGCTGCCTCTTAGCTCCACCCAATGAATGAGTTAAATGAAAAACAAGTGACAAGAATATAAGAGACCAAGGGTAATTTACATTACAAATGATACAATTTATAGACCATTATTTTAGTGAGTTTAATTTGATGCCTCAACAAGACTCGATGAGTCCACATACACTTTAATTTCTAAATCTCTTGCATTGGGCTGAGAGTGACATGTTGATGTTTCCTCTGGATTCAGGAGGGACAAGCGCCAATGGCTTTTTTTCAGCAGCGAGGGACAAGTCAGTTTTAGGATTATTACAATGGCTGAACTGAAAAACAACTTACGGATTTCAGAGTTATATATGTATGAACCATGGAGGCTTATCAATACCTGACGGAGTTCCTCTGAATTCAACACTTTGGTTTTCCTTCTGCTATCAGCCTCCTATCCACTGAGCATGTGCACCAGCTCCAAAGAGCTCAATGAGGAGGGCTGAAAATCCTCTCATCCAGCTGCTTGTGCATTTTAATTTGACTTTGCATTAGGAGGAGAAGTGTAAATGGATTGTCCGCTCTGCTCCAGGTCTGAACAACTATGTACAAGCCCATCTATCTCCCAGTCCAGAGCCCAGGCCCTGTGTTCATCGCTGTAAGCATTGTAACGGTGCCAATGTTTAGCTTTGTTATCAAGCACAGGACTGGGAGCCAGCATAGGCACAGGCCAAGCTGTAAATCTGCGGGTTGGCAGCCAGAAACGGGTGGAGGCCTTCCAAAATTTTTTTGGAGCTGAACTTTGTGAAAAGCACATAAAGGGGGCAAAACACGAGCTGATAACTTAATCCTTGCTGGATCATAATTGTCATCAGGGTCGGAGGATTCCCCTTGTGATGACATTGCCATTCAGGTGCCAGCGGCATGGGTGGGTCCTTCACAAAATATGATATTTCAAGAGAGAGAATGAACGCGGTTGGCCGGTGGTCTGTGGAGAAGTAAATCTGAGTTTAAAGTAAGCTGATAATGTAAGGGAAGACTTACATATGATCTGAAAATACAGCGTGGCAGATGACATACTATTCCTGCCACCACTTGTACGCCATGTTGGATGAAGAATCCCCTCATTGTATCACCCTGATCTCAGGACTTGGCTAGCTCTTGGAAGATCTCAGAGGACTTTGGATCAACCCAACAAATTCCTCCTTGACCTAATTACCCATTGGGATACAGAAGACCCTGCTTCTGGGTGGGCTGATAACGTGAGGGAAGACAAAATTCTGTAAGACATATTTATGCTCTAGAGATATGAAACTATCTTTTACTTAGGTTTAATAAAGTTTTAACAAGTGCGGGATGGGACTGCGAGCAGAGCCGAAGAGTCGGCTCGGTCTTTTTCGTCGGCGCTTCCGTCTTTTTCGGCGGTGCTTCAGTCTTTTTCGGCGCCGCTCGCTATTTTTCGGCGCCACTTGCTATTTTTGTCACTTTTTTTGGGGAGATCGGCGTATAACACGCACCCACAACTTTCCCCCGATTTTAAGGAGGGAAAAGTGCGTGTTATATGCCGATAAATACGGTACATAGAAAATAGAAGGCATGAAACCCTGCTGTCTTATAAAGTGCAATGTCCCGTCCAGGCGATGGAGAGGGTTCAGGATTATCAGTAAGTTGCTGCATTGTGCAAAGTGACAGTCAGCACAATTAGTGCCATTATCTGAATGTGGGATAATTTACCAGCTGCAGGAAGAGTAGGCAACATTACATTTATTCTCTCGGCGGCACAATATCTGCCACCTCTTCGCTGGCTTCTGTAACAGCTCTTGTCCATGGCAGGAGCTAAAATTCAAACGTATGTACATGTACCAGCTAAAGCATGGGGACACCACAATGAGTATTTTCTTTTATAGAAATGGTTTAGAGATACAGTGCCTTGAAAAAGTATTCATACCCCTTGACATTTTCCACATTTTGTCATGTTACAACCAAACACGTAAATGTATTTTATTGGGATTTTATGAGATAGACTAACATAAAGTGGCACATAATTGTGAAGTGGAATGACAATGATAAATGGTTTGTAATTTTTTTTTATAAATACATATAAGAAAAGTGTGGGGTACATTTGTATTCAGTCAATACTTTGTAGAACCTCCTTTCACTGCAATTACAGCTGCAAGTCTTTTTGGGGATGTCTCTACCAGCTTTGCCAATCTAGAGAGTGACATTTTTTCCCATTCTTTGCAAAATAGCCCAAGCTCTGTCAGATTGGATGGAGAGCGTCTGTGAACAGAAGTTTTCAAGTCTTGCCACAGATTCTCAATTGGATTTAGGTCTGGACTTTGTGGTCTGGAACAGGTGGTGCCAAGGGACAGGAGGAACACGAGCGCCTGTAGGTGTTGATTGCAGAGCTTGTGGTAAGAGTTGTAGACTCTGTGATTAAGGCAGAACATCAGGTCAGGAACTGCGATGATGCTGGGTAGATGAACCAAGGTTAAAGGGGGACTCCACCAGGCGACGGGGCTCGCAAGGTGTCAATCTTGACGATCAAATCGGCGAGATTGACTTCCTTCTCTAGTTCTGTCGTACCTCGAGTCACATTCAAAATGAAGGACTTTACTCCATGTGTGGGCAAGTCCGTTCATTTTGAAAGTCCGTCGGACCTGCATACAGACGGGCGGACTACCCGACAGGAACTGGGTCCGGCGGACTTTCGGCGGGAAGATTTAAAACATGTTTTAAATCTAGGTCTGGCAGACTTTTGGGAGGAAAAAGTCTGCTGAAGCCCACACACGATCGGAGTGTCCGTCGGACTACGGTCCGCCGGAAAGTCTGATCGCGTGTACGCCGCATTAGACAGGATAATTTGGTTGGTTGCAGGCTGATCGGTAAGTTGAGCTGGGAATTTTCTTTGGTTTTATTTGTCATGGGTCGCCCTTCCTTGTACTCCTTGCTGCAATGGCCAGGGTGTCACAGTGGTGTAGTGGGTAGCACTCTCACCTAGCAGTAAGAAGGGTCGCTGGTTCAAATCCCAACCACGACACTACCTGCCTGGAGTTTGCATGTTCTCCCTGTGCCTGCGTGGGTTTCCTCCGGGTACTCCGGTTTCCTCCAACAATCCAAAGACATGCAGGTAGGTTAATTGGCTTCTGTCCAAAAAAATTGGCCCTAGTATGTGAATGTGCAATGTACAGGGATAGGGACAATTGTAGACACTCACTCAGGTTGAACTGGATGGACTGATGTCTTTATTCAACCTTACTAACTATGAAACTATAGTTTGGGGCAGTGGCCATTTGTATGTACTGAGTGCCTCCATAACACTCTCATCTCTGTGCAACCCCAGGCATGTTCGAATATTTTTTGGGCTGTCTCTCTCCCAATGGATACAGACCCCCCACCTTTATGACAGCAGGTGGCTGTGCTGATGTGAAGGTCCTACTCCAAATTTTCGATTCCCTATCACTTTCAGTCCCGATGACAATGATCCCCAAGACAAACAGAGAGGGTGAATCTAAAAAAAACCTAATGGGGGGTTCCATATTTTATTCTGCTATAAGCAATACTAGCACTAGAGATCTAAACCCCTTGCCTGATTATTCTATCAATGATCTCTGGAAAAGTTCTACAAAAAAGGAGAGGAGAATTTACAGTGTATCCTCACAGGGTGACACTGTGGATACACTAATAAAAGTGTGCCAACATCCCGATATTATATGAGAAAAGCTGGAAATTACAAAAATTGACTTTAAAGGCACACCGGTTGAGATAAAAATTTTGAATTTTAATTGGATAAAGTTAAAAAGTTTATGTACAACACATAAAAGAAATCACACATAATACAAATGATGACATATAAGATTTGACCCTGAGGACTCAAATAACACCTCCAATTATAATATTTTGATCTAGAGAGTGATCGGTATAATGAAGTATAACAAGTAGCACTATCCACAAGAAGTAAGGTGCATGGAGTGGTTGAGTGACAGTCAGGAGTCGTAAAGAGATTTTCGCTCTACATGTTGTGCGCACAATTTCTTCAGGAGATTACAGATCTAATGAACATATAAAAAACATTGAATGAGTATATATATATATATAAAACATGCTATCCAGTACAAGAAGCAATATAAACTAGACATGTGCGATTCGTTTCGTACGAATTCGTAATTCGTACGAATTTTTCGAAATTCGTACGAATTTACGAATCTGTAGTACGAATTTTTTTTTTTACGAATTCCGTACGGAATACGAAATTCCGTTTACGAATTTCGTCGCCGAATGATTCGAATGAATTTCGAATGAATTTGAATGAATTCGAATGGATTCGAATGAATTCGAATGACAAAGTGTCATTTTTGCAGGAAAAATTCCGTTTACGAATTTCAGCTCCAAATTATTCGAATCCAACTACCAATATCAAATTTCAACTAATTCAAACGAAATTATTATAGCAGATATAACGAATGAATTCGAATGCATTCGAATGAATTCGAATGCATTCGAATGAATTCGAATGACAAAGTGTCATTTTTGCAGAAAAAAAAGCTATTTAAAAAACAGTCATTCATTGATATAAAAAAAAAAAAAAAGCGTAGGGGTCCCCCCAAATTCAATAACCAGGCCCTTCAGGTCTGGTATGGATATTAAGGGGGACCCCAGCCAAAAAAAAAAAAAAAATGGCGTGGGGTCCCCCCCAAATATCCATACCAGACCCTTCAGGTCTGGGATGGATTTTAAGGGGAACCCCGGCCAAAAAAAAAAAAAAAAAAATGGCGTGGGGGTCCCCTCAAAATCCATACCAGACCCTTATCCGAGCACGCAACCTGGCAGGCCGCAGGAAAGGAGGGGGGACGAGAGCGGCCCCCCCTCCCGCCTGAACCGTACCAGGCCACATGCCCTCAACATTGGGAGGGTGCTTTGGGGGTCTGAGACCCCTAAAGCACCTTGTCCCCATGTTGATGAGGACAAGGGCCTCATCCCCACAACCGTGCCCGGTGGTTGTGGGGGTCTGCGGGCGGGGGGGCTTATCGGAATCTGGAAGCCCCCTTTAACAAGGGGACCCCCAGATCCCGGCCCCCCCCTGTGTGAAATGGTAAGGGGGTACAAAAGTACCCCTACCATTTCACCAAAAAAGTGGCAAAAATGGTAAAAATGACAGGAGACAGTCTTTGACAATTCCTTTATTAAAATCTTCTTTCTTCTTTCTTCTGGTCTTCCTTTCTTCATCTTCTCCTTCCGGCATCTTCTTCCATCGTCTTCTTCCTTCGATTCGCTTCTTCTTCCTCCGGTCTTCTCGTCCTTCTCGTCCGGCGTCGTCCTTCTCGTCCGGCGTCGTCCTTCTCGTCCGGCATCGTCGTCTCTTCTCGCAGGCCGCTCCTCGCAATGGGAGGCTCCCGCTCTGTGAGGCTCCGCTCCGGGTGACAGGTCTTGTATAACGAAGGCACCTGGTGACCCGCCCCCCCTCTGACGTCATGGGGAAAGCCATAGGGAATTCCACATGACGTCCCCGTGCGTCAGAGGGGGCGGGGTCACCAGGTGCCTTCGTTATAAAAGACCTGTCACCCGGAGTGGAGCCTCACAGAGCGGGAGCCTCCCATTGCGAGGAGCGGCCTGCGAGAAGAGACGACGATGCCGGACGAGAAGGACGACGCCGGACGAGAAGGACGAGAAGACCGGAGGAAGAAGAAGCGAATCGAAGGAAGAAGACGATGGAAGAAGATGACGGAAGGAGAAGATGAAGAAAGGAAGACCAGAAGAAAGAAGAAAGAAGATTTTAATAAAGGAATTGTCAAAGACTGTCTCCTGTCATTCTTACCATTTTTGCCACTTTTTTTGCGAAATGGTAGGGGTACTTTTGTACCCCCTTACCATTTCACACAGGGGGGGGCCGGGATCTGGGGGTCCCCTTGTTAAAGGGGGCTTCCAGATTCCGATAAGCCCCCCGCCCGCAGACCCCCACAACCACCGGGCACGGTTGTGGGGATGAGGCCCTTGTCCTCATCAACATGGGGACAAGGTGCTTTGGGGGGGACCCCAAAGCACCCTCCCAATGTTGAGGGCATGTGGCCTGGTACGGTTCAGGCGGGAGGGGGGGCCGCTCTCGTCCCCCCCTCCTTTCCTGCGGCCTGCCAGGTTGCGTGCTCGGATAAAGGGTCTGGTATGGATTTTGAGGGGGACCCCACGCCATTTTTTTATTTTTTTTTTTGGCCGGGTTCCCCTTAAAATCCATCCCAGACCTGAAGGGTCTGGTATGGATATTTGGGGGGGACCCCACGCCATTTTTTTTTTTTTTTTTGGCTGGGGTCCCCCTTAATATCCATACCAGACCTGAAGGGCCTGGTTATTGAATTTGGGGGGACCCCTATGCTTTTTTTTTTTTCTGCAAAAATGACACTTTGTCATTCGAATTCATTCGAATTCATTCGTTATATCTGCTATAATAATTTCGTTCAAATTAGTTGAAATTCGATATTGGTAGTTGGATTTACTAACAATTCGTAACTATTCATAACGATTCGTAACGATTCGTAACTATTTATAACGATTCGTAACGATTCGTAACTTGAAATTGAAATTCGATATTTGTAGTTGGATTCGAATTGTTCTCTGTGTTATGAGAACCAACAATGCATTAGCCGCGTTAACGATTCGTAACGATTCGTAACGATTCGTAACGATTCGTAACTTTACTAACGATTCGTAAAAAAAATTACGATTCGTCCGAATTTCGTATTTCGTACGAATTCGAACGGAATTTCGTACACGAATTACGAATTACGAATTTTTTTTATATACGAAACGGGACGAAACGAAACGAAACAAATTTTTTGACAGTTCCCATGTCTAATATAAACAGAAGAATGGTCATTTCAATGGGATTCAGCAGGGAAGAAAACCCAAGTCTAGTGACCACCAGGGAGGTTTTTGATCATTTTCCCCTGGTGGTCACTACACTTGGGTTATCTTTTCTGGGTTTGGATAGCATGTTACATATATATATATATATATATATGTATGTGTGTGTATACTCATTCAATGTTTTTTATATGTTCATTAGATCTGTAAGCTCCTGAAGAAGCGCAATTGCGCCGCCCAACATGTTATTATTATTATACACGATTTATATGGAGCCAACAGATTACGCAGCGCTTTACAATGTATAGGGGGGACAACACAATTACAGTACAGTTCAATACAAAAGGTACAGGAGGGCCCGGCTCGTAGAGCTTACATTCTAAAGGGAGAGGGTGGTGGTACAAAAGGTAATAATAATTGCAGAGAATGATTTGATAGGAGTGGCTAAGGGACAATTGTTGTTAGGTGTTTGTGGGATAGGCTTCCCTGAATAAATTAGATTTCAGGGATCTCCTAAAGGTGGACAGGGTAGGGGCTGATCGGACAGACTGGGGCAGGGAGTTCCAGAGGATGGGAGAGGCTCTGGAGAAGTCTTGAAGGCAAACATGGGAGGAGGTAACAAGGGAGCTAGAAAGCAGGAGGTCCTGGGAGGAACATGTAGAGCAAAAATCTCTTTGCGACTCCTGACTGTGACTCAACCACTCCATGCACCTTACTTCTTGTGGATAGTGCTATTGGTTATACTTCATTATACCTATCACTCTCTAGATCAAAATATTATAATTGGATGTGTTATTTGAGTCCTCAGGGTCAAATCTTCTATGTCATCATATGTAAGATGTGTGATTTCTTTTATGTTTTGTACATAAACTTTTTAACTTTATCCGATTAAAATTCCAAATTTTTATCTCAACCGGTGTGCCTATAAAGTCCATTTTTGAAATTTCCAGCTTTTCTCAAAAGTTCTACAAACCTTTTCCTGAGCCGCTAGAGAAGACATTTGAGAATTGCGGCCACAGATCATTTTTTTAGTGAGGTAATTTTAGATTACATGTACCTTGTCCTCCTTTGTACAGATTACATTGTATAGGCTTGAAGACTTGCAAAGTTAAATTTATAGAAACTTCCTAATGCATTTTTTACTGGCCTTTGAAATATGGAACCTCTACAAAGGGCCCACTCTTCAAAATGATTGCAGTCATTTAGTTTGTTTTACAAGGAAAACCGTTCAGCTTTTAAGAACGGCCAATTATTCCTTCAATAGATATCTGCTGCTAGAAGTCAGAGTACAATTTAAATTCCGTCGCCATTGTCTCACACACCGCGTTCCATCTCTCCTCGTAGTCCCACTCGGTGCCCGCTGCAGCTGCCCCAAAAATACTGTAGGTGGAGGGGACATTTATCTACAAATATCAGGAAATGTGAAAAGATAAAAACGTCCATTTGTCCTCAGCACTGTGAAATCAGTGGGCTTCGATCATTAAGTGCCAAGTTATTGATCGCATTCGAAAAGGCTTATTTAACAGACCCAAAAACCTCATACTAAGTCTATAGTTTATAAAAACGTTTGTTCTCTGCTAATATGGGCAAAATCTAATGTTATTAGGCTATTTTCCCTTCAGTTTTAATGTTATTCATTCAGCAGAATAGAATGAATCAGGAAAATACCCCATTACAGTCACAGTCCTTTAAAACCGAACACATATGAATTACACGGGTTCTGCGGTTAATTTAATGCACATAAGGCACTGAGTTTAACCACTTAACGACCAGCCGCCATTGTTATTCGTCGGTAAATTGACGTGGAATGCTGTTGTTATGGCAGCTGATAGCTGCCTAAATCCCGGTGTCCTCTTAAACGGCAGGCGGCTGGCTTTCAGTTAAAAGTGGTCTCTGCGGCGGATTCACCGCAAGATCACTTTTATCAGCGGCCCGCCACGGTCCAGTACTCTCCGTCGATTTCCGGAGCCATCGGTAGTGGCGGAGACGATCGGGTCCTCTCCCCTGTGAGACTGGATGCCGAGTGAGGGAAACATGGCCCCTGCTCGGCTCCATTACATTGGATGACGGAAGCGATGCCAATCGTCACTTCCGCCCAATTCTCTTAACCTCTAAAGATCCGCGCTATAGCCGAATGACGGCTACAGCGCAGATCTACATTTCCGGGACGACGTCCTATGACGTCGTCCCATGCACGAGCGGCCTGTGCGCCCCCTGAAGTCTGTGAGTCTCGCTGGATCACAGATCCGAGTAAGGGGTCGATCCCGACCCCTTACCACAGGATCAGCTGTCAGCCAATGACAGCTGATCATGTGATATCAACAGAGCCGGTAATCGGCTATTTTTCCTCCTCGCGCTGACACGTGTGCGCACCTGTGCCCCCTACAAGTGCTGCCTACCAGTGCCCACCAGCTCCACCTGTCAGTGCCCACCAGCTCCACCTGTCAGTGCCCACAGTGCCATCTGTCAGTGCCCACAGTGCCATCTGTCAGTGCCCACAGTGCCTGTCAGTGCCCACAATAAGTGCCTGAACAGTGCTGCACATCAGTGTCACCTACCAGTGCCCATCAGTGTCAACTACCAGTGCACATCAGTGCCATCTATCAGTGCCCATCAGTGCCCATCCGTGCCACCTATCCGTGCCACCCATCAGGGCCCATCAGTGCCATCTTATCTGTGCCCATCAGTACCCACTTATCTGTCCCCATCAGTGCCACCTTATCTGTGCCCATCAGTGCAGCCTATCGGTGCCCATCAGTGCAGCCTATCAGTGCCCACCAGTGCAATCTATCAGTGCCCACCAGTGCCGCCTCATCAGTGCATATCAATGAAGTAGAAAAAATTACCTGTTTGCAAAATTTATAACAAACTATTAAACATGATTTTTTTTTTTCAAAATTTTCCATTTTTTTTTTGTTTGTTTAGCAAAAAATAAAAATCCCAGCTGTGATTAAATACCACCAAAAGAAAGCTCTATTTGTGGGAAAAAAATTATACAAATTTCATATGGGTACAGTGTTGTATGACCGCGCAATTGTCATTCAAAGTGCGACAGCGCCGAAAGCTGAAAATTGGTCTGGGCAGGAGGGGGGTTTAAGTGGCCAGTGGTTAAAGGGGAAATTTTTATTTTTATTTTTTAGTAAACATTTTTTTATTTTTTTTATTATTTCATTTAAGTCTAAATATGAGATCTGAGCTCTTTTTGACCCCCCCCCCCCCCCCCCCCCCCCCAGATCTCACATTAAAGAGGACCTGTCGTGCTTTTTTTCTATTACAAGGGATGTTTACATTCATTGTAATAGGAATAAAAGTGACCCAATTTTTATTTTTTTTAAAGGACAGTGTAAAAAAAAATTAAATTAAAAGTAAAATAAATAAGAAAAATAAATACATTTTAAAGCGCCCCATCCCGCCGAGCTCGCAGAGAAGCGAACGCACACGTGAGTAGCGCCCACAAATGAAAACGGTGTTCAAACCACACATGTGAGGTATCACCTCGATCGTTAGAGTGAGAGTAATAATTCTAGCCCCAGACCTCCTCTGTAACTCACAACTGGTAACCTGTAGACAATTTTTAAAAGTTGCCAATGGAGATTTTAAAGTGACACAATTTGTCACCATTCCACAAGCGGGCACAATTTTGAAGCGTGACAATGTTGGGTATCAATTTACTCGGCGTAACATTATGTTTCACAATATAGAAAAAAATTGGGCTAACTTTACTGTTGTCTTATTTTTTTAATTCAAAAAAGTGTATTTTTTTCCAAAAAAATTGTGCTTGTAAGACCGCTGTGCAAATACGGTGTGACATAAAGTATTGCAACGACAGTCATTTTATTGTCTATGGTGTCTGAAAAAAAATAATATATATATATATATATATATATATATATATATATATATATATATATATATATATATATATACAGTGGTGTGAAAAAGTATACCAATTTAAACAATAGTCAAGGACAACACAAGTAAAAACAAAATGCAATTTGTAAATGAAGGTGTTTATTATTAAAGGTGAAAAAAAATCCAAACCATCATGGCCCTGTGTGAAAAAGTGATTGCCCCTAAACCTAATAACTGGTTGGGCCACCCTTAGCAGCAACAACTGCAACCAAGCATTTGCGATAACGTGCAATGAGGCTTTTACAGCGTCCTGGAGGAATTTTGGCCCACTCATCTTTGCAGAATTGTCCTAATTCAGTTACATTAGAGGGTTTTCGAGCATGAACGGCCTTTTTAAGGTCATACCACAACATCTCAATAGGATTCAGGTCAGGACTTTGGCTAGGCCACTCCAAAGTCTTCATTTTGTTTTTCTTCAGCCATTCAGTAGTGGACTTGCTGGTGTGTTTAGGATCATTGTCCTGCTGCAGAACCCAAGTTCGTTTCAGCTTGAGTACACGAACAGATGGTCGGACATTCTCCTTCAGGATCTCTTGGTAGACAGCAGAATTCATAGTTCCTTTTATCACGGCAAGTCTTCCAGGTCCTGAAGCAGCAAAACAGCCCCAGACCATCACACTACCACCACCATATTTTACTGTTGGTATAATGTTCTTTTTCTGAAATGCAGTGTTCCTTCTACGCCAGATATACTTGGACACATACCTTCCAAAGAGTTCCACTTTTGTCTCATCGGTCCACAGAATGTTGTCCCAAAAGTCTTGGGGATCATCAAGATGTGTTGTGGAGAAATTGAGACGAGCTTTGATGTTCTTTTTGCTCAGCAGTGGTTTTCTCCTTGGAACTCTGCCATGCAGGCCATTTTTGCCCAGTCTTTTCCTGATGGTGGAGGCATGAACGCTGACCTTAACTGAGGCAAGTGAGGCCTGCAGTTCCTTGGACGTTGTTGTGGGGTCTTTTGTGACCTCTTGGATGAGTCGTCGCTGCGCTCTTGGGGTAATTTTGGGCGGCCGGCCACTCCTGGGAAGGTTCACCACTGTTCCATGTCTTCGCCATTTGTGGATAATGGCTCTCACTGTGGTTCGCTGGATTCCCAAAGCTTTGGAAATGGCTTTATAACCCTTTCCAGACTGATAGATCTCAATTACTTTCTTTCTCAATTGTTCCTGAATTTCTTTGGGTCTCGGCTTTTAAGGATCTTCTGGTGGACCTTACTGTGTCAAGCAGCTCCTATTTAAGTGATGCCTTGATTGTGAACAGGTGTGGCAATAATCAGGCCTGGGTGTGGCTAGAGAAATTGAACTCAGGTGTGGACAACCACAGTTATAGTATGTTTTAACAAGGGGGGCAATCACTTTTTCACACAGGGCCATGATGGTTTGGATTTTTTTTCACCTTTAATAATAAACACCTTCATTTACAAATTGCATTTTGTGTTTACTTGTGTTGTCCTTGACTATTGTTTAAATTGGTTTGATGTTCCGAAACAGTGTGACAAACATGCAAAGGAACAGGAAATGAGGAAGGGGGCAAACACTTTTTCACACCACTGTATGTATATATAATGTTTGGGGGTTCTAAGTAATTTTCTAGAAATTTTCTAGCAAAAAAAAAAATTATTTTAACAACAAATCTCAAAAAGAGTTACCACCCTAATCAGCCACAGAACCTGTGTAATTATTATGTGTTCGGTTTTAAAGGGATGAGGTGACAACCACAGATGGAGCTGATGATTATAAGAAATATTGCATTCTAAAAGCTAATTCACTATACACAAAAAATAAATTACATGCAACCTCAACCAACCCTCCAAACTTCTTCCTCAACCAAACCCCAAATTTATTTTTACAACAGATCTTAGAGGTGTATATAAAAAAATTGTTCTGCTACCACAGGCAAAATCAAATGTGACTAGATTATTTTCTCTGCAGGTCTAATGTTATTCATTCATACAGAATAAAAGGAATCAGGAAAATACCCCATTATGGCCACTGGATGGAGCTGGTGATTATAGGAAATATCACATTTTAAAGGCTAATTCACTACACCCAAACGCCTGATATTAACCGCTTGCCAACCGGCTCACACTGATATACATCGGCAGAATGGCACTGCTGGATGAACCACCGTACCTGTACGGTGGCTCTTTTAAGAGACGTAGCAGGCGCCGCCGGCCACCCGTGATCGCGGGCAGGAGAGCCAGAACACACAAATCCCGGTTCTGACAGGGGAGGAGAGACAGATTGTCTGTTCCTACTAAGTAGGAACAACGATATGTCTCCTCCTCCAGTCAGTCCCACCCCCTCACAGTTAGAACACACACTAAGGGAACACACTTAACCCCTTGATTGCCCCCTAGTGTTAACCCCTTCCCTGCCTCCCATCCAAATAAGACAACAGTAAAGTTAGCCCAATTTTTTTATATTGTGAAAGATAATGTTACGCTGAGTAAATTGATACCCAACATGTTATGCTTCAAATTGCGCCCACTCGTGGAAACGTTTACCCTTAACAATCTCCATAGGCGACATTTTAAAAAATTCTACAGGTTGCATGTTTTGCGGTACAGAGGAGGTCTAGGGCTAGAATTATTGCTCTCGCTCTACCTCACATGTGGTTTGAACACTGGCGCTACTCACGTATGCATTCGCTTCTGCACGCGAGCTCGGCGTGACGGGGCGCGTTTAAAAATGTTTTTTGTTTTTTCTTATTTTTTTTAACTTTTACTTAATTTTTACTAAAAAAAGTGTCACTTTTATTCCTATTACAAGGAATGTAAACATCCCTTGTAATAGAAAAAAAGCATGAAAGGACCTCTTAAATATGAGATCTGGGGTCAAAAAGACTTCAGATCTCATATTTACACTAAAATGCAATAAAAAAAAAAAATTGTCATTTAAAAAAATAAAAATAAATGAAATGGCCCTTTAAGAGCTATGGGCGGAAGTGATGTTTTGACGTCGCTTCCGCCCTGCAATGTTGTGGAGACGGGCGGGGGTCATCTTCCCCTCACTCATCTCCATACCCAGGAAGGACAAGGATCCGATCGCCTCCGCCGATACCAACGGCTCCGGTAAGCGGCGGAGGGTACCTGAGAACGGCGGGAAGGGGGTGCAATCTCCGGCTGCCGATAAAAGTGATCTTTTATCAGACCACTCACTGAAGAAGAGGATACCGGGGTTATGCCATAACAAAAAATATATCCTTCTTCAAAGCTAGCTAGCCCAGGGGACAGATGCGATCGCCTCCGTCGCTGCGGCTCCGGTAAGCGGCGGAGGGCACTGGATCACTGCGGGAGGGGAGGGGCCCTCTCCCGCCACCGATGAAAGTGATCTTGCGGTGAATCCACTTTTATCTTGTACCGGACCGCCAGGCCGAACACGGGGATACCGGGAGTTATGGCAACTTGCTGCTGCCATAACAAAGATATCCATCCCCAAAGCAGGGACTTACATCGGCGTGCGGCAGTCCAGAAATGGTTAAGTATCCTAGAGTCTAAAAGGGAGATTATTGTTGATTTATTTAATCTTAATTTTAAATCACTAGAGCGGGACTGTGATTTAGTGAGGCTTATGCTACCATTCTGGCCACTTGATATACTTATTCTGGATCACTTTGTTTCCATTATATGTATTTGGCCAGTTGTCTGTGCATTTAGATTGGATCTGGATCCATGGAGCTATTCTGACTGTTCCGTTGCTATCTATCAACGCTGTCTTTGGTCTACTTTGTTTCCATGGATTCTCATGTATCCTCTGGTGCCTGGTATAATGAGAGATTTCTCTATTGGAACTAGCCATTATATGTGTTTGTGTAGGTCTTCAATTACCTACATCAGGTTAGTATATGGACTTTACATAGAGGTGGATCCGGGAGGTGCGGTGAGGTCAATGGCTGGTGAGACACTGGCTAGTATCAGAGCCAGATACACACAGGTTACTAGACATGTGCACAATAGAAAAATTTGTTTAGTTTCCTTTCGTTTCTGTTCGTTTCCGTTGATTCGTAACGATTCGTATTTTCGTAAGTCGCTGGTGTTCGTATTCGGACTCGTTCGTATTTTTGTAAGAGTTATTTTTTCGTTGATTCGTTTTTCCGTTAGTGTAAATTTCATTTATTCGAAATTCGTATTTTCGTAATATTTTGGATTCGGACGCATTTGTATTTTTGTAGATTTAGTTACATTCGCACTTTCGTAAGATTGATTTATTCGTACTTTCGAAACATTGTTTTCGTAGATTCGTAATCGGAGCATAATTTATAATTTTATGTAATGTGTATGCTATTACATGTTTAAGAAACAAAGAATTTCTCTCTCACAAGTCGGAACTTAACTCAAAAATCCACCAAAACAGTGCCACCGACCCAACCACATTTATCAACTAACCAAAAAAAGTAACGAATTTACGAATCCATTCGAAGCACGTTAAGCAGCGACACGGAAAATTACGAATCAACAAACAAAACAAAAAAGTTACGAATGTACGAATTTTTTCGTTCATTTTGATTTTCGTTTTTTTTAAATCTTTGTTCGGTATTTTCGTTGTTTCTGTTTTCGTTTTTCGGATTTTCATTCTTTCGTAGTTTCGTTGTTTCTAATTTAATTATTTTGTATTTTCGTTGTTTTTCATATTCGTTCGTTTCGATAGTTCGTTATTCATTAAAATTTTTAGTAAACCATTCGTTCATTCGTACGATAACTAATGAACGAATATAACGAATTTGAACGGAAAACGAATTCGTAACTAAACGAATTGCACATGTCTACAGGTTACATACGCCGCGATCATTAGAGTGATACTATACTAATACTAATACTATTTACTCGGCATAACATCATCTTTCAAAGTATACAAAAAAATCGGGCTGACTTAAAGAGGAGTTTCCATAAAAAAAAATTAAAAGTCAGCAGCTACGAATACTGCAGCTGCTGACTTTTAATAATCGGACACTTACCTGTCCCAGGGTCCAGCGATGTTCAGGGTCGAAGCTACGCTCGTCACCCCCCACGCCGTGCGCCGTGATTGGCTGCGCAGTCATCTGGGACCTGTCACGTGTCCCAGATGACTGACAGGAGGCAGGGGGCAGAGCTGAGCCCTTCCTGCGCCAAGGGGAAGTGATGTCACCAGCCCAGGCACTAAAAGAGGCAGACTACGAGGGACCCCCTAGCAACAGGCATTTCGAGGTGAGTTTAAAAAAAATAAATAAATCCAAATGTTTTTTTTCTTTTTTTTTTAGGTATTTTAATAAAAAAAAAAAAAATTTTTGGGGGGGGGGGGGGGGACACCACTTTAAGTTTTTTTTTTTCTTTTTTTTTCATGAAAGTTTCTTTGCGCTTGAAAAATTGCTGCGCAAATACCGTGTAACATAAAAAGTTGCAAAGGCCACCCTTTTATTCCCTAGTGTGTCTGCTAAAACAATATATATAATGTTTGGGGGTTCTGAGTAATTTTTTAGCAAAAATATTATAATTTTTTCATGTAGGAGAGAAGTGTCAGAATTGGCCTGGGTGGCAAGGGGTTAATTACCATAAGTAAGTAATATACAAATAATTTATATATATTATTTTTAAGGTAATTTACTATATTTTCAAAAACTGTACTCAAAAAAGGTGGCTTAACGGACAAATGACTGAAGTTTGAAGTTATAACTTCAAACCAGTAATTTCACAGTAAAATGATTATCTTATAACATATAGCATAATAATATATGATTTATCTTGTACCTTTTCGGCAGCAGCAGATTCTCATTCTCCCTCTTAACTGTGTGAGAAAAACACGGGATTGTGGGTAAATCTTATACACATACATCCATGTTGTTTTCATTGTAGTTAAGAGGGCTGGGCTGGAAGGGAAAGTTTGTCTTTTAGACACATGCCCCCTTCTATGACACTGCAGTGAGAGGCGTGCCTCCACTGCAGCATTTTTATTGGACAGCAGGGAGCATTGTTACTTTACCATTGGTCCAAGACTCCAAGCTGTCCATTGAGCTCAGTGCTTCTGACAAGAAGAGAGGCACTGTGAGCTCATCCTCTCAGTCTGCTGCAAACAGAGTGTGTCAGCTTATATTTAAACTGGCTGCTCTGTATGTAGCTTCTGGTTTTAATATATTTTTATTGAAAACAATGGCATTGTACAACAATAATACAAAGAGAAAAAGAAAAAAAAGAAAGGAAAGGGAATAATTATGCTTAGTAACCATGGCCTAAATATCTTAAAGGGGTTGTAAAGGTTCATGTTTTTTCACCTTAATGCATTTTATGCATTAAGGTGAAAAAACATTTTACAATCACTGGCCCCCCAGCCCCCCCATTTTACTTACCTGAGCCCTGGAAAGTCCTGCATCGCAAACGCGCTCTCCCTTTGCTCGGTCTTCTCTGATCTTCTCAACTCTTCATTGGATAGATTAATAGCAGCACAGCCATTGGCTCGCGCTGCTGTCAATCAACTCCAATGACGCAAGGGCCGGTGGGCGGGGCCGAGTCCTGTAGTCGGCGGCTATGGACGCCGAATACATGTCTCGGGAGCGCACCCGCAAGGTAACCCCCTTGGGAGAGCGCTTGCCAGAGGGGGTTTTCAGAAGCAGGGATGAGCCAAGACAGCCGCCGAGGGACCCAAGAAGAAGAGGATTGGGGCCACTGTGTGCAAAACGAGCTGCACAGTGGAGGTAAGTATGACATGTTTGTTATTTAAATAAAAAAATATTCAAACCTTTAGTGTCACTCTAATGCGGCGTACACACGGTCGGAATTTCCGATGGAAACAGTCCGATGGGAGCTTTTCATCGGATTTTCCGACCGTGTGTATGCCCAACGGTCTTTTTCTGTCTGAATTTCCGACGGACTTTGGATTGAGAACCTGTTCTCAATTTTTCCGACGGAAAACCTTTCTATCGGATTTTCCGATCGTGTGTATGCAATTCCGACACGCAAAATTCCGACGCATGCTCGGAAACAATTTGACGCATGCTCAGAAGCATTAAACTTCCCTTTTATAGTGCTGTCAAACGTGTTTTATGCAGCTGTGTTATTGACCGTCGGACTTTGGTGTAATCGTGTGTAGGCAACACAGCTTGAGCGGAATTCCGGCGGAATTCCGTCGGAAAAACCGTCAGAGTTTTTTTCGACGAGAATTCCGATCGTGTGTACGCGGCATAAGTTAGCCAAGTTTTTTATTTACCATTCCGACTAATAAAGAACTGAAAGTTGCTTAAATATAATATGCCGAAATATTCGCTATCAATGCCAATTTGTATGTACATGTATGCACAAAAAAAAAAAAACAAGAAAAAAAAAAAAACAAGACGTAAACAAACAACACCACCAAACAAAAACAAACAACAACAAACAACCCACACACCAAAACGGAAAAAAAAAAAAAATAAAAATTGAATATAGCATCGAACAGACAGAATCCCAACAGTTACAGAAAAGATAACATCTGAGGAGGAGACTCCAGCAACTCCACCCACGGGGCCCAGACTTCCCCAGTTACATAACATTCACCATTATTTGCTGTACATATCAGTTCTTCCATCCGCATTATATGGTTTATCTCTACTAACCATTACCGTATTGTTGGTATTATTTGGGACTTCCAAAGTATTGGAATTAAGGCTCTTCCTGCAATCAAAAAAAATCTAAATATTGCCCTTTTAATTAATTTAATTGACCCCGGAATTAAAGAGAGAAGAGCTACCTCATTAGTCTCCTGACAATTTTTACCAGTGACCACATGGCTGAGTTTAAATATAGCCGACCAAAATGGTTTTATTTTCGAACAAGACCACCATAGATGTCCAGCATCCAGTAGGTCAGACATAGCTGGATTCATTTTATTTAGTAAGACCGGACAGCGGTACCATCTCGTCATAATCGTATAGTTACGTTCCTGTGAATAGGGCGCCAAATTTCTTTTTAAAAGTAAGGTAAAACACCTTGTCCCATTCTTCATGGGACAGATTTTTACCTAGTTCTCGCTCCCAGACTCGGACATAGAAAGGGCGATCTGAAACTGCATGCAATAATAAAATACCGTACGTTTTAGATAATGCATGAGGACATTTTGAATCAGAAAGGCACATCTCCTCAACCTGAGTTAAGTCCCTACAAATACTTAAGCTATTCAGCCCTATAGAAAATACGTAGCTGAAAATATTGAAGCAAATCACCTGCCTTCGGGCAAGAGCGGGAACAAAGCTCACCCATGGTTTTCAAGCCTCTATCCGTACATGAATAACAAATAGACGAGGGATGTAGTGGTTCCCAGACAGGAAAACTTTTTTCTGTCATTCCCGGTGGAAAATCTGGGTTACTCAATATTGGAGTCAATGACCCTGGGCGTGAAGATACATTGTATGATGTGATAAATTTATCCCATACATATAACAGAGATGAAATCAAAGGCGTTACTTGTTTTGAATGTGGCCAATCAATAGGAAGAAGGCAAGGGAGAGAAGTCAGTGGTATAGGCACTAGGTCGGACTCAAGTGTAACCCACTGTTTGAGAGATCCATGATGAAACCAATCTAGCACCCTACTAAAAAAAGCCGCCGCATGGTATAATTCTAGGTGCGGCAGGTCTGTGCCACCAGCATCTCTTCTCTTCACTAAGATTTCATATCTGAGTATAGCCGGGAATCTAGGCCAAATATATTTTAGTAATATAGAACGGGTCATTCTAAAAAAAGAACGAGGAAACCTAATTGAAATTGTTTGAAAAATATAAAGAAATCTAAGAAGGATGTCCATCTTAAAGAGTGACATCCTTCCCAGCCATGAGTGTGGCATTGGTGACCAGGGATGAGCCGAACACCCCCCGGTTCGGTTCGCACCATAACATGCGAACGGACCGAAAGTTTGTGCGAATGTTAGAACCCTATTAAATACAATGGATGCGAATGTTCGAAATCTAAAGTGCTAATTATAACGGCGAATATGCATGTTATTGTCCTAAAAAGGGTTTGGGGACCCAGGTTCTGTCCCAGGGGACATGTATCAATGCAAAAAGAAGTTTTAAAAACGCCCATTTTTTCGGGAGCAGTCATTTTAATGATGCATAAAGAAAATATTCCTTTAAATATGGTACCTGGGGGGTGTCTAAAGTATGTGAAGTGGCATGTGCTTCCCATGTTTAGAACTTTTCCCTGCACAAAATTACATTTGTAAAGGAAAAAAAGAAGCCATTTAAAACTGCTTGCGGCTTTAATGTCATGTCTTGGCCTGGCAATATGGATGAAAATCTTTGAGAAAAATGGCATGGCTACCCTATCACCCCAGCCCATTACCAGCCCCTTTGGGTCTTGTATGGATATTAAGGGGAACCCTGCACCCAAAATAAAACCCTATACCTAAAACCCTATATACCCAGCAAATAAGGGTAGATACAGGTGTATACTGTGCTGTGCTGGAGGCACACAACACACACTATCTCCTGCAGATGGCTGTATTAGAGAACACCAGCAAATATGGGTAGATACAGGTGTATACTGTGCTGTGCTGGAGGCACAGAACACACACTAACTTCTGCAGATGCCTCAGTAAATAACACACTGTCCCTGCCTATCTAGCTCTCCCTGCACGCCGGAACACACTACACAAGGCCGCCACGCTGTTGGCCTTATATAGTGTGGGGCGTGTACTAAAACCCCTGAGCTATAATTGGCCACAGGCATCCTGCCTGTGGCCAATTATGGCTCTCCTCGCTGCGGGGTCACAGTGCATGCTTGGTCGATCATCAGCCAGCAATGCACTGCGACTGGCGCAGTGCATTGTGGGCCGTTCCTATCACACAAATTTGATGCGAACGGCCCACAAAGTTCTGGTTTCGTCGAACGGAAGAACGGCCGATGTTCGATTCGAACATGGGTTCGAATCGAACACCGGGCTCATCCCTATTGGTAACCATTTCTTAAGACGAGATTGCATAACGTTCACAAGTGGCAGGTAGTTAAGTTCATACAATTTATAAAGTTGTCTAGGTATCTGAATGCCCAAATAATTGATGGAATACTGGGCCCATTGGAATGAAAAATTATCAGCAAGAGAAACTTAAATGTACTCCGCAAGAGTAATATTTACACAGACAATGTGATTTTGCCGCATTAATTTAAAAATTGCTTAGAGTACTGAAAAGTTCCAATTCCTTTAAAAGCTCCGGAAATGCAATTATTGCATTAATTACATGAAGCAAGAGATCCTCCACAAAAAAATGTATCTTATATTGCTTACCAACAATTTCAACACCCTTGTTGTTAGCAAGCAAAGCCATTGCCAAATGCTCCATTGCTAATATATACAGAAGTGGCGAGAGGGGACACCCCTGGCAGGCTCTATTCAATAAATGAACCGGGTCCGAAAGAAGGCCATTCACTCTAATACAAGCCGATGGAGCAGAGTACAAGGCCATAATTTTTTGAATTAAACCTGAAGATAAACCTAACTGTTCTAATGTTGCTTTCAAAAACTCCCAATCTAGGCGATCAAATACCTAGATTGGGAGTAGAATGCATTAAGGTGAAAAACGGCGAAGGTTTACAACCCCTTTAAGTTTGATTGTGGCTCCTGTTGAAATGTATATTATAGTTGTTTGCCAATGAGAGTATTGTCCTCCTGTTGAGGACTACGTCCCTGCTCCTTCCATCAGCCCGACATCCCCCCCCCCCCCCCGTCAATATCATCAAGACTATTTTTGGTGTGTATTGCTATATCTGTGTTATGTATTTCTATGTATGCTATGTTTTTGACCCTCCTCCCGCACACATACAGATATATGGTGTGGGGTTATATTTGGAGGTGTCTTCCATCCTTGTTATAGACTTTATGAGAAATGTTAATTATACATTGCTATTTTTTGTTTGATAGTTTTTGTTGTACATCTTTACCTGGCTCCCGCACTCGCCCGGAGGACTGCTATTGCAGCCTCAAGGCGCCTTGAGTGGCTGGTATGGTTATGTGGGTGAGTATGGTTGTGTCTCCCCCCTTCCCTATGGCTGCTTGGCAGATTTGGAGAAATGGTTATATATAATTATGCAGTTCTTCTAATGAGGTGGGGTACATTTGGTGAGCTCCCACTTAGTGGCCTTTGGTCCGCGGGAGCCCCCCACACTCCATTATTGTTCTTTGTTCCGATCTTTTGATGTACAAATATCTTACTTGCATATTTTTTTGTTATAGAACTTACTCTCCTCTGAAATATTCTCCTGAAGAAGGGGTTTTCCGTGAAACATGTCATAATTTTGACTGGAAGGATATGATTAAAGAACCCCCCTGTCATTGGGTTTGTGACGGGAGTGACTTTTGAGCACAGGGTGACCAAGAAAATAATGAACCCTGTATCTGCCATATTAGAAATAGTGGCTGATTCATAATGCTGGGACAAATACTGTTAGGAGGTGCTGATGTCAATTCCAGCCACCTGTATCTGTCTGTGTTTACTATAATGTAAATTAGTCTAGTATGACTAGTATGTCACAGCTTCTAAGAATCTTTTATCCAGTGTGCTAATTAACCCTGCAATTGTATGAGGGAGTCCTGTGATTGAGATGTATGGTAATGTGTATTGTATAGTCGGTGAGCTAGGAGACGTGAAGTCTGTCCTAAAGGTCATGTCTCTGAGTCACTTAGGCTGCCTAAAGGATTAGATAATTAGCTCATGTTAATTAGGTTTCTGGTGAGAGTTTGTATTTTCATCCTGCGGTATATATTTGTGTGAGATCTCAAAATAAAGATTCATTCCTGTTTGACCCTCAAGACAGAGCCTTGTCTCGTACTTGGGGGAAAAATTATTCGTATGGGTTTCTTGTTAGGCTGATTGAAGTGTTTGGTAGCTGCCTTTGTATTCAGAAATGGAAGGTCTTAAACGGCTTTAACCCCTTTCATACTCGGGTGTCGTTAAAGGGTTGATATACATAATTCCGTTCCAGTCCTTATCAGAGGAATTTACTTTCCATTTCTTCATTTATTTTATTGTTCTTGACTCATATTTGCCCTTCCGGGTATTTTTAAATTAATTTACTTAATAAATTTCTACTTTTATATAATGCCAGAGTATTGTAAGTGTAGCCGACAGTTACCTTGTTCCGCAGACCACCCCCCGTCATTCTCCATCTATTCCAATGTTCCTCTAGCACTGGATAATACCCTTGGACTACAAATCCCAGAGGTCCCTCTGCAACACGAACAGACCTCTGGGAGGGACTACGAAAGGGCCTGCAGATCCGCTCCGCACTCTCTTCTGCCTGAGCTTCACAGAGTAAACACCTCTCTGCTGCTTGGGGAGAGGGCTGTGACCTACTACGTGGTGATCGAGTGACTCCAGCCCAGCCCCGGGAGGGCCCAACTCTGCTTGCTGTTTGTGAGACATCGCAGCGGCACCACCTCATTAGACGGAACTGACCGCCCGTGTCCAGCAGCTGGTGGGTCATCACCATTCTTCTCCCTAAAGGACATATCATCCAGGATTGCTGTTCAGGAGGTTCCTATCAGGTTCTGCAGTTGGTGAGAGGGCAGTCGCCCATCGTTCACAACCCATACCTGGTTATCTTGCTTGAACACTGTGTACAGACACCTTGCACCTGGAAACACTTTATTGCATTACATGAGACACTGTACATAGACATCTATAACCAGAACTACTCTAATGCCGCGTACACACGAAGGGACTATCCCGCGGGATTATCCTCTGGACTCAAGTCCAGCGGACAATCCCCTCGTGTGTGGGCGCCGGCGGACTTTTTGGCGCCAAAGTCCGACGGACCAAAGTTTTAAGTTTGGTTTTAAAATTATCCGCTGGACTTGGCAGTCCGGCGGACAATCCCGCCGTTAGTAGGCTAGTCCGCTGGACTTTTGAAAATGAACGGACTTGCCGCTCATCGGCAAGTCCGTTCATTTAGCACGTGACTTCAGGTTACGTAGCTAGCGTAGGCAGTAAATGCCGCCGCGCTAGCTCCGTGACCTGGCATGTATTTAAAGGGAATCCCCATGCCGAAAAACGGCGTGGGGGTTCCCCCCAAATCCATCTCAGACCCTTATCCGAGCACGCAGCCTGACCGACCAGGAAAGGGGTGGGGACGAACGAGCGCCCCCCCCTCCTGAGCCGTACCAGGCCGCGTGCCCTCAACATGGGGGGTGCCCTGGGGAAAGGGGGGCCGTGCGGCCCCCCCACCCCAAAGCACCTTGTCCCCATGTTGATGAGGACAAGGGCCTCTTCCCGACAACCCTGGCCGTTGGTTGTCGGGGTCTGCGGGCGGGGGCTTATCGGAATCTGGGAGCCCCCTTCAATAAGGGGGCCCCCAGATCCCGGCCCCCCACCCTATGTGAATGAGTATGGGGTACGATGTACCCCTACCCATTCACCTAAGGTGTAAAATGTAAAGTACAAAAACACACACACTTTTGAAAAAATATTTTATTGCACTGCTCCGGGGGTCTTCTTCCGTCTTGGGGGTCTTCTCGCCGGACTACTCCGCCATTTACCAAGCTCTTTTACCGAGCGGAGAAGTCCGGCTACCTTCGTCGTCGACGCCGCCGTCGTCTGGGGGTCTCGATCCGCCTTCGGGGGTCTTCCGGGGTCTTCCGGGGGTCTCTTCTGTTCTTGCGGCAGTCGTCGTTTTCCGCACCGCCGGCGCCTTCTTCTTCTTGTTCTTCTTCTTTTCTTCTTCCGATGTTGACCCGTCGCTGTCTCTGCCCGGAATTACAGAGCCGCGCTGCGCTGGGACTTATATAGGGACATGGGGACAGGGTCACATGCTCATGACACAAGGTGACCCCACCCCCTTGTGATGTCACAGTCCCGGAGGATGCTGGGACTGTGACATCACAGGGGGGGCGGGGTCACCATGTGACATGAGCATGGGACCCTGTCCCCATGTCCCTATATAAGTCCCAGCGCAGCGCGGCTCTGGCATTCCGGGCAGAGACAGCGACGGGTCAACATCGGAAGAAGAAGAACAAGAACAAGAACAAGAAGAACAAGAAGAAGAAGGCGCCGGCGGCGCGGAAATCGACGACTGCCGCAAGAACAGAAGAGACCCCCGGAAGACCCCCGAAGGCGGATCGAGACCCCCAGGCGGCGACGACGAAGAAGGTAGCTGGACTTCTCCGCTCGGTAAAAGAGCTTGGTAAATGGCGGAGGAGTCCGGCGAGAAGACCCCCAAGACGGAAGAAGACCCCCGGAGCAGTGCAATAAAATATTTTTTCAAAAGTGTGTGTGTTTTTGTACTTTACATTTTACACCTTAGGTGAATGGGTAGGGGTACATCGTACCCCATACTCATTCACATAGGGTGGGGGGCCGGGATCTGAGGGCCCCCTTATAAAAGGGGCCTCCCCGATTCCGATAAGCCCCCGCCCGCAGACCCCGACAACCAACGGCCAGGGTTGTCGGGAAGAGGCCCTTGTCCTCATCAACATGGGGACAAGGCGCTTTGGGGTGGGGGGGCCGCACGGCCCCCCTTTCCCCAGGGCACCCCCCATGTTGAGGGCACGCGGCCTGGTACAGCTCAGGAGGGGGGGGGGCGCTCGTTCGTCCCCACCCCTTTCCTGGCCGGCCAGGCTGCGTGCTCGGATAAGGGTCTGAGATGGATTTGGGGGGAACCCCCACGCCGTTTTTCGGCGTAGGGAGTCCCTTTAAATCCATGCCAGGTTACGGAGCTAGCGTGGCAGCATTTACTGCCTACGCTAGCTACGTAACCTGAAGTTACGTTCTAAATGAACGGACTGCTCCGTGTGTGGGCAAGTCCGTTCATTTTCAAAAGTCCCGCGGACTTTGGCCGGCGGATTGTCTGCCGGAGAAGTCCGCGCGTGTGTGGGCAAGTCCGCACGTGTGTGGGCAAGTCCACACGCTCGGAAAGTCCGGCGAAGCCAGCTGGAAAGTCCGGCGGATTGTCCGCTGGACTAGGTCCGCCGGCAAAAGTCCGCACGTGTGTACGCGGCATAAGGAATATCAGTAACCAGTTTAAGCTGCCCTGCTTGGCATCACATCACTGTGTCATACTTTGGGTATAATTTAATGAGCTCCAACTGCTGATGAAGACTATTACAGGCCTGCAATCTAGACATTGCTGTTGCTATTGGTTAAAGGGCCCTTATCCTATTCCTATTCTATCTGGTCTCTCATTAGGATGTAAAGGGTGAATAGGCCGGCCCGGGGGTTCCCCTTTAGTGTAGTATCTTATTGCAAAACCTAGTGGATTCTTTACAACCTCTCCAGTCTATT
This sequence comes from Lithobates sylvaticus, assembly GCA_028564925.1. Lineage (NCBI taxonomy): Eukaryota > Metazoa > Chordata > Amphibia > Anura > Ranidae > Lithobates > Lithobates sylvaticus. Next base: position 68,957,143 of record CM053038.1, read on the forward strand.
CTCAAGTTGGTATTTCATTGTATATATACAGTGGTGTGAAAAAGTGTTTGCCCCTTCCTCATTTCCTGTTCCTTTGCATGTTTGTCACACTTAAGTGTTTCGGAACATCAAACCAATTTAAACAATAGTCAAGGACAACACAAGTAAACACAAAATGCAATTTGTAAATGAAGGTGTTTATTATTAAAGGTGAAAAAAAATCCAAACCATCATGGCCCTGTGTGAAAAAGTGATTGCCCCCCTTGTTAAAACATACTATAACTGTGGTTGTCCACACCTGAGTTCAATTTCTCTAGCCACACCCAGGCCTGATTATTGCCACACCTGTTCACAATCAGGGCATCACTTAAATAGGAGCTGCTTGACACAGTAAGGTCCACCAGAAGATCCTTAAAAGCTACACATCATGCCGAGACCCAAAGAAATTCAGGAACAATTGAGAAAGAAAGTAATTGAGATCTATCAGTCTGGAAAGGGTTATAAAGCCATTTCCAAAGCTTTGGGAATCCAGCGAACCACAGTGAGAGCCATTATCCACAAATGGCGAAGACATGGAACAGTGGTGAATCTTCCCAGGAGTGGCCGGCCGCCCAAAATTACCCCAAGAGCGCAGCGACGACTCATCCAAGAGGTCACAAAAGACCCCACAACAACGTCCAAGGAACTGCAGGCCTCACTTGCCTCAGTTAAGGTCAGCGTTCATGCCTCCACCATCAGGAAAAGACTGGGCAAAAATGGCCTGCATGGCAGAGTTCCAAGGAGAAAACCACTGCTGAGCAAAAAGAACATCAAAGCTCGTCTCAATTTCTCCACAACACATCTTGATGATCCCCAAGACTTTTGGGACAACATTCTGTGGACCAATGAGACAAAAGTGGAACTCTTTGGAAGGTGTGTGTCCAAGTATATCTGGCGTAGAAGGAACACTGCATTTCAGAAAAAGAACATTATACCAACAGTAAAATATGGTGGTGGTAGTGTGATGGTCTGGGGCTGTTTTGCTGCTTCAGGACCTGGAAGACTTGCCGTGATAAAAGGAACTATGAATTCTGCTGTCTACCAAGAGATCCTGAAGGAGAATGTCCGACCATCTGTTTGTGTACTCAAGCTGAAACGAACTTGGGTTCTGCAGCAGGACAATGATCCTAAACACACCAGCAAGTCCACCACCGAATGGCTGAAGAAAAACAAAATGAAGACTTTGGAGTGGCCTAGCCAAAGTCCTGACCTGAATCCTATTGAGATGTTGTGGTATGACCTTTAAAAAGGCCGTTCATGCTCGAAAACCCTCTAATGTAACTGAATTAGGACAATTCTGCAAAGATGAGTGGGCCAAAATTCCTCCAGGACGCTGTAAAAGCCTCATTGCACGTTATCGCAAACGCTTGGTTGCAGTTGTTGCTGCTAAGGGTGGCCCAACCAGTTATTAGGTTTAGGGGGCAATCACTTTTTCACACAGGGCCATGATGGTTTGGATTTTTTTTCACATTTAATAATAAACACCTTCATTTACAAATTGCATTTTGTGTTTACTTGTGTTGTCCTTGACTATTGTTTAAATTGGTTTGATGTTCCGAAACACTTAAGTGTGACAAACATGCAAAGGAACAGGAAATGAGGAAGGGGGCAAACACTTTTTCACACCACTGTACATATTGTGCCTTTGGGCTGTGAACTGTAATTTAGTTGTTTTGGGGACTCCTCACCTGAGTCGTGGCTGTTATCCAAAACTCAGTTGATCAATACCTTTTTGTATATTATCTTTACAGTAAAACCTAAAAATAATATCTATTTGACTTGTGTTGGAGTGTCATTTAAAGGTGTCTGTAAGAAGATGTCTGAACCCAGAGTGTCAGGTGGGTTGGAGTGTTGACAGGGCCAGGGCGGTGCAGTTGAACAGGTAAATCAAAACAGCTCTCTAAGGGGGCAGTGCCACATAAGTCTATACCGTACCACTAAAGTACAGCTTTGCCTCCCATTCATTTGCAAGTATTTTTTTCAAAATAATTAAGGAATGTATTTAGAATTTTTTTTTCTGTGCTAATATGGGCAAGATCAAATGTTATTTGGCCATTTTCACTCCAGGTCTACTAATATTAAATCATACAGAATAGAACTAATCAGGAAAATACCCCATTATGGCTACTGGATGGAGCTGACGATCATTGGGAAGGCTAAATCACTACACCCAAAAGCCTGATATTAAGTAAATAAATTACCCCTAACCTCAACACAACCTCAAAGCTTCATCCTCATTCTAACCCTAATTCATTTTTAAAGGTACGTTGTAAAATCCAGAAAATTACCAAAAAAACAGTTTACTGCAAAAGATTTTAGGGATGTATTTAAAAAAAATGTTTCTGTGCTAATATGGGCAAAATGAAATGTTATTTGGCCATTTTCTCCCCAGGTCTAATGTTGTTCATTTGGGTATCTAACACAACTGGAAGTATCGGATTCTTCAGTCACAAGGCACAAGGTTTTTTACCTTCATGCATTTTATGCATGAAGGTAAAAAACCTTCTGTGTGCAGCAGCCCCCCTAATACTTACCTGAGCCTCATCTCGATCCAGTGATGTCCACGAGAGCCTTGTCTCTCCAACGACTCGCACTCCTGATTGGCTTTTGGCAGCAGCAGGAGCCATTGGCTCCTGCTGCTGTCAATCACAGCCAGTGAGCCAATCAGGACACAGAGGAGTAACGCCTTCATGTGTGAATGGACGCACAGAGCCGCGGGTTGGGAGCGCGCCTGCTTGGGTGCCCCCAGAGCAAGCTGCTTGCTGTAGGGGGCAGGAGGGAGGGGCCAGGAATGCCAGTGTGGGACCCTAAAAAAGGTGGATCCGGGCTGCTCTGTGCAAAACCATTGCACAGAGCAGGTAAGTTTAATTTTTTTTTTTTTTTAAGACTTTTATAGGCAAAAAAATAAAATAAAAATAAGATAAACAAAGTTAGCTTATTAAAGGGTTATATAAGAAAAAAAACTGCTTTTGCTTCAATATTTACCTTGAGTCCAGAGATTTCCCCAGCAGTACTTTTTTCTGTCAATGGATGTTCTTATTCCAATGAAAAAAATGATTAGACCCCCGCGCTTATGATGAAAAATGAAAAATGAGGAGCTGCAGCCTCTATCAATAACAACACCCTAAGGTAAATCTAGAATTGTCGGCTCCAGATGACGTCCCGTTGACGGAACGCATAGGGCGGGACTATACAGCATCATTGCATCACTTCCGGTTTGGAGCCGTGGAGCGCAGATTGCTCCGGTTTCTTATTTTTAAACACTGTTTTCGCTTTTAATGATTTCTATTAAATGTGAGTACCTATCAGTATTATTAATACATTTTTGGATATTTGTATGGTATCACACTATGGAGTCTCTTTCCTTTCTATCTCGATTTACACAGTAGGATTTTTTGTAGATTTTTGTGAATATACAAATATTTATTTTCTGCACTTTTAGTCACTTTTTGCACTAAATGCACCTGTGACACACACCTCTCATGTATTTAGAGGTTGTAGGTAACCTCTTAATAAGAGCAGCGCCACGTTCTTATTCTAATGGCCATCATCATTTCACAAACTTCCTAGTCCAAGTCATCCCGGACGCACCCCCAACCTATGACTAAACAGTGAAACGAGAAGCAGCACACTGATGAGTTCATCTTTGTCACTCTGCTCTCTCCTCCTCTCAGAATGATTCTTGTCAGCACTTGTACTGATTGGCCCTTTATGTTTCTTTGCACTCTCCAGCCCTGCTGTACAGGGACTGCAAGAAGGTGATGCCAGGTTTTAAAAAATATATTTATCAATGTATTAATGATTTAGGAGCTTAATTAATTTATGTCATGTATATCTGACTAGAGTTCAGCTTTAAAGCGGTGTTTCACCTTAAAAAAAAAAATGTTAAAAGTCAGCAGCTAAAAAAAAAGTAGCTGCTGACTTTTAATAAGTACACTTACCCTCCCAGGGCGCCCGCGATGTCGGTCGTGGAGGCCGAGATGTCCCTCGGCAATCCGGTTCCAGCGCCGACATCCTCAGTAAGGGAAACGGCTTCCCGTTTCCTACTGCGCGAGTCGGCGCGCGGCCTACTGCGCATGCGCGAGTCTAATTTGTGAATGGGGAACGCGATGTGTTGTGGGACACAGTTCCCATAACACACCGCGCCCCATTCACTAGAAGACGGAAGGAGAGAAGATCACCGCGGCGCTTGAAGAGGCAGATTAGGACGATCTGCCTAGCAACAGCCATTTCTGGTAAGTAAAAAAAATATATATATATATATTTTTTTTCATTTTAAATTGTTATTAACATTTTTTTAAAGTTTTTTTTTTTTCAGGGTGTCCCACCACTTTAAGTTTCTTTGTTTTCAGGAAACTTCCTTATCTTGCTGGAAGCTTTATGGAAGAACTCCGGGCTAAACAAAAGCTTTTCTATAGATTGTAAGCAGTTGGATGCCCTAAATAAAACCAATTAACAATTGTGTCTTTTTTCCTGATGCACGAAGGGGGGGGGGGGCACTCTTTTATGCTAATTATTAGCGGATTTCCTAAAGTACGCCCACTATTATTAGTGGCCCATGGCGGCCCGTTCTTTAACCCCATTGGATCCTATGGTGGGCATGCTGCGTCCCTCATCACAGACACTGATTGTCATTCCATAACACGAAGTGACATCTCCATCCAGCAGTTCGGAGCGGCACATCCTTGTACAGAATTATTCCTCGAAGCAGCTGCCATTCAATCCCGTTCCAGCGCCGAGCAGATTCCTGAGCCAATACTGACACACATCTTAATCATCATCCCTGGCAAAGCTGCCGCAACCAGCTGGGTTTTCTTGCGTCCCAACAAACAGGCGGCCGGCGTGCGTATCATTTCTGTTCTGCCTTTTTTTTTATCAGCGGGACCCAGGTGCTGCCGAAATTAATTTCCAGTCTGAATATAGAAGGATGTCCGAGCCTCGGCTCGATCCGAGGCTTCTATTATCGGTGGACCGGCATGTCCGGACTTACTTCTAATGCCGCGTACACACGATCGGAAATTCCGCCAGCAAAAGACTGATGAGAGCTTTTGGTCGGAAAATGCGACCGCATGTAGGTTCCATCAGACTTTTGCTGGCGGAATTGGCTAGCAAAAGATTGAGAGCATGTTCTCAATTTTTCCTACGAAAAAAGTTTCTATCGGAGATTCCGATCGTCTGTGGCAATTCCGACGCACACAGTTCCGACGCATGCTCGGAAACAATTTGACGCATGCTCGGAAGCATTGAACTTAATTTTCGCGGCTCGTCGTAGTGTTGTACGTCACCGCGTTCTTGACGGTCGGAATTTGGTGTGACCGCGTGTAGGTAAGTAAGTAAGCTTGAGCAGAATTCCGTCGGAAAAACCATCCAAGGCTTTTCCGACGAGAATTCCAATCGTGTGTACGCTGCATAAGAGTCAGAGAGGGGTTAAAGTAAAACTAAAGGCAAAAAAATGTATTTGACATTTTAGATGAGGGGGGGTAATATACAGAAGAGATACTGGTCATTGGGACTTTGAATGAGCCGTGTCACGAAAAATACATAAAATAAATAATAAAATAATGATGTTTATTGAACAGAATTAAACAATAAACGGTCATCCATAATATCATTTTGAAAAGGTAAAGCTAATAAAAAGCTGACATCTAATGCCTCGTACACACTATCGGACTTTCCAACAACAAAACCGTGGATGTTTGTCCGAAGGGCGTTGGCTCAAACTTGTCTTGCATACACACGGCACACAATCGTTGGCCAACAATTACGAACCTAGTGATGTACTAGAAGTACTACGTGTTTTTTCAGCTCTTTAGCGCCACCCTTTGGGCTCCTTCTGCTAATTTTGTGTTAGTAGAAGTTTGGTGAGTGTTGATTCGTGCTTTTCATTTTGCGTTTTTCATTTTGCGATTTTCAGTTCGTGCTTTTTAGTTCGTTTCTGAATACCATGGTGTGGGTGGATTTCTGCCAATCACAGGTTGCCTCACGCCCCTCCAGCCTGCGTCTTAGAATAAGAGGGAGGTGAAGCCTCCATCAATCTACATGTAATATCCCAGCCTCATTGTATTTAGCTGGTAAGTGGGCATGGAAGAGGAGGGAGCGAGCTGTCATTTACCACAGTGTATATGCCCACATGTGTGACTCTATAGTCACATGGGCTGCTCAGAAGTGACAGGGAAGAAAAGCTCAGCATAGAAACTCACTGAAAACTGAGCATCTGCAGAGCTGCCAACACCGCTCTGCAAAATCCCTAGCTGAATTTGGGGACATGGACAGAAGGGGGAGATAGAGAGCAGCAGGATCAACCAGGTTTTTTTTTGCAGAATACAGAAAACATACTGACTGAGTGAGTATGAACAGCATGTAATATACACCATTTATTGATAGTTTTTTTATGATGTGGGTTTAGTGACACTTTATTGTTGTATCTGAATACAAAGCAGATTGTGAGCTCTGCAGGACAGCGGCAGCCTTCGGTCTCCAGGATGTATAGTTGTCTCTATCTATCCATATAATCAGTGTAAGTAATTTCTAAATCCTCGTAAAATATTTAACAGGCCCTCCCGGTCCTCCCTTTTCCTCTAATTACGCGTTTAATATGCAATAAGTAACCTTAAAATTTTCTCGCCGTTTTGGTTTATGGGAGTAACAATTACGAGCGGCGTGGCCTTCATAAACAAGGCAGATCATTAGCCACAATGACTTGCTGGATTTCATAGATATACAGACCCTAAATGTTATTTAACGGGGCTGATATGACCTCTGCGGCCCGGCAGGACGTAAATATTACAGAGGGAGGCCAGTGCGCGGTTTATTTATTCTAGCGGCTTCTGAATTTAGTTACAGCCGACGGCAAATCCTTCCAGCCAGCATGCGCCCAGTGTGTTTTATAAGCACATTCTGTGGATATCCATACGCTATGTTTATGTACATTAATATACATTTTTTTTTTTTTTTTTTTAGATGCACTTAAATTAGTTTATTTTGCAGCATGTTGTTGCTTTTCCATTAACAAAGTTTTATTTTTCTTTATTTCAAAGTTTTCTAAACTTGAAAGCGTATAAAACCATCGGCGGCAATAAAAAGCCTTTTCTAGTGCCCCTTTGGTGCTGAGTTGTTCTATCTAAGCAAACAAATTGCAATATTGTCACAGAGAAGCACAAAGTAACCGTCTATCTACCCAACTCCATTATCTCTTAAATTGGAATACAAACACTTTTCTGTATTTATTCATTAAATATTCCATTTAAAAACCTGAAAAAAAAAAGAATTAACAGTTAAAAACTGAATATAAAATTTAGAAAAATAAGATTTTAATGTACAGTTGATTGGTTTCAAAATGAAAAACAAAAAGCTCTACACATGTATCCTATGATTAAAGAAAAAATATATTATATGCTTTACTAATAATTAAGTAACAATATTAGGAGCTTTATATAATAAAAGGGTCGCCTGCTAAAAGGAATTTGCAGAAAGATGTTATTAGAGTAAGTTGTTGTTCCCCATCCTGCCTTTTTGTGCAGTTAGTCTCCATGTTTTCTACAATGAGGCATTTTAGAGTTTGGGTCACACTAAAGCAAATAAGGGTTCCAAAATAACAGAAATCAATGTCTCTTGTGTAATGTTAATATGCTTGTGTAAGTTCTTAATGTGTAGTTCCGGGATAAAACTAGTAGCTAGCAGTGGCTGCAGTGGAGAGGAGGAAGCTCCAACAATGGATATCCCATAGTAAGCCTATGGGTGATGTCCCAGCTCATGCAGTCCAGCTGTCATTGGAGCGCCTCCCATCCTATGTAGCTGGCATTGGCTGACACAGGAGATCATGTGACTTGACCAGAGTGCCTGAGAACAGGTATGTAGGGACCTGAATCGCCTGCTAGTGGCACTGTGGTTCCCAGCGTGGAAAGTTGTTATTTTGGTGTCCACCAGCAGTTATCTCCCAGCATCCAGCAGATCACAGTAATCAGTCTCCACCTGATGCTGGCTGCTGGCAGGGTATTTAGTCCCTTCTCTACTATTACATTTTGCATCAGTGCCTTGCCCGATAGCCGTATTTTGTGTGCTGAATTATCCTGAACCCAGATCTCAATCTTGTTTCTGCCCTGCATCCTTTACCCTGCTGCCTTATACTCCCCCTTGTTCCTGATCCCAGTCTTGGTTCCCCCTTCCTGAATGTTCCTTGCACCTCCAGTTTTTCGCCTGCTTTTCTGTATTCCATATTGTATATAGTTTATTAGTTAATCAGACATTTCATCATTTGATTTGGGTTCACTTATATCGTCATGTTTACTGTGTCTTCTGTTTGCTGATGGATGAATTTTGGTTTCACTGTTAATAATTCTTACTTTAACCACTTCAGCCCCGGACCAATTGGCAGCCAAAGGACCAGGCCCCTTTTTGTGATTCGGCACTGCGTCGCTTTAACTGACAATTGCGCGGTCGTGCGACGTGGCTCCAAAACAAAATTGGCGTCCTTTTTTTCCCACAAATAGAGCTTTATTTTGGTGGTATTTGATCGCCCCTGCGGTTTTTATTTTTTGCTCTATAAACAAAAATAGAGCGACAATTTGGAAAAACATGCAATATTTTTTGCTTTTTGCTATAAGAAATATCCCCCAAAAATATATAAAAAAACATTTTTTTTCCTCAGTTTAGGCCGATACGTATTCTTCTACATATTTTTGGTAAAAAAAATCGCAATTAGCGATTATTGATTGGTTTGCGCAAAAGTTATGGCGTTTACAAATAGGGGATAGTTTTATAGCATTTTTATTAATATTTTTTTTTTTTACTAGTAATGGCGGCGATCAGCGATTTTTATTGTGACTGCGACATTACGGCGGACACATCGGACATTTTTGACACATTTTTGGGACCATTGTCATTTATACAGCAATCAATGCTATTTAAATGCATGGATTCCTGTATAAATGACAGTTGTATTGAAAGAGTTAACCACTAGGGGGAGGGGAGGGGTTATGGGCTCTGACGTGTGTGTGTTTTTTTACATTAGGGGGGCGGGGCTGACGTCTGACATCATTGATTGGCTTTCCCGATGACCAGGAACAGCCAATCAATGACAGGCAGTGTAGGAAGCGCGGGGAGAGGTTTGTTTACACAAACCTCTGCCCGTTCTTCAGCTCCGTAACCCGATCGTGGGACACCAGCGATCCCGCGGCCGGGGTCACGGAGCTCCCGACCGGGTCGCGAGCGCGACCCACGGGCAGGCATTTAAAGGGCCACGAACAGGTACGTGGTTTTGCCTGCCCGTGCCATTCTGTAGACGTATATCTACATGGGGCGGTCGGGAAGCGGTTAACCTCTCCCATCCATCCTATTGTAATATAACGGCCGAGCAGGAGCCCTGTAATCATGGGAGGAAGTCATATAAAGTCCTCCCAGGATCGAGCCTCGGGAGCACCCTGGCATGATCTGTTAACCGCTGTGTCCACCAGGGACTACTGCTCCTGCTTTTTTGAAGCTTTAATGAAGCTTGCCAAATGCCATGTGTGTGTATACCCCCAACATAGTAATACTCCTAGCCCATTCATTCCCCTGTTCAGCAGATCCCCAGATCATTAGTGCCCCCATTCAGCAAATCACCAGCTCATTATAACCCATGTTCAGCAGATCCCTGGCTCAGTAATACCCTCAGTTCTTCTGAATCAGTAGTAACCCCCAGCTCTGCTGATCCCCCACTCAGTAGTAACCCCCAGCTCTGCTGATGATCCTCTTCTCTCTCCAGTCCCCGCTCACCTCCCTCTATATTGTTCCTATGCTGCACACCACGTGTGACATCTGCTAGTTTTTACTGCTCTGGTCCCTCAACTCTACACCGCTTAGTCCCATCTCTACGATCGCTTCTGCTATAGTGTTCCCACATTGCGCACCATGTTTGCTATCTGCTAGTTTCTCTGCTCCAGTCCAGACCCTGCTTACCTTTCTGCTGCTCCTCGCTTCACACCAAATACTCCCTGAATATATACATATGAACCGCAAGTGACTGCTGATAAGGTCTCTCTGGTTCACTTGCTGGTTTCCCAGGGCATCCTGGGATATCTCATACCTGCTATACCTCCAAAACAAACTCCCCAGGTGTTGTAAGTGAGCATTGCCATAGACTTCTATAGAGGCTTTGGAGATGCTTTAAAGCACCAAGAAAGTGACACGGGGTATCATTTTTGAAGTGAGGCAAACACAACGTGTGAACAGGACTGTAAGGTAACCATTTTATTTAGTGGCAGGGGCTTTGATTGGCATTAAGAGTGCTTTAAAATGTGTGTCCAATGCCACATTTCGAATCAAGTAAAAATGAGCCCTTAGGCCTCCTTCATGCCACCATTGTCCAAAACAGTCTCAAAGCAAATTGCTCCTGTTTCCTAAGATGTCTGTTCATACCAAGGTAGTTTACAAAAAAAAGACAGCCTAATAGAAAAAAATATATTATTTTTAACGGCATACAGTTTTTTCAGGCTTTTTTGGCCACCATCAGTGCATGAAAAACATAGCTTTCTGTGGAATAGGGTTTAGGACCCAACCAGAACGTATAACCATACAAAGTTCCTTTCTACCATAACTTATACTGTCTAGTCCTGGGTTTCTCAACCAGGTTGCTAGGGGTTCCTTGAGCAAGGAGCAATTTCTGCCTCTAAAATAAGTTCTGACACCATTGATCTTGTTAGCTATATGTAAGGTGGTAATTCTTCCCAATGACCACAAGGGTTATGCTCCATACACACGGTCGGAAATTCCGATGGAAAATGTCCGATCGGACCATGTTGTCGGAAAATCTGGCCGTGTGTGGGCTCCATCTGACTTTTTCCGTGGGAATTTCTGATGGAAAAAATTTGAGATCCTGCTCTCAAATTTTCCGACAACAAAGTCTGATCGGACTTTTTCAGATCGTGTGTAGGGAATTCCGATGGACAAAGTGCCACGCATGCTCAGATCAAATTACGAGACCAAAGCTATTGGCTACTAGCCTCTATGTAGTTCCGTCGTATGCAACAAACGTCACCATGTTCAGAATGATCAGATTTTCCGACAACTTTGTCCGACTGTGTGTATGCAACACCAGTGTCAGACAAAATCCGTCGGAAAAAATCTGACGGATTTTGTGGTCGGAATTTCCAACCATGTGTACGGGGGCTAAGGAACATTCTTCCCACTGACCATCACACTAATGCAGGGGTGGCCCGTCCATTAAGGGTGCACTGGGACTTCCCCCCTATCCATACGTCTGGCCCCTATGCAGGACGCTGGAAGCATACATACCAATAGGGGGGGGGGGTTTGAAGCACCTAATTATAGCCAGAGACGCTAATAAGGCTTCAAAATAGAGTGGGCTTGGGGGGCAGAGAATGGGAACGGAGTCCACCTAGGTGTGTTACAATATCGAACGAATATTCGCTATTTGTAACACTGAACCTCCTTCCGGCCAATCAGGAAGTGGGTCTTGAGACCCGTCACCCGACGGGCTAAAAGAAGAGGCGATCTTATTGGACCCCTAGGAGGAGGAAACAGCCGTGATGGAGAAGAGGACTCGGGAGCCGCTGCCAGCTGCCCGATACCCGGACACCCGCCACATCACCTGCCACCTAGATGGACTAAGCACCGGACCGACTGGCAGACAGCGGGTGGACAAGCGGGGGAGGTGGCGGCCGCCCCAGGGGGGTGGTTGTTTGCTGCCCCCCCCCCCCCAAAAAAAAACACTTGCCGCCACAGCACTAATGTATCATGAGTTGTAGATATAGTCATTTTTAGCAGGGGCTCCCTGAGACCGGAAAAGTTATTTCATGGGTTCCTCTGTGTTGAAAAGTTTGAGAAAGGCTCTAAAGTCTGAATTCTATTAAAAGAACTTTCTCTTTTACATGTCAAAGAATTGAAGAAGTTTTCTGAGATCCATAACCATGGAGGGGGGGGGGGGGGGTTACGTTTTATTATGAGACACTTCCTGCCGCAGTGGCCGCGGCACAAATATTCAAAGCCGAAGAGATGTGACTTTGTTCTGCGCAGTAAATTGGACACCACGGGGGGCTAATTACTCATCTCCGCCGTCCCCAGACATCCCCTCCAGTCTCATAAACCGCGCGGAACATTCACATTTATAACAAAGTGAGAGATAAGGGAGGTAGAGCGGCGCTCAGAGCCTGCGGGACGGCTCTGCCTGTCCCCCTCCTCCCTGCCGTTCAATGGACACACGGAGGGAGCCTGAGACTTTAAACGTTCGCTTTGAAATTAATGGAGGGGTTTTTTTTTTTTTTTTCTAACTTCTTTTTATTCCTCCTCACCTGGCAGAATGGAAATAAAATAATCAATTGGGACGGAGCGTGAAAAAAAAATCAGCCTTTGGGGCCGCCATTAAGGAGGATGGCTGGCAGGGCGAGAGCTGCGCACAATCTGTCATCGGCCATGCAAATAAATTGAAGTTTTTGCGCTGGGGGAGGGGAATTTTTCCCTCAGTAATGTACAGTGACCAAACTTCAACAACGGTGATGTGTTTAATATCATCTACCAACCTTCAGTGATGATGACCGATAGGCTGAAAGGTACAAATCAACCTTAAAAGAGTTGAGTTTGGGAAAAACATTTTTTTAAGAATTATGCTTACCTATGTTCCGATGTTGCATCTGTCCAGCTCTGAAGCCTCGTACACACGATCGGATTTTCCGCAGACAAAACCTCGGACTCTTGTCCGAAGGCGTGTGTCTGGATTTTGTCTTGCATACAAACGGCAAGGAATTGTAGGCCAACAAACACGAACATAGTGACGTACTACGTGGTTTTTCCGCTCTTTAGCCACCACCCTTTGGGCTCCTTCTGCTAATTTCGTGTTAGTAGAAGTTTGATGAGTGTTGATTCGTGCTTTTCAGTTCGCACTTTTCATCTTGTGCTTTTCAGTTTGTTTTTAAACGGCCGTTCCACAACCAAACATGTTGCGGGATCGGAGGAGATAACGTGTTATTTATTATTGGCCTTGGAGTTATTGCTTTGACCAGGGCTGGTGCAAGGATTTTTGACACCCTAGGCGAAACCTTATTTTGCCGCCCCCCCCTCTTAGCTCCACCCCTGACTCCACCCCATTTGCCCCTCATGTATACCCCACCTTTTTAATGAAGCGCCCATCAAATGCTGCCTCACCAGCACCAATCAAATGCATTATCACCAGTGCCCATCAATGCGGCCTCACCAGCGCCCATCAATGCAGCCTCACCAGCACCCATCAATGCAGCCTCACCAGCGCCTATCAATGCGGCCTACCAGCGCCCATCAATTCGTCTTTACCAATGCCCATAAAATGCGGCCTCACCAGAGCCCCTCAAATGCAGCCTCACCAGCGCCCATCAATGCAGCTGCAGCTTACCAGTGTCCATCAATGCAGCCTACCAGCGCCCATCAATGCAGCCTACCAGCGCCCATCAATGCAGCCTCACCAGTGCCCATCAATGCAGCCTCACCAGTGCCCATCAATGCGGCCTCACCAGCGCCCATCAATTCGTCTTTACCAGCGCCCATAAAATGCGGCCTCACCAGCGCCCCTCAAATGCGGCCTCACCAACGCCCCTCAAATGCAGCCTCACCAGCGCCCATCAATGCAGCTGCAGCTTACCAGTGCCCATCAATGCAGCCTACCAGCGCCCATCAATGCAGCCTCACCAGTGCCCATCAATGCAGCCTCACCAGTGCCCATCAATGCAGCCTCACCAGTGCCCATCAATGAATGTTTGCTTGCTTCCATTCATTCGGGAGTTGGGACACAGACACATTCCTCACTGCGCCTCTGACACTATGTGTGAATGGAGCTGCGTCTGCCTGCTGATGCTGAGACCTAGTTGCTTGCTTCAGAGAGAAGAGAGTAGGAACACCAGTGGCCTGGGCGCCCTAGGTGGCTGCCTAGTTTGCCTAGAGGTAGCACCGGCCCTGGCTTTGACCAGTGGTGGCCCATCCATAGGGGGCGCACGGGCACCGCCCCCCCCCCCCCCTTCATGCAGTCACAAAAAAATAAATAAATAATTTTTTTTCTAAAACTGGCCCTTTAAAAAAAAATAGAAAAAGAGGTCCTTAAGTGCACTGTGTTCGGACGCCGGACTTGTGTACACACGATCGGAAAATCCGACAACAGACATTTGTCCGCGGAAAATTTTAAAGCCTGCAATCCAACATTTGTCCGTGGAGCATAAACACGGTCGGATTTTCCGCCAACAGCCTGTCATCACAAAATCTCTTCGTGTGTATGAGGCTTAAGACTGAGAATCGATCGATCCAAGACCAGCTGTCTGCTGAAAACGGATCACAGGAGTGCAAAATGAACTGCACTCCTGTAATCCACAGTAGAAGTACAGCCAAACTAGAAATACAAATTGCTATGCTTCCGAATTTTGTACGAAATACTAAATTTCGTTTACGAATTTCGGATCCAAATTCCGTTACAACGGAAACGTGACTGGTGTTTTTTTGACCAATCAGAGGTTTTCTTCTGCTGCTGAGTGATGGTTGGGAAAATTATGGGAGACTGAATCGGACAAAATAAGAATGTTCGTTAATTTCGATTATTCGTTATGATGAAGTTAAAAACCTGCGCAGCACAGGGATGGTGGGAGCCCCTCATAATGATAAATTCATCATAACGAAGGTTTGTAATTGTTACGAAAAGTTATTTAAAAGTTCAAATTCGTATTTCGTACAAATCCAAATTGAATTTCGGACACGAATTACGAAATATGAATTAACGGCTAATACGAAACGGAATGAAACGAAACAAAACAAATTTATTGACAGCGCATGTCTAGTCCTTAACAACCGATGAGTCATCAGCTGTCAGCGGGCTTCCCCGCTGACAGCTAAATGTAAACAAAAAAACCTGTCAATTTTACTGCTGTCTGTGCCCCTATTAACTACTTCAATACCGGGCACTTACACCCCCTTCCTGCCCAAGCCAAATTTTTTAAGCTTTCAGTGCTGTCGCTGTTTAAATTACAATTGCGCAGTCATGCTACACTGTACCCAAACAGAATTTGTATCATTTTGTTCCCACAAATAGAGCTTTCTTTTGGTGGTATTTGATCACCTCTGCGTTTTTTATTTTTTATTTTTTTTTATTTTCTTTCTGTTATAAAACTTTGTAAATGAGTATGTTTTCTCCTTCACTGATGGGCACTGATAAGGTGGCACTGACGGGAACTGATAAGGTGGCACCAATGATGTGGCACCAATAAGGTGGCACTGATGGTCCCCTGGGTGCAGTTTTACTTCTTCTCCCCAGTCTCCAGACCTGTCCAGGGCCTCCATGTGCTGGTTACATCTGAGTTGGTGTGGGATGTTTTGGCTCCCATGCCCCCTCTGCCTAGGGCACCTCCCAACCTGGCTTTGATCTGGGCACTTGCTCACCCATGACATCACTGTAGGTGTAGGAGGACTTTACATAAAAGGGGGCTAGCACCTGATAACACTATCTGCTGTAACCAGACACTGTTCTGGTACAGAGCCAACTATTGGCAAACTAGCTAACTGCACCTGCCTACAAACATCTACACTATATTGCCAAAACTATTGGGACGCCTGCCTTTATACGCATATGAACTTTAATGGTATCCCAGCTTTAGTCTGTAGACTTCAACATTGAGTTGGCCCACCCTTTGCAGCTATAACAGCTTCAACAGCTTAACTGGCCTGCGCAGAATCCTGACCTCAACCCAATAGAACACTTTTGGGATGAATTAGAGCGGAGACTGCGAGCCAGACCTTCTTATCCAACATCAGTGCCTGAACTCTTGAATGTGCTTCTGGAAGAATGGTCAAACATTCCCATAGACACACTCCTAAACCTCGTGGACAGCCTTCCCAGAAGAGTTGAAGCTGTTATAGCTGCAAAGGGTGGGCCAACTCAATATTGAACCCTACGGACTAAGACTGGGATGCCATTAATGTTTATGTGCGTGTAAGGCAGGTGTCCCAATACTTTTGGCAATTAAGTGTACAGTGTCTTGAAAAAGTATTTATACCCCTTGATATTTTCCACATTTTGTCATGTTACAACAAAAACATAAATGTATTTTATTGGGATTTTTTGTGATAGACCAACACAAAGTGGCACATAATTGTGAAAGTGGAAGGAAAATTATAAATGTTTTTTAAAATGTTTTACAAAAAAATATGTGAAAGTGTGGGGTGCATTTGTATTCATTCCCCTTTACTCTGATACCCCTAAGGCCCCTTTCACACTGGGGCGGTGAGCCGCGGTGACAGTACCCCCCGCGAGCGGCCGAAAAAGGGTTAAACACCCCCCGCAGAGCGCCGCCGTAGCGGCGCTTTGCGGCGGTATTGCCGCGGTTTTACCGCGGTCTCCCATTCTAATCAATGGGAAGGAGCGGTATAGGAGCGGTGAATACACCGCTCCTATCCCGCTCCAAAGATGCTGCTAGCAGGACTTTTTTTGTCATCCTGCTAGCGCACCGCTCCAGTGTGAAAGCCCGCCGGCTTTCACACTGGAGTTAAAGGGGCCGGATTTTTTCATGCGGTGAACAGGCGCTATTTTTAGCGCTGCACCGCATGAAAAACGCCCCGGTGTGAAAGGGGCCTAACTAAAATCTAGTGGAACCAATTGCCTTCAGAAGTCACCTAATTAGTAAATAGAGTCCACCTGTGTGTAATTTGGTCTCTGTATAAATACAGCTGTTCTGTGAAGCCCTCAGAGGTTTGTTAGAGAACCTTAGTGAACAAACAGCATCATGGAGGCCAAGGAACACACCAGACAGGCCAGGGATAAAGTTGTGGAGAAATTTGAAACAGGTTAAGGTTATAAAAAAATATCCCAAGTTTATATCCATCCGAAAATGGAAAGAGTATGGCACAACTGCAAACCTACCAAGACATGGCCGTCCACCTAAACTGACCGGCCGGACAAGGAGAGCATTCATCAGAGAAGCAGCCAAGAGGTCCATGGGAACTAGTTATCTGCTCTTTATAGAAGAGTGGCAAGAAGAAAGCCATTGGTGAAAGAAAGCCATAAGTCCTGTTTGCAGTTTGTGAAAAGCCATGTGGGGGACACAGCAAACATGTGGAAGAAGGTGCTCTGGTCAGATGAGACCAAAATTTATGTTTTTGGCCTAAAAGCAAAACACTGTGGGGGTTATTTAAAAAGGCAAATCCACTTTGCTCTACAAGTGCAAAGTGCACTTGAAATTGCACTGAAAGTGCACTTGGAAGTGCAGTCGCTGTAATCTGAGGGTAGATCTGAAATGAGGGGAAGCTCTGCTGATTTTATCATCCAATCATGTGCAAGCTAAAAGGCTGTTTTTGTTTTTCCTTGCATGTCCCCCTCGGATCTACAGCGGCTGCACTTTCAATTTCAAGTGCACTTTGCACTTGTAGTGCAAAGTGGATTTTCCTTTCGTAAATAACCCCCTATGCGTGGTGGAAAACTAACAATGTGCATCACGCTGAACACACCATCCCCGCTGTAAAACATGGTGGTGGCAATATCATGTTGTGGGGATGCTTTTCTTCAGCAGGGACAGGGAAGCTGGTCAGAGTTTATGGGAAGATGAATGGAGCCAAATACAGGACAATCTAATGCGGCGTACACACGGTCGGATTTTCCGATGGAAACAGTCCGATGGGAGCTTTTCATTGGATTTTCCGACCATGTGTATGCCCATCGGTCTTTTTCTGTCGGAATTTCCGACGGACTTTGGATTGAGAACCTGTTCTCAATTTTTCTGACGGAAAACCTTTCTACCGGATTTTCCGATCGTGTGTACGCAATTCCGACACGCAAAGTTCCGACACATGCTCGGAAACAATTCGACGCATGCTCAGAAGCATTAAACTTCCCTTTTATAGTGCAGTCGAACGTGTTTTATGGCGCTGTGTTACTGACCGTCGGAATTTGGTGTGACCGTGTGTAGGCAAGACAGTTTGAGCGAAATTCCGTCGGAATTTCGGCGGGAAAACCATCAGAGCTTTTTCTGACGAGAATTCCGACCGTGTGTACACGACATTAGAAGAAGACCTGTTAGAGTCTGCAAAAGACTTGAGACTGGGGTGGAGGTTCACCTTCCAGCAGGACAACGACCCTAAACATACAGCCAGAGCTACAATGGAATGGTTTAAATCAAAGCATATTCATGTGTTAGAATATCCCAGTCAAAGTCCAGACCTAAATCCAATTGAGAATCTGTGGCAAGACTTGAAAATTGCTGATCACAGACGCTCTCCATCCAATCTGACAGAGCTTGAGATATTTTGCAAAGAAGAATGGGCAAAAATTTCACTCTCTAGATGTACAAAGCTGGTAGAGACATCCACAAAAAGACTCAAAGCTGTAATTGCAGTGAAAGGAGGTTCTACAAAGTATTGACTCAGGGGGGCGCCATACAAATGTACCCCCCACAGTTTTCACAAATTTATTTGTAAAAAAAAAATAAAAACCATTTATCATTTTCCTTCCACTTCACAATTATGTGCCACTTTGTGTTGGTCTATCACATAAAGTTCCAATAAAATACATTTACGTTTTTGGATATAACATGACAAAATGTGGAGAATTTCAAGGGGTGTGAATACTTTTTCAAGGCACTGTATGTGCATGAAGCCTAACAGGCTCTAGAGTGTACAGAGAGCCTGCGTGTTTCAATAATGTGACGTTATCTTGCCTTCTCCCAGTGGCGGTGCATGCATAGAAGGCGCAGGAGCGCCGCCCCCCCTCTCCTGCACCGCTTTATGACCAATAGATAGATTCATGCATTGCATCAATCTATCTATTGTCACCGCTGCCGCCCCCTATTCAGGTGTCCGGCCCCTTGTCGGGCGCCGGGCATCTGAATTACAGCAGGGGTGGTGTTTCTGGAAGCGCCCCTATTAGAGCTGTAAGCTCTAATAGGGGACCCTATTAGAGCGGTGTGCTCTAATAGGCTTCCCTAAGTGTAAACAGCGGGCGCACTGCTGTGCGTTCGCTGATTACACAGTATTGTGTTAGAGAAGCGAATACATCGCTTCCCTAACACAGACCCGCCTCTCAGCCAATCAGGTTGCCAGGTCTGTTACCTGTCACCTGATTGGCTGAAGTCACAGGCGCTGTGATTGGACGCTAGGCGTCCAATCATAGCAGAAGACAGGAGGAGCGCGGGAGAAGACATCCGACGATGAGACACCGCTCGTCGCCTGACGCCGTCACCAGCTGCACACCGGGACAAGGTAAGTGCAGATGGCAGGCAGGGGGCACAGTGGCAGCACTTGAGGGGCACAGTGGCAGCACTTGAGGGGCACAGTGGCAGCTCTTAAGGGGTACAGTGGCAGCACTTAAGGGGCACAGTGGCAGCGTTTGGGGCACAGTGGCAGCACTTGGGGCACAATGGCAGCACTTGGGGCACAATGGCAGCACTTGGGGCACAATGGCAGAACTTGGGGCACAATGGCAGCACTTGGGGCACAATGGCAGAACTTGGGGCACAATGGCAGCACTTGGGGCACAATGGCAGCACTTGGGGCACATTGGCAGAACTTGGGGCACAGTGGCAGCACTTGGGGCACAGTGGCAGCACTTGGGGCACAGTGGCAGCACTTGGGGCACAGTGGCAGCATTTAATGGGCACAGTGGCAGCGTTTAATGGGCACAGTGGCAGCATTTAATGGGCACAGTGGCAGCGTTTGATGGCACAGTGAGGCTGTTTGTTTGCGCCCCCCCAAAAATTTTGAGCACCAGCCGCCACTGCCTTCTCCTAAAAGGTGAATGCAGAAAGATGAACAGAAAACTGTTTCGGCTTGACCTTCACAGGAGACGCTAAAATCCAGTTTGTCCTTTTAATCCAGTTTAGACATTCTCCAAGTGGCCCCGATGGTTTACTTCGAGGTTATAACAGTTATAAATCAGCGTAGCGGACTCCCTTGTCTTCGGTTAGAGGCCGTGACGTGTCCGTGCCTTGGGCAAGATGATGATCAGCGCTGTAATAACTCGGCTCATTTGGACAATTTCATACCAGAGAGGAGCCCCCGGGGGTCTTGTTTCTGGGATTTGGGGCACTGATATGACCTAGAAAACACACAGCTACTGACAGTCATAGACAGAGCAATCCATGACTGAAGAGCTGGCAATCCACTGAGCTGAGTCCTCCCCAGAAGGTTGAGGCCTCCACCCACAGCTTGTTCTGACTCAATTAGAGGGCCAGTATGGGATTTTCTCAGTTACGTGTCCAGCCTGATGAGCTGAATTTCACCAGTTTAACCGCTTGCTAACCAGTGCCCGACGATATACTTCGACACAATGGCACAACTGAGCAAATGGGCGTACCTGTACGTTAGACATGTGCAATTCGTTTTGTTTTTTTTAGTTTTTAGTTTTTTTCCCGTTATTTTCGTTCATTCGTTTTCTTACGAATGATCGAACGATTCTCTAAAAATTTTAACGAATAACAAATCGTTCGAATCGAACGAAAATCCGAAAAAAAAAAACAAATTAGAAACAACGAATCTACGAAAGAAGAAAATCCGAAAAACGAAAACAGGAACAACGAAAATCAAAATGAACGAAAAAATGTGTACATTCGTAACTTTTTTTTTTTTTGTTGAATTGGTCATTTTCCGTGTCCCTTACAATGGCGCTGCTTAACGTGCTTCGAATGGATTGAACGAAAAAATTTGTACATTCGGAACTTTTTTTCTTTTTTTCGATTCGTAATTTTCCGTGTCTCTTACAATGGCGCTGCTTAACGTGCTTCGAATGGATTGAACAAAAAAATTCGTAAATTCGTAACTTTTTTTTGTCGATTCGTAATTTTATGTGTCTCTTAAATTGTAATAATAGCATACACATTACATAAAATTATGAATTATGCTCCGATTACGAATCTACGAATGTACGAATAAATACGAATGCGTCCAAATTTCGAATAAACGAAAATTAAACTAACGGAAAAACGAATCAACGAAAAAATAACTCTTACGAAAATACGAATCGTTACGAATACGAACACCGACGACTTACGAATTTACGAATCGTTACGAATCAACGGAAACTAAAAAAACGAAACCGAAAATAAACAATTTTTTTTGTTGTGCACATGTCTACTGTACGTCTCCTAAAAGACGTGGCATTGTGGGCGCGTGCGCACCCGTGCCCGCTGCGTACTCCGTGGCCGTGCCCGCTGGTCCCATGGACTCGATGTCTGCCGGGGGTCCGCGATCGTGTTACAGAGCCGCAGAACAGGGAGATGTCTTTGTAAACAAAGCACTTCCCCGTTCTGCCTTGGGACATGACCCCCCCCCCCCACCCACCATTAGAATCGCTCCCTAGGACACACTTAACCCCTTGATCACCCCCTAGTGTTTAATCCCTTCGCTGCCAGTGTCATTTACACAGTAATCAGTGCATTTTTTATAGCACTGATCGCTGTATAAAAACCAATGGTCCCAAAATAGTGTCAAAAGTGTGCGATATGTCCGCCATAATGTCACAGTCACAATAAAAATGGCAGATCGCCTCCATTACTAATAAAAAAATAATAATAATAAATGCCATAAATCTATCCCCTATTTTGTAGACGCTATAACTTTTGAGCAAACCAATCAATAAGCGCTTATTGAGATTAGAAGAAAAAAAAATATGTAGAAGAATTCGTATCGGCCTAAACTGAGGAAAAAAAAAAAAATTTATAGATTTTTTAAGGATATTTATTATAGCACCTTACCAACGGCTCAGTGTCTGCCAACCCTCTCCTCCAATCCCTGCACTGGCTCCCAATCACCCAGCGAATTCAATTCAAAATACTAACCACAACTTACAAAGCCATTCACAACAATTCCCCCCCGAGCTACATCACCAACCTTGTCTCCAAATATCACCCAAATCGTCCTCTCCGCTCTTCTCAAGACCTCCTACTCTCAAGCTCTCTCATCTCCTCCTCCCATGCTCGTCTCCAGGATTTCTTCAGAGCCTCTCCCATCCTCTGGAACTCGCTACCTCCACCGGTCCGGCTATCCCCTACTCTAGCTACCTTCAGGTGATCCCTGAAAACTCATCTCTTCAGGAAAGCCTATCACGTCTCCAACTAATCTTCTACCACTTCCATCAGCTCATTCCCCACAGTTACAACCTTTTGTACCCCCTGCCCCACCCTATTAGATTGTAAACTCTTCTGAGCAGGGCCCTCTTAATCCTCTTGTATTTTATTGTATTATAACTGTATTGTCTCCCTTTTATATTGCAAAGCGCTGCGTAAACTATATAAATATATGTATAATAATAATTATATACAACCCCACACCATAATCCCCCCATAATCCCCCCTCCACCAAATGATTTGGATCAGTGCACAAAGCAAAGTCCATAAAGACATGGATGAGGGAGTTTGAGGTGGAGGAACGTGACTGGCCTGCACAGAGTCCTGACCTGAACCCGATAGAACACCTTTGGGATGAATTAGAGCGGAGACTGCGAGCCAGGCCTTCTCGACCAACATCAGCGCCTGACCTCACAAATGCGCTTCTGGAAGAATGGTCAAACATTCCCATAGACACACTCCTAAACCTTGTGGACGGCCTTCCCAGAAGAGTTGAAGCTGTTATAGCTGCAAAGGGTGGACCAACTCAATATTGAACCCTACGGACTAATGCCCCGTACACACGGTCGGAAATTCCAACCACAAAATCCGTCAGATTTTTTCCGACGGATTTTGTCCGACACTGGTGTTGCATACACACGGTCGGACAAAGTTGTCGGAAAATCCTATCATTCTGAACGTGGTGACGTTCGTTGCGTACGACGGAACTACGTAGAGGCTAGTAGCCAATAGCTTTGGTCTTGTAATGTGATCTGAGAATGCGCGGCACTTTGTCCGTCGGAATTCGCTACACACGATCGGAAAAAGTCCGATAGGACTTTGTTGTCGGAAAATTTGAGAGCAGGATCTCAAATTTTTTCCGACGGAAATTCGGACGGAAAAAGTCCGATGGCGCCCACACACGGTTGGATTTTCCGACAACATGGTCCGATAGGACATTTTCCGTCGGAAATTCCGACCGTGTGTACGGGGGCATAAGACTGGGATGCCATTAAAGTTCATGTGTGTGTAAAGGCAGGTGTCCCAATACTTTTGGTAATATAGTGTAGGAGCCCAGTGTTGCGAGGCAGCAAAGCTAACCAGTGCACCACCGCACTGACCACCCTACACCCTACATACACCCTACATACACCCAACATACACCCTACATACACCCAACATACACCCTACATACACCCTACATACACCCTACATACACCCTACATACACCCTACATACACCCTACATACACCCTACATACACCCTACATACACCCTACATACACCCAACATACACCCTACATACACCCAACATACACCCAACATACACCCTACATACACCCAACATACACCCTACATACACCCTACATACACCCAACATACACCCTGTGTTCTGATGATCCGCATCTGAGAAAAAAAGATTTAGTTGTTGTGACAAAAGGAAGTCACTTTTTTTTATATAGAAATGTGAAATAATAACCATCAGTCTAATAAAGGGCTTCACTAAATAGCTCAGAGCCTCATGAATAAAACATCTCTGTACACATAAAAATTATTTATATCGGAATGAAAACCCCTCACACATTATCAGGAGCATTTCTGGATCCAGGGTGACATCGGCCATCACTTATGAAGCCCTCGGCAGACATCTAAAGAAAAGATTATAGGTTTCCGCGTACTGAAAGTATTAACAAATCCAGGAGAATATTCATAATTTAAATAACACAATGACTTTCCTCCAGATGGTCCAGAATTGTCAGCGAGCGATGAAAAAAGTGAGTGCGACATCGGGAAGGAACTAGGAATCCATCATAGACTCACCACACACTTTACAATCTGATTATATAATCTCCTTTATATCTACCAACAACTATGTAGTGCACGGGCCTGTCTGATTGGATAGAAATGGATTAGATACTTTAGATGGGTCTTCATATTACATAGTTTTGGCAAATCTAATGCTGCGTACACACGGTCGGAATTTCCGATGGAAACAGTCCGATGGGAGCTGTTCATCGGATTTTCTGACCGTATGTATGCCCAACAGTCTTTTTCTGTCGGAATTTCCGACGGACTTTGGATTGAGAATCTGTTCTCAATTTTTCAGACGGAAAACCTTTCTATCGGATTTTCCGATCGTGTGTATGCAATTCCGACACGCAAAATTCCGACGCATGCTTGGAAGCATTAAACTTCTCTTTTATAGTGCTCCCGAACGTGTTTTATGCCGCTGTGTTACAGACCGTCGGAATTTGGTGGGACCGTGTGTAGGCAAGACAGTTTGAGCGGAATTCCGTCGTAATTCCGACGGGAAAACCATCAGAGCTTTTTCCGACGAGAATTCCGACCGTGTGTATAAGACTGATTGTACAAAGATTGTAACACGTATGGTGAACCAATAGGGGGACCCCTACATTCATCTCTCGGTCTCTAGACCGGGTGGACTCGGCCCCACCCCCCAGCGCCCGCATCATTGGATTTGATTGACAGCAGCGGGAGCCAATGGCTGCGCTGCTATCAATCTATCCAATCGGGAGCCGAGAACCCCCGGGCAGAGAGAGAGCGCGTCCACGCCGAGTGAAATTCCAGGGCTCAGGTAAGTAAAACGAGGGGGGGCGGTCACTGCCAGGTGTATTTTCACCATAACCACTTAAAGAGGAGCATCCACAAAAAAAAAAAAAAAATTAAAGTCAGCAGCTACAAATACTGCAGCTGCTGACTTTTAATAATCGGACACTTACCTGTTCCAGGGTCCAGTGATGCGGGGGGTCGAAGCTCCGCTCGTCCCCCGATCCGCTCGGCGGCGCCGACATTGCAACTGTGGGCACCCAGCTGTGGCTTCACAGCCGCGCACCCACTGCGCTTGCGTGAGCGGCGCCACGTGCCGCGATTGGTCGCACAGTCATCTGGGACCTGTCACGTGTCCCAGATGACTGACAGGAGGGAGGGAGCCCTTTCTGCACCGAGGGGAAGTGATGTCACCTGCCCGGGCACTGAAGGAGGCAGACTACGAGGAACCCCCTAGCAAACAGGCATTTAGAGGTGAGTAAAAAAAAATATTTTTTCCAAATATTTTTTATTTTTTTTATGAATTTTAAGCATTTTTTTGTTTTTTTGTTGGGGGTGCAACACGACTTTAAGGACTGAGCCTCTTTCTGAGATTTGTTGTTTACAAGTTAAAAACTGTTTTTTTTTTTTTTGCCAGAAAGTTACTTAGAACCCCAAACATTATACTTTTTTTTTTCTAACACCCTAGAGAATAAAATGGTCGGTCGTTGCAATACTTTATGTCACACTGTATTTGCACAGCGGTCTTACAAGCAAACTTTTTTTGGAAAAAAAAATACACTTTTTTAAAATTAAAAAATAAGACAACAGTAAAGATAGCCCAATTTTTTTTTTATATTGTGAAAGATAATGTTATGCTGAGTAAATTGATACCCAACATGTCATGCTTCACATATGCGCACGCTCGTGGAAGGGCGACAAACTTTTACCCTTAAAAATCTCCATAGGCGACGTTTAAAAAACTCTACAGGTTGCATGTTTTTGAGTTACAGAGGAGGTCTAGGGCAAGAATTTTTGCTCTCACTCTACCGATCGCAGCGATACTTCGCATGTGTGGTTTGAACACCGTTTTCATAAGCTCGGCGGGACGGGGCGCGTTTACATTTTTTATTTTTTTTATTTATTTTACCTTTTATTTTTACACTGTTTTAAAAATTAAAAAAATAAATAAAAATGGTGTCACTTTTATTCCTATTACAAGGAATGTAAACATCCCTTGTAATAGAAAAAAAGCATGACAGGTCCTCTTAAATATGAGACGTGGGGTCACATCTCATATTTACACTAAAAATCAATAAAAAAAAAAATGTCATTTAAAAAAATGAAAAAAAAAAAAATGGCTATGGGCGTAACTGACGTTTTGACGTCGCTTCCACCCTGCAAGGATATGGAGACGGGTGGGGGGCCATCTTCCCCTCACTCGTCTCCATGTAAGGCCACGAGAAGGACCGGATTGCCTCCACCGCTATCGACGGCTCCGGTAAGAGGCAGAGGACATCAGAGCGTGGAGGGAGGGTGGGGGCCCCCCTCTCCCGCCGCCGATAGAAGTGATTTGCAGTGAATCTGCCGCAGAGACCACTTTTATCTTAAACCGGACCGCTCACTGAAGAAGAGGATACCGGGGTTATGGCAGCTAGCTGCAGACATAACGACGATATTCCTCTTCAAACAGCCGATGGATAACGATGGTGGGCGGTCCGGAAGTGGTTAATCCATCGGATGCATTAGGGTGAAACAACACAAACCTTTACAACCCCTTTTCAATTTCTCTCCATTCCTTCCTCTCTCTCTTTATCCCACCATCATCTCCCCCTTTTCTGTCTAACTTTCGCTCTCTTATCTATATCATTACCATAAATTTTTTTGAAGAATAAATATATTTTATCCAATGCTAAACAAGATTGTTTTTATTATTATTATTATTATTATGGGTTATACTTGGATATTCTTTGTTTGATTGGATTATTTTCCTTTCTTTATATAATAATTTTGTCATTGTTTTTGTTTATATTGGCTAAACATTTGTTTTGTTTTTTAGGATTCTTTTCTGTTTAAAGTTGATGTGCCCCAATACCAGTCAAACCAATAGAAGAATTTGTGTGTTTTTTTTAGGTCTGTTTTATAGCCCTGAAGAAGAGAGAAATCTTTGAATCTCTGAAGCGCGTTTGTTGGTTTTCTGGGAAGCAAATATCAGGTTTAAAATATTTTTGGACTCTCAGACCTTTGTTTGATGCTCTCATTGCACTTTGTACTTGGGAATCCCCTTTGCTCTCTGTCACTCTCCTCTACCCGTTCTTTCTTCCTCACTTCCTCCTACTCTTACCACATCTCCCCACCCTCCCCCTCCTTCTTACTCACCTATTCATTTGCCAATTTGGTACCCATTTTCTCTTTCCCCCACACCCTTTCCACTCTCTACACCCCCCCCCCCCTCTTCTCTTCTTTATGTCCCCCTCCCTGCCATCTCCTCTTTTCTTTTTCTCTTAGTCTCCTAGCACTGTTTGCTGCTCCTCTACTCTTCCACCATCGTTACCTCCTCCTCTTCCTCACCTTCTCTCTCTCTACCTTTCCTATCTATCTCTCTCTCTTTCTGCCCCTCCTCTATCCCCCTTCTCTCCCCCCTTTCTATCTCCCTCTTTCTCTCCCCTTTCTTCCCCCCTCTATATCTCTCTGTCTTCTCTCCCCCTCCTCTCTTCCCTCCTGCCTCCCTTCCTCTCTGCCCCCCATTCTCCTCCCACTTTCTATCTCCCTCTTCTCTCTTCCCCTTTCTTCCCCTCCTCTCTCTCTTCCCCTTTATTTCTCCCCCTTTCTCTCTCCATCCTCTCTCTCTCCCCCTTTCTTCTCTTCCCCCCTCCTTTCTTGTTCCACTGCTTTCTATCTTCCCCCTTCTCTTTTCCTTTTCTTTCTTCCACCCTACTCTCTTCCCATTTCTTCCCCTTCCCATTCTCTCTCCCCCCTCTCTCTCTCTCTCTCTCTCCCCCTCTCCCCCCCCCTCCTTTCTCGTTCCACTGCTTTCTATCTGCCCCCTTCTCTTCCTTTTCTTTCTTCCCCCCTACTCTCTTACCCATTTTTCTTTCTCTCCCCCGTCCCCCCCTTTCTCTCTCCTCCTACCTCCCCCGCCCCCCCTTTTCTCCCCCATCTCCCCCTTCTCTCCCCCCCTTTTCCCCCCACCTCTCTCTCCCCCCCCCACCTCCTTTCTCTATTCTCTATTCCCCATTCTCTCTTTCTCTCAACCCTTTTTCCCCTCCTCTCTCTCTCTCCATTACCCTTCCTCTCTTTCCCCCTTCTCTTCTCTTCCTCCTCCCCCCTCTCTTTATCCCCCCCTTCTCTTTACCCTTTCCATCCCTCTTCTCTCCTCCCCCCTCTCCCCCTCTCTCTTTGCCCTCTTTTTCTCTCCCTCTCTCTCTCTTACCTATTTTTCTTTCTCTTACCCATTTTTCTTTCCATCTCCCCCACTTTCTCTCACCCCGTCTTCCCCCTCCCCTTTTGGTATCTCTCTATCTCTCCGTCCTCCTTCCCCTCTCCCCTGCCCAACCCTCCCTCTCTTCCCATTTCTCCCCCTCCTCTCTCTCCCCCCCTGACCTCCTCTCTCTACTCCCCCTCTCTTTCTCTCCCTCTCTCTCTCCCCCTCCATTACCCTTCCTCTCTTTCCTTTTCTTCTTTCTCCCCCTCTCTTTATCCCCCCTTCTCTTTACCTTTTCCTTTCCCTTTCCTCTCCCCCTCACTCTCCCCCCCTCTTTTTTTCTCCCTCTCTCTTATCCATTTTTCTTTCCATCCCCCCACTCTATCCCCTTCCCCCCACCCCCCCCCCCACTCTCTTTCCCTGTCTCCCCCCTCCCCTTTTTGTCTCTCTCTACCTCTCCCTCCTCCTTCCCCTCTCCCCTGCCCAACCCTCCCTCTCTCCACCCTCCTCCATTCTCCAACTCTCTGCTGCTCCGCTAGACCTTTCTGTGTGTTTTTTCTGCAGCTATTTTAGGCCGGTGGTTATTGTTTTTTTTCCACTCGGATAACACAAATAAAGTGTAACAAGGTGAAGCAGATTGCCGTTCTGCAGTGCAGGAACCCGGGACAGGCCTGGTTAACCCTCTGCTGGGGCGTCATATTGGAATCTGGCCCGTATCTGAATGCTGAAGGTGTTCCTCCAAACACAGGCTTCTCATAAAGTGGAGCTGGTGGGGGTCCTCGGGGAACACTTGGCACTGATGTTTAACAGCACAGCAGCACTTTGTTCAACATCATAGAAAGCTGTTCAGGGAATTTTTGAGAACCCACAAAGAGGCGGGAGGAAGTCAGATTTCATTTGTAGCATGAAAGGCATAACCAAGCCAAGGATTTGCTGAAATTTATTTTGAATGTTCCCAGCTCTCGGTTCAAACAATGATGTGGTTAGAAGTTACCAACTTTGCTGTGATAATCTCAGGACCTTATACTCTCATGGATGTCTCTGAGGTTTATTGATTGAAGAAAAACTCTTATTTGTGTCATTAAAGCCTACCCAGTGATCTATCGGAGACCTCCATTGGAAATCTCTCATCTATATAGATGGCCAAAAGCATGTAAACCCCCTCCAAATAATTGAGTTCAGGTGTTTCCAGTGAAGGGTACTTGTAATCGGGGTTTCATTTTAATTCTAATGGGTTTCTGTCTTAAGGCATTGGGTCTCATAGGGTGTGTATTCCCTTTTGCCCTGCCCCTTGGTTATATAAGGCTAGGGTGGAGAGACTGGGGGTCAATAGTCTGTCAATGTCTGAAAGGAAATAGGTGAATAGAAGAAACCAACCACCAAATAATCAATTTTGCAGTCCATATATCTTCCATTCTTAATAGCAAAGTCACAACCAGTAGAAAAGAAATACCCAATGTGTTTTGGGGGACCGAAGCATCCCCCTTCATCATGGTTCAGCTTGCTTGTCAACAGTCCAATGAAAACGATGATGTGACCCAAAGACGATCCGCCCTATATGCGGACTACGCAAGCTGCGTAGGGCCCCGCCAATGTGCAGGGCCCCCAAGGGCTCAGAGAGCCCTGGGGCCACTGCCGCCGCTGTAAGGGCAGCGGCGCCTGAAAAAAAATGGCTGCGGGGCCGTAAGTGGGGGATCCGCACTCAGATATGTAAAGATATATATATTATATACATGTCTGTTCTATATTGTTGTACTTATTCTTTGACTGTTTTGTTTAAAGGAGGGAGGATTTTTGGGCACACTGAAGTGTCAGATGTGACTGTGTGGCAATGGCAAATGGTTTCCTTAGCTCACGGCATCACGGGTCAGGTAGAGGGCCCCTTAGCAAAATTTTGCTTAGGGCCCCAGGGAGGTCAGGATCGGCACTGGTGTGACCTCCTAGACAAAAATCTTTGTGAAAGACAGAGGGGCATGAGAAATCTAGTGTCCATGCAGTAGCATTGCCTGTAGCAGTTGACCAAAGATTTCCATCTGGGAGGTCAAGCAACAGTTCTCATTGGATTGTTAACAGGTAAACATGAGCCCTGATAAAGGGTGAAGCTTTGCCCCCCAAAATGCTTTGCTATTACTTTTCTAGTGGTTGTGAATTTGCTATCAGGAATAAAATAGTTATGGACTTTTAATTGATCATTGGGTACTTGGTTCCTCAATTCATCCAATCTCCTCAAGTAGGGTGTATCACACTTCTGTGGGTCTATCCCCCCCACTTTGTGTTCTCCGAGTAGCCATGATCCATTTGACCAGAAGCACTATCAACTAGCATTTGTGCAAGTGTCAGCTAAGTGTCAAATCTAGCAACTCAAATTATTTTCTTGCAATGTTTAAAGGAGAAGGCAGCCATGTAGAAGACAGAAAAGGCGAGCCCATCTCTAGGGAGGCCTAGGACCTGGTAAGCTTGAGCCCTGAGGAAGGAGGAAGCTTTGTCCCCCAAAATACGTTGGCATTTCTTTTCTAGTGGTTGTGACTTTGCTATCCAGAATAAAAGATGTACAAACTTTTGACTGATCATTTGGTGTGTTATTCTTCTATTCATCGTATCTCTAGTAGGTTGGGTCCCACCTCTGTGTGTCCATCCCCCCACTTTGTGTTCCCCAAGTAGCCAAGATCCATTTGACAAGAAGGAATATCAACTGGCATTTAATCAACAACTAAGTTCCAAGTAAAATAAATAGGATGCCCTACATACAGCATGCAGTGGCACAGATGTGAATCAAGCACCACAGCAGTACTAGTGGGACATTGTTATCCTATTTGGGATCTGTTTCTTGGTGTCATGTCATCTTCTTGATATTAACATATGGAAATATATTTAAAAAAAATAACAGAACAAATTGGGACTCTTTTGTACTCCTCTGAGGCACAATTAAATTGAGAGACAATATAATTATACAAAAGTTTTCTAAATTTCTAAAAAACAAAAATTTGAGGTACATTACAGTCTTAATGATTCAATTTGAGTTCATGGGTGTGCTAGTTCCCAGCAGGTTATACAGAAAATGGCCTACACGTTTCGCGGGTGATTCCGCTTCATCAGGGCCTTGAGGATAGCACAGATGTAAAAGTCACGTGAATTCTACAAATAGAGTGTTGATGAATGTACCATATATCATATAATTAATGTAAATACATAATGATGCAATCAACATAGATATGTTAATCTAATTGCCTTTACATACACTTATATCAAAAAATATAAACATTACAACAGATGTTGATAAAGTTCCTATACCACATAAAAAAATATTAAATATATAAAAACAGTCATATTTTATATATATATATATATATATATATATATATATATATATATATTAGGGCTGTTACTGATTAAAATTTTCGTGTTCAATTAATCGATTTTTTTTTTAATCGATTAATCAACTCATTTCGATTAATTATAACGCACATACAGATCCAACTACTTTTAGCTGATCTCCTTGTATTGCAACTCTGCATTAGTCAGTGGTAAATGTGGTATACACTATATACAATCACCCGACACTAGTTAGTTTCCACAATCCATGACTTAACTTCACAGTTCACACAAATATGTTTTAAATTCAAACTGTAGCATGGACGTAATTTTTTTTCCCACAGTAGAGTGACAATCCCTCCACCTCCGGGCCAAATAATCACTCTCACCTTATGGCATGGACCCCTGTGCAAACAGGTGGTCATGCAAGTGGGTATCAAAAGGGTTAACACGGACCATAAACTTCTCTCACGTCTCCTTAGATCTCGGCAAGGACGCCAGGTCATGGGTAGAAAGAAAAGATCTAAGTGCTCACCGCTTAAGATTACATTTTTGTGTTCAAACACAAACTACTCACATAAAGATGATAAAAACACAGCATGTAAAGCCGACAATCGCGTTGGTTCCATAGGGCAGCAGCGGGTGACGTCATGCGTAGCTCCTCCCCCGTACGCGTTGCGTTCAATCAGAACTTCAATGTCACCGGACTCCTCCCCCCTTCCCTTCGTTAGCAGACGGAGGCACTTGGGGTCACCGGATCTCCGATGGAACTCCCTGAAGACCCGGAAGCCTGCGGAGAGGTGAGTACCAATCAAAAGAATTTTGATCGATCAAAAAAATTAACGATTAATCGAGGAATTAATCTTTAATTTGCACAGCCCTAATATATATATACCCCAAAAGTGTACCAACATTTTTTACATAAAATGACTTATATGCAAAAGGTCAAAATAGATAAAAACAGATAACTATGTAGCAAATAGAGTGCAAAATTTCCATGGCATGCCCCTCAACTCACCAACAAAGGCCACAAATGGAGAACGCCGGCTCAGTGGGACAGGTGAGGCCTGGGAGCCTGTGGGAATACTTCTCCCCACCTGGGCAGCCAAGAAGGGAGGGGCTCCTATATGTGCAGAGAGAGTTGATTGGTGAAAAATTATAATATATAAAATACTGTGGTCAAAAAAAATAAAAATATATAATTCAAAGTCAAATACCCACAGTCTCTGCACAGCGTTCCTCACAAGCGGAGGGATGAACCGCTGAGGATAGACTGAGGGGATGTGTGTTGTATAGGGAAGCCTAACTAACATAATTGGTCCCAGGAGGTGTATGAGAGAGGATTCCTGGAGTTGCTCGGGTCGCCCGGATAAAAAATCCGGAGGGACTGGAGCAATAGCTAATATGCCGTGAATGCCGTGGGTGAAAAAAAAAAAAATGTAAATTTACTTACTAAGTGAGAGCGTGGAAATTAGAACAAACCTAATTGTAGAGTTGAAGCACCATTGGGGGCGTAGAAGTAATTATTTCCAAAGAAATATGAATCATTGGTTTCAATTAGGATGAAAGGTAGTGTAAACTTTTAAAACACGTCCCAAGGTGGAAAGAGGGGTGTGATTTGCAGCCAAGAATAGTCTAATCCAAACAGACAAAAAGAATATTAGTCTGAGAGGAAAGACGGCTAATGCAGTGTTTCTCAACTCCAGTCCTCAAGGCGCCCCAGCAGGTCATGTTTTCAGGATTTCCCTCAGATGAACGGCTGTGGTAATTACTAAGGCAGTGAAAGTGATCAAATCACCTGTGCAAAATAATGGGAAGCCTGAAAACATGACCTGTTGGGGCGCCTTGAGGACTGGAGTTGAGAAACACTGGGCTAATGAGTGAAAAAACATGTAAAAAAAAAAAAAAAAAATAATAATAATTCAAAGTCAAATACCTGCAAATTAACATATGGATCTGTCATTTACATTTTACCCCAATATGGCTATAAACTGTTTAACCACTTCAGCCCTGGACCAATTGGCAGCCAAAGGACCAGGCCCCTTTTTGTGATTCGGCACTGCGTCGATTTAACTGACAATTGCGCGGTCGTGCGACGTGGCTCCCAAACAAAATTGGCGTCCTTTTTTTCCCACAAATAGAGCTTTCTTTTGGTGGTATTTGATTGCCCCTGCGGTTTTTATTTTTTGCGCTATAAACAAAAATAGAGCGACAATTTTGAAAAAAATGCAACATTTTTTGCTTTTTGCTATAAGAAATATCCCCAAAAAATATATGAAAAATTTTTTTTTTTTCTTAGCTTAGGCCGATACGTATTCTTCTACATATTTTTGGTAAAAAAAAATCGCAATTAGCGATTATTGATTGGTTTGCGCAAAAGTTATAGCGTTTACAAAATAGGGGATAGTTTTATAGCATTTTTATTATTACATATTTTTTTTTTTTTTTACTAGTAATGGCGGCGATCAGCGATTTTTATTGTGACTGCGACATTATGGCGGACACATCGGACATTTTTGACACATTTTTGGGACCATTGTCATTTATACAGCAATCAATGCTATTTAAATGCATTGATTCCTGTATAAATGACAGTTGTAGTGAAAGAGTTAACCACTAGGGGGAGGGGAGGGGTTATGGGCTCTGACGTGTGTGTGTTTTTTTACATTAGGGGGCGGGGCAGGCAGATGACAGGCAGAGTAGGAAGCAGAGTAGGAAGCGCGGGGAGAGGTATGTTTACATATACCTCTCCCCGTTCTTCAGCTCCATGACCCGATCGCGGGACACCAGCGGCGATCGCGTCCGCTGGTCCCGTGGCCGGGGTCACGGAGCTCCCGACCGGGTCGCGAGCGCGCCCCCGGGGGCGCGCGCGCGAACCACGGCCAGGCAATTTAAAGGGGACGTACAGGTACGTGCTTTTGCCTGCCCGTGCCATTCTGCTGACGTATATGCAGTGGGCGGTCGGGAAGCGGTTAAGTGCTGTCCAGTACAAGTCATAAAAAGCTATTGTAATGCTTTGTTACTATGCTTGAGAGACAAGGCAAGCACATGCCTTTAGGCATAACTCCCAACTTTTAAAAGAAGGGAATGAGGGACACCTAACAGCAAAAGTATGCAGGCATAGGACACACCCCCTCTCATGCCCCCTTAAAGGAAAATTGTACAAAAAACAAGATTGGTTAAATCCACAAGTGCTGTTTTTACCACTACTATTCCTTTAGATTGGCTTTTGGAATTTACATAACAGCAATTTAGAAATCAGATGAAAGGTTTAGCGCTGGACAACACTTTTTGATAGATAAAAAGTGCATTTTATATACAACTATATAGATCAGACCAAAATGAGGGACAAATGAGGAGGAATGAGGGACAGAGGGACATTGCTCCAACTCTGATATAGTCCCTCACAATCAGGGACAGTTGGGAGCTATGCTTTAGGAGGCAGAACGCACAGTCAATAGCAGAGGAATGTATTCTTAAGTGTTGAGTGCAAACTTGATCGAACTAGGAGCTGGTGGTGGCTAGCTGGAATTAAGTCTATGCTCTTGGAGGTGGTTAAAGACCCTTAAGCCCCATACACACGCGCGGATTATCCGAGGACCAGGTCCGTCAGACCATGTCCGTCATACTTTGTCTGATGTTGGTTTTGCGTACACACGGTCGGACAAAGTTGTCGGAAAATCCGATCATTCTGAACGTGGTGACGTTTGTTGCCTACGACGGGACTACGTAGAGGCTAGTAGCCAATAGCTTTGGTCTTGTAATGTGATCTGAGCATGCGTAGCACTTTGTCCGGTCGGACTACCATACACACGATCGGATTTGGTGTGATCGGACCGTGTTGTCCAAAAATCTATCCAGCAGGAGATAGGACTTTGTCCGTCAGACAATCCAATGGAAACTGTCCGATGGTGCCTACACACGGTCTGATTTTCCGACAACATTGTAGGATAGGACAGAATCCATCGGAAA
This sequence comes from Lithobates sylvaticus, assembly GCA_028564925.1. NCBI lineage: Eukaryota > Metazoa > Chordata > Amphibia > Anura > Ranidae > Lithobates > Lithobates sylvaticus. The sequence continues at coordinate 68,992,446 of CM053038.1, forward strand.
ATCCTACCGTGTGTATGGGGCTTTAGAGTGGAAGTGAATCAGGGAGATGAATGATATGTTGAACCCACCATCTGTGCATGTAATGCAGACATTGAGGTCTGGATTGAGCACCTGGGAACCAGCTTAACTGGTCCCTAGAGGACTCATGTTACTGTAGGACACTAGTTGGAGGTTTGGGGACACCTACATTCTGTTATTGCTACAACATACAAAGACGTTTTGTCCAATTGTAGTAACAATTTGGGGAAGGCGCATTTCTGTTTCAGCATGACTGTGCCCCTGTGTGCAAAATAATATAAAAGAAAAAATGTGCAGCGCAAAAAGTGACGTAACGTACGTACGGGGAGGAGTTACCGCGTCACCCGCCTCTCATCACTGCATACAGTGGCTGCACACCGTGCTGTGTGCAACTACAAAGTTTTTTGTCTGTTTTTGGCAAATCTTTTTTGTTTATTTCCATTGCGCTTCAGTGTATCTCTTTGCGCTCTTGGAGCTTCAGAGACTGGCTATTTCTAGTATACACTTTCAGTGCGCTGCTCTTATGAGAGCATGTTCCTGTTTAATTTTGCTACATTTTTTAAATAAATGAAGATGACAGTGTGCACTTAGATCGCATTCCTCTCTTTTTCTGGGCATCACACTTGTATGACTACATCCTGTTTGAAGCTGCATCTTAAACCTAAGGACATCTTGGATCGTTCCTGATCAGCATACAGCTCCAGATTGAGTCTCGGATTGGCCAGATCGGTGTCTCACGTTTTATCCCTCATTGGGTCCATGCATTTTTACTTATCACATTTGGTAAGAGTATTTTATTCGTATGGTGGAGGATTTATCACTGCAATATTCGATTGATGATTGACAGTCACTGGGTGTTCTCATCCACATCACTTTGCATCATTTGTTGGATATGAACTTTTATGTTATGTTATTTTATCTTAATTTCACTTTTTGCGCTGCACATTTTTTCTTTTATATTACACTGTGAGGGATTTTGTGGTTTACCTTTTTGTGTTCAGCTTGCATTTGTTAGTTTTAATTAATTTCAGGTTTGTGCTGATTGTTCCTTATATAATTTGCATCCCCTGTGTGCAAAGCCAGGTCCATAAATAAATGGCCTGTCCAGTTGGGTGTGAAGGAACTCAAGTGGCCTCCATAGAGCCCTGACCTCAACCCTACTGAACCCATTTGGGAAGAATTGGAAAACTGGTAGGGTCTTCTCATCAAACATCAGTACCTGACCTTGCAAGTGGGCATACCTTTCCATAGACACACTCCAAAATCTTGTGGAAAGCCTTTCCAGAAGGGTGGTGGATATTTTAAGCACATAGGAGTGCCAACTCCATATTAATGGCCATGGTTTTGAAATAGGATTGTCAACACGTTTATATAGGTCTGTTGGTAAGGTGTCTACAAACCTTTGGCCAAAAAATGTATAATAAAGGGACCATTTCAAGCCTTTCCTTGTGTGTACAACTCTTCCAACAAATAGCATTGCTGCCAGCTCTATTGGCAGAAGACATGTCAGACAAGACAAGGCAGAAGGCAAGCGGGGGGGGTTAGGAGAATGAGAGGACAATGAGACTGAAGATATAGGAATGACCTAAAGGTGGGAATAAATCCAAAGAGTTCAAGAGCTGGAGGGGGCACACCGTATGTGCCCAAAACCATCCTAATGTATTCGAAATTCCTTCCCAGGAACCAGGGAAGACAAAATGTGAGTGATTGAACTTGCAGTTTAAACCACTTAAAATCCTTTTATGTATCTCAGAGAATCTGTTGATGAGTTCCCTGGTCAACACACCATGTTGGCCATTATCAGGAGCTTCCACCATCTCTGCTGGATTTTATATTAATTTCATATAATTGAGAATGCAACAGAAGGAACTAAAACACAAAATGGTGGGAATACCGGCAGGCACCTCTGCCAAAAGACACTGGGAGTGTTGGGCAGGTGCAGGCTGCGGAAGGAGCAGAAGGCTGCATTTGCCGATACTGTTCCTCTAGTCATGGCTGCAGCCCTGTCATGGCAGAGTGATACCTGTCCTCTGCCTCTCCCCGCAAGCACAACTTCACTTCCACTGGGGGCGCTGCTGTGCACGTGGTGAGTCTGGGCCCGGGCCCCTGTTTAGTGTCCACCTGACCCTCCCATGGAGCCTGAAAGCCTTGGGGGTTTCCGAATCTGTCCACAGAGGGGGTACTGAATGAGTCTGGGGCCACAGTCTGGGGACCATGGCTGCATAATCCTCAACCCCTTCATAGAGAGACTGCCGCCTCCAGTCCAGGGGCCCTCCATAGAGAACCTGCTACCTCCAGTGCAAGGGCCCCTCCATAGAGAGACTGCTACTTCCAGTCCAGGGGCCCCTCCATAGAGAGACTGGTACCCCAGTCAAGGGGCCCCACCATAGAGAGACTGCCACCTCCAGTCCAGGGGCACCTACATAGAGAGACTGCGGCCTCCAGTCCAGGGGCCCCTCCATAGAGAGGCTGCTACCTCCAGTGCAGGGCCCCCTCCACAGAGAGACTGCTATCTCCAGTGCAGGGCCCCCTCCATAGAAAGACTGCTATCTCCAGTGCAAGTGCCCCTCCATAGAGAGATTGCTACTTCCAGTCCAGGGGCCCCTCTGTAGAGAGACTGCTACCTCTAGTCCAGGGGCCCCTTCGTAGAAAGACTGCTACCTCTAATGCAGGGGCCCCTCCATAGAGAGACTGGTACCCCAGTCAAGGGGCCCCACCATAGAGAGACTGCCGCCTCCAGTCCAGGGGCCCCCTCCATAGAGTGACTGCCATCTACAGTCCAGGGGGCCCCTCCATAGAGAGGCTGCCACCTCCAGTCAAGGGGCCCCTCCATAGAGAGACTGCTACCTCCAGTGCAGGGCCTTCTCCATAGAGAGACTGCTACCTCCAGTCCAGGGGCCCCTCCATAGAGAGACTGCTACCTCCAGTGCAGGGCCCTCTCCATAGACAGAGTGCTACCTCCAGTCCAGGGGCCCCTCCGTAGAGAGATTGCTACCTCCAGTCCAGGGGCCCCTCCATAGAGAGATTGCTACTTCCAGTCCAGGGGCCCCTCTGTAGAGAGACTGCTACCTCTAGTCCAGGGGCCCCTCCGTAGAAAGACTGCTACCTCTAATCCAGGGGCCCCTCCATAGAGAGACTGGTACCCCAGTCAAGGGGCCCCACCATAGAGGGACTGCCGCCTCCAGTCCAGGGGCCCCTCCATAGAGATACTGCCATCTACAGTCCAGGGGGCCCCTCCATAGAGAGGCTGCCACCTCCAGTCAAGGGGCCCCTCCATAGAGAGACTGCTACCTCCAGTCCAGGGGCCCCTCCATAGAGAGACTGCTACCTCCAGTGCAGGGCCCTCCCAATAGACAGAGTGCTACCTCCAGTCCAGGGGCCCCTCCGTAAAGAGATTGCTACCTCCAGTCCAGGGGCCCCTCCATAGAGAGATTGCTACCTCCAGTCCAAGGGCCCCTCCATAGAGAGACTGCTACCTCTAGTCCAGGGGCCCCTCCGTAGAAAGACTGCTACCTCTAGTTGAGGGGCCCCTCTGTAGAAAGACTGCTACCTCTAATCCAGAGGCCCCTCCATAGAGAGACTGGTACCCCAGTCAAGGGGCCCCACAATAGAGAGACTGCTGCCTCCAGTCCCGGGGGCCCCTCCATAGAGTGACTGCCATCTCTAGTCCAGGGGCCCCTCTATAGAGAGACTGCTACCTCCAGTGCAGGGCCCTCTCCATAGAGAGATTGCTACCTCTAGTCCAGGGGCCCCTCCATAGAGAGATTGCTACCTCCAGTCCAGGGGCCCCTCCGTAGAGAGATTGCTACCTCCTGTCCAGGGGCCCTCCATAGAGAGATTGCTACCTCTAGTCTAGGGGCCCCTCTAATCTCCCCTAGAGGATCCAAGACGTATAAGCCAGAACCTGCTACCTAAAATTAGAATACTACTTTTGGGTGGATTGGCCCTTTAAGAAGTAGTCCATTGAAACAAAGTATATAAAACATTAACTGTATGTACTGAAAAAAAAATAAAAAAAAATCATTTACATTAGGCAGACCGTTTTCACGTGTTTATTTAAAAAGCTGTAAAACAGATCCACTTCGAGACAAGAAACCAGCATGTCGAGGTTACTCGGTGTAAAATCTCCTTCTGGATGCGGCCCTCCTCCAGGGTGTATTTTATTAGCCGGCTTAAATACGCTAATGACTAATCAGGCTGTTTTAACAGGTTCTTTTTCCAGAATTAACTGCAGTTAAACAATTAAAAATAACTGTAAGATTTCATGGCCTTTCAGCTGTTTTCGCAGCCCCCTTAATTTAAGGTGTGTGCGCGAGAGCGCTGACTGCTCCCTTGTACGGTGACATCAGACGCCGGAACGCCGCAGTAATTATCCGATTCTTTTCAAACCATTACATAAAAGATTCCGCTGGTGGGATCTGTGGGGTATTATCGTATTACTTGGTGATACCTGGGGCCCCTCCCCCCCACCCCATCCACCCTGAGCTGCACACTACCTGCCTTTCTCATTTGCCGCTCGTTACGGCGACGGCCGCGGCTGGTAACAATTATCCGACTGAGAAATTTGTACAGGTGAAGTGTCTCGTTTTACACATACTGTAACATTTTGGTTCAGGGTTTCCGGGAACAAAAGACTAATTGTTTCAGCGCGTAGTTTATAAAGTGCGCTCAGAGCTGCAGAAATTTTACGATGAAACCGAAAAAAAAAAAAAAAAAAAAAAAGGTCGTATTTCTGGAGCTGGGTATCCGGTTCACCTAATGGGGAGAGGCTGAGCCCCGGAAAAGATTCGGATTTTCTCAGCTTCTGACCCCTCCGGATAGCTGCAATCTAATACTGAAAACTTTTCGCTCTTACATCAACCGGAGGTAATATAAATTATACAGGAGATTGTGGATTCCGAAAAATGACGGAAAGTACGGGGTTAAAGGGCGAATGAAACCAAACAATGAACAAATATGTCCTTCCAAATATGTGCTTCCTTCATTCCTTCCTTCTTAAACTTCTTAAATTGGCCAAAAATCTATTTTTTATATATATATATATATATACCGTATTTATTGGCGTATAACACGCACCGGCATATAACACGCACCCCAAGTTTAGGAGGGCATTTTAAGGAAAAAAGTTTTAGGAGGGAAGTTTAGGGAAAAAAAAAACTTACATTTTAAGCGTCATTTGCAGCTTGCCCAGCGTCATTGTAGCTTGCCCAGTGTCATTGTAGCTTGCCCAGTGTCATTGCAGCTTGGCCAGCGTCATTTGCAGCCTTGCCCAGTGTCATTGGAGCTTGCCCAGTGTCATTGCAGCTTGCCCAGCGTCATTTGCAGCCTTGCCCAGTGTCATTGCAGCTTGCCCAGTGTCATTGCAGCTTGTCCAGCGTCATTGCAGCCATGCCCAGTTTCTTTGTAACTTGCCAGCGTCATTTAAAGTCTGGTCCGGGTTTAAATTTCCCGCCGCCGAGACTCTCTGTCGCGTGCGCCGCCGAAAAAAGACCGAAGCGCCCCCGGAAAAGGCCGAGCCGACTGTTCAGCTCCGCTCGCGGTCCCGCCTCCCTGCTGTTTCCGGAGCGAACGCGGGGAGGCAGGACTACGAGCAGAGCCGAACAGTCTGCTCGGTCTATTCCGGCGCCGTTTCAGGTTTTTTCGGACGCGATTCGGTCTTTTTCGGCAGCGCTCGCTATTTTTCGGCGGCGCTTGCCATTTTTGTCCCTTTTTTTTGGGGTATCGGCGTATAACACGCACCCACGACTTTCCCTCGATTTTAAGGGGGAAAAAGTGCGTGTTATACGCCGATAAATACGGTATATATATATATATATATATATATATATATATATATATATATATATATATAAATATAAATACACACACATATATATATATAAACATACACACACAGTAACTCACAAAAGTGAGTACACCCCTCACATTTTTGTAAATATTTTCTTCTATCTTTTCATGTGACAACACTGAAGAAATGACACTTGTCTACAATGTAAAGTAGTGAGTGTACAGCTTGTATAACAGTGTAAATTTGCTGTCCCCTCAAAATAACTCAACACACAGCCATTAATGTCTAAACTGCTGGCAACAAAGGTGAGTACACCCCTAAGGCCCCTTTCACACTGGGGCGGTGAGCCGCGGTGACGGTAAAGCAGCGCTACATTTAGAGCTGCTTTACCGTCGTTTTTACCGCGGTTTTCGGCCGCTCGCGGTGCGGTTTTACCCCCCGCGAGCGGCCGAAAAAGGGTTAAAACACCCCCGCAGAGCGCCGCCGTAGCGGCGCCTTTGCGGCGGTATTGCCGCGTTTTTACCGCGGTCTCCCATTCTTTTCAATGGGAAGGAGCGGTATAGGAGCGGTGAACACACAGCTCCTATCCCGCTCCAAAGATGCTGCTAGCAGGACTTTTTTTTTCATCCTGCTAGCGCACCGCTCCAGTGTGAAAGCCCCCGGCTTTCACACTGGAGTTAAAGGGACAGGATTTTTTCATGCGGTGAACGGCGCTATTTTTAGCGCTGCACCGCATGAAAAACGCCCCAGTGTGAAAGGGGCCTAAGTGAAAATGTCCAAATTGGGCCCAAAGTGTCAATATTTTGTGTGGCCACCATTATTTTCCAGCACTGCCTTAACCCTCTTGGGCATAGAGTTCACCAGAGCTTCACAGGTTGTCACTGGAGTCCTGGTGGATGTTAGAGACCTTGCGATCCTCCAACTTTTGTTTGAGGATGTCCCACAGATGCTCAATAGGGTTTAGGTCTGGAGACATGCTTGGCCAGTCCATCATCTTTACCCTCAGCTTCTTTAGCAAGGCAGTGGTCGTCTTGGAGGTGTGTTTGGGGTCATTATGTTGGAATACTGCCCTGCGGCCCAGTCTCTGAAGGGAGGGGATCATGCTCTGCTTCAGTATGTCACAGTACATGTTGGCATTCATGGTTCCCTCAATGATCTGTAGCTCCCCAGTGACGGCAGCACTCATGCAGCCCCAGACAATGACACTCCCACCACCATGCTTGACTATAGGCAAGACACACTTGTCTTTATACTCCTCACCTGGTTGCCCCCACACACGCTTGTCACCATCTGAACCAAATAAGTTTATCTTGGTCTCATCAGACCACAGGACATGGTTCCAGTAATCCATGTCCTTAGTCTACTTGTCTTCAGCAAACTGTTTGCAGGCTTTCTTGTGCATCATCTATAGAAGAGAATTCCTTCTGGGACGACAGCCATGCAGACCAATTTGATGCAGCGTGCGGCGTATGGTCTGAGCCCTGACAGGCTGACCCCCCACCCCTACAACCTCTGCAGCAATGCTGGCAGCACTCATATGTCTATTTCCCAAAGACAACCTCTGGATATGAGTGAGTACACCAAGTCATAACATTGGGTAGTCCTATCTCAAAAAATTTAAGCAGTATCTTTTTTTTTTTTTTTTTATTTATGGACAAAATGTGAGAAATAACGTATATATCGTACAATCATTCCATAAACACATACCACATACACTGCATAGATAGTTTGAGAAAAATGCTTATAAAATAGTTTACCATTTGCCAATAAAAAAAAAATATATGTCCCCTGGATTTCATTTAAAAAATCTTGTCACCTTACCCTAATTACTTACCTGAGCCCTATCACGATCCAGTGATGTGCACAAGAGTCTTGGCTCTCCAGGGATTCTTCCTCCTCATTGGTTGAGACAGCAGCGGAAGCCATTGGCTCCCATTGCTGTCAATCACAGCCAGTGAGACAATGAGGAAAGAGAGAGGGGGCGGGGCCAAGCCGCTGCTCTTTGTGTGAACTGAAGCGCGTCTGCTTGGATGCCCCCCATAGGGCACTCTGCAGGAGGAAGGGGCCAGGAGCGCCGGTGAGGAACGATCCAGGCTGCTCTGTGCAAAACCATTACACAGAGCAGGTTAGTATAACATGTTTATTTTTTAATGCCTTTAATATTACTTTAAAGCGTCACCTATGGACAATGTTGGGCACTGTACGTTTCGCCCATTTCACAGGCACACAAGGATTTAAGCCTTGACATGTTTGGTATCTATTTACTCAATGCAAACCTATCTTTAATATTTTACGAAAAAAATTGGATACGGCTTTTTCTTGAAAATATAGATCTCAGTAATGTCATTGACCATTGTCCATATATGGTTCTATACCATTCTAGACCATTATCTATATATGTATCCATTTACTCAACGCAAACCTAACATGTCAAGGCTTAAATCCTTGTGTGCCTGTGAAAAGGCCAAAACGTACAGTGCCCAACATTGTGCAAAGGTGACACTTTAAAGTGATATTAAAGGCATTAAAAATAAATAAAAAACATCTTATACTAACCTGCTCTGTGTAATGGTTTTGCACAGAGCAGCCCCGATCCTCCTCTTCTCGGGCCCCTAGCCGGCGCTCCTGGCCCCTCCCTCCTGCAGAGTGCCCCCACAGCAAGCGGCTTGCTATGGGGGCACCCAAGCAGGCTCGTTCCAGTTCACACACAGAGCAGCGGCTCGGCCCTGCCCCCTCTCTCCCCTCATTGGATCACTGGTTGTGATTGAGAGCAATGGAAGCCAATGGCTTCCGAGGAAGAGTCCCCGGAGAGCCGAGGCTCTTGTGCACATCGCTGGATCGTGATGGGGCTCAGGTAAGTATTAGGGGGGGGGGGGGGGCTGGGGAGGCTACTGAACAGTGAACATTTTTTATTATTATTATTTCTTATTAATGCGTTCTGTTCCATTCGTTATTTTGGATAAATCGTAACTTCGGATAAATTCGTATTCATTACGTTCACTAACGGCCCAATTTGAAAGGAAATTCCAATACCTATAATTTAATAGTTAGTTATTATTAATTAGTTAATTATTATTTTGGATTTTCTTTTTTTTTTGGATTTTTCAAATTTTCTAATTTTTGGATTTTCAAATTTCCAAATTTTCAGATTTACAAATGTTCAGATTTTCAAATGTTCGAATTTACGGAAAAAAAGGAAATGAAACAAAAACGAATACATTTTTCAGCAGTGCACATGTCTACCACCATCTGTCTGAATTTTGCAGGCAGGATCGGATTGGATTGCGGCAGTGGACATTTGTCTGCTTACATCCTTACTTTCTCATTCAAGTACATGGTACAGCGGACACATATTAGGAATATGAAATGTCGGGGGAACAAATAGACATGTGCGGTTCGTTTCGAATTAATATTCAGACAAATTTTTCGTTATTCAGAGATTCGGATATATCCGAATACCTGAATTACAATGTAAAAATTTTTTTACCGAATGCTCCGAATAACGAAACTAAATTTGTCCGAATTGCGGAAATTCGGATTGAAATTCAAATCGAATTTTACATTGAACTCCAGTTGAATTCTAACTACACATATTGCTGAAATCAGACTGTGTGTGTTATTAGAGTATTATAGACATCTGCAATTCGTTTATTTTTTTTTCGTTTTTCGTTTTTTTTCGTTATTTTCGTTCGTTCGTTTTCGTATGAATGAACAAACGATTCGCTAAAAATTTTAACGAATAACGAATCGTTCGAATCAAACGAATCCGAAAATAACAAAAATCCGAAAAAAAACTAATTAGAAACAACGAATGTACGAATGAAGAAAATCCGAAAAACGAAAACAGGAACAACGAAAATGAAAATGAACGAAAAAATTCGTACATGCGTAATTTTTTTTTTTTTTGAATTGGTAATTTTCCGTGTCCCTTACAATGGCGCTGCTTAACGTGCTTCGAATAGATTGAATGAAAAAATTCGTACATTCGTAATTTATTTTTATTTTTTTTAGATTCGTAATTTGCCGTGTCTCTTACAATGGCGCTGCTTAACGTGCCCAAGCCAATTTTCAGATTTCAGCGATGTCGCAATTTGAATGACAATTGAAATTTTTTTTGTAAATAAGTGCGTTTTCTTCTTCAATGACGGGCACTGATAAGGCGGCACTAATGGGCACTGATCTTTTTTTTTTTTTTCGATTCGTAATTTTCCGTGTCTCTTACAATGGCGCTGCTTAACGTGCTTCGAATGGAATGGATTGAACGAAAAAAATTTGTACATTCTGAACTTTTTTTTCGATTCGTAATTTTCCGTGCCTCTTAAAATACAATAATAGCATACACATTACATAACATTATGAATTATGCTCTGAGTACGAATCTACGAATGTTACGAATGTACGAATAAATACAAATGCGTCCGAATTTCGAATAAACGAAAATTAAACTAACGGAAAAACGAATCAACGAAAAAATAACTCTTACGAATGTACGAATCGTTACTATTACGAACACTGACGACTTACGAATTTACGAATCGTTACGAATCAACGGAAACGAAAAAAACGAAACGAAAATAAACAAATTTTTTTGTTGTGCACATGTCTAGAGTATTATATGCAAATAATGCTGTTTTAGTTAAGCCAAAGGTGATTTGAAGAGTCATTGTAATTGTTTGATGAAGATTTTTCTTATGTTTGTTCACTTTGCTGTATTCGCATCGAAAACAATTAAACATTTTCGTTTTGACCGATTCGAAAATTTATCGATTTGAACGGTTTGAATCGAAAAAAAATCTGTAAAATCCAAGAAAATTAGAAAATTCCGGATTCCGAATTTAACAAATCAACCGAATTAAACTAAATCGAAATAACTAGATTAACAAAACTAAATGAATTTTTTTCGTCATGCACATGTCTAGTAACAAACACTAACTACTTGCGGACCGCCCGCCATCATTATACGTCAGCTGTTTGAAGTGGAATACCGATGTTATGGCAGCAGCTAGCTACCATAACTCCGGTATCCTCTTCTTCAGCGTGCGGTTCACTTTCAGATAAAAGTGGTCTCAGCGGCGGATTCGCCACAAGATCACTTTATTGGGGGCAGGAGAGGGCCCCCCTCCCGCCACGCTCCGGTGGTCTCCGCCGCTTACCGGAGCCCTCGGTAGTGGCGTAGTGGCGGAGACGATCGGGTCCTCTTCCCTTACTGGCTGGATGCCGAGTGAGGGAAAGATGGCCCCTGCTGGGCTCCATAGCATTGGATGGTGGAAGCAGAGTCAAACGTCACTTCCGCCCAATGATCTTAAAGAGGACATTTATTTTTTGCTAAAATAAATGACATTTTATATTTTTTTTATTGCATTTATGTGTAAAAATTAGGTCTTTTTGACCACAGATCTCATATTTAAGAGGTCCTGTCATGCTTTTTTTTTCTATCACAAGGGATGTTTACAGGAATAAAAGTCACCCGAATTTTTTTTTCTAAAAGGAAAGTGTCAAAATAAAAAATAAATAAAAAAATATATATTTTTTTAAAGCGCCTCGTCCCGCCGAGCTTGCGCGCAGAAGCGAAAGCATATACGTAAGTCGCGCCCGCATATGAAAACGGCGTGCAAACCACGCATGTTAGGTATCGCCGCGATCGTTCGAGCGAGAGCAATAATTCTAGTACTAGACCTTCTCTGTAACTGGTAACCTGTAGACATTTTTAAACGTCGCCTATGGAGGTTTTTAAGGGTCAAAGTTTGTCGCCATTCCACGAGCGGGCGCAATTTTGAAGCATGACATGTTGGGTATAAATTTGCTCGGCGTAACATTATCTTTGACAATATAAAAAAAAAATTTTTTTTATTCTTTAATTCAAATTTTTTTATTTTTTACAAAAAAATATGCACTGCGCAAATACAGTGTGACACAAAGTATTGCAATGACCGCCATTTTATTCTCTAGGGTGTCTGGGAAAAAATATATATATATATAATGTTTGGGGGTTCTATGTAATTTTCTAGCAAAAAAAAAAAAAAGATTTTAACTTCTAAACACCAAGTCTGAAAAATATGCCGGTCCGTAACCACCTCCCATCCGTGCTATAGTCGAAAGACGGCTGCAGCGTGGACCTAATTTGTCGGGAGGGCGTCCATAGATATCCTCCCGTGCTCGAGCGGCCTGCGCGTCCCCTGCAGGGGGCACGCCGCGCTCTGTCTATGAGACTCGGCTGATCACAGATCTTAGTAAGGGGTCGATCCCGTGATCACCTGTCAGCCAATGACAGCTGATCATATGATGTAAACAGAGCCTGTAATCGCCTATTTTTTCTCCTTGCTGGCGGCTGTGAGAGGGACATCAGTCCCGATCGTGGAGAGCCTCTGCAGAGGCTTCTGTGCCACCTACCAGTGTCCACCAGCGCCACCTGCGAGTGCCCACAGTGTCACCTATAAAAGTCTCCACCAAAGTGCTTCATCCCAGTGCTGCCTATAAATACCACCTACAAGTGCCACTTACCAGTAGACATGTGCACAACAAAAAAATTTGTTTATTTTCGTTTGTTTTTTTCGTTTCCGTTGATTCGTAACGATTCGTAAATTCGTAAGTCGTCAGTGTTCGTATTCGTAACGATTCATACATTCGTAAGTCGTCGGTGTTCGTATTCGTAACGATTCGTGTTTTCGTAAGAGTTATTTTTTCGTTTATTCGAAATTCGGACGCATTCGTATTTATTCGTCCATTCGTAACATTCGTAGATTCGTAATCGGAGCATAATTCATAATTTTATGTAATGTGTATGCTATTATTACATTTTAAGAGACACGGAAAATTACGAATCGAAAAAAAAGTTACGAATGTAAGAATTTTTTCGTTCAATCCATTCGAAGCACGTTAATCAGCGCCATTGTAAGAGACACTGAAAATTACGAATCGAAAAAAAAAAAAAAGTTACGAATGTAAGAATTTTTTCGTTCAATCCATTCGAAGCACGTTAAGCAGCGCCATTGTAAGGGACACGGAAAATTACCAATTCAAACAAAAAAAAAAAAAGTTACGAATGTACGAATTTTTTCGTTCATTTTCATTTTCGTTGTTCCCGTTTTAGTTTTTCGGATTTTCTTCATTCGTACATTCGTTGTTTCTAATTAGTTTTTTTCGGATTTTCGTTATTTTCAGATTCGTTCGATTCGAACGATTCGTTATTCGTTAAAATTTTTAGCGAATCGTTCGTTCATTCGTACGAAAACGAACGAACGAAAAAAATAAAAAAAAAAAACGAAACGAATTGCACATGTCTACTTACCAGTGCCCATCAGTGCCACCCATCAGTGCCATCTTATCTGTGCCTATCAGTGCCCATCAGTGCCACCCATCAGTGCCGTCTTATCAGTGCCTATCAGTGTCGCCTTATCTGTGCCTATTAGTGCCCATCAGTGCAGCCTCATCAGCGAATATCAATGAAGGAGAAAAATTACCATTTGCTAAATTTTATAACAAACCATGAAACATGTTTTTTTTTTTTTTTTCAAAGTTGTTTAGCAAGTAATAAGAACCCCAGCTGTGATTAAATACCACCAAAATAAACCTCCATTTGTGTGAAAAAAATGATAAAAATGTAATTTGGGTACAGTGTTCCATGACCGCGCAATTGTCATTCAAAGTGTGACAGCGCTGAAAGCTGAAAATTGGCCTGGGCAGGAGGGGGGTTTCAGTGCCCGATAAACAAGAGGTTAAGTGGTTAAATAATAGAAATACACAAAACCCGGGAGATGAGATCCCCTCCCCGTCAGTTTATTTCTCTCCATTAATCATCCCCCTGACATCCGCAGGTCTGACCGACGGGACGACCGCCGCAAAACGCAGCACCCCACCGCGGTTGGAGGGGGGGGAAGCCACAGACAGCCCGGCAATGTTGTTTTAAATATCTCCGAAGCCGGGAAGACCCCTCCGATGAGAAGAAACGTTCGGCGTGGAGGAACAGAGTCGGCGGAGATGAGGAATTGAGGTTGGCGGGTCGGGGGAAGGCGGTCTGAGCAAGCGAAAAAAAGGCGATCGTCTCGTGCAGAGGCGACTGAACAATGCGTCTCTGTTCCAGCTGGCCAGACAAATTGGAAACAGGGAAAGTGCGGAAAAGAAAACGTGGGAATGAATAAAAGATTTCCCATTCCCGGCTGACCCCTTTTCATCCTCCAACAGATATATTATTCCAATTTCTTTTTATTTTTTTTTCCAGGTGAGAGAACTCAATTATTGGCGGTAGGCGTGCCGCGCGGTGAGCTGATCTGATATAACACCGAGGGTCACCTGACGCGGGAAATATGGGAGATAGGCTAATGGAGGATTGGCTGCATCTCCAGGAGGCTTCGATCGTCGGGAAAACGAGATGAGGGCAGAATGTCGGAGGGGGGGGGGGGGGGGGGGGGGGGCGACGTACGCTGCTTTGTGATAAGATAAGAAACCTGGGCCAACCAATCCCAGAAGTCTTTTCTGATGTCAAGTCGTAATTTGTATCTCCACCGCTCCTCCGGCCCCTTTCACTTTGCTGCACTTAAAAAATAAAAAAAAATAAAACGCTTTCTTCAAAAATGCATATTGCGTCTTTAACCACTTAAGGCCTCTTTTTTAGATTTGTTGTTTACAAGTTAAAAACATTTTTTTGCTAGAAAATTACCCCAAACATTATACATTTTTTTTCTAACACCCAACAGAATAAAATGGCGGTCGTTGCAATACTTTCTGCCACACCGTATTTGCGCAGCGGTATTACCAGCGCGCTTTTTGAAAAAAATACACTTTTTTATGATAAAAATAATAAGACAACAGTAAAGTTAGCCCAATTTTTTTTTAAATTGTGAAAGATTAGACATGTGCAATTCGTTTCGTTTCATTCGTAAGTTTCGTTATTGTACGAATGAACGAACGATTCGCTAAAATTTTTAACGAATAACGAATCGTTCGAATCGAATGAATACGAAAATAACGAAAATCCGGAATAACCAAATTAGAAACAACGAATCTACGAAAGAAGAAAATCTGAAAAACGAAAACAGGAACAACGTAAATCAAAATGAACGAAAAAATTCGTACATTCGTAACTTTTTTTTTTTTTTTTGCTTCGTAATTTTCCGTGTCTCTTACAATGGCCCTGCTTAACGTGCTTCGAATGGATTGAACGAAAAAATTCGTACATTCGTAACTTTTTTTTTTTTTTGCTTCGTAATTTTCCGTGTCTCTTACAATGGCG
This sequence comes from Lithobates sylvaticus, assembly GCA_028564925.1. Classification (NCBI taxonomy): domain Eukaryota; kingdom Metazoa; phylum Chordata; class Amphibia; order Anura; family Ranidae; genus Lithobates; species Lithobates sylvaticus. The sequence goes on from CM053038.1 coordinate 69,007,481, forward strand.
CTGCTTAACGTGCCTCGAGTGGATTGAACGAAAAGATTCGTACATTCGTAACTTTTTTTTCGTTTTTTTTTTTTTCGATTCGTAATTTTCCGTGTCTCTTACAATGGCGCTGCTTAACGTGCCTCGAATGGATTGAACGAAAAAATTCATACATTCGTAACTTTTTTTTTTCGATTCGTAATTTTCCGTGTCCCTTACAATGGCGCTGCTTAACGTGCTTTGAATGGATTGAACGAAAAAATTCGTACATTCGTAACTTTTTTTTCCGATTCGTAATTTTCCGTGTCTCTTACAATGTAATAATAGCATACACATTACATAAAATTATGAATTATGCTCCGATTACGAATCTACGAAAACAATGTTACGAAAGTACGAATAAATCAATCTAACGAAAGTACGAATGTAACTAAATCTACGAAATTACGAATGCGTCTGAATTTCGAATAAACGAAAATTAAACTAACAGAAAAACAAATCAACGAAAAAATAACTCGTTACGAATCAACGGAAACAAAAAAAACGAAACGAAAATAAACAAATTTTTTTGTTGTGCACATGTCTATTGGAATACTTTCTGTCACACCATATTTGCGCAGCGGTATTACCAGCACACTTTTTGAAAAAAATACACTTTTTTTGAATAAAAATAATAAGACAACAGTAAAGTTAGCCCAATTTTTTTTTATATTGTGAAAGATAATGTTACGCCGAGTAAAGTGATACCCAACATGTCACGCTTCAAAATTGCGCCCGCTCTTGGAATGGCGACAAACTTTTACCCTTAAAAATCTCCATAAAAAATTCTACAGGTTGCATGTTTTGAGTTACTGAGGAGTTCTAGGGCAAGAATTATTGCTCTCACTCTACCGATCACGGCGATACCTCACAAACGTATGTAGGCATAGGACACGCCCCCTGCCACACCCACTTAAAGGAGAATTAACCCAAAAAAGAAAGGTTAATTAAATTTACAAGTACTTTTTTTTTACCACTACTATTCCTTTATATCGGCTTTTAAAATGTACAAATGCAGCAATTTAGAAATCAGATGACAGGTTTATCACTGGGAAACACTTTTTGAAAGATAAAAAGTGCATTTTATATACAACTATATAGATCAGACCAAAATGAGGGACAAATGAGGAGGAATGAGGGACAGAGGGACAGAGGGACAGAGGGACATTACTCCAAATCAGGGACAGTTGGGGGCTATGCATTTAACCCTTTGATCGCCCCTGATGTTAACCCCTTCCCTGCCAGTGTCATTAGTACAAAAACAGTGCATATTTTTAGCACTGATCACTGTAATAATGTCACTGGTTCCCCAAAAAAAGTGTCAAAAATATCAGTTAGGTGTCCGATCTGTCCTCCGCAATGTCGCAGTCCTGCTAAAAATCACAGATCACCACCATTACTAGTAAAAAAAAAAAAGAAAAATTACATAAATCTATCCCATAGTTTGTACACACTATAACTTTGCGCAAACCAATCAATATACACTTATTGGGTTTTTTTTTTTTTTTTTTTTTTACCAAAAATATGTAGCAGAATACAATTTGGCCTAAACTGATGAAGAAATTAGATTTTTTTTGTTTTTTTTTTTGGATATTTATTGTAGCAGAAAGTATTTTTTTTTTTCAAAATTGTCGCTCTTTTTTTGTTTATAGTGCAAAAAATAAAAACCGCAGAGGTGATCAAATACCACCAAAAGAAAGCTCTATTTGTGGGGAAAAAAAGAACGTCAATTTTGTTTGGGTACAGCGTCGCACGACCGCGCAATTGTCAGTTAAGTGACGCAGTGCCGAATCACAAAAAATAACAGGGTAAATCTTCCGGTCCTTAAGTGGTTAATGTATTGTTACTGCATTTTCTGGCTGGCAAACACCCGACATGCATCTGTAAGACATGGACACGTGACCAGAAAAATCGCACCATAAACACAACTGCAGTGAATTCTTTCATGCGGTTTTGGTGCATTTTCTGGTTGCTTGACTCCCAGAATGCATCTGCGAAGCATGGACGTGTGAATTAAAAAAGCGCACCATAAATGCAACTGTTGCATTTTTAATACATATTTCCTGCATTTTCTGGTTGCCTGACTCCCACCTTGCATCTCTCAAATATGGACATGTGACTCAAAAAGCGCACCTGAAATGCAATTGCGGTGCATTTTTTATGCGTTTTAATACTTTTTGGGTTAGTTTTCCTGGTTGCCTTTCTCCCAGCCTGCATCTGTGTAACATGGACACATGACTGAGAAAGTGCACCATAAACGCAAATTCGGTGGGTTTTTGATGCATTTTTTATGTGTTTTTGATGCTTTTTCTGGTTGTCTCTCTCCCAGCATGCATCTGTGAAACATGAACGCACCAAAAAAGCCACTGCGGTGCACTGCTGATGCATTTTTATACGTTTTTTTGTGTGCTTTTTGGTCACCTGACTCTCAGCAAGCGCCTGTGAAACATGGACATGTGACTGCGAAAGTGCACCACAAGCTCAACTTCGGTGCATTTTTTGATGCATTATTTTTTGATGCATTTTTAATGTGTTTTTGGTGCATTTTCTGGTTGCCTGACTCCCAGTGAAACATGGACATGTGACTCAAAAAGTGCCCCATAAATGCAACTACAGTGTGCTTATGCTGCATTTTCAATGTGTTTTTAACCACTTCAGCACTGGGCGATTTTACCCCCTTCCTTACCAGAGCACTTTTTGCGATTCGGCACTGAGTCGCTTTAACTGACAATTGCGCGGTCGTGCGACGTTGCACCCAAACAAAATTGACGTCCTTTTTTTTCCCACAAATAGAGCTTTCTTTTGGTGGTATTTGATCACCTCTGCGGTTTTTATTTTTTGCGCTACAAACAAAAGAGCAGCGAGAATTTAAAAAAAAAAACACAATATTTTTTACTTTTTGCTATAATAAATATCCTATTATATCCTATACTATTTTTTTACTCAGTTCAGGCCGATACGTATTCTTCTACATGTTTTTGGTAAAAAAAATCGCAATAAGCGTATATAGATCAGTTTGTGCAAAAGTTATAGCGTCTACAAAATAGGGGATAGATTTATTGCATTTTTTTTTACTAGTAATGGCGGCGATCTGCGATTTTTTTTTCGTGACTGCGACATTGCGGCGGACACTTCGGACACTTTTGACACATTTTTGGGACCATTCACATTTACACAGCGATCGTTGCTATAAAATTGCAGTGATTACTGTGTAAATGTGACTGGCAGGGAAGGGGTTAACACCAGGGGGCGCTGCAGGGGTTAATATGTTCTCTAAGGTAGTGATTCTAACTGTGGGGGGAGGGGACTCACAAGGGGAGGAGACCGATCGGTATTCCTCCATACTGGGAACACACCATCGGTCTCCTCTCCAGTGACAGGACGTGGAGCTGTGTGTTTACACACACAGCTCCACGGTCCTGCTGTTTTCCCGGGCAATCACGGGTGCCCGGCGGACATCGCGGGCGCCGGGAATGGTAGGACGTCATATGACGTCCACCCAGGATGGGAGATTCACCTTGTGGATGTCATATGACAATGGCCGGGTAATGAAGTGGTTAATGCATTTTGGTTGCATTTTGTGGCTGCCTGACTGCCAGCATGCATCTGTGAAATACTGACACATAGCTCAAAAAACTGCAGTGCATTTTTGATGCATTTTGTACGTGTCTTTAATGCGTTTTTGGGTGCAGCATGCATCTGGTGAAACGTAGACTCAGGACTAAAATGCACCATAAACATAACTGCGGTGCATTTTTGATGCTTTCTTAATGCATTTTTGGTGCGTTCTCTAATTACCTGACTCCCAGCATGCATCTGTAAAAAAAGCGTACCATAAATGCAACCGCAGTGCTTTTTTGATGCATTTTTGATTGGAATGGGAGGTGCGTTTTAGGCGCACATTTAATACAGGGCTCCAAAGATGCAGCAGGCAGGACTTTACCAAAAACAGCGCACCCGCAGCGCTCTGCTCTGAGGACCGGGCCTATTTTTCAAACTTGTTGTTTACAAGTTAAAATCAGTTTTTTTTTTTTTGTGCTAGAAAATTACTCAGAACCCCCAAACATTATATATATATTTTTTAGACACCCTAGAGAATAAAATGGCGGTCATTGCAATATTTTATGTCACACTTTATTTGCGCAGCGGTCTTACAAGCGCAATTTTGGGGGAAAAAATATATATTTTAATTAAAAAATAAAACAACAACGTTACACCGAGTAAATTGATACCCAACATGTCACGCTTCAAAATTGCGCCCGCTCGTGAAATGGCGACAAACTTTGGCACTTAAAAATCTCCATTTAAAAATGTCTACAGGTTACCAGTTGTGAGTTACAGAGGAGGTCTAGTTTTAGAATCATTGCTCTCGCTCTAATGATTGCGGCAATACCTCCCATGTGTGGTTTGAACACTGTTTTCATATGCGGGCGCTACTGGGGGACGAGGGGGGCGTTTTGGGCACCTCTTCTGCCGCTGATAAAAGTGATCTTGCGGTGAATCCGCCGCAGAGGCCACTTTTATCTGAAAGCGGACCACCCACCGGTTAAGAGGATACCGGGGTTATGGCAGCTATCTGCTGCCATAACAGCAGTATTCCACGTCAAATTATCGAGGTATAACAGCAGCGGCTGGTTCGTAAGTGGTTAAGGGGTTTCAGATGGCAGGAGACAGGGCAGGGTTTATGATCATGTGACCACCGTGATTGGCTGTCATGGCGGTCACATGATCGTAAAGGCCCCCAATCGCAAGTCCCCTGCTCCTTAACAACAAGCTATTTACAGTCTCTGGCGGTGAAAAAATACCGCATGCTTCATAAAATTGCGCATGTGGTATTTCAGTAGCGTTTTTTTTTTTTTTTTTTAGTAAATTGGTTTTATATGCAAAACTGATTTAGATTTTTAAATTTTTTAGATTTTTTTCACTTTATTACAGTTTTAGTTATTAATTTGCACGAGTGTGAGAATCTATATAGGTTCTTTTTTTAGTAAATGCTAGACACACGCACTGTCGAAAAATTAGTTTGTTTCCGTTTTCTTTTCTCTTTTCGGGTCATTCGTTATGATCGCAATTTGTAAATGCGAAAATTCCTAAATTCAAAAATTCATAAACTCGTAAATTCTAAAATTCGTAAATTCAAAAATTTTGTAAATTCGAAAATTCGAAAATACGTGAATTTGTAAATTTGCCTCCGCCCATAGCTCTTAAAGAGACATTTATTTTTTTTTTTAAATGACATTTCATTTTTATTTTTTATTTTTTTATTGCATTTTAATGTAAAGATCTGAGGTCTTTTTGACCCCAGATCTCATATTTAAGAGGTCCTGTCATGCTTTTTTCTATTACAAGGGATGTTTACATTCCTTGTAATAGGAATAAAAGTGACACAATTTTAATTTTTTTTAAAGAACAGTGTAAAAATAAAAATTGAAAGGTAAAATAAATAAGAAAATTTTTTTTTTAAAGCGCCCCCACGAGCTCGCGTGCAGAAGCTCCCGCATATGTGAGTAGCTCCCGTATATGAAAACGGTGTTCAAACCACACATGTGAGGTATCGCAGCGATAGGTAGAGCGAGAGTAATAATTCTAGCCCTAGACTGCTCTGTAACTCAAAAGATGCAGCCTGTAGAATTTTTTAAACATCGCCTATGGAGAGTTTTAAGGGTAAAAGTTTGTCGCCATTCCACAAGTGGGCGCAATTTTGAAGCGTCACATGTTGGGTATCAATTTACTCGGCGTAACATTATCTTTCACAATTTAAAAAAAATTGGGCTAACTTTACTGTTGTCTTATTTTTTTAATTCAAAAAAGTGTATTTTTTCCAAAACAAAAATTGGGTAATATACGGTATTGTGTTTTTTGTTTGCATTAAAAGTTTATTTTTTCCCCCAAAAAATTGCGTTTGAATAATTACTGCGCAAATACCGTGTGACGTAAAAAAACAATCACTATTTTATTCTCTAGAGCAGTGATGGCAAACCTTGGCACCCCAGATGTTTTGGAACTACATTTCCCATGATGCTCCAGCACTCTGCAGTGTGGTTGAGCATCATGGGAAATGTAGTTCCAAAACATCTGGGGATCCAAGGTTTGCCATCACTGCTCTAGGGTCTCTGCTAAAAAAAATATATATATATATATATATATATATATATAATGTTTGGGGGTTCTGAGTAATTTTCTAGCAAAACAATGATGATTTTTACATGTAGGAGAGAAGTGTCAGAATTGGCCTGGGTGCAAAGTGTTTAATAGAAGCAGCAAATCTCTCTGACCCCCCCCCCCCCCCGGCTCCTTAGGGTAAAGGAGGACTATATGACCCAGCAAGCCCGTCCCTAGACTATTGATGAGGTTCTGACGGCTCTGCAGCGCTGTGGGTTCTGGATTGTATGATGAGCTTATTAGGCAGAAGAGTGTGTGTGACCTCCAGATAGAAATGTCCTGGAACGGCTGCCAGCTCCTCTCTCTCTCTGCGCTCGGATACTATACATCAGACTGACGCGTTTTTGGCCCCAACCGCCGTCCTCCGCCGCTCCCTCTCCAGCAATCTGTGTGTGGGGGGGAAATTGACGATGGATTTCAGGGATGGATCTTGACCTCTCCCGTCCTCTGCCTTCAATTATTCTTCCAGCTCAAATTTAACCACTTGCTGACCGCCCAATAGCATTTTTACTGTAACAAGGTAGACATGTGCAGTTTGTTTCTTTACGAATTCGAACACATTTTTCATTCTTCGGATGTATCTAAATTTGCAAATTACAATAGTAACGCATTTAAACAAATCCAAATAGCGAAACTAAATTTGAATAGTTTTCTAATTAAAGTTGAATCGTTTTCAAATTTGAATTTCTGAAGAGAATATAATAGAATAGAAAATAAAGGAATAGAATACAAAAGAATACAAAAGAATAGAAAATAAAAGAACAGAATATAATAGAGTAAAACAGAACAGAATACAAAATAAAGAAATAGAATAGAACATAAAATAATATAATAAAATAGAAAAGAATAGAGAAAAACTGAACAAAATAGATTAAAAAATAAAAGAACAGAATAAAATAGAATAGAAAATAAAGGAATAGAATAGAAAATAATAGAATAGAAAATAAAAGAACAGAATATAATAGAGTAAAACAGAACAGAATACAAAATAAAATTATAGAAAAAAATAGACTAGAAAATAAAGAAATAGAATAGAACATAAATGAATATAATAAAATAGAAAAGAATAGAGAAAAACAGAACAAAATAGATTTGAAAATAAAAGAACAGAATAAAATAAAATAAAATAAAATAGAAAAAAAAGGAATAGAATAGAAAATAAAAGAATAGAATATAATAAAGTAAAACAGAACAGAATACAAAATAAAATAGAAAAAATATAGAATAGAAAATAAAGGTATAGAACATAAAATAAAGAAATAGAATAGAACATAAAATAATATAATAAAATAGAAAAGAATAGAGAAAAACGGGACAAAATAGATTCAAAAATAAAAGAACAGAATAAAATAGAATAGAAAATAAAGGAATAGAATAGAAGATAATAGCATAGAACATGAAAGAATATAATAAAATAGAAAAGAATAGAGAAAAACTGAACAAAATAGATTAGAAAATAAAAGAACAGAATAAAATAGAATAGATAATAAAGGAATCGAATAGCAAAGAGTAGAGTAAAACAGAAAACTAAGAAGAATAATAGGATAGAATAGAATAGAAAATAAAAGAATATAGTATAATAGAGTAAAACAGAACAGAATACAAAATAAAATAATAGAAAAAATTGAATAGAAAAAAAGGGATAGAATAGAAAATAAAGAGATAGAATAGAACAAAAAAGAATATACTAAAATAGAAAAGAATAGAGAAAAACTGAACAAAAATAGATTAGAAAATAAAAAGAACAGAATAAAATAGAATAGATAATAAAGGAATAGATTGTGAGGTCCAACATCAGTGCCTGACCTCACAAATGCACTTCTGGAAGAATGGTCAAACACTCAACACAGAGTTGAAGCTGTTATAGCTGCAAAGGGAGGGCCAACTCAATATTGAACCCTACGGACTAAATCCCCGTACACACGATTGGATTTTCCGACGGGAAATGTGTGATGACAGGCTGTTCGGCGGAAAATCCAACCGTTTGTACGCTCCATCGACAATTGTTGTCAGATTTTCCATGGACAAATGTTGGATGGCAGGTTTTAAAATTTTCCGCGGACAACAGCCTGTTGTCAGATTTTCCGATCGTGTGTACACAAGTCCGTCGGACAAAAGTCCAAAGTACAAACACGCATTCTGGGAAGCAAGGACGAGCCAGCAAAGACCCTAGAGAATACAATGGCGGTTGTTGCAACTTTTTATCTCGCACAGTATTTGCGCAGCAATTTTTTTAACGCGTTTTTGGGGGGGGGGGAAATGTTTTGTGCTTTAAAAAAAACAGCTACAGGCATCATTCAAATATCCTTGCTCAAAGTCCATGATGTCATATGACGGTGGGCGGGGTTAATGGGATAATAATAAAGCTGCTTTGCTGGTGATACTGATGGAGTTATTACAATCAAATTTTCAAAGGCTTTTTTTTTCTAGTGATATCAAGAATAATATTATAATTATTATTATTGCTTTTTTTACCATAACACCATTATCCCGTAGTTTTTAACATCAAAGATACAACTATGTTGGTGTCTCTTGTAAATTTTACATTGTATTTTTTTTAAATGTAACTGCCGTCTCCCAAACTGTCATTTGAAGTAAAACACAAAGCCAAGTATTATTATACACAATTTTTTTATGGTGTATTAAAAAAACAAAACAAATAAAATTAGACATGCTATCTGCCAATAGAACTTAACCACGAAGTGCATTCTATGCATCCAAAAAAATATAGAAAATATAACAAATCAAATCATTATTATTCAACCAAAAAATTAAAATAAAAGCCTAATGCGTGTGTCCTGCTTCTTAATATAGGGGGTCAACAATGCCAAGAGTTGGTGAAAGCAGGGGTCCGTCATCCGGAGATAATTCCGAAAATCATCCGGATTATTCTCCTGGAGCTCCCATAGCAAAGGCATATAACATTAATTAATAAAGCAACCAATTTTTGGTCCAAGAACTCCTCCTCCTGTTCCTGGACTGGACTTGGGTCAAAGCAATAACTCCAAGGCCAATAATAAATAACACGTTATCTCCTCCGATCCCGCAACATGGCTGGTTGACGAACGCCCATTCAGAAACGAAATGAAAAGCGTAAAATGAAAAGCGCAAAATGAAAAGCATGAATCAAACTTCTACTAACACAAACTTAGCAGAAGGAGCCCAAAGGGTGGCGCTAAAGAGTTGAAAAACCACGTAGTACGTCACTACGTTTGTGTTTGTTGGCCGACAATTCCTTGCCGTTTATATGCAAGACAAAATCCAGGCACACGCCTTTGGACAAAAGTCTGAGGTTTTGTCTGCGGAAAATAGACATGTGCACAACTGAAAAATTTGTTTATTTTCGTTTCGTTTCTTTTGTTTCCGTTGATTCGTAACGATTCGTAAATTCGTAAGTCGTCGGTGTTCGTATTCGTAACGATTCGTATTTTCGTAAGAGTTATTTTTTCGTTGATTCGTTTTTCTGTTAGTTTAATTTTCGTTTATTCGAAATTCGGACGCATTCGTATTTTCGTAGATTTAGTTACATTCGTACTTTCGTTAGATTAATTTATTCGTACTTTCGTAACATTGTTTTCGTAGATTCGTAATCGCAGCATAATTCATAATTTTATGTAATGTGTATGCTATTATTACATTGTAAGAGACACGGAAAATTACGAATCGAAAGAAAAAGTTACGAATGTACGAATTTTTTTGTTCAATCCATTCGAAGCACGTTAAGCAGCGCCATTGTAAGAGACACGGAAAATTACGAATCGAAAAAAAAAAAAAAAAAAAAAAAAAGTTACGAATGTACGAATTTTTTCCTTCAATCCATTCGAAGCACGTTAAGCAGCGACATTGTAAGAGACACGGAAAATTACGAATTGAAAAAAAAAAGTTATGAATGTACGAATTTTTTCGTTCAATCCATTCGAAGCACGTTAAGCAGCGCCATTGTAAGAGACACGGAAAATTACGAATCGCGAAAAAAAAAAAAAGTTACGAATGTACGAATTTTTCGTTCAATCCATTCGAAGCACGTTAAGCAGCGCCATTGTAAGAGACACGGAAAATTACGAATCGCAAAAAAAAAAAAAAAAAAGTTACGAATGTACGAATTTTTTCGTTCAATCCATTCGAAGCACATTAAGCAGCGCCATTGTAAGAGACACGGAAAATTCCGAATCGCAAAAAAAAAAAAAGGTTACGAATGTACGAATTTTTTCGTTCAATCCATTCGAGGCACGTTAAGCAGCGCCATTGTAAGGGACATGGAAAATTACCGAATTCAACAACAAAAAAAACGTTACGAATGTACGAATTTTTTCGTTCATTTTGATTTTTGTTGTTCCTGTTTTCGTTTTTCGGATTTTCTTCTTTCGTAGTTTCGTTGTTTCTAATTTGGTTATTTCGGATTTTCGTTGTTTTTCGTATTCGTTCGATCCGAATGATTCGTTATTCGGATTTGTTCGATTCGAACGATTCGATCTTTCGTACGAAAACGAACGAATGAAAATAACGAAAAAAAACGGTCAACAATGCCAAAAGTTGGTGGAAGCAGGGGTCCATCATCCGTAGATAATTCCGAAAATCATCTGGATTATTCTCCTGGAGCTCCCACAGCAAAGGTATATGACATAATTGGTTACGATTACCAAGGCAACCAATTTTTGGTCCAAGAAATCCTCCTCCTCCTGTTCCTGGACTGGACTTGGGTCAAAGCAATAACTCCAAGGCCAATAATAAATAACACGTTATCTCCGATTCTGCAACATGTCTGGTTGATGAACGGCCGTTCAGAAATTAATTGAAAAGCATGAACTGAAAAGCGCAAAATGAAAAGCGCAAATCAACACTCACCAAACTTCTACTAACACAAACTTAGCAGAAGGAGCCCAAAGGGTGGCGCTAAAGAGTTGAAAAACCACGTAGTACGTCACTACGTTCGTGTTTGTTGGCCGACAATTCCTTGCCGTTTGTATGCAAGACAAAATCCAGGCACACGCCTTCGGACAAAAGTCTGAGGATTTGTCTGCGGAAAATCCGATTGTGTGTACGAGGCTTAAGACTGGGATGCCATTAAGGTTCATGTGCGTGTAAAGAAAGGTGTCCCAATACTTTTGGTAATATAGTGTATATCCGGTTCCCGACCGGCGCACGACGATGTACGTCGGCAGAATGGCACGGACAGGCATAAGGGCGTATATATAAGTCCCTTTTTAAATGCCGCCGTGCCATCGGGAGCGTGCCGGGAGCGGCGCGCTCCCGCGCCGGTCGGGACCCCCGTGAAGCCGGTCGCGGGTCCCGCGGACTCGATCGCCGCGGGGACACCCGCGATCGTCTCACGGGATAGCTGAACGGGGAGATGTGGAAATAAACAGCATCTCCCCGTTCTGCCTAGCAACTAGTGACGCCGATCTCTGCTCCCTGTGATTGGAGCAGAGATCAGCATTCACTAGCTGACAGCCACGCCCCCCACAGTAAGAAACACACCCCTAGGCATACTTAACCCCTACACTGCCACCTAGTGGTTAACTCCTTCACTGCCAGTGTCATTTATACAGGAATCGCATTGATTGCTGAATAAATGACAATGGTCCCAAAAATGTGTCAAAAATGTCCGATGTGTCCGCCATAATGTCGCAGTCACAATAAAAATCGCTGATCGCCGCCATTACTAATAAAAAAAAAAAATATTAATAAAAATGCTATAAAACTATCCCCTATCTTGTAAACGCTATAACTTCTGCGCAAACCAATCAATAATCGCTTAATGCGATTTTTTTTACCAAAAATATGTAGAAGAATACGTTTCGGCCTAAACTGAGGAAAAAAAATGTTTTTTTTTATATATTTTTGGGGGATATTTATTATAGCAAAAAATAAAAAAGAATGCGTTTTTTTTTTTCAAAATTGTCGCTCTTTTTTTGTTTATAGCGCAAAAAATAAAAACCGCAGGGGCGATCAAATACCACCAAAAGAAAGCTCTATTTGTGGGAAAAAAAGGACGTCAATTTTGTTTGGGAGCCACGTCGCACGACCGCGCAATTGTCAGTTAAAGAGACGCAGTGCCGAATCGCAAAAAGGGGCCTGGTCCTTTGGCTGCAAATTGGTCCGGTCTGAAAGTGTATATGTGACGTCGGTGTGAAGGGGGTTAATATTGAAAGCTCCAAAAATTTGGGACTAAATTCTCCATGTTTGGGGACGTTTCTTGGCGGTCTTGGCGGTCTTGGCGGTCTTGGCGGGTCCTGGGATAATAGAGTGCACTTCCGCACACTTTTAGACGGCTGACAGCGAGCTCCAGCGAAGGATGAAAGGATTATAGAGCAGAAGAAAGAAAATAGCTGTGTACATAATAAGCCGCCTTACAAACACCTCCATCGAAGGATCCTAATATTTTATACAACTGTCTCCCGGCCTGGAAAATTACTGAGGGAAACAAGGAACTCTATGCGACTCTCTAAAACATTGCAGATAAAACCATCATGTTTCCTATTCACCGGGGCGTAACAGAAGCGTGATTTACCCTGGAAGCCTGCCAGCCGAAATTTCACATAAATAAACTTTTTTTCCATTCTCTGGAAAGGGGGGGGGAGGGATGGAGGGTGATCCTGCAATATGTTCCATTTTCCTGGGTTTCTCGCAGTCTCTGAATGTTTATCGAGCCCTGCAGCCGCAGTAAATAAAAATCTGAGTGCGATTTCTCATCTGCAGGGGTGGTGGACGGCTTTTCACAAATGATAATTGATGGTTTTCATGAATAGAATTGTATCGAGTTGCTGATAGTTGCTACTCGACGGAGCTTCAGGCTGACATTTGGCCTAACGTTCCTGGTCCACGCTGAAAACCCTTTAGGGGTTTTAGGGTCAGGGTCAGCCTGTGAAGGGATTACTCCATAGTGCTGGCTGGTTGCTAAAAGTAAGAGTCCTTCACGTGGCCCACCAAAGTTATGTGCCCGTGTGTCAAAAGTCTAATGAGAGTGTAGCACCCTCTAGTGTGCTAGAATAGGGTTTTTTCTGTAGCGCAGGAAAATTGTTCAGACTTGGCTGGCACCCAAGCCTGTGTTTATCTGGGTCAGGGTGATCGACTCAGGGAGGGCTGGATGACTCACAGGCAGCATCTCTGAGACCTCTCCCTACGTCTGGAACTTGCTAGAAGCTTCCAGGAGAATGGGAGGGGAGGAGGACCTGTCTGGAGTATTCTGAGGGCCCTGACCAATCCCCAATGGATGGGTTGACAGGGGGCAGGCCCACTCAAATGCTATGGGTCAGCCCAGCTGGGGCAGTGGAGTTCGGGTGGAAGCTGGAGATTGAGTGTTATGCCCCATACACACGGTCGGATTTTCCGATGGATTTTGTCCTATCGGACAATGTTGTCGGAAATTCCGACCGTGTGTAGGCACCATCGGACAGTTTCCATCGGATTGTCCGACGGACAAAGTTCTATCTCCTGCTGGATAGATTTTCTGACAACAAAGTCCGATCACACCAATTCCGATCGTGTGTAGCGAATTCCGACGAACAAAGTGCCACGCATGCTCAGATCACATTACAAGACCAAAGCTATTGGCTACTAGCCTCTACGTAGTCCCGTCGTAGGCAACAAACGTCACCACGTTCAGAATGATCTGATTTTCCGACAACTTTGTCCGACCGTGTGTATGCAACACCAGTGTCGGACTGAATCCGTCGGACCAAATCCGATGGATTTGGTGGTCGGATTTTCCGACCGTGTGTATGGGGCTTAAGGCTGTCAGTGGCTCGGTAGCGGAAGGGACGCAGAGGTGTCCTGAACAGTAGGGTGACCACGTGTCCCGGATTGCCTGGGACAGTCCCGTAGTTTGCAGGTCTGTCCCAGGCACCTTCATTCCAGGAAAATACAGTGTCCCAGAATTAAACTAAAACTGACACAGCCACCCCCACCTCCGATCCTATGCCCAGAAAAGGGCATATCGCCACTCTACTCACTAAAAGTGCTTGTCCTGGCCGGGAATGTCTGGAGAGGCACAATCCCCACCCTTGTGTCAAATCACTGCAGGGCAATGTAGAGCCAGCGTTGGAACACGGGAAAACGGGTCTCGGCTGACCAGGACAAGTACTGTCAGCGAGTAAAGTGGCAATGCGGCGGCATTTTTTGGGGGCGTGATCAGTGCTTCTGGGTAGAGCGTGCACCAGCCGCCCAGGCTGTGCTGTGATTCGTTACAATACAAGCTGGTTTTTGGGATGGGGGGGGGGGGGTGTCCCTGAAAGGCAGTTTGGAAATGTGGTCACCCTACTGACCAGAGCAGAAGAAGAAGAGCAGGAGGACACTGCTGGGCAAATCTCCAGGGAGGAAGAGAGCCATGGGGGCTGGTGAATGTTACATGCCTGAGAGGACTGAGGAGAGGTCAGTCTGGGAGGACTGGGGAAGTGTAGCCAGGAGGGCCAGTGAGAGGGCAGCTGCAGGGACAATTTTCCAAGGACCGCGAGGGGGGGGGGGCAGCTGGCTGTTGAATGTAGTCTTGGGGGGGTTGGTGTGAATTTCGGCAGCAAGTAATTAGTCGGGAGCATGGCTGGTTTTAGCACTTATATCATCCCAAAACCATGCTTGATATGGTATCAGGATGATTAAATAACATTATTTCAATTACATCGTAATATATAATGAAATAGTTCAACTCACCATAATGCAGAATCATTGGGAACCCTGAGCTTGTCGCCAGCCACCAGATGCAGCGTGCCACTTGCCACTGTCACCTGCCACCAGATGCAATGTGTCACTTACCACTGTCGCCTGCCGCCAGATGCAGTGTGTCACTTGCTACCCATAGCCTTCTACCAGATGCAGTGTGTCACTTGCTATCCATAGCCTTCCACCAGATGCAGTGTGTCACTTGCTACCCATAGCCTTCTACCAGAAGCAGTGTGTCACTTGCTACCCATAGCCTTCCACCAGATGAAGTGTGTCTTACTCCCCCGGGCTGCTAGGCCGGAGATTGGTCCTATTTCGGGGGCATCTAGCTGCCAGGCTGTGTGAGGGCCTATCCAGAAGTAAGAGGGCAGCGCAGGGTTTGGATTGCGTCACCAAAAGTGACGGTTCTGCTGGCCGGAAAATCTGTCATGGTTGGAGGTAGAAGGGAAGCTGTCGCCATGAAGGGACCAATCGCCTTACCAGGGACCACTGTGAGTAACTGAAGCAAGTACCAGAGCAGTATTCTCACCGAATGGGCACAGTGTAGAATCGGGAAACTTCAGGCGGTGATCAAGTCAGGGACAGGGGTGGACTGACCATTCGACCACTCAGGCACTGCCCGAGGGCCCCGGGCCACTAGGGGGCCCCATCAGGGTTGCCAGCCTCAGTAAAACCAGGGACAGTATTTAAAAATCTGTGTTTTTTTTTTACATCTGTTTCTGAAATGTCCCTTATCGACATCCTTTTGGTCTAAAAATCCTGAGATTATAGCTGCCCCACCTCTCCAGTACCTTCTCATCCAATAGAAACGTGTCTGTGTATACTGTGTGTACATGTATGTGTATACTGTGTGGCCCCATAATCTCTGATTGCCTGGGGGCCCCATAATCTTCTATTGCCGGGGGCCCCATGAGTTGTCAGTCCGCCCCTGGTCAGGGACCCAACCAGTGGAGGTGACACTTGCAGAGCAGCCTTGTGTGTCAAGTTAGAGACCGAGCCGGTCAGCAGGGGTGAAGCTTAAAGGTATCCGAAATGCCAGGCTAGGGACCCAGCAGGGAAGCGTGGGTGACGCTTGAGGGAGATTCTACCGCAAAAGCCTTGAGGAGCTCCAGGGATTCAGAGTCAGTGAATCAGAGGGTCCAGTGAGAGACCAGGAGCTCCAGGGACAGAAGGTGTAGTACAGCTGAGAGAATTGTTACTTTGAGTTGAGAACTGTTTAAGTACTGTTGCCATAGGAGACAGCAACCCTGCACCTGCAGAAGTGGAACCTTGCTGGGGCCTTTCCCTGCACGGCTGTCCTCCTATTGAAGTCTTGGAGTCTGCCATTTGAAATTGCGACTACTTAAGGGTGTCCTGGCCCTAACCCTCTTTCCCCTACAAAATATAAAAAGGACTGTCAAAGAAATAAAACCTCTTTTACATCCAAGAAGTGTCTGGCGCCCAATGACTTTTACCACCTTTGCCTCACAACCCACCACATATTGAAGGATGTCAGCCATCTTTGGCCTTGAAGGTTCCAATTAGACTGGAAGAGGTCAGAGATTCTTCTACATTAAATTGAATTACCGTATATACTGGAGTATAAGCTGACCCGAATATAAGCTGAGGCACCTAATTTTACCACAAAAAACTGGGAAAACTTATTGACTCAAGTTTAAGCCTAGGGTGAGAAATGCGCAGCTACTGTAAGTGGAAAAGAGGGTCAACAATGCCCATTTTCAGCCTCACTGTGCCCATTTGCAGCCTCACTGTGCCCATTTGCAGCCTCACTGTGCCCATTTGCATGCCTCACTGTGCCCATTTGCAGCCATTGGTCCCCCAAACTTCAAACTTGGTAGTTAAGGGTTCCTAGATGCCCCCTAGCTGCAGCCAAAATTGGGGTCTCTGGACCCAAAGGGTCCCCAAAATACACTGCTGAAGATGGACACAATTGACCAAACTTGGGGCCCTGTATCTCGGGGCCACTTGGTGCTAGGAACCCCAAATTTGTATATGTTGTATCCATTGTGTTTGCATGCCAAATTTGGGGCTCCTAGCACCAAGTGGCCCCGAGATACGGGGCCCCAAAGTCGGGTCAGAAAATGTCAGGCACTTTTCTGCAGCAGAGAATGACATTTTCCGACCCGACTGTATCTCGGGGCCACTTAGTGCTAGGAACCCCAAATTTGGATATGTTGTAGTGTTGGTTCCATTGGGTTTGCAGACCATTTGGGGCTCCTAGCACTAAGTGGCCCTGAGATACGGGGCCCCAAAGTCGGGTCGGAAAATGTCATTCTCTGCTGCAGAAAAGTGCTTGACTCCAGTATAAGCCGAGGGGGGCACTTTCAGCACAAAAAAAATGTGCTGAAAAACTCGGCTTATACTCGAGTATATGCGGTATTTTTATTATTATTGTGATTATTATTTTTTTTATTAATATTTGGGACCTGGACATAGGAAAGTTTGCAATTCTGCAGTTTAAGGTTCATCTCGGACGGCTTTAGTGAGAGAGAGAGAGAGAGATGATTAATGTCACTGAGGATATTTGCATAAGTAATTATTGCCAAGCGCTGACACCGGTGACAAGTAAGTATTGAGCTGGCAGCGGCCGGAGTGGGAAGGACGGCGACACATCTTAATGGACTTGATTTCCAGCAGCTGGTTGAGTCCCGAGAAAATGAAGACAAATCTGAGCTTCCAGCTTCAGCAGGCACCATGTGACCAGAACGCCAGTTCCGCCGCGGCTATCCTGGTTATCCTCTTTTCGCAATGTGAATTCCCCTTCCAGATACAGAACATTAACCCCAGAAGAGGGCTGTGTGAGAGAATTTAATTTTGCACAAGTGAAAACCTTTATCTTTGCTCATTGGGTTGTTTAGGCAACATTTTCTTGAGAAATATATTTTTTTTCCCAATTAAATGCCTTTTCTTTATTTAGGGTAGTTTTTATTTTTTTTAATTCAGGGTATTTTCCAAACTTTCAAAATGTAATTTACATTTTTTACATTTTTTTTTTATTCAGGGTATTTTTTAAACTTTTAAAATGTAATTTGAATTTTTTACATTTTTTTTTTTTCATTCAGGGTATTTTTTAAACTTTTTAAATTTTATTAAATTTTTTTAATTTTTTTTTTTACCGTTGCTTATTGAGTTGCTTTTAAAAAAAAAAAAAAAAATTCCCCAATTAAATGGCTTTTTTTCATTAAGTGTATTTTTTTTTTCATTTATTTAGGGTAGTTTTTTAACCACTTCAGCCCCGGAAGGTTTTACCCCTTTAATGACCAGGCCATTTTTTTAAATTTTTTTTGCGATACGGCACTGCATTATTTTAACTGACAAATGCGTGGTCATGTGACACTGTATCCAAATTAAATGGATGTCCTTTTTTTCCCACAAATAGAGCTTACTTTTGGTGGTATTTGTTCATCTCTGCGGTTTTTATTTTTTGCACTATAAACAAAAAAGAACAACAATTTTGAAAAAAAAAATATATATATATTTTTTTACTTTCTGCTATAAAATACATCCAATAAAAAATTTAAAAAATTCTAACCTGGTCATCAATTTAGGCTAATATGTATTCTGCTACATATTTTTGGTATAGCGTATATTGATTGGTTTGCGCAAAAGTTATAGTGTCTACAAAATAGGGGATAGATTTATGGCATTTTTGTTTATTTATTTATTTTTTACTTGTAATGGTGGTGATCAGGGATTTGTGTGCCCCCCACACTTTTCACATATTTATTTGTAAAAAAATGTGAAAACTATTTAGCATTTTCATTCAGCTATTTGTGCAGCTCCCCCCCCCCAATCCTTTCCTGAGCCCAATCTCGATCCAGTGATGTGCACCAGAGCTTAGGCTCCCTGGGGACTCTCACTCCTCATTCGCTGAGACAGCAGCGGGAGCCACCTTCTGTGAGCTGCTCTCCCCACAGGCCCCCCAACACTCACTTGAGCCACCTATCGATCCAGCAATGTGCACGAGAGCCTCACCTGTCCAAGACTCCCTCTCCTCATTGGCTGAGCCACTGGCTCCCGCTGCTGTCAATCACAGCCAGTGAGCCAATCAGGAGAGGGAGTGACAGGGCCGAGCATGGCTGAATGGACATGCAGAGCTGCAGCTCGGGAGTGAGCCTGCTTGGGTGCCCCTAGAGCAAGGGATTTGTGTGCCCCCCACACTTTTCACATATTCATTTGTAAAAATTTATGAAAACTATTTAGCATTTTCATTCCACTTCACAATTATGTGCCACTTTGTGTTGATCTATCACATAAAATCTCAATAAAATACATTTACTTTTTTGGTTGTAACATGACAAACAAAAAATTTTAAGGGGTATGAATACTTTTTCCAAGGCACTGTATATATTTTAGAAAAAAAATCAATTTTCTTCAATTATTAATACTACTGGATGAACCGAATTAATGCTCATATAAATAAATAAATAAATCTATATTCAAGAAGTATATTGTCAATAAAACTCAAAAAAGAAAAAAAAAAAAAATTAATGCTCCTAGAACTATCTGATGTACATAACATTCAATAGATTGAAACGTATGTGATCTTGGACTTAATAATGAATAATAGATTTAAAAAAAGGAAAAAAACAAAGATCAACCAAGAATGAATGATCACACCTGAGCATAACACATGGTAGAGTGCTGTCAAAGGACATTAAATTGTAAAAAAAAAAAAAGTCTATTTTTTTTTTTTTAAATAACGCTCAATAATAATGAAATAATAATTCTTCTATAATTTGACATTTCTGTAAGGCTCCTCATCAACATTTCTTGATATGCAGTATATGTTTATATATATATAGATCTATATATATATATATATATATATATATATATATATATATATATATATATATATATATATATATATAAATAAACATATACATATACTACTCAACATTTCATGATATGCAGTATATGTGTTTATATATATACACATATATATGTATATATATATATGTATATATATATATATATATATATATATATATATATATATATATATATATATATATATATATATATATATAGATAGATAGATAGATAGATATAGATATATATATAGATATATATAGATATATATATATATATATATTTATATATATATATATATTCAGAAAGAATATACATTTTAGAAAAAAAAAATATTCCCTTAAGTTATTAATAATACTGGATGAACTGAATTAATGCTCATATAAAAAAAAAAAAAAAAAAAATAACATATATATTCAAATTCAAAAATGATATTATCAATAAGACAAATTTGTCAATAAAACACAAAAAAAGGAAAAAAAATAATTAATCTGATGTACATGACAATCAATAGAAACTTTCTATGCAAGTTAAAAAATTTTCTTTGTGCAGCTCCCCCCCCTCAATCCTTACATGAGCCCAACCTCGATCCAGAGATGTGCACGAGAGCTTAGGCTCCCTGGGGACTCTCACTCCTCATTCGCTGAGACAGCAGCAGGAGCCACCTTCTGTGAGCTGCTCTCCCCACAGGCCCCCCAACACTCACTTGAGCCACCTCTCGATCCAGCAATGTGCACGAGAGCCTCACCTGTCCCGGGACTCCCTCTCCTCATTGGCTGAGCCACTGGCCCCCGTTGCTGTCAATCACAGCCAGTGAGCCAATCAGGAGAGGGAGTGACGGGGGCCGAGCAGCGGCTCTGTGTGTGAATGGACATGCAGAGCCACAACTCGGGAGTGAGCCTGCTTGGGGGCCCCCAGAGCAAGCTTCTTGCTCTGGGGGCACTTGGCAGGAGGGAGGAGCCAGGAGCTCACATGAGAAGAGGAGGATCCGGGTTACTCTGTGCAAAACCCTTATGACATGTTTGTTATTATTTTTTATTTTTTTTAAACAAGACTTTAATATCACTTTAATAATGAAAAATGGATTAATAAAAAGTAAAAAACAAGGATCAACCAGGGATAAATATTCCCAGCTGAGTATGGCGCATAGTGGAGCACTATCAAAGGACATAAATAGAAAAAAAAAATAAGTTTGCTTATTTTTTTAAATGACATTCAACATTCAATATATTCAATATATTCCTCTATAATTGTGTAATTGTTGTTTTTTGACATTTCTGTATTAACCTTTGGAATCACACAAGGATCTTGTTTTCTTTTTCCATGTATTTATTTCATCTCATGACAAGGAATGTGTCTGTATCACGGCAGGAATTAAGCGATTCTTATTAAGCAACTCTTTCTAATTAACGAGTTCAGAGGTCAAGCGGGATGTCAGCTCCCCGCGGCGCATCTCGAGTGATCCTCTACTATCAGGTTGGGAAGAGAGGAGGGAAATGGTGAGAGACGTGGATTACTAATTAGAGCTGCGCTCTGTTATTGTCACGTCTTGTATCCTTGCAGAAATCGGCCATCCAGCTGGATTTATTCACACCTGAGGCATTTAAAGGGGTGATTATCTTAAATGGACATTAGAGAAAATAGGAAAATGTTACAATCTGAGGTCAGCGCAGCCTACGAAGGGGCAGCCCCGAGGCCAAAGGACAAAAGGTACGAAAAGATCTTTTTGTTAGCGTTAAAATGTGGAATCCGGGAAATGGATCTGGAGAAATGTTCCAGAAGCACTGGTATAGCAGAAACAAGGAAAAAGGAGTTTTCTTTTTTTGAAGCCTCATCAGTGCCCATTAATACCGCCTCATCAGTGCCCATCAGTGAAGCCTCATCAGTGCCCATTAGTGCAGCCTCATCAATGCCCATCAGTGTCTCCTCATAAGTGCCCATCAGTGCAGTCTTATTAATGCCCATCAGTGCAGCCTCATCAGTGCCCATCAGTGCAGCATATCAGTACTGCCTAATCAGTGCCCATCAGTGCAGCCTCATAAGTGCCCATCAGTGCAGTCTCATCAATGCCCATCAGTGCAGCCTTATCAGTGCCCTTCAGTGCAGCCTTTAATAATGCCCATCAGTGCAGCCTTATCAATGCCCATCAGTGCAGCCTTATCTGTGCCCATCAGTGTAGCCTTATTAATGCCCATCATTGCAGCCTTATCAATGCCCATCAGTGCAGCCTCACCAGTGCCCATCAGTGCAGGTTCATCAGTGCAGTCTCATCAATGCCCATCAGTGCAGCCTCATAAATGCCTATCAGTGCAGCCGTATCAATGCTCATCAGTGCAGCCTTATCAATGCCCATCAGTGCAGCCTCATCAGTGCCCATCAGTGCAGCCTTATCAATGCCCATCAGTGCAGCATTATCAGTGGCCATCAGTGCAGCCTTATCAGTGGCCATCAGTGCAGCCTCATCAGTGCTCAACAGTGCAGCCTCATCAGTGTCCATTAGTGCAGCCTTATTAATGCCCATCAGTGCAGCCTTATTAATGCCCATCAGTGCAGCCTTATTAATGCCCATCAGTGCAGCCTCATCAGTGCCCATCAGTGCAGCATCATCAATGCCCATCAGTGCACCCTTATCAGCACACATCGGTGAAGAAGAAAAATTACTTATTTGCAAAATTGTATAACAGAAACGAAGGAATAATTTTATTTTTTTTCAAAATTGTCTACCCCTTTTCCACCACTCCAAATTCCCCCTCCCAGCACAAGTTCTCCCCAAACCGACATCCTAGCACAAATCCCCCCAAATTTCCCCTCCTAGCACAAATCCCCTCAATCATCCCTAGAACAAATCCAACACCCCCCCCAAAAAAAAAAATCCCCCCTCCTAGTACAAATCCTATACCCCTCTCCCACCACTCCAAATCTCCCCTCCAAGTTCTTCCCAAACCCCACCCTAGCACAAATCCCCCCAAGTTTCCCCTCCTAGCACAAATTCCCTCAATCATCCCTGCTAGAACAAATACACCCCCAATCCCCTTCCTTCCTACCATATATTGTAGCACAGACCCCTCAAAATCCCCCCTCCCCCATCCCCCTTGCAACAAAAATCCCCTCAAATCAACACTCCTAGCACACCTCCCCAAATCTCCCCTCCTAGAACAATTCTTATCCCCCCCAACCTCCTTGTGGTGCCCCCCCCCCCCACCTTACATGATACCACAGTGCCCAGGGCAGCCGCCCCCTCCCTGCCCACCCCTTGTCCCGGCCTTGTGGAATCTTATATCTACCTTTTGCTTGAATGGACTCTTTGAGAAATAGTTGACTTTATTTTTACATGGATGATTTGTCTGTGTGCGCACTTATGGTTTGTGTATAAGAAGAGGAAAAAAAAGAAACAATACTCACCTTGGACCCGGCTTCTGATGCCTGATTCGTAGGCTCCACAGTGACATCACTTGTCCTTCTGGTGGGATACTCGGAATGCTGTGGATCCCAAATATCTTGGAAAGACATTTCAGCACAGTGCCAGATTTTAGATCATAAGCTCTCCCAGAATATCGGGGAGGGCACCCTCACCTAGAAGATGGTACCAGAACCTAGCCGCTTCAGCCCTGGAAGATTTTACCCCCTTCCTGACCAGAGCACTTTTTGCGATTCGGCACTGCGTCGCTTTAACTGACAATTGCGCGGTCGTGCGACGTTACACCCAAACAAAATTGACGTCCTTTTTTTCCCACAAATAGAGCTTTCTTTTGGTGGTATTTGATCCCCACTGCGGTTTTTAATTTTTGCGCTATAAACAAAAAAAGAGTGTCAATTTTGAAAAAAAAAAAAGCAATATTTTTTACTTTTTGCTATAATAAATATTCCCAAAAAATATATAAAAAAAATATATTTTTTTTCCTCAGTTTAGGCCGATATGTATTCTTCTACAAATTTTTGCTAAAAAAAATCCCAATAAGCATATATTGATTAGTTTGCGCAAAAGTTATAGCGTCTACAAAATAAGGGATAGATTTATGGCATTTTTATTATTATTTTTTTATTAGTAATGGCGGCGAGCTGTGATTTTTATCATGACTGCGACATTATGGCGGACACATCAGACACTTTTGACACCATTTTTTGGACCATTTTCATTTATACAGCGATCAGTGTTATAAAAATGCACTGATTACTGTGTAAATGACACTGGCAGGGAAGGAGTTAAACACTAGGGGGCGATGAAGGGGTTAAGTGTGTCCTAGGGAGTGATTCTAACTGTGGGGGGGATGGGCTTCCACTCACATGACAGCGATCACTGCTCCCGATGACAGGGAGCAGTGATCTCTGTCATATCACAAGACAGAACGGGGAAAAATGCCTTGTTTACATAGGCACTGCCCTGTTCTGCGGCTCTGTGACACGATCGCCGGGAGACCGGCAGACATCGAGTCTGCCGGTCCCACGGGCGCGGTCTTGCGCACACGCGCCAACTAGCCCCACCAATTAAAAGGGACGTACAGGTACGCCCATTTGCCCACCGCTGCCATTGTACCGATGTATATCGGTGTGCAGCAGTCGGCAAGTGGCTAGGTGACTAAGTGACTTTAAGCAGACCTTAAATTTTAATGCAAGTCCGCCTTAAACTCAAATCAATCAGTTCAAGTGATCAGTTCATCGATAGTGACCTTCTAAAGATATCAATAATTCTGTATGTGCTTTATACAGATTTATGGCATATATTATATACACATGGATGGCACTGAGTATACATATAAATGGAATTTAGCATACACACGGGGGAGGATTTACTAAAGGCACATAGACCGTGCACTCTGCAAGTGCAGTAGCACTCATTTTCCCCAGAACTTATTAAATTTTATAATTTTGCACCTGATCGGGTATCCGTTACAAAGTTTTACTACATTACATTTACTAAGGAAAATTAGTACAACTGCACTTGCAAAGTGCCCAGTCTATTTGCCTTTAGTAATTCAACCCCATCATAAAGATATGAATGTGTCAGGAGGACCTAGATCACCTGCTGGTGGCACTGTGGTTCCCAGAACTGAAAGGCGCAGTTTCAGCGACCACCAGCAGGTGTCTCCCAGCAGCCAGCATTATTACTGAGATCTGCTGGCTACTGGGAGACACCCACTGGTGGCCACAGGAATTGCATCCTTCATCTCTGGGAACCACAGTGCCACCAGCAGGTGATCCAGGTCCTGACAGAATGGAGTATAGTATACATATAGGTGACATATTGCTTGCCTTGATTATACATATGGATGGCATATAGTATGTACATGAAGGGGATAAAGTATACACATGGGTGACATCAGAGCTTTTTTTTCAGTAGGAATGTGCCAGGACACAGTACTAGACACAGGTAACAGCTAGGGTGATGCCGAGCCAATCAAGAACAGTGGTTGTCATTTGGGCTGCCTTTCTGCACCATCTGTTTCTGAATACAATGCTGTACGTTCCTCATTCTGCACCTCCTCATTCCGTATTGTTACTGATGGGGAATCTATTGTTTCTGTTGGGGGATTTATTAATTCTTCTGGGGGATTTATTGTTTCTCTTGGGGATTTATTGATGCAGGTGGGGGATTTATTGATGCTACTGGGGGATTTATTATTTCTGTTGGGGGATTTATTGATGCTGCCGGAGAGGATTGTTTTTGATGCTGGAAAATTTATTGCTGTTGGTAATAGGATTTATTGTTGCCGCTGGGGGATTTATTGATGCTGGCGGGGAATTTATCATTGCTGCCGGGGGGATTTATTAATGCTAAGAGAATGTATTGTTGCTGCTGAGGGAATTTATTGATGTTGCTGGGTGATCTACTGTTGCTGCTGGGGGATTTATTGCGTGCTGCTGGGGGGTATTATTGCTTTTGAGGGGGGTTATTTTTGCTGAAGTGGGGTCTTTTGTTGCTGCTGGGGAACCTTTTGCTGCTGAAAGATTTATGCTTTAAAAGGGGGTGGTCCTGAGAGATGGGTAGGGGCTAAGACAAAGGTTGGTGCTAGGAGGTGGTAGGGGGTGGAGACAAAGGTGACCCATAGGGGGAGTTCCAGCACCTATTCTCTGAGAAAAAAAGCCCCGGATTACACATAGTATACACAGCACTGAGTGTATATGGTATATGGATGGTATAAATGGGGAATATAGTATAAATGACAATGAAAAGTATATATGGATGACATATAGTACAAATGGATGATATAGTGTATAGTATACACATGGATGGCATATAGTATACATACAGATAGTGTATACACATGGACAGTGGCGGCTGGTGTTCAGAATATTTTGGGGGGCGCAAACAAACTGAAAAATACTGAACCCCCCCATCAATTGCAATCTCACTGTGCCCATCAAATGCAGCCATCGTGCCCATCAAATGCAGCCACTGTGCCCATCAAACGCAGCCACTGTGCCCATCATATGCAGCAACTGTGCCCATCATATCCAGCTATTGTGCCCATCGTATGCAGCCACTGTGCCCATCATATGCAGCCACTTGTGCCCATCATATGCAGCCACTGTGCCCATCATATGCAGCCACTTGTGCCCATCATATGCAGCCACTTGTGCCCATCATATGCAGCCACTGTGCCCTTCAAATGCTGCCACTTGTGTCCATCATATGCAGCCACTTGTGCCCATCAAATGCAGCCACTTGTGCCCATCATATTCAGCCACTGTGCCCATCATATGCAGCCACTTATGCCCATCATATGCAGTCACTTGTACCCATCAGATGCAGCCACTTGTGCCCATCATATGCAGTCACTTGTGCCCATCATATGCAGCCACTGTGCCCATCATATGCAGCCACTTATGCCCATCATATGCAGCCACTTGTACCCATCAGATGCAGCCACTTGTGCCCATCAAATGCACCCACTTGTGCCCATCAAATGCAGCCACTTGTGCCCATTATATGCAGCCATTGTGCCCATCAATTGTAGCCACTGTGCCCATAAAACGCAGCCACTGTGCCCATCAAACGCAGCCACTGTGCCCATCAAACGCAGCCACTGTGCCCATCATATGCAGCCACTGTGCCCATCGTATGCAGCCATTGTGCCCATCGTATGTAGCCACTGTGCCCATCTTATGCAGCCACTTGTGCCCATCAAATGCAGCCACTTGTGCCCATCATATGCAGCCAACTGTGCCCATCATATGCAGCCACTTGTGCCCATAAAATGCAGCCACTGTGCCCATCAAATGCAGCCACTTGTGCCCATCATATGCAGCCACTGTGCCCACTGCACCCCTCCACTAGGGAGGCTCACGGCTCTGGCAGCACCCCCAACCCCCCCCCCATGCACACGTGCGGCTCTGACAGAGCCGAGGGGACTCACCGCAGCACTCCAGCAGCTCCTCTCCAATGCACCAGAGCGGCGGCGACTTCCGCTCCAGGCTGTGTCTCCTACGCTCCTCCTCCTAAGTGACAGGCATCCATTCCATTTTGGCCATTCAGGAAACAGGTCTGACGCCCTGCCTTCTGATTGGCGGGGAGGAAGGTTAGTGTGAAAATAGCGAAAATTAATTTGCTATCGTCACACAATTGGGTGGGATCAGGGTCCACTCTCTGCTCCCTGAGCCCACCCTATTTGAAAGCCTAATAGAGCCTCTGGCTCTAATCAGGTGCTTCAAAAAGTACCACCCCTCTATAGGAATCCATGCGTCTGCGTTTTGAAAGGAGCCGGGTGCATGGATGGGGGGCGGCGCCGGTGCGCCCACAGTGCACGGGCCGCCACTGCACATGGATGACATATAGGGGGGGATTTGCTAAAACTGGAGAGCTCAGAATTTGGTGCAGCTGTGCCTGGTAGCCAATCAGCTTCTAACTTCAGCTTGTTAACCGCTTCCCGACCGCCTCACGCAGATATACTGCGGCAGAATGGCACGGGCAGGCAAAATCACGTACCTGTACGTGATTCGGTAATTGCCTGCCCGTGGGTCGCGTGCGCGATGCCAGCGGCGCGCTCGCGACCCGGTCGGAAGCTCTGTGACCCCGGCCGCGGGACCAGCGGACCCGATCGCCGCTGGTGTCCCGCGATCGGGTCACGGAGCTGAAGAACGGGGAGAGGTCTGTGTAAACAATCCTCTCCCTGCGCTTCCTACTCTGCCTGTCATTGATTGGCTGTTCCCGGTCATCGGGAAAGCCGATCAATGACGTCAGACGTCAGCCCCGCCCCTAATGTAAAAAAACACACACACGTCACAGCCCATAACCCCTCCCCCTAGTGGTTAAACCCTTCACTACAACTGTCATCTATACAGGAATCAGTGCTATTTAAATAGCATTGATTGCTGTATAAATGACAATGGTCCCAAAAATGTGTCAAAAATGTCCGATGTGTCCGCCATAATGTCGCAGTCACAAAAAAAATCGCTGATCGCCGCCATTACTAGTAAAAAAAAAAAATATTAATAAAAATGCTATAAAACTATCCCCTATTTTGTAAATGCTATAACTTTTGCGCAAACCAATCAATAATCGCTAATTGCGATTTTTTTTACCAAAAATATGTAGAAGAATACGTATCGGCCTGAACTGAGGTAAAAAAAAAAAAATTTTATATATTTTTTGGGGATATTTATTATAGCAAAAAGCTCTATTTTTGTTTATAGCGCAAAAAATAAAAACCGCAGGGGCGATCAAATACCACCAAAAGAAAGCTCTATTTGTGGGAAAAAAAGGACGCCAGTTTTGTTTGGGAGCCACGTCGCACGACCGCGCAATTGTCAGTTAAAGCGACGCAGTGCCGAATCGCAAAAGGGGGCCTGGTCCTTTGGCTGCCAATTGGTCCGGGGCTGAAGTGGTTAAGCTTTGACAATAAAAGCTGATTGGTTTCACACATGAAGGGCATAAAGTATGCACCAGGCACACAAAGTTTTCACTCTTCTCTCTTCTGTACAGTGTAACACCTCTGACAAGGTGAAAAACAACTTTTTTTGTGCTGTGAAATCTTCAGCCTCCATCCATCTTCTCTCCATGTCAATACATCGACTGTTCATAAAAACTGCTAAACTCGGAATAAATTCCCATTAATTGTGAATTTCCATCGCTCTCTCAATAAGTCAATGGATTTCTGCTCCACATCAGAGAATAAAGCATGCGAGACACAAAGGTCACCCAATCCCCCTGCATAGGGTTGCAACATCCAGCTGATAGCGAACTAACAGTCCCAGCATTCTAAGCCAGCGAGATGGGCAGTACATTCTTACCTTTACCTGTTTGCTTGAGCTCAGCCTTTTACTGGAAGGGTTGATCAATCTTTTTTTATTTTTTGTTTAAACCTATCCCATCCTGAATATACAGTGTCTTGAAAAAGTATTCATATACCCTTAAAGTTTTCCATATTTTGTAATGTTACAACCAAAAATGTAAATGTGTTTTATTGGGATTTTATGTGATAGACCAACACAAAGTGGCACATAATTGTAAGGTGGAAGGAAAATGATACATGGTTTTCCAGTCTTTTGCAGACTCTAATGCCCCGTACACACGGTCGGAAATTCCGACCACAAAATCCGTCGGAAAAATTTTTGTCCGACACTGATGTTGCATATACACGGTCGGACAAAGTTGTCGGAAAATTCGATCATCCTGAACGTGGTGACGTTTGTTGCCTACGACGGGACTACGTAGAGGCTAGTAGCCAATTGCTTTGGTCTTGTAATGTGATCTAAGCATGCGTGGCACTTTGTCCGTCGGAATTTGCTACACATTGATCGGAAAAAGTTCGATAGGACTTTGTTGTCGGAAAATTTGAGAGCAGGATCTCAAAATTCCGACGGAAAAAGTCAGATGGAGCCCACACACGGTCGGAATTTCCGACAACATGGTCCGATAGGACATTTTCCATCCGACCGTGTGTATGGGGCATAATGCTGATTTCCGATGGAAAAAGTGGGGGCTTTTGATGGGATATTCCGACCGTGTGTATGCCCCATCAGACTTTTTCTGTCAGCATTTCCGACGGACTTAGATATAGAGCCTGTTCTAAATGTTTCCATCGGAAATGCCGACAGAGTTTTGCCTGATGCAAAGTCCGGCCGTGTGTACGCGGCATAACAGGTTTTCTTCTAAGATTTCCCTGTATTTGGCTCCATCCATCTTCCCATCAACTCTGACCAGCTTCCCTGTCCCTGCTGAAGAAAAATATTGCCACAACATGATGCTGCCACCACCATGTTTCACGGTGGGGATGGTGTGTTCAGGGTGATGTGCAGTGTTAGTTTTCCGCCACACATAGTGTTTTGCTTTTAGGACAAAAAGTTACAGTTTGGTCTCATCTGACCAGAGCACCTTCTTCCACATGTTTGCTGTGTCCCCCACATGGCTTCTCACAAACTGAAAATGGGACTTCTTTAGGCAGGGCTCGACAAACCCCGGGCGCCAGGTCGTATTTGCGACTAGAATTAGCGACCTGGCGCCTGGGGCGGCACAGCTGGGGGGTATCCTGTCCCCGTGCGCACTCCCCCAGCGTGATCGCGTTGGGCCGCGCCGGCCGGTAATTGAGGCCGCGGCTTTGAGGCCTTCTGCAGTCTTATGCTTCCATCTGGAGTCTGGCGCCCTCTTGTGGTGGCCGTTGGTATGACAACCAGCAATGCTAATGGAGATTCCAATGCCTGTATTCACTGCCCGCCCATCTGATTCCCTTTAGTTAGAACCCCCAAACATTATATATATTTTTTATTCTAACACCCTAGAGAATAAATTGGCGGTCATTGCAATACTGTCTGTCACACCGTATTTGCGCAGCAGACTTACAAGCGCACTTTTTTGGGAAAAAATACTTTATTTAATTAAAAAATAAGACAACAGTAAAGTTAGCCCATTTTTTTTTTTATTGTGAAAGATAATGTTACCCCGAGTAAATTGATACCCAACATGTCACGCTTCAAAATTGCGTCGGCTCGTGGAATGGCGACAAACTTTTACCCTTTAAAATCTCCATAGACGACGTTTAAAAAATTATACAGGTTGCATGTTTTGAGTTACAGAGGAGGTCTAGGGCTAGAATTATTGCTCTCACTCTACTGATCGTGGGGACACCTCACATGTGTGATTTGAACACCGCTTTCATATGCAGGTGCTACTCACGTATGCGTTCGCTTCTGCACGCGAGCTCGGCGGGACGGGGCGTGTTTAAACTTTTTTTTTTCTTATTTTATTTTAACTTTTATTTTTTCACTGTTCTTTTAAAAAAAAAAAAAATGTGTCACTTTTATTCCTATTACAAGGAATGTAAAAACCCCTTGCAATAGAAAAAAGCATGACAGGACCTCTTAAATATGACATCTGGGGTCAGAGAGACCTCAGATCTCATATTTACACTAAAATGCAATTTAAAAAAATAAAAATAATAAAATGTCCCTTTAAGAGCTATGGGCAATGACTTGGAGACAGGTGGGGGGTCATCTTCCCCTCACTTGTTTCTCCATGTCAGGCCAGGGGCAGGTCCGGATTGCCGTTACCGACCTGGCTCCTAACTTTTTTAGCTGGCTCCTAGATTCCAAGCAAATTTGTCAAGTCCTGTCTTATGGCTTTCTTTCAACAATGTCTTTCTTCTTCCCACTCTTCCATAAAGGCCAGATTTGTGGAGTCCACGACTAATAGTTGTCCTGTGGACAGATTCTCTCCCCTGAGCTGTGGATCTCTGCAGCTCCTCCAGAGTTCCCATGGGCCTCTTGGTTGCTTCTCTGATGAATGCTCTCCTTGCCCGGCCTGTCAGTTTAGGTGGACGGCCATGTCTTGGTAGGTTTGCAGTTGTGCCATACTCCTTCCATTTTCGGATGATGGATTGAACAGTGCTACATTAATTGTTCAAAGCTTGGGATGTTTTTTTTTTTTATAACCTAACCCTGCTTTAAACTTTTTCACAACTTTATCACTGACCTGTCTGGTGTGTTCCTTGGCCTTCATGATGCTGTTTGTTCACCAAGGTTCGCTAACAAACCTCTGAGGGCTTCACAGAACAGCTGTATTTATACTGAGATAAAATTACACACAGGTGGACTCTATTTACTAATTAGGTGACTTCTGAAGGCAATTGGTTCCACTAGATTTTAGATAGGGGTATCAGAGTAAATGGGGATGAATACAAATGTATGCCACACTTTTCACATATTTATTTGTAAAGAAAATTGAAAACCATTTATCATTTTCCTTCCACTTCACAATTATGTGCCACTTTGTGTTGGTCCATCACATACAATACCAATAAAATACATTTACGTTTTTGGTTGTAACATGCCAAAATGTGGAAAATTTTAAGGGGTATGAATACATTTTCAAGGCACTGTATATTGTATATGGCCATGCATATATGGACCTCCCTCCAGGGGATGTTCAATGATGGAGTTGAGGAGTTTCCAATGAAGGTTACTCTTACTACTACAGCATACAAAAGCCCCATACACATGGTAGGATTTTCCGATGGATTCTGTCCTATCCTACAATGTTGTCGGAAAATCAGACCGTGTGTAGGCACCATCGGACAGTTTCCATCAGATTGTCTGACGGACAAAGTCCTATCTCCTGCTGGATAGATTTTTTGACAACAAAGTCCGATCACACCAAATCCGATCGTGTGTAGC
This sequence comes from Lithobates sylvaticus, assembly GCA_028564925.1. NCBI lineage: Eukaryota > Metazoa > Chordata > Amphibia > Anura > Ranidae > Lithobates > Lithobates sylvaticus. Next base: position 69,039,737 of record CM053038.1, read on the forward strand.
GAATTCCGACCGGACAAAGTGCTACGCATGCTCAGATCACATTACAAGACCAAAGCTATTGGCTACTAGCCTCTACGTAGTCCCGTCGTAGGCAACAAACGTCACCACGTTCAGAATGATCGGATTTTCCGACAACTTTGTCGACCGTGTGTACGCAAAACCAACATCAGACAAAGTATGACGGACATGGTCTGACGGACCTGGTCCTCGGATAATCCGCGCGTGTGTATGGGGCTAAAGACATTTTGGCAATTGTGCTCTTCCAGCCTGTTAACAGTTTGGGGAAGGTCCTTTTTTGTGCCCCTGTGTACAAATCCAGCTCCATAAAGACATAAAGACAATTTGGTGTGAGGGAACTAGAGTGTCCTGCACAGAGCCCTGACCTCAACCCTACTGAACACCTTTGGGATGAATTGGAATGCCAATGTGTGAGCCAGGTCTTCTCATTCAACATGAGTACCTAACCTCATGTCCCACAGACATGTTCCAAAAGAGAAGCCTTTGGACTAAGGGCTAAGGATGTCTGGGGACTAAGGACATTAGCCATTGGACTAAGGACTAAAGATGTCTAGGGACTAAGCCAATGGACTAAGGACATCTAGGGACTGAGGACATAAGCCATTGGACTAAGGACGTCTAAAGACTAAGGATATAAGCCATTGGACTAAGGATGTCTAGGGACTAAGGACATAAGCCATTGGACTAGGGACATATAAGGACATAAGCCATTGGACTTAGGACGTCTAAGGAAATTAAAGTGGAAGTAAACCCCCCTATCGTTTTCAGCCAAGGAAGCTGCCATCTTTGCCTCTGTTTAATCTTCAACTGCCACAGTGCTGCACATGTGATCCGTTATGACACCAGCCATTGGATGGTTTGACGGTTTGGTTGAGAGCACAGCCAATGTGCAGTTAGCATTCACGGCATGCCTTTTTTTTTTAGACTGTTAAATCGATGGGTTTACTTCCGCTTTAAGGAAATAAGCCATTGGACTAGGGACATATAAGGACATAAGCCATTGGACTTAGGACGTCTAAGGAAATTAAGGAAATAAGCCATTGGACTAAGGACATCTAAGGACATTAGCCATTGGAGTTAAGATGTCTAAGGACATAAGACATTGGACCTAGGACGTCTAAGGACTAAGGACATAAGCCATTGGACTAAGGACTCAGGAAAAAAAAGCAATTGGACTAAGGACATCTAAGGACATAAGCTATTGGACTTAGGACGTCTAAGGAAATAAGCCATTGGACTTAGGGCATCTTAAGCCCCATACACACGCTCGGACAATCCGCGGACAAGGTCGGTCGGACTTTGTCCGACGTACTTTGTCCGATGTTGTCGTTGCGTACACACGGTCGGACTACGTTGTCGGAATATCCGGTCCGGAAGAACGTCGTGACGTAAGTCGTCGTCCACGAGATTACAAAAGGGAAGTTCAGCACCACGTCAGGCACCCGTTGGGCTCCTTCTGCTGATCCCGTGTTTATCGAGAGTTAGTGGAAGTTTGGTGACTTAAGATTCGCGCTTCTCAGTTTTCTGACTCAGATCGTTACTGCTCTTCAGTTTGTGCTTGTCGTGCGTATCTGTTTATTAGTGCGTGTAGTCAGTTCGCATTTGTTGGTCATTGCGGCCTATATCTTGATATAGGACGCTTTGATTTGCACTGCTTATTGTCTGCTCGTTGCTGGTATTCACTTCGTTCTTTCAGGCCTTGCTGTTTATCGGTGCTTTCTGTTTGTCCGTTCTGACCAGCCGACCTTTTGTGACCTTCTGAGCGATGTTTCCCGTGCGTACTCGTCGCCGAGTTCGTGCTGTACGCGGAATTGGTGTCGGGCTTTTAGCTTTGACCCAAGACCCGTCCATGAACAGAGTGATGAGGAGTATGTGGACCAAGAATTGGTTGCTTCAGCGTGACCAGTTCTCGCACATGCCTTTGCTTCGTGAGATCCGGGAGAATAATCCTGATGATTTCAGGAACTTTCTCAGGATGACGGACCCCGATTTTCACCGTCTTTTGGCTTTGCTGACCCCCTTTATCAGCCGGCAGGATACCTGCATGAGACAAGCCATTACTCCGGAGCAGAGGCTTGTTGCCACGTTGAGGTACTTGGCGACAGGGAGAAGTCTTCAGGATTTGAAGTTCTCTTCAGGTATCTCTCCCCAGGCCCTGGGAATCATTATTCCAGAGACCTGTTCTGCCATCATTCAGGTCCTGCAGGAGGACTATATTAAGGTAACATTTCTACTTTACTATTCCCTTCTATGTATGCTCTGTTTGCTAATGACTTGTATTTTTGACCTCCTTCCCTAATTACCATGATTGCAATATGTTCTAATATGCTGTGCCCCTTTTCTCCTTCATGCATTTTTCCCTTCACTTACCTCACCAGCATGCTCTTCTGCCCCAATAGACACCTATGGCCTACTCACTTAAGCAATGTCTTTTGTCTGCTGCATAGTATTGTTTGCCCCAAAACACCCCCTAAAATATGCACAAATGTTTGCTGTGTGGTTTACTTCATGTAGAGCCCCCTTTTTTTGTTCTTTTGGTGGGGGGGGGGGGCAAACTCATTAGGAACCCCCTCCCCCAACTGCTCTGTCAGATGGTACCAATCCTTTATCTGCTGGCTTTCCCAAGGTCCATACACACTATATACCTACCTCTTTATAGTGCGCATCTTTAGGGATGAATTCAGCAAAGCATGTAGTGCAAGGGACTGCCTCCATACATTCCATTTCCTATTTTTTTGTCTTCTTTCCCTCCTATTAGCTTGCTTGGTAATTTAATAATGTCACACTGTGCCTGCCTTTTTTGGGGGGGGGGGGAAATGTTATTTGATCTTTCCTGTGGCCTGCCAATAGTGTTAAGTACAGAGGGTCTGGCCAAACTAGGCCACATTATTGAGCCATTTGCCAATCAATGAAGTGCAGAGGGTTACCTGTCCACCACCCCCCCCCCCAAAACCATAGTTATTGCCAATGTCCCATCAGAAGTGGGGGGATTGATGGGGGGGTGAGTAATCTGTGAAGGGGAGCCTCTACTTTTCTGTGTAAATACTTTCCAGCCTCCAATTTTATACAATGCTCTTGTTCCAAGATGTTGATTGTCTAATCTGCTTGCAATGTTTAGGTGCAAAGTGACTAATTTTTTTTTCTTGTTTCACTCCACAGTTCCCTTCCACGCCACAGGAATGGCAGACTGTGGCCTCCCACTTTGCCAGCCGTTGGGACTTTCCTAACTGCGGAGGGGCAATTGATGGGAAACACGTCCGCATCGTCCCACCGCCCAACTCGGGGTCCTACTATTATAATTATAAAGGGTTTAATAGTGTAGTGATGTTGGCGGTGGTGTCGGCAACATACGAGTTTATGTATGTGGACGTGGGGATGAACGGCCGGATATCGGATGGTGGGGCCATTACGCACACGGAGTTCTACTGGCGTCTCCAAAGTGGCAGTCTGTGCTTGCCACCTCCAGAGGAGAATGCCGAAGGACTCCCCTTCGTCTTTGTCGCAGATGAAGCGTTTGCGCTGACTCCCCATGTGATGAGGCCGTTCCCGATGAGGACCCTCACCCCGGACCAGAGGGTCTTCAACTACAGGCTGTCCAGAGCCAGAAGAGTGGTGGAGAACGCTTTTGGCATCCTGGCCAGCCGCTTCCGCCTGTTCCTGACGGCATTTAACTTGGCGGAATACAAACTGAACCACATAGTTCTTGCCTGTTGCATATTGCACAACTTCCTCAAAAGACATAACAGGAACTATGTGGTGCCCGTTGGCCCAGATGTGGAGGGCCCTCCAAATGCGGACCTCACAGCCCTTCGAGTGGCACGTCCAGGCTTGCCCCCTCTCAATGCCCGCGTGGTCCGGGACCAATATATGGAATACTTTGTGGGTAGGGGGGCCATTGCTCTGCCTGACGATGTGTGAGAGGCATTTTTTAATAAATCTGATATTTTAACCAACCTCTGATTTCTTGTCATTTCAGTCTTCTTTTTAGCTTATTTTACTTTGACATTTTTTCCCTTTGCCTTCGACAGTGGTAATGCACTTTCTGGGCAAAAGGAGGTAACAGTCTCTTCTTCCCAAAAAGATTATTCTCATGTGTGTTTGCTACCTAATCTTTGGTCTAGAGAAGGTTTGTCCTGCATAACTGACACCCAAAATACTCCTTTTCAGCACCAGGTCTGACATGTGTGTATTCTCCAAAATGCTGTGCTCCGTGTTTTCGTACAAAGCACTGTGGGTGTCATTTACATAAGTCAAATCCGCTATGCTCTACAAGTGCATTGAAAAAGTTCCCTGGGAAAGGAAATTGCAGTGCAAAGTGGATTTGCCTTTAGTAAATAACACCCATTGCCCCCCATATCCTTTACATTTTACATACATAATGCATTGTTTTATTTAAATAAGGAAGCCACACATTTTGAAAAATAAAAAAGTTTACTTGGAAAACATTCACAAGTGCGTTTACAATCTTCACGCCAAAACTGACAACATCTTGGTTATTTACAACATTATTTACAAAGATTACGCAATTGGTAAAACCAGGCATGGAGCTAAGCAGAACCTATGAAGTAGGAAAGTTCAACTTTGTAAAGTGAAGACAAGATCAGACATGACTATATGTTCAAAGTGTGTTTGATCTTGCCTTCATCACATGGGGGGGTCACCCCCGAAAAGTGGAAATTTGGAACATGCACACAATTTGGTTCTGAAAATGGTCATTAGATGGTAAAACACATGCCTAGAAGCTTCAAAAGTGCCATTTTCCATCATGGGGATGAATGGACGTTTTTTGGGGGTGCAACCCCTTCACCACAACCACTTTCGTAGTTCGTAAAGTGTTTGCACCCCCAAAAAAACGTTGCCATTCATCCACCATGATGGGAGCTAGCACATGTGGACACAATGTGTGCATGTTCCAAATTTCACACAGTTTTTAAGTTGCAAATGTGTTCAGAAGCTGGCACAAATGTGTGTAAATTACTTGGTGCGTTTTCATATTTTTCCTAAAACATCAATGATGTTCTTCAATTTTTGTTGAACATCATTGATGTTTTGCTTTATGTAATCTAGATCTCGATTGCAGACCATTATCTCTCCGATGAGTACGTGGGCACTCTCTGTGGTAAAGTGCGATTTTTCTTCCACAACATCCACGTCACCTAAAAACCACAAACAAAAAAAATGGGGTGTTGGAAATGAGGCAGCCATACATGGATTAGCTTACCAGTAGCTGTGTTCTCCCACACTCACCTGTTGTGGTGACAATTTCTCCAAGTTCGATGATCTCTCCTTCCTCCTCCTCCTCTGCTTCTGCTCTTTCCCCTTTTTTGGTAGGTGTTGGTTTGGGGGTTTCCTCAGACGGCCCAAGTTTTCGCTCCCCTATGAGAATGTCCAAAAGGAAGATTTAGCAACACAAGCTATTGAGGGCAGAAATAGGAAATGACAAACATTGCTTGAAAGTGACGGACACTATTTTAGTTTGGCCAGTTACAAATGTCAACTACATGAATGAAGTCACTTTGTAAAGGTGCTAAACTGACTAGCTTTTTGGTAGAAGTTTGTGTGATGGAGACCCCCCTCTAGTATCCACTGGAGCACATGTGTGGAAAAGCATAATAAAAAGGGGGTTTGGGTGTCCCAGCACTAGTGCTCTAGAGTCCAGATGGGTAAACAGCTACTGAGTGACCTCTCCTTTACATTGAATAAATTGGCTTTACATTCTTGATGACATTTCTAGTGAGAACAAACTTCCTTTCCCCAAAAAAACACCAAACATCGTATTATAAGTGGCCGAACGATCGAGGTTGCGTACGATCGAATGCACACACGACCATGACAGTGGCAGAAAGATCGAGGCTGAGTACGATCGAATGCACAGACGAACCTGAAAGTGGCCATTTTGGAATGTACAACTTGGTAAAAATCAAAACACAATGGAGCAGTATGCAAGCAAGAAATCAAACACAAAACACAACTACTTACTTTTTTGAAGAATTCTCTTGATCTTTCTGTACTGATCGGCCTCCCTCAGTTTCAGGTCTGACCAGCGTTTCCTGAGTTGCTCCTTGGATCGTTGTACCCCAAAATTATTGTACAGCCTTCTCACAACTTTAGACATGATCTTGGCCTTGCGGACATTGGGGTTGAGGTAAGGCCCATACTTCCCATCATAGTCGCTCCTCTTTAATATGTCCACCATCTCCAACATTTCTCCAAATGACATATTGGAGGCCTTGAATTTCAGGTTCCGGGATCGGGACGTTTCTGCCTCCGGACTTTCCTCGTCCTCCTCCTCGTTGGTGGGATATTTGTGGCGCACCTGCTGTGTCCCCGCCATGTGCTCTCCCCACTACGCCGTAAAGAGAAGGGGTGGGGAATAGACGAGAAAGATCGTCAGGGGCGGGCGGAGTTTGAAGCATGCGCAGTGTATATAAAACGTCACACGCCTGTGTCGTAGCCACGATCTGGGAGACGAGGGGGAGAGAAAACTCACACGAGACGATCGCTACAAACGAAGGTACAATTTAACGTTGGTACATAACTAGCCTAGACTGATTTGAACTTGAGGCTTCTTTATGGAGAAGATTAGGAGAGTTTAGCCTGACATAATTTTGAGGGTTTTGTGTGTTGTTGTGTCTTGCAGAGATTGATATGAAGGGATTCAACGACATGAGTTTTCTCCCCCTCTTCATTGCCAAATACAGGGATTTTCCCATATTGTGGCAGGGTATACACCCACATTACACCAACAAACCAAAGAGGCACGCAGCCCTGGAGGAACTTGTGGAATTTGTCAAGCCAAGGTTCCCCACGGCAACTGTTGATGATATTAGAAAGAAAATTGGCAGCCTGAGGAGTGCGTATATCAGGGAGAGGAAGAAGGTCGTGAAGTCTGAGGAAACTGCAACTTCAGCAGATGAGGTCTATGTCCCCAAGCTCTGGTACTATCAGAGTCTCCATTTTCTGAAGGACCAGGCTGATGTCACGGAGCCAACCTCAACTCCTCCTTCCACGCTTCCTTGCGCACAGCCCACCCCTGATGAGGCTTCCGAGGAGCAACCTGGGCCTTCCAGTCTGGAAGAGGTGGAGGAGCCCAGCTTGTTCCAGGTATAGTAGTTTTGCTACCATTTAGGGGAATAATGAATGATGTTCACTTAATTCAGGATCGCCAATTGCTTAGTTCCTAACGTGTTTGACATATCAACAGACAGTGGTGTGGGAGACATTTGGGGCCAGAATCTAAACTGCTGGGCTGAGAATTGTATGGTTTTCTATTTGTAAACATTTTGCACCAGTCACTAGATGAGAATTGTGTGTGTTTGATGAACAAATAACTGAAACTATGTCCCTTTTTCCTACACAGGAAGACCTCAGCCAGGAGGTGGCTGTGGAAGGTGGCAGTCAGGAGGTGGCTGTGGAAGGTGGCAGTCAGGAGGAGGCAGGGGTTAGTGGCAGCCACCAGCTGGGTAGTGGCAGCCAAGAGGGGGCTAGGCCTCGGAGCCTGACTGACACCCAAACCCCTCCCCTCCGCCCTCCGTACAAAAGGGCGAGAAGGGGGGGTTATGCGGCACAGTCAGCGCTCCGGATGATAAGAGAGGCTTCAGACTCCCTACATGCCACACCCGCCGACGAGGAGACCTTTGGCTCGGTGGTTGTCACAAAAATGATGGGTATGGAGGTGAGGCAACGCAACATGTGTGAGGGGCTCATCCTCCATGTCCTAAATAAGGGTAGGGCTGGGGAGATGACCCCAGTCACACATGTTTGCCATAGCTACCATGCTCCACCTCCTCCTCCTCCTCCTCCTCCTTCTGCCACCCCACCAGCACGACAGCCACAGCGTGGAAGGAAGCGTGGAAGGAAGACCTGAGAGTGACGACCTGGAATCAGTCTGGTCTGAGAGAAGATGGAGCCTCTCGTAGTACCAGAGCCTGGGGACCTAGATGGCATCTGCTGCAGTTCCGGATACTTTGGACTTCACGACCAGATTGCACTCCCCTTAATATACGTACTCCTCAGGCCCCCAATTTTCTACGCTTGAACAATGATGGTTGCCGTGGGGGGCCAAGGCTTTGCAAATTCCCCAAGTTTCACCATGGCTGCGTTCCTCTTTGGTTTGTTGGTGTGACCTAAATAAAGGTTTTTTTGATTTGAAATAATCATTGACTATTGTGTTTTACTTTGCTACAATGACAGTTTTTCTTTGAGTAAGCAGGTACATTTCACTAATCCTAAAGTAGAATTAACAAGGGGCACCAACAACAAACAAACTCCTAGTAAATGTAAGCAAGAAATACAAATGTAAATAATGTGTTTTTGGTAATTTGAGACACACAACCCCCCTCCAAAAAAAAAAAAAAAAAAAACATTCAAATATGTATTCCCCCCAAAAAAAAAAAAACGACAAATCATGGTAAAAAAATAACAAAGATTCTTTTCCGTTCTGAGTAAAAATAAACATGTAGTGTATAAATGGTGCAAAGTAATAAAGAAGTAAGTTTGTGAGAAGTGCGGGTGAATAGGAGCAGCTAAAAGATGTCATTCTTGTTGCATTGTAAAGAAAAAGAGAATGCGCTGCATTAAAGACATTTTAACATTGCAGCGTGACGAATGTGCTGTGTCGATTAGGAAAGGTAGTTTTACCTGACCGAGCGCTTCCGTCACAGAATTTCTTCTGAGCATGCGTAGCACTTTGTCCGTCGGACAAGCGTACACACGCTCGGATTTGGTGTGATCGGACCGGGTTGACGGCAAATCTTTCCAGCAGGAGATAAGACTTTGTCCGACGGACAAACCGACGAACACTGTCCGATGGTGCATACACACGGTCTGATTTTTCAACAACCTTGTCCGATCGGACCAAATTGATGAAAAAGTCCGACCGTGTGTATGGGGCTTAAGGACTAAGGACATAAGCCATTGGACTAAGGACCTCTATTTGGAGATTCTTGTCTAGCCCCTCACCCCTACCTCTCCTTGGTTCTCAGTGCCTACGGACACCTGTCTATGACACCTACACTCTTCCTCCTATCAATTTCAGTGAGGGACAATCACTGAACAACTAGAATCCATAATATAGCACCAGGCCTCACCCCATAGTGACACTGGAAGATGAAGGGTTCAGCTATGCTGAAAGTGATCTCAGCTTGATCAATAGTATCAAACAATAACCACTCAACCCAGTCCCTATTCTTTTTAGCTTCTGCAAAGTTCCTCAGGTTGAGAACATATGAAGCGTAAATTCTTATTCTGCCTGGTGAGCCGAGCTGGGACTGGACTTCCTGAGATGCCAATGACCTTCAAATTGTTTTTAAGATGGAGGCCATGAAAACGGCTTCATGAATGAAATTACATCCTCGCTTGTGAAATAAAATATGAAAGTCGCAAAGTGACCCCACAGTCCACATAACCCCTGAGAGATATAAATGGCCCTCGTGTGAATCAACCTGTCAGTGACCGCAGAAAGCCAACACATCAATTCTGGGTGGAGCTGCTCTGACCTGCTATTATTCCTGCACTAAGCCGCATTTGTTGTCATAGACTGAGATCTGCTGTACTTCATCCTCCCGCTCCGCACCTGACAACACACTGCGTTTGATTACACAAGTCTGCCTGCCCATTATTGTGGCAGGTGCCTGCATTCGTCACGCCCGTGCCAGCAGAAATTGTTTTTGTTCCATCAGCAATCCGTCCATTCCTGACGTTTGTTTTCTTACAGTCTGTGTGTATGTTCTGGAATTTACCATCCAGGAGAGATGATGAAGTCAGACTTGTGATATGGGGGCATCTGTTGTTCTGCTCAACAGAAGGTCACATAGAGTGCAGAATACCTCTCGGTTCTCTGCCGATGGGGAAGAGGGACCACGCCATAAAGAGACAGGACCAAGCAAAGGGGAGCTCCAGACAAGGAAGGGAAAACCAATCACATCAGTCTCCGCACCAGAGAAGCTTACAATCTAATGACCCCAGCATTATACATTTATATAGCTCAGACATATTCCATAGTGCTGTACAGAAAACAATGCGCCAGTCACATCAGTTTCTGCACCAGGGGAACATCCATTTTTATCATCTTCATTAGGAATGGGCAGAGCATTTAGGGCATTTGGTGTGAGCATGACAGCTTACTGCTGTCAACCGATGCTGAGGAAGCAATGGGTGCCTGCACCCCGTGCCCCTAACAACCACTAACATCACACTCCCTGATCACTTACATGGCTGGGAATCCCTGGCCCAAAGGGACTGGTATAGAATTTAGGGGGCATTACGACTTTTTTTTTTTTTGCATGGGGTCCCCCTTAAAATTTTATATAGGGCTGAAAGGGTCTGATATGAATCATGGGGGAACCCCACGCTATTTTTTGTGGGGTTCCCTGTTACCATCCATACTGTATCAGACACTCATCTAGGATAAAGGTCTGGAATAGATTAAGGGAATAGTTTTAAAAAAAAAATCATAATTGAAGTTCCCCCGTTATTCAAGCCGGCCTATTCAGGTATGGACTGAATTTTAAGGAGCACTACATGCAAAAAAAAAAAAAAAAAAAAAATTGCATACAGCCTCCCCCTCTGAACAAATTCCATCAGCAGACAAGGGGCACCATGTTAATAGGGACAATAGCCTCTTCCCCACAACCCTTGCCCTGGTGGTTGTGGGGGTCTGCAGGAGGGGGATTTATTGTTATCTGAAGGGCACTCATTAAGAATAATGGGGGGCCCCTAGACACTGCTTCCTCCGTAGTACAAAAATGTCCCATGATATACATCAGTTGTCAATTACAAAGTCTAGCATGGGGGCCCCCCTTAAACTTAAAACAAGATTTGAAGGGTCTTATATGAATTAGGGGGGAACCCCATACTATATTATGTTGGGAATTCCCTATTAACATTTAAATCAGTCCCTCATCTAAGATAAAGGTCTGGTATAGTTGAAGGGAATAGTTAAGAAAAAAAAGGCATGGGGGTTTCCCCCATAATTCATACTATGCCATTCAGGTCTGGTATGATTTTTAAGGGGACTCCACGCAAAAAATAAAAAATAAAAATGGCGTGCAGCCTCCCCTCCTGCACAAAACCAGGACATATGCCCTCAGCAAGGTAGGGGTACTTTGCCAGAGGGGACACCCAACCGGGAAAGCACCTTGTCCCCATGTTGATGTGGACAAGGGCCTCTTCCCCACAACCCTGGCCCAGGGCTTGTGGGGGTCTGCGGGAGAGGGGTTTATCTGAATCTGAGAGGCCCCCATTAACAATAAGGGGCCCCTAGACACTGCTTTCCCTATAGTACCTATTACTCCTACCCATTCACAAAAGAATAAAGCAGTAGAAAAATAAAAATGTCTTACAATGTACATCAATTGTCAATCACCTGGTCCAGCAACCTACTGAAAGGAAAAAAACACTGACCACCAATGCATGTCTGTTCCCAATTTAGCCCCTTTTATCAGCTGAATGACCGTTCCGGTGCATGACAGCTGAGGGGCGGGATCTCCAGGGTGGCATTACCAGCCAAAATATTGACATGACCATATTTGGTCAATGACATCACGGGGATACCAGTTCGACTGGCCATGGCTGGCATACAGACCTATACGCCTTATGCCCCGTACACACGGTCGGAAATTCCGACCACAAAATTCGTAAGACTTTTTCCGACGGATTTTGTCCAACACTGGTGTTGCATACACACGGTCGGACAAAGTTGTCGGAAAATCCGGTCATTCTGAACTTGCTGACGTTCGTTGCGTACGACGGAACTACGTAGAGGCTATTAGCCAATAGGTTTGGTCTCCTAATTTGATCTGAGCATGCGTGGCACTTTGTCCGTCGGAATTCTCTACACACGATCCGATCAGATTTTGTTGTCGGAAAATTTGAGAGCAGGATCTCAGATTTTTTCTGTCGGAAAATCTGACGGAAAAAGTCCAACATGGTCCGATCGGGCATTTTCCGTCAGACTTTCCGACCGTGTGTATGGGGCATTAGAAGTGACTTCTGAGCTCCATACTGATGCCAGTGACCGCTCTGTCTCCATGTGAAGCAGAATGATCCGGCCTTTGGAGCCCCTCTCTCCTTGAATCACCTTGAAGGAGAATCCTGGATGGCCAAGTACCTGGATAGAGTGCTGCTGCCTCCATTGTTAGGAATTATGGCTCCGCTGAGAACAATTGATTTTTCCTTTAATTTGAATTTCTGCAGTTCAAAGCCTTGTTTGATGCAGGAAAAAAAAATCAATCCTTCAGCTTATTTTTAACAATGGTCAGTTTAGCCGGTACTTAAATAAAACAGGCCCGTATCTGAATCCTATTAGAACCTCAATGACCATGTGGAAATGTTTCCCGGGAGTAATTGATGGGGTATTAACAATGGGAATTACAATGAATGCATTCAACTGTTTAGTTTTAGAACATAAAAATATATTAATAGTTTAAAAAAAATATATAAAAAGTTTCATGGTTTTTCTGAGTTGCAGAAAAATATCTCAGGAGCTTAACCACCTCATGATCGCAAAATTTATATATGCATTTCGGCTTTGAAGTGGTTTACCGGGGTTTTGGCTGAAGCTGTCAGCCATAACCTCTGTATTTTTTTTTCACCCGGTGGCTGACTTCCTCAGGAAAGCGTTCCGAGTGTCCCCTCCCGCCGCTTGCCGGTGTTTCTCGGGCTTACCATTTCTTGCTTTCAGAGGTAAAGAAGAGATTTTTAGGTCTTTTAGAGAACCTGTCATCCTTATTTCTATTACTAGGGATGTTTACATATAAGTTTATTGAGATTTTCTTACCAAAAATATGTAGCAGAATGATTATTGGCCTAAATTTATGAAGAAATTCAATTTTTATTGGATATGTTTTATAGCAGAAAGTAAAAAATTATGTTTTTTTGTTTAAAGCCCAAAAAATAAAAAACTCTGAGGTGATCAAATATCACCAAAATAGACATGTGCACAACAAAAAAATTAGTTTAATTAGTTTAACGATTTGTAAATTCGTAAGTCTTCGGTGTTCGAATTCGTAACGATTCGTACATTCGTAAGTCGTTGGTGTTCGTATTCGTAACGATTCGTACATTCGTAAGAGTTATTTTTTCGTTGATTCGTTTTTTCGTTAGTTTAATTTTCGTTTATTAGTTTATTCGAAATTCGGACGCATTCGTATTTATTCGTACATTCGTAACATTCGTAACATTCGTAGATTCTTAATCAGAGCATAATTCATAATTTTATGTAATGTGTATGCTATTATTACATTTTAATAATTTACGAATCGAAAAAAAAAGTTACGAATCGAAAAAAAAAGTTACGAATGTACGAATTTTTTCGTTCAATCCATTCGAAGCACGTTAAGCAGCGCCATTGTAAGAGACACGGAAAATTACGATTCAAAAAAAAAAAAAAGGATACGAATGTACGAATTTTTTCATTCAATCCATTCGAAGCACCTTAAGCAGCGCCATTGTAAGAGACACGGAAAATTACAAATCGAAAAAAAAAGTTACGAATGTACAATTTTTTTTGTTCAATCTATTCGAAGCACATTAAGCAGCACCATTGTAAGGGACACGGAAAAATTACCAATTCAACAAAAAAAAAAGTTACGAATGTACGAATTTTTTTCGTTCATTTTCGTTGTTCCCGTTTTCGTTTTTTCGAATTTTCTTCATTCGTACATTCGTTGTTTCTAATTATTTTTTTTCGGATTTTCGTTGTTTTTCGGATTCGTTCGATTCAAATAATTCGTTAATCGGATTCGTACGATTCAAACGATTCGTTATTCGGATTCGTTCGATTCGAACGATTCGTTCATTCATACGAAAACGAACGAAAATAACGAAAAAAAAAACGAAAAATGGAAAAAAACTAAACAAATTGCACATGTCTACACCAAAAGAAAGCTCTATTTGTGGGGAAAAGGTACATTAATTTTATTTGGGTACAGCGTTGCACGACCGTGCAATTGTCAGTTAAAGTAACGCAGTACCGTATTGCAAAAAATGGCCTGGTCATGAAGGGTCGGTTTGGGGCAATCAAGGCTTGATGAACACATTCGATTCAAAAGAATGAGTGTTGAGTTAGGTAGAAAAGGTCTCACAACCTGCCAACCCATGCCTGGTATGAGGGACCTAAATCAACGTATGAGCTAAAAATCTAACCTGTTCAACAGGAACAGGCTGGGAGTCCAGAAGTCCATTTAATCACTTCTAATTATGGCAGGTGTGTGCTAAAGGGATCTGAACTGCAATACTGATTTACAACCAGTAGATTCTGATGGTAATTGTTACTCTGTGTTTTATTCCATCTGTTTTTTTTTGTCAGCTGTCTGTCTCATTGTTTTGGTTCCCCTTGTGTTTCTACCATGCCTCCTCAGATACAGTAGAAAGGTCAGTGTGGGGCAAACAAGGTCTGATGAACAGTGAATGAGTGTTGAGTTTGGTGAAAGAGGTCTCACAACCTGCCAACCCATGCCCGGAGCTGCTTCTGTCCATCGCTGTCCTCTTTGTTCTGTTGCTTTTCCATAACCTGGCTTGACCCCGGGACTACATACTCTAGCTCTTGGCGGAGGTAAAGTGGCCGTAAAGGGGTATGTGGGGCCGGGTACTGCCCTAGGGGACATGTATCAATGCAAATTTTTTTAAAAAAAACAATAAAAATTAAAAATTCCTTTTAACCACTTATGGACCGCCCGAAATTTCGAATTTCTGCATTTTTAGAATATTTCGGATTTTAGATTTTTGGATTTCCGGATTTTTGAATTTACAAATTTATGGATTTTGGATTTTCAAATTTTCTCATTTACGAAATTTCGAATTTCTGGATTTCGGATCTTCCAATTTATGAATTCATAAAATTTCTTATTTACGAATTAAAAAATTTACGAACTAAAAAAATTACAGATGACCCGAAAAAAAATAATAATAATAATAATAAAATGAAAACAAACACTTTTTTTGGCAGTGCACATGTCTACTTATAACTGCCAGCCTTGCAGTGCCTCATGGGACTTGTAGTTCAGGAACAGCCGGAGGGCCACAGGTTGAGCACTCATGTTGTACGGTCTGGAATGGAAATAGAAGTCCTCTATTTCCTTATAGTGTGCTTTGAGTCTGGAGGGACTCATTTCCAGCACGCACCCTTCAGTGAAATCCACCAAATAGGACATCGGCAGTGGGGGCTGGTGCTCCAAATTTTTTGGGGGGCGCAAACTGTAAAAAAAAAATAAAAACATCAATTGCAGCCTCACTGTGCCCATCAAACGCAGCCACTGTGCCCATCAAACGCAGCCACTGTACCCATAAATTGCCACCACTGTGCCCATCAAATGCAGCCACCGTGCCATCAAATGCAGCCACTGTGCCATCAAATGCAGCCACTGTGCCATCAAGTGCAGCCACTGTGCCCATAAATTGCCACTACTGTGCCCATAAATTGCCACCACTGTGCCCATCAATTGCAGCCTCCCTGTGCCCATCAAATGTAGCTACTGTGCCCATCAATTGCCGCCACTGTGCCCATCAAACGCAGCCACTGTGCCCATCAAACGCAGCCACTGTGCCCATCAAACGCAGCCACTGTGCCATCAAGCGCAGCCACTGTGCCCATAAATTGCCACCACTGTGCCCATAAAATGCAGCCACTGTGCCATCAAATGCAGCCACTGTGCCATCAAACGCAGCCACTGTACCCATAAATTGCCACCACTGTGCCATCAAGCGCAGAACTGTAACCATCAATTGCCGCCAGTGTGCCCCATCAATTGCCACCAGTGTGCCCCATCAATTGCCACCAGTGTGCCCCATCAATTGCCGCAAGTTTGCCCCAGCTTGGGTCGGTATCGATTAACCTCCCAGGAAACACAAACTCAAGCCTGGAGAGAAAATACCAAATTAGTGCAAATGAGTAAAATTGAACCCCCGGCCCCCCCCCCCCCCGGTGCTAACCACTAAACCGCCTTCCCGCCTGACTATTCACGTCTATCCATTTGCCGGGACGCAGAAGCGAGTAGCGGTAACCTAATCCTTCATTCTCTATTCTGGACGGCTGACATCGGATCTGCAAATATTCATTGGTGAGAAAAGAGGCTTTTATAGAACGGAGTCCGGCTTATCTCCCGGCAAAACCGCGGAATAATATTTATATACAGTTTACAGCCTCCCCAAGGAGATGCGGGAAGGTGAATATCTAATCCACGTTTATCTGACTTACTGGCGGCGAATGTGATTTGTCACCGGTTTAAAAAAATAAAAAATAAAATCGCAATTGTGTTTTTAACTGGCCCTTTTTTTTTGGTTGTTTCTTTTCCTTGGCAAAAGATTCAGAATAGAGCAGACGTCCGAGGGGGCCGCAGAGGGGCCGGGGCGCTGAAAGAAAAGGAAAAGGCGCGTATCATCAGCGAGGAAAGATAGTTTGATTTCATTTACATTCACAGGTTTTATTTTTCTGCTCCCGTGTCCAGGAAAAGTCGCACTCGAGAAAGAAAACAAATGTAAGTGAAACGCTTTTGTCAGCATGGAAGTCAGACATAAAATAAACCCGTCATAGAGAAGCCATTCACATGAAAAATGATCGAATATTTTTATAATTTTTTTTAGCTTTGGACGGAGTAGAAAAGGGTATATAGAGTTTCTGGTTAGAGTTTATTGGTGGTTGTGTCACCAGTAGGAAGATTTTCCTTTATTTCCTGTCCTGGTGACACAGTGGGAAGGCATTAGAAAAAAACACATCTGCCACTAGAGGGAGTATGTAGATATGGACAAAAAGAGCAACAAAAATATGGGGCAACAAAAAGGTAACATCAAAACATACCCAACCAGATGTGGACACTGGGTGCACTACACATGCCAACACAAATATTAATAATAATTGAAGTGCACAGGGTGGTACATCCTGGACTATTGCCCCATTGTTGTCCAACATCCATTTGCCATCAGTCTATTCCTGACTTTTAAAATAAAATGCTAGATTGGAGTTGCTGTGTCTGATATTATAGCTGCTGCTGTAAAAAAAAACACACCATCTGGCAGTGTTTTTCTAAACGTTGTTCAGAAGGGAAATACAGAGATACAAAGTAACATTGTTTATAAACATTGTTCAGACAGGAGATAGAGAGATACAAAGTAACATTGTTTATAAACATTGTTCAGACAGGAGATAGAGAGATACAAAGTAACATTGTTTATAAACATTGTTCAGACAGGAGATAGAGAGATACAAAGTAACATTGTTTATAAACATTGTTCAGACAGGAGATAGAGAGATACAAAGTAACATTGTTTATAAACATTGTTCAGACAGGAGATAGAGAGACACAACGTAATATTGTTTATAAACATTGTTCAGACAGGACAAAGATACCACGTAACATTTTTTATAAACATTAATCAGACAGGAGATAGAGAGATACAAAGTAACATTGTTTATAAACATTGTTCAGACCGGAGATAGATACAAAGTAACATTGTTTATAAACAATGATCAGAAGGAAGATACAAAGTAACATTGTTTATAAACATTGTTCAGACAGGAGAGAGATACACAGTAACAATGTTTATAAACAATGATCAGCCAGGAGATAGAAAGATACAAAGTAACATTGTTTCTAAACATTGTTCAGATAGGAGAGAGATACAAAGTAACATTGTTTATAAACAATGATGAGACAGGAGATAGAAAGATACAAAGTAACATTGTTTATAAACATTGTTCAGACAGGAGATAGAAAGATACAAAGTAACATTGTTTATAAACAATGATCAGCCGGGAGATAGAAAGATATTAGATAAAGATAATATTGTTTTTAAACATTAATTAGACAGGAAATAGAGAGATACAAAATAATATTGTATCTCTCTCTTGTCTGATCAATTTTTATAAACAAAGTCACATTGTTTATAAACAATGATCAGCCAGGAGATAGAAAGATACAAAGTAACAATGTTTATAAACATTGTTCAGACAGGAGAGAGATACAAAGTAACATTGTTTATAAACAATGATCAGAAGGAAGATACAAAGTAACAATGTTTATAAACATTGTTTAGACAGGAGAGAGATACAAAGTAACATTGTTTATAAACAATGATCAGACGGGAGATAGAAAGATACAAAGTAACATTGTTTATAAACATTGTTCAGACAGGAGAGAGATACAAAGTAACAATGTTTATAAACAATGATCAGCCGGGAGATAGAAAGATACAAAGTAACATTGTTTATAAACAATGATCAGCCAGGAGATAGAAAGATACAAATTAACATTGTTTATAAACATTGTTCAGACAGGAGAGAGATACAAAGTAACAATGTTTATAAACAATGATCAGCCGGGAGATAGAACGATACAAAGTAACATTGTTTAAAAATATTGTTCAGACAGGACAGAGATACAACGTATATTTTTTTATAAACATTTATCAGACAGGAGATAGAGAGATACACAGAAACATTGTTTATAAACATTGTTCAGACCGGAGATGGATACAAAATTATATTGTTTTTAAACATTAATCAGACAGGAAATAGAAAGATTCAAAATAATATTGTATCTCTCTCCTGTCTGATCAATTTTTATAAACAAAGTCACATTGTTTATAAACATTGTTCAGACAGGAGAGAGATACAAAGTAACATTGTTTATAAACAATGATCAGACGGGAGATAGAAAGATGCAAAGTAACATTGTTTATAAACATTGTTCAGACAGGAGAGAGATACAAAGTAACATTGTTTATAAACAATGATCAGCCGGGAGATAGAAAGATACAAAGTAACATTGTTTATAAACATTGTTCAGACAGGAGATAAAGAGATATAAAATAACATTGTTTATACACATTGATCAGGTGGGAGATAGAGAAATACAAAGTAACATTGTTTATAAACATTGTACAGAAGGGAGTAATAAAGAGCAAGATGGAGAAATCAAATGAAAAAAACACCACATCCCGAATAGGAAGAAAATTCGAAAAATTGGAGAAACAAGCAAATAGGTAACAAACCTCAGGATTTTTAGGGTGTTAGAGATCAAGACTCATTGGGTAGCATAACATTTATAAAGAAATAAAAACATGAGAAAAAGGGTAGATCCGTATCAAAAGATGGGTTATCTAGTAAAGCATATACAAACAAAGTATTACCACTCTCCACATGTTTCACTCGATAGAGTTTCTTCAGGAGAATGCTGGTGTGGCACTTTCTATACTATAGATAACAAAACATTGGGTAAGTATCTCATGAGAGTATTAAATAATACAATAACATGAAAAAACATGCAAATTGGCATATCAATTGGAGGAAACTATGCAGAGTTTTTTTTTTTTTTAGAAAAAAACTATATTGTCAAAACATAAGGACATAGAAACATGTGGACACAAGAACAAACCAAACCTTACTTAATCCGTAGAGGGTATACACAGAGAGATAAACTCTGTGGATGGATTGGACATCCCATCATTCCAACTCCGCCTCTTAGTTGCTTGCAAAGAAGAACTACAACAGTGGTATTTCTAGAAAGAAATATATGTATGGATAGACCTATAGACAACGTGGGGTGGAATATTAATCAAGGTGATTGCAAAGATAAATATATAACCCCCTGACCAGAACTTTTCAGGAGAAAATAGTTACTAGACATGTGCAATTCGTTTCGTTTTTTTTTCGTTTTATTCGTTTTTTTTCGTTATTTTCGTTCGTTCGTTTTCGTACGAATAAACAAATCGTTCGAATCGTACGAATCCGAATAACGAATCGTTCGAATCATACAAATCCGATTAACGAATCAGTCGAATCGAACGAATCCGAAAAACAACGAAAATCAGAAAAAAAAACATATTAGAAACAACGAATGTACTAATAAAGAAAATCCGAAAAACGAAAACGAACGAAAAAATTCGTACATTCGTAACTTTTTTTTTTTTGTTGAATTGGTAATTTTCCGTGTCTCTTACAATGGTGCTGCTAAACGTGCTTCGAATGGATTGAACAAAAAAATTCGTACATTCGTAACTTTTTTTTCGATTCGTAACTTTTTTTTTTTCGATTCGTTTTTTTTTTTTGATTTGTAATTTTCTGTGTCTCTATTGAACAAAAAAAAATCGTACATTCGTAACTTTTTTTTCGATTCGTAACTTTTGTTTTCGATTCGTAACTTTTTTTTTTCGATTCGTAAATTATTAAAATGTAATAGTAGCATACACATTACATAAAATTATGAATTATGCTCCGATTACGAATCTACGAATGTTACGAATGTACGAATAAATACGAATGCGTCCGAAAATGAAACTAACGAAAAAACGAATCAACGAAAAAATAACTCTTACGAATGTACGAATCGTTACGAATACGAACACCGACGACTTACGAATGTACGAATCGTTACGAATCAACGGAAACGAAAAAAACGAAATGAAAAAAAACGATTTTTTTTCGGAAACGAAAAAAACTAAACGAAAAAACAAATTTTTTTGTTGTGCACATGTCTAATAGTTACCTTGATTTACAGTGGGGTTGAATCAATAGAAGTTTTACTGGTACTGCTGAGGAATGAGTAATCAGCAGGTAAGTAGATGTGTTCAACCCAATGAACAAACATCAAGACGGAAAAGTTGGCAAAAACCAGGTAAACCTATAAACAATAATGTATTGCTGAAGAAGTTTGATTACTGTTATGCGGCGTACACGCGGTCGGAATTTCCGATGGAAACAGTCCGATGGGAGCTTTTCATCGGATTTTCCGACCGTGTGTATGCCCATCGGTCTTTTTCTGTCGGAATTTCCGACGGACTTTGGATTGAGAACCTGTTCTTAATTTTTCCGACGGAAAACCTTTCTATCGGATCTTCCGATCGTGTGTATGCAATTCCGACACGCAAAATTCCGACGCATGCTCGGAAACAATTGGACGCATTCTCAGAAGCAATAAACTTCCCTTTTATAGTGCAGTCAAACGTGTTGTATGTCCCGTGGTGTTATTGACCGTCGGAATTGGGTGTGACCGTGTGTAGGCAAGACAGTTTGAGTGAAATTCCGTCGGAATTCCGACGGGAAAACCATCAGAGCTTTTTCCGACGAGAATTCCGATCGCGTGTACACGGCATTAGACCCCTTTCACACCACACGCCCATAGCGTTGGCGGTAAAACGCCGCTATTTTTAGCGGCGTTTTACCATCGGATTTTTGGCGCATTTCAGCCGCTAGCGGGACGCTTTTACCCCCCGCTGGTGGCTGAGAAAGGGTTAAAACCCACGGCAAAGCGCCGCAATAGCGGCGTTTTGACGGCGGTATTACAGCGCTGCCCCATTGATTTCAATGGGGAGCAGCGCTGGAGGAGCGGTGGAGGAGCGGTGAGTTCACCGCTCCTTCACCGCTCCAAAGAAGCTGCTGGCAGGACTTTTCCTGACGTCCTGCCAGCGCACCGCTGCAGTGTGAAAGCCCTCGGGCTTTAGAGAAGATTGCAGGCGCTATTTCTAACTCTATAGCGCCTGCAAAACGCCCTCGGTGTGAAAGGGGTCTTAAGGCAATCTAAGGATTAAATGTGCATAGTGAATGCGTCTTACCAAGAGATTAACGTAGCGGGTAAGCGAGACCCAGGAAGAATAGCAGCTCTCCCTTGTGTGGGATGTCTCAGGCAGAATGTGAAGGCATGTTGCTGCCATTTAAATAGCTCCTTTCCGACTCTGCGGTGTCTGACGTCACCGCCGAGTCGTGGGTGTGAATATAGGATGCCACTGCGCATGCGTCAAGGATGACGGACGGCGCAAGTACCTCAGACGCAAAGCGTCACATGGACACGGCCGCCATCTTGGAAAATCCAATGCCCTCACTGGATGGTACAGAGGACATTGCTGATGCGTAAGGGAGGGCGGGCGAAAGTGATTCGAGGAACCCATCCCGATCGCATGGGAACTGAAAGGAGTAAACTTAGCAAACCAAGGCTGAGCTAGTGGGCAAACCTAAATGTAGGCAACACATCGATCGACTTGATTGGCAAATCGATCGGTGAGTGCCCCAGGCGCCCGTGCAAGCAATATCT